>CM038224.1:4702893-5902893 GCA_021442155.1 Cymbidium sinense
CGGCAAAGTCCGTTCATTGATGGAGGTCATTTTTACCATTTTGAGACACGTCAAGTGTATTTCAGTACTTCGATTTGCTCTTTATTCGGCATTTGACATTTATACGGAACTGTCGCAATTAAGTGTGAGCAGTCTCATTTGATAGTTTTTTGATGTTTTGAAGCTAACGTGATCAATTTTTGAGCGAGGTCATTTGGTCATTATCGACTTCCATTTGATATACATATCGATATGATAGCTTCGATCAATTCTTGATGCTATTTTGTAATATTTATATTGATTTTGACATTACGAATGCGAAGTCCGTTCATCGGGAGGTCATTTGACCATTTTTGGTGACTTCGATTTTGAGCCTTTTATCACCTCAGTCCGTCAAATTGATTTGTGGGCTTGTGACTTATGACACATATATGGAGGTCCAAATGCCCCCAACAAATGTGATTAGCATAGTGAGTCATGTTTGTTGAAAATTGGTTGACCTTTGGGTATAGAACTTGATCATTTGACTGATTGCAACTACGAACTTTGATGATTTGTCATTAGTATCTTTTTATTAGGACATGCTAAATGACGAGGACCGTTATGAATCAACTTGTAGGATAGATAAGAGTTCTTACATCTACTCCTTTAGCTTTCTTTGAAGATCTCTTTCTTTTATGTCATTGATTTGAGTTTTTCTAACCTAGCTTCATGCTTGGTTGGGTTTGATGGAGAATTGGTTTGCTTATTTTGATGAAGGACTCCTTTGGGGAATCGGTTTATCCATGCTTGGTGGTTGAAATTCCTTTATCTAGCTTTGAGCGATGGACTTGATGAAGGATTAACGATTTGTCCTATTGACTTGTCGAAGTGTATGCACTGTGAACCATATCTTTCTTGTTTTGATGGTTGGTTGAAGGATACTGAGATGATGACCTTCGCTTATAGGGTCAATGTTGAGTTATTAGTCTAGCAAGTGTGCTTTATGGTGAATAACCACAAAATTCTTTTAGTACCATGCTTTGTTTGAACTATGGAATTGCTTCCTCGGTCTATGCTTTTCTTTGTGGACTTGATGAGGAGATTGGCTTTGATCGTGCTTTGAGCTTGATCAAATCATTTGAGAATAAATTGAGATATCACCTGCGGGTAATATAGATTGATTTGAGGTAGCCACTTGAGTGTTTCCTCGGCTTTCTTGATATCGATCAAGTAGAAAAGGATCTGATTGCTTGTAATCACTAAACTGGATCTGGTTTGGGCTTGTTGTGTTTGACCTTTAGAACCTACTCGAGTCTTTGACTTAAGCTGTAGTGAGTTGGTGGTTTTATCATCAGGCCAGGGGCTCTTTCATTATATCTTTTCTTGCGACTTGTTGAGTGAGGAGGCGTCGTGTCATTTGAGCTTGTTGAGTCGACCTTTAGAACCCATCGTTTGACTTTAGGATGTAGGGTTGATGTTTCTCCAACTTTGATTGAAGCTTCCAAAATTGAGTTCTTGACTTGATCTCCGAAATTTGGCAAATTTGGGAGATAAATTTCTTGACATTTAGGGTTATCTTTTCATGCATAGAAATAGATTCTTTTTATTCCTGCAAGACTCTGCAACTTAACAGTAACAATTATGGATATATTCAGGGATTTTGGTGTAAGACTCGATGTCACCCTGAATAAGAATATATTTGAGGATCTCGTCTTATATGTCAACTCAAATAAACTTAATATAAACTAAAAAATGCTCTATCTTGAAATTCTAAAGTACATTTAGGAGAATTTTCAAGATGAAAAATACAAATACATCCATATTTGAATTGATGTACTCTAAAGGAGATTTTAACATACAACATTGATTTCATCTATATATAAAATCTAAAATGCCCCTTATGTAGGGAATTTTCACAGAAAAGTTCTTCATCTAGAGTATATTTATTTAGGGATCTCGGCATGAAGCACGATGTCAACCTAAATAGATATACTAAAAAAATGCCCCTTATCTTGCAGGGGATTTCTATTATACCTCGATAATTTGGTTGTAAAGTATAGTACTTTTTCAAGTATCGGTCATTAATTGGCGGCATTGGTCTTACACCCTTTAGGTTGATGAGTTGGTATGCCCTTCCTTAATACACTTTTTCAATAACAAAAGGGTATTCCCAGTTAGGCTCAAATTTTCCACCAAATTTTTTTATTAGGGATAATTGGTCTTCTCGGCACCGACCAATTCTCCTTTTTTGGAATGTTGAGACCCGTATGGTCAAAAGCACTGGACATCTTTGCTCGATAGACTTCCAGATTTTGATGAGCTTGCAATCTAACTTCATCAAGCGTGTCGAGTTCCTCCATTCTCAGGCATACATTTTGATCTTCAGTTAGATTGTATTGGATGGCTACTCGAAGTGAAGGTAACTCAACTTCAAGCGGAAGAACTAGTTCCAAATAATGAATAGGGAGTGGCTTTAGTCAGTGTCTTGTAGGTAGTTGATACCCATAGAGCCTCTACTAGCTTGGTATGCCATTCTCTCTTATTTTTAGTGAGAATCTTCTTGAGTTTGACTAATGTCTTGTTGAAAACCAACCATTTGCTCTTGGATTATATATTGAAGAGTATACCAATCAATTTTTGTGTCGATGAATCTATAAATCTTTGCACTTTTTAAAGGCATTATTATCAAAATTATTGACATGGCACTCCAAATCTATATACATTATGCATGAAGAAGTTGATCACTTGAGTAACTTCTTTAAATGGGTAGCTTAGAGAAATAGTCAATCTTCTTAGGATGAAGTGATGTCCAAAATGTGGATTGGTCAATTACATTCTGTGCCCCAACATTGAATGGGGATGCTATTGTTGGGTGTAATGGATTTGGAGGTTGATGGATGAGATTCCCATGTACTTGACACTCATGACACTTCTTAGCATGATTAATATAGTCTCTCCATAGATGGCCAATAATAACCCATCCTTTTGATCTTTTCTGTCATCTTGGGACTCGATATGCACCACAAAGTCCTTCATTAACTTCAACCATCACTTTACTAGCTTCATCTATACCTAAGCATCGTAGCCACATTTGTTCAAAGGATTTACGATATAAAGTATTGTTGACGAAAGCATAGCATAGCATTCTCTTCTCGATTTGAGCTGCTATTAATTTATTGTTTAGTAATTTGTCTTCTTTAAAGTAGTCGATGAAGGGTTGCCTCAATCATGTAACTCTTCTACAACAAAGGCTTCACACTACTTTTACGAGGCAATGTCATTCTTAGCTCTTCTTGGTATAACTTCTTGTTGATTTTGGAGTATGAGGGCAGTCACATCTGGGTCAAATTTGATAACACATCTACAAGGATTGATACTTTCTTGGCTCTAGAACTCGTCGTCGATCATGACATAATCACCATTCATACTTGTCATTTTCTTAGCTAATTTTGCTAAGCAATTTTCTTATTCTTGGATCGAGACTTCGAGTTAGTGTGATATTTGGTATCTTTCATAAGCTTCGAGAACTCACTTGTGATAGAAAGCTAACTCAAGCTTGTTGATTCTATAGATGTCAGTACTTGATTTATAATAAGGCGAGAATCACCAAAAAAAATATTTTGAATGCTATGAAAATAGCTTCTTCAAGACCTAATGCTTCATATTCTTTATTAGTTTGGCTCTCAATCCATATGATCATCTCATTATCCCTCCTTCTTGGTGTTATGAAGATGATCGATTCTCTTGCTCTTGAGAAATTTAGAGTTGGACTTGTTTGATTGATTAATGAGGCTCCATCAAAGTACATTTTCAAATTTATGATTTTTTCTCATGAATGAGCATAATTTGCTCGCAAATCATCATTAAGAGAAGAGTCAGAGGATGGGATGTGTAAAAAAATCTAAGACTTGTCCCTTCACTACTTTTGACGTATGTGATATCAAATTTAAGAAATATTGCCCATCTTGTAGCGACTGTCTTGGTGTCATCAAGTACTTGATAGTCGATCCTTGAGATGAGGGTAATCTTGTGAGATAACATATAATGATGAAGCTTTTGGTACAAAGATCAATGCTAAAACAATGCTTCTTATCGGAGTATCTCATTTACGCTCAATCGGCCTCGATATAATAAAGAGCATTCTCTTTGCTTTCTTCATTGTGTTGTGCCAATAATATTCGATAATCTAATGCATTTGTGTATAGAATGAGGGGCTTCTAGAGTGGGTCTTTAGATTGGTGGATTTAACGGTAGCTTTTAATCTATTGAAGGCTTCTTGGCACTCATTGTCTCACTTGAATGGAGCATCCTTCTTCATTAACCTCATTACAATGTGCAGAATTTTAGGATACCGAATGCACATTTTAGAGGATTCATCTTGAGATCATATTTTTATTCTCTCTGATATTCTCAATCTTGAGTGGTTTTCGATCCAGTTTTATTAGAAAATCATCGATATAACATTCCACCTTTTGATGAATCAACTCATCAAAAATATCATGGCTCTTTGGTATGTAGCTCAGCATTTTTCAAAGCATGGCATGTAATAGATGCCAATAGGTGTTCGAAATGTATATTTTTCATCTTTGTGCCATTTTGATTTGGTTGTATTGATCCATCCATAAATGAGAACATGTCATAGTTGGAAGTGTTGTCCACTAGTAGTTCTAATATTGGAAGCGAAAAGTCATCTTTTGGGCACCTTATTTAAGTCCAGGTCAAGCGGATTTGGTCATTCTTCTTTCTAACTAGGATAATGTTGGCTATCCAATCCATACTTCTCTCCTCGGATGAAGCTTTACTTGATCCTTTTTTTTAGTTTACGCAATTACCCATTCTTCAATCTCAATCATTCACCTAGGAGCTTGCTTAGCTGTTAGGTTTAATAGTTTTTGTAAAGCTATGAGGGATAAGCGCATTTCAAAATATGTCCAAGCAAAGCAATCCCGAATTCACAAAGTAGCATTTTAGCTCTTCAACTTTCTCTCATTAAGCAGAAGGGCAGCGAAAAGTTGGATGGGGATCATCCTCGACTCTAGGTTGATTTCTTTAAGTTCATCCATAGTAGCTATTTGTCCACCATCTTTGAGTTCTTCTGGCTTGGCTTCTTCATCATTTTTAAGAAGAATTTCATGAGAATCATCTTCTTCATCATTAAGACTCTCAATATCAGCTTCTATTATATTATAATAGGCTCTATTTTGATGAGATTTGTGGATGAACACAAGACCTTCAGTGATAAACTTATCACTTCTTCGTGATGTCTGAGGACTTCTTTGGCTCCACATCTTGTTAAAGATTTAGATTCTATGTTTAGTAGTTCATATGAATTCCAAGCTTATGCATCATTCTTCATAATTTATGGATAGTATATTGGTATTCTTGTTGGTATCTCATCATAATTTTATGTTTGGCTCAAAATTGTGAGATTAAGACTGTTCAAATTTATAAAATAGAGTTCCTATTCCGCCACTCTCACTCAACGACAGCACATAGAATGTTATCAATTCTTCAATATTATGAACCTCCATTGGAGTGATTTCTTTGAAGCACTGTTGAGGGATGGGTATAATTTTTGAGTGAGTCATCGACTATGCCAAGTGAGTATATCCTGATGCGACCATCGAACTCTATTTCATAAGTAGATTCAAAATCATAGTCGAATGAATCACTTATTTCATACTCTCTTTCTTGAAAGCTTATAAGTTCCCTTAGGTTTGATAGAATATCTTCTTCTTCTTCTTCTTTGTCACTCCCAAATGAGGAACTGATTTCTTGACTTAGGTGATGAAGTGCTTTAGGGAGAGTGTGCCTTCTTTCTTCCCCTTTGCTTCTGCTCTTTCACTTTGTGAAATTGCTTTTTAGTTCCTAAAGTGGATGCTACCACTTCAAGAGGCTCTGTTAGCTTAGGCTCTTTGAGGATGAAATATTTTTCATCTTCATAGATCTTTGCTTCATTGTGAGGAGAATGGTTGTAGGTTAAATTACGAATTCTTCTCCATCTTTTCGATACTTCATACATTGATGCATAGTTGATGGGACCATGTCATACTCATGCATTAGGCAAGAGAGCTCTAAATGATGTATCCTCGATTACATGAAACTTGGCTTCTATATAAATCCTTGAACTTGAGGTGAGAATAAAGAACGAGTTTTGTCCCTTTTCATTGAATCATGAACCATCAACTTATCTCTCCCAAGATGTTGGATATCAGTGATAATCCTCTTAATACCTTTAGACTCATAAGATTGATAGAACTAGATCAATCAATATTCGGTGATTGTCTCTATGTAACATAAAAGAGGGACAATTGTTCCCAATAAGATCTTCTTCAAAATGTGATTCTTGGGAGATCTTGAGTTTGCAATGCTTAGTGCATTTTTAAAGTAAGCTTCATAAGGATCTTTGAGAGCTGTATCAAAGTTTCGAGATCTTTTGACATCAGAGAGCACATTTTCGGTTGTGCAGGATCTTTCAGTGTGATAGAATATTATAATCTATCTTCTCGATTTAGGCTTTATCTAGATTTGGAATGATATCTCGTTGACTTCAATTTGTTTGCCTTTGTCTTTATTTGCATTTCCCTTCTTTGATGAAGGTGGTAAGACTTTACCACTAATTGAACTTGAATCACCTTATCTTGCTCTCTTAGAAGAGGTAGTTTCTTCAAATTCTCTTCTTATTCGGTAAGATTGGCCAAAAGGGTTAGACTCATTTTTTAATGTCATACGTTTCATACATGATGATATAGATGAGTCTGACTCTTCTCCATCGAAAAACATAGATCTTCATCTGAACTGTTATTATCTTGTTGAGTCATTAAACAAAATTCAGATGTTAGCTCCTCAGGCTCTTCTTGCTTTCTTCACAAAAAATGTGATGGGTTGGTGGTCGACTACCTTGTCATTTTGTAACATGTTGAAGAATATCGACATCATAGATGATTGACATGTCTCTCTGGACAAGATTCACCATTATCTTCTTCATCGATTCATGATGCAAAGTTTTGCATGAAGTCAAGCCTAAATGGTTGTCTTGTCGTGATACTCCTCTAGATTGTTAATGATCTTTTGAGTTATAGTTCTCTTCTTGATCTTCTTTTTTTCTTGACTTCTTTGATTTATGAGCTGCATTTAGTTTCTCATCTTTGTGATAAGTAGCCTTATCGAATGTCTTGAAAGCCCAAATACTTGGTTTAGGCATCTCTCTTAAGTCCAATATAGGTTCAAGTGGTGATTTCCACTTAACACTAGGACTCTTTAGCTACTTGATTTTCATCTTTTGGAGACTATGTTTGCCATTCTTCAATCTGAACTAATTTCTCCTTTTTTTTGTCTTTGTTGGATGATACGGAAGATGACGAATCATCATTGTAAACTCTCTTTTTGGGTTGACTAGAACACTATCATATAGTGTAAATTCACCTCACCGATACTTCCTTTCTAACCAATCTTTGAAGACATAAGAATCTTCAATAGATGACTAATCATCATGATAGTAGTAATTTGGATTGTTGACTTGATTAACTTCTTGGCCTTTTAATTTAGTAATTGTAGCGCTTTGTCTTGTGCCAAAATAATAATTTATATCTTGTCCCTTCTAAAGGAATATTCTTATTCATCTTTTCTTAAGAGATGGCATTCTCATCATCTCTTGTTGTTGTTTGGATGCTCCCACCACTTGGAAAAGTTTGAGGTTTGTCATTGCCTCACCAATTTTGGTTGTGGATTAGAATAGAGGCTTCTTTCCCTTATCATCATTATACATTGTTTGCTTTCCTTTATCCATTATATATCACCCATTTTTCCATTTGAGCTATAGAAGGCATGAATTTCATTTCTTCTTGAGTCTTGAAGGTTTGTTTCTCTTTGCTTTATCTGCATAGACTTGGACTTAGGCATTCAACTTTTTTAAATTTAGCCACCCTATCGCAAGTCACGGAATGTTACATGATGCATAGAAATGGTGCCATTTTATCATCCATATTTCCCATTAGCAATTGGATGCATGTTCTTCTTCCAATTGTTGCTCACTTCATACTTAGGTTGTAATGACTTATGAATTTTGTCAGACTCATCTTTCCTCCTTTTTAGCAAAAAGGTCGGTGATTGTGTGATTTTCTTGGTTTACCTTGTGAACCTCTTCACAAATAGTCTCTAATTTAGCAAATATTTTAAGCGAATCATTTTGACAATTTTACCTACCATTTGAAAGCGGTTGAGGTCAACTCTTGACTGTGCATCATCGTTCCCTCTGTGTTACCACAAGTAGCCTTAAATTGGGCGGATGTTGCTTTGGATTACCAAGCCTTGAAAGTATTAAATTTTGACCGAGTAACCTTTTGCGACACTTGATCATATTCATTTGGGTAAGGGGTGACCCACTCACCGACTTTTTTACTCAGGCTATGATTATCTTTATCTTTTCATTGATTATCATTTCAAGCTGAGCAGCTGTTACTGTTCCAGGTGTGTTAGCCAGATTTTGAATTGTCGGCTGGAGAGGTAGTGGGTTAACTTCATTCGCTTCATGCATAGCATGTACTGTAGGAGCTTGAGGTACCATAGTGGCTGGTGGTATAGAAGTTGTATTATTAACTTCCTGTTGATTAACAGACAAAATAGGTGCGGCACTTGATGTAATATTCTTCCGCAATATCTCCATCATGATGTTCATTTGTACCATCATATCATTTATTTTGGTACCAAGTTGTGCAATCTCCTTGTCTTTGACCTCCATTTGATGCTACATTTCTCTTTGCTCTCTAGCTAGCACCATAGCATCGATCAGCACAGGCTCTTCCTCTTCTTCTATTTCTTATTGCTGATTTTGCTCCTTGCTCATTTAGGAAGAAGATTGTCCTTCTCCTTGTGCATTTGTGGGTATTATTGATATGAGCATGTGATAAAAGTGTGTACCAGTTGATCATTTCTGTTCAACCATATAGCAACAACACCCATGATATCTTTCTCATTCTTCTTCTTCTTCTTCATCTTTAGCAAAATCAAAGATCCATCCTCTATTTTATTTCTATGAAGACTCTTCTTCATAAGCATCAAATTCGTTGTTCCCTAGATTCATGCTTTATTGCGATGTGCGAGAGAGTTCATCTATATCTCGACCATAGATGACTTCTTCATAGAATCCTCTTCATTATTTTCTTCTTGCAATTTGATGTTTCAGTGGATCTTTGGTTTGAATAAACAATACTTCTTATTAAAGGACACGATCAAGTCAACCTTTCTCTTGTGGGGGTGAACTTGATCGATGATGGGATCCAAGAGGATTCTCCAAGTGTCATATCTTTCATCATCAATGATATCCCTTCTTTTGGGTCCATGATGAGTTGATTTTGAGATTTAGAGTATATGTGTTAGATGTCACACCTCTTCTTCAAAGTTTCATTCGCCTTGGCGCCTGGCCTCCATATCCTTTTATGGGACCTTTTTGATTCTTGGACATGCGGTCCAAGTGTCTCATGCTCACCTGCAAGTTCTTGGGTTAGTTGTGTTAAGAGATGGCAACTTTCTTGGTGGAGCTTGTATTTTCATCACAGCCTCTGAAATCTTCTTTTCATTAGGCTTGTCCTTGGCTACTTTGAGAACTTTATGTATCAGGATATTTGTTATCTCCCTGTGGTGGTGGAGAGCTTGGCGGTTGGTTCCAAAGGGCTTTATTTTGCCGGTAGCTATTCCTCTTTACCCACTTTAGATTGTCAAAGTTATTGTGGGTAGGAATACTCTTAGTATCACTTGTTCACTGTTTCAAAGGGGATCAGAGCCTCATTTCATTTCTCCTTCTTCTATCTTAATTTGCTTCTCGATGAGGAAGCTTCATGATCATGCTTTCCGGGTACAAAAGGTTCAATTGGTGTAGCAGATGTACCATGGGGAATTAAAGACAGAGTTTTTCCACTGATGATTCTTTTCGTCACGGGGGCTTTAGATTGACCTAGCATTTTGAAAATTGAAGTTCCCTATCGGGAGAACTCCTTGGCATGGTTGTTGTTGAACTAGTTGGCACATGGCTAGTAGGAGTTTGTAACGAGGCCTTCCAGCATGGCCTCGGACATGTACCATGGGTGGTACTTGAGTTTGCATTCTTATGGGAAATTCAAGCTACCAAATTGAATGAGCCAACATCTTGTTGATGACGGCATTGGTAAATGTTTTGTTAACTTATGAAAGTGAAAGTGCTTTGTAGATCCATTTACGCAAAAAATGAAAGATGGGATTAGTAATTAGCAATTATTATTTCACCCCATACTTTCAAGATGCAGAGGTGCTACAGAACAAAATAATTTTGTAATAAAGATATACTTAATGGAATGATTCATTCTACATAGAGCCACATATTGAATTTATTACACACATAAATCACCATTTTTTTTAAATTTTCAAAAAATTTTATTGCTACTATATACATATATGACTAAAATATGGAAGAGAATCTTGTCCCAGTGAAATATGAGAAAATTTGACCTCTCGACAATTTTATTGATTAATTGAATGAAGAGTATGATTTGATGTTGTAATTTTTTAGAAGGCAAATGGAATAGTAGATAAGACCGGAGATTTCATCCTCATTTGGTGAACTTTAGGGGCCAAGTTTCCATAGCAAGCCACATAGTTAATTACCCTCTCAATAAGTGAGAGAACTTTCAATTAAAGTAGTCGTTAGATGAAGCAATAGCGTATAGTAAGATGGAGTTTAAAATTTAGATTATAAAATTCATCATTTAGCTTAAAATGAATGGTTGGGGAATGATGACGTGCGATCTAGATCTCATGGTTTCATCATCGGTGGTCCCTAGTCTACTTAGTCGGAGGAGGTAGTCAGCAACGAAGGATCTCATTGCAACACATGGGTTACATCATCCAAGAAATCCTTTATACACGGGGTGGTGTTTGTCTAAGAAGACATCTTAAGTCTACTTTATAGAGAGGGTTATTTATCCTCAAGTATACCCTATGATTCACAACTCAAAGCCATTGGAGCATACGAGCTTCGATTGATGTAATATAATGGAGTCAAACCACCATTGAGGACTCTCAGTGCATTTGTGGCTATTGGCCAAAGCAATAAATAAGAAGAGGACCACGTCCTTCTTGTGATTGATTGAGAGTGACATGTAGAACACTTGATTTGACATTGGCTTCTATGAGCTAGTTTTCTTAATTGTCACATAAACAATTGTGGAAGGTGGATGGATTGAGTTTGATTTAAGTTTTAATGAGTTTAGATTTTGATATTTGATTTGATTAATTTGATTAGAATTAATTTGAATATATATTTAAGAACTTTTAGACTCTGTTTAGCTAATAGAGGATTAGATCTTGTCACATGATAATCATTTTTGACATTTGATTTGAAACTCTTATTATAGGTTTTTAGGTTTTAATGGACCCATCTAAGACTAAACCAAGCAACCTGTAAACACTTGAATTTAAGCATTCACGTAGTGTCTTATCATCTGGTGTATTTAAGATTTTATATATTTTATTTTCTTAATTATGATTGATTTGATTTTCATTTAATTCCAATGCTGCGACTTTTGACATTAAAATTTGCATTTTGAAATCTCTATGTGTAGAAATGCAGAATTTATATTAATTAATAAAATCATTGATTTTAAAATCATAATTAGAATAACTTAATTTGATCGAAGGAACTATGATTTTTTATATTTTGGTTTGGTATTCATACGTTTCTTTATAGAGTTTGATTGATTGAAAGCGTTGTTAATTGATCTAATATCTTATTAGATATTTCAAATTAATATTCAATTGATTCTAATTTGCTTGCACCTTTTGAATTATTGCGCTCATGTTAATTCATTGATAATAGATAATTTCATCAATTAATGAAATTATTGATTTTAAAATCATAATTATGATGAAATTCCTTAATTTTTGATTAAAAGAAGCCCATGATTTTGTAGAATTGGATTTAGTATCTTATATACGGTTTTGAGTTGTAGATCCTAAAGAAGGCATTGTTATGATTTAATATCTTATTGATTTTTTGAATAAATATTCAATTGATTCCATTTGCTTCTTGCTTCTTTTTTAGACATTAAAATTTGCATTTTAAAATCTTTCAGAGCAATATATTAATTTATAAATAATTTCACCTAATTAATGGTTTTGATTTTAAAATTCATAATTATAATAAAATCCCTTTTTTTGATTAAAAGTGATTTTGTAGATTTTGATTTAGTATTATTATGTTTGCTTGAGGGTTCGTTGAAGAGATATTTTGATTTAGATTATAGTTTAAAATTACTTTAGTTTACTTGTTGAGTTTTGTAATTCTCAATTTGATTATGTTAAATCTCTCACTTTTGATAAGTTATCGATTTGAGTGTTTATTCTTTTAGCCTCTTTATGCTTATTAGTAGCATAGTAATCACCTCATAGTTGTATTAGAGTTATTAAACCCAATTTGGATTCATTCTTAACTATACATTAAATTTTATAGACTTTGGGTTTATTGCAAGTTCATTATGAGCTTAGTATTAGTCTCCCCAAATTCCAATTAAATCTTATTTAATTTTAAGAAATTCTGATAAAAGATAACTCACTCATTCTTGATTTAAGTATAGAATCACAATTAAAGTTTATGAGTTTAATATTAGCTTCCCAATTTTCTTGCGTTTTTAATGAGTGTTATTTTTTAAAATTTTCTTTAAGTGTTCTCCCCATTTCTCTTTGATTTATGATTTATATTCATATTATCATATATTCTTTTGTTTGACTTAAGTTTAGGTAATTTAATTTGAATTTGTTTAAGTCTTAAATTATCTCATCGTCATATAGCATCAGTTTTAAAAGTATTAAGCCCTCTTGGTGCAGGTGTCTTTTATTTATCTCGTCGCTCTCTTTAGAGAGCACAAACAAAGAAGACAAATGCAATATATATTCATCCTTTTTCGAAAATTAGATAAAATTTTGACATTTGCAGAAGGACGATCTAACGAGTGTTGGTTTGATTGCTTTTAGCGATGTCTTCGACATAGGTTTTATCTCGTCGTGCCTCTTGGCCTGAGGCATTGAAAGAAGCATTTCATTCGATCCGCGTGTTTTGACTCATTTTTTCCGACCGAGAATAGATTGGGTATCGATTGGGAATGTAAGTAGAATCGACGAAAGAAAATTATCTTGAAGATATTTTCTTGAATAAACGGGTTATCTGAAAATCGACTAAAAGCGAAAGAAGAATTCTTTGATCTCCGTTAGGTGCGAAAATTAGACGGATAAAACGAGTACAATCTTGAAGCGAAAATATCCTCTTGGCGATGTTCTTATCGGTTCTGAGCGAAAATGACGGGTTATCAAGGAATCACATCTTAGAAATCGAAAAGAAGAACATGTGATATTCTTACGTTGAATAGAAGTGAGAATCTGACAGGAAAACAAGAAAAGAATTTCTCTTGTGATGTTCTTCTGCAGTAGAAAGAGTTGTGGCCGAAGGGCCGGTGGGCTATGGAAGGAAGGAAGTGCAGGCTAGTGGGCTGGTAGGCTGGCAGACCACATGGGCTGGCAGGCCAGGTCGATGGAATTGGTTTGTGAGGGAGCTAGCTGCGGGCAGCAGATGGCACAGGTCGCAGGCTTGTATGCGGAGCAGGTCGGACAGCGGCAGGTCGCGGAGGCGCGGAAAGAGGTCGGACGGCACAAACGGAAGGAGGCGCGGAAGGGGTGACCAGTTTCTGCGGCAGGATTACCGGAGAAACAGGTCAGAATCTCATGCCGGCAGTTTGCAAGGTGGAGCGAATGATGGCGGGATCGCGGGACAGCGCGGGTGCGGCGGGCCGGAGGCGGGAGCAGAGGCGTGCGGTTTTGCGGCCGCGGGCCTGGTTGGCAGGACGGAGCACGGGTTTGGCCAGAGGCGTGACCTGCGTTTTACGCCGGGAATGGCTAGATTGCGGAAACGGGTGGCATGCGGGACGGAGCAGTGGAACAGCAGAAATCGAGTGGGAGAAATTACCTTGTGTTTTCCGTTTTCTGACGAGAGAGGGAATGCATGAGGGAGGAAAAAACGAGGGAATGAAAGGAAGAGGGGTGAAATGGAACCGCTGCTGGAAATGGAGGGAGCTTTTTTTTTTTTTTTTGTCTTTTTTTGTTTATCATAAAAACTGAAAAATAAAATGGGGAACGGTTGCTGCGGTAAGGGATAATTTAGGAACGGTTTTAATTTCGATTTTACACTGATAAATTTACATAATTAATATATATATATATATCAATAAAAATTGATTATTGAATGCAATGTTCTTTATCTGTTTATGATCGAAGGCCGTTTGGTTAAATCGTCAAAGTGTTGTCAAAATATCATTGCGCTTTTGCTTCGATTTTCATGCTGTAAATTGAGTCGATTACTTGATAGATTTAGCGTTTGAAGTCAATGGCATGATCAATTTAAATGAGCGGAGGTTTGATCATCTTGGCCCCGACCGATATCGCTGGCGTTGACTCGAGCACTTGATGGTTGATCATCAAGTGCAATATTTATATCCGACCAATTTTAACATTTTAAATGAGATGAAATTCGTCGTCGAGGAGGTCATTTGGATTGATTTTTGGCGGCGTCAGTATTTCATTTTCGTTACGCACGATTATTCGACATTTGTACGGTCCAATTGAGCGGTCATCTCATTTGATATATTTCGATGTTTCGAAGCTAACGGCGTAATCAATTTAATGAATGAGAGTTGTTTGGCTTGCGTTGTGCCTCACGCTTAATATGCGTGCGAATGTTGAAGGAGTCTTGGATTGATCATTAAGTCATGCAATATTTATATCCTGGCCAATTTCAACATTTTGAACACGACGGCGAAGTCCGTTCGTCAATCGCAGTCGTTTGACATTTTGAGGCATTGCGATTTTCTTTGTCGCTGCCATGCGAATTCATTAGCATTAAGCGTAAATAGTCTCATTTGATAGTTTTCGATGTTTGAAGCTAATGGCGTGATCAATTTTATGAACGGATGTCGTTTAATCATCGTCAACTTCGTCTCGATATATTCGCGTTGATTTCCAGTCTTGTAATGTTGCGTTAAATTTTTTAATATATATTCGCGATTTAGTTTAAGAGCGGCTAAAGTTTGTGAGGTCATTCGACCATTTTCGGTGGCATTGCATTTGAGTCGATTTTGGCGTTGTCATTTTAAGTCGTCATTGATTTGTGAGCTTGTCGACTTGATATATGGAACAAAGACATTCTCATCTTGCTCTTTCACTACATAGCCTAATGGTTATTCAATCACATCTAACAGTAGATTTAATATCTATTTGATTAATGTTCCATCAATTTTGAACTACCAAAAAAATTTAATCAAATAATTTTAAAACAAAAAATCAGAGCAAATATCTCATTATCGTCAATGCCAGAATTTTAATTGTATCTTTACTCTTCTTCTTCTTTTTTTATATCTCTCAACAAATTCTTTGAAATTATTCTTTGCCTTATACACCTATTCGACTCCAATATCCTTACATCCATATGAAAGCACAGAAAATTTCCATTTGACATTCTTTATAACTACTTTGAGTTCTTATTCCATGGAGCCTACTCACATATTATTTTTTGTTACTTTTAATTAACTTAAGATTCACAATAACCAAAGATATTAAGAAACAATTTTATATTGATGCTTGATTGCTAGGGATCAAAGTCCTCAAATTAAACAATTTACTGGACTTTGAGTATGTGGGTTATGTGACCTGGCGAAGAATTGATCGTAAACTAGCATAGGCTTCCTCCTCTCCGTAACTGGTATGTTAGACTGTACTGGTGGTGGAGGCAATGCAGGAATCCTCTTATAGTCTTCCTCTCTATCTAAAACTAAGAGGAAGTGAAACCTGCTACCACTCAAGAGTGGAGAGGTCTCATGAGAACTCTCATCCATGAGAGGCACGTCATCCTAGCCTTCATAGTATATATATATATATACTCATCTTCTTGTGTGTTAGGCTCTAATTTTTTATTTTTATTTTTTTTTTGGATTGAACTCCATATCATAGCTAAATTTGATCTCATAATGTTTGTAGGATGAATTATAGTGGATGAATACATACTTTTTTTACATTTGTCATTAATCTTTGTTCTTTCCCTATCTAATGCACAAATATAAGCAATACTTCTAAAAACTTTGAAATGAGAAATTCTTGGCTTCCTACCATTTTATGTATTTTTGTAGTCTTTTGCATACTTTTTTGTAGATAAGTAATTTACTAATACGACAAGAAAATAAAGCTTTTGCAATGATAAAAAAAAATACTTGTAGCAGTAGTTATAATCATCACAAAATGTGTTGCAGTGATTTTTAAATAACTGAAAATTTATCGTATTTGCTTTCCGCTTCAAAGGCATTTTGCAGTAGTTTTACAACGATTGACTAAATTTTTATTAGTGTTATGTATAATAATGATTTAAATCACCGCTTTTCTATTAACAATGCAGTGGTTTAAACCACCACTATAGTTCCAAAATTATTAAAGCAATGGCTATGACCGAAAACTCTTTAGGCATTTTATCACTTTTTAGCATACTTTGAATCATATTGAGAATTATTCAATTCTTTATCTCCGTCACTCCATTTAATTGGAGGGATATTAAAACTACTAAAAATAGTGAATTTTATGATCTTCACAAATTGTGAACTCACCTACTTAATTGAATCTTATTGCCCTTATTAAGTCAAGCTTATTTTTTAATAAGAGCTTTGAACTATATGAAATTTTTATTCATCCTCAATTATCATCTTCTATAAGATTGGCCATCTCCTAAATTTTTTTTTTAAATGTTGAAACATCATCAATTATCCAAATTAACCCTTATTTGTGTGGTCTAACTCGATCAGTTATGGAGCGCCTTGGCTGGTCAGTGTTGATCTGATTATATTTGGAAGATTTTCGCTTTGAAATCTATTCTCTTTAGTTTGCTCTCTATCATTAAAGAATGAGGGTTATTTATAGATTAGAGATGTGTATTAATATAAATACTAAAATCAAACCACTCATGACGGCATTTCGATCATGATTATTATTTTAAGTATTTGAATGCTCAAATCGAATTAGAGATCTTTGCTTGTTGATCCAGACTCAATTTGACTATAAACATTCCATATTTGAGTGATATATAAAATTTTAATTATATTTTAGTCTTGATGTATTAATTGTCAATCAAATTGTTTTTTGGATTAAAATTAGATCATTATTTCTTATTTTCAATTATGATATTTGAATTGAATGATTGAAATTAATCAAAATCTATTTTTTTAGGATGATATCAATTCAAAAGTCATAAAAACTTAATTGAACACTTTATTGCAATTTTCAATTTATAGATATTCTCAATTTCCCATGGAACAGTTCATATTTAAAAACGATAAATAAATAAATATTTTAACTTTAAGAAAAAAAAGATTATTTAGAGATTCATTATATACTAGAAAAGTAATTATATATTACTCGAATAAATGCATAACTATAACAATTTTATTTCGCACTATTAATTGTATGATTCCTTCAAAAAACTGCAAGTGCATCAACGTTGAATATAAAGTTTAGTTTTAAGTGTATCCAATATTTTTACATGAAAATTTTATAAACTGAAAAAAAAAATCATATAAACTGACACAAATAAAATAATCCGTTATATAATCAAAGATTATAGAAATTCATATTTCTCTCGAACTACAAAAGAACAAAGCATAATTTTTGGATTATTTGGTTGATCTTCTATGATTGTAGTAAAAAATTTAGAGATAATAAAGAATGATAAATCTTAGTATCAATTAAAGATTATATGATAACAAATAGGCAACAATAAATATCAGCATTAAGAGATATGAATCAGATAATGAAAGTCAAGTGATTGTAACACTATGATAGTGTCACGTGATGATGATAATATTTTTATTATGTTAGTCAAAATCTTCGAGCACTATAACAAATAACCTTGACACTTAAAATATTAAATTGAAGCACGAATCTTGATGCTAAAAAGCAGTGCGAAGTTGGCGGTGAGATCAAGCAAAAATATCTTTGAAAACTTTGAGATGTCTCGCTAAATAGCTCTCTCAAGATGTGTTTATAGTCAAATCGAAATGCGTCTTGATGAGTGGATCTAACAAGCCCAAGATCTCATAATTACGATCATTTGAGCATTCAAATACACAAAATACATCATATGATCAAGGGAATCATCATGAGCCGTCCAGATGGAGAGGAGTGGTTGATTTTGCATGTATTTGAGAGATCTCCTCCAATCATAAATAGTCTCATTCCTCTATGAGGGGGTAAAAGAGAGGAGAGAGCTCGCAAAGATCCTCCAATGATCCACCACGGTGCCACCATGACATGCCGTACCGATCCTGCGTCATTGATCTCACGTACCGGTCTCATCGCGTGATGACCTTCATCGGGTCATTATTCTTATTCACCATCATACACCTTGCTTTACATTCTGACCTACTATATTTATATAATTGTTTCATTTCTCATATATAATCTCTGTTATTGGGAAGATTTTGTACTCAAATAGATAGAATGGTGGATGATTTTTTGGGCCGTGGTTTTCCCTCTTTTGAGATTTTTCACGTTAAAATTCGGAATTTTCTTGTTCACTCTTTAAATACTTGTGTGTGTCTTTGGATTTCATGATAAACTTTCACTCTACTCTTGGTTTTAGCAGCAATAATTTGGCATCTGGGAAAAGAACCCTCAATCACAATTTACTGAACCGCATATGGCTTGAATACTCGTATGCAGAGTCTCACTCCGCTCAATCTCTCAAAAATCGTTGAACAGGACTCCAAACCTGTAGATATGTTAGTGAAGGCGACATGAATCTCTTTAGAAGATCGTGGGAATGGAAGAGTCTCAAAATGAGATGATCGACTTTTCGAGGAACATGCCATACTAACACATCTACCCATGATCGATCGTTGGTGGGAGGTCAAATGCTAATCTCGCGACCTTTGAAGTTCCTCAGTAGAGGCATGATCTGATCTCCGATGCTAGTTCTACTCATCCATCCGTGCGCTCAACCGGTAATCCATCATTGTTGGTAGCTTGACACATTCTCTTATGACCTCGTCATGTGTATTATGATGATGCAAACAATTTCACCTTCAAATAAATCATCCCCCACGGCTGAGGAGTTCTCACCTTTAGGCTCTTCAACATCTATTCTGTAAGTTTTAAGTTTTAGAGCATTGATTTATGATAAGACAGACCCATATGAACACATCGACCATATTGGGACCATCATGCATATCCAAGCGACGACCTGCTTTCTTTGTCAAGTCTCTCAAAGGGGCAAGCTCGCACTTGGTTCCACAGTTCTCCTTCGGGGATCCATCCATACCTTTATCGAGCTCGCCAAGATTTTTGTGCAGTTCATTGCAGGAGGATCATTAAAGATTCCTCCCATCTCTCCATTCGTCAAAATGATGGTGAATCACTTAAAGAATACTTCGAGATTCTCCTCGAAGCTCAAATACAAGTATACCCAGAGAGTTTTCCTTGGAGGCTCGTCACGGACCTTTCTACTCATCGCTAATGAGATCTGGTCCTCATGTGACTTGGTTCACCATGTGGAAGCACAAATTTCTACTGAGGAATTAATGATGCCAAAATAATTTGAGCGATCCGCAGGAAAAGCGTGCTCTAGGAAACCTGGTCACAATCCCATCGGAAGAAACAATAAGGCGTTGATTTCCCCCGCTCATGATTAGAATACATATATTGAACACATCTCGTGTTAACGTCTTGATGGTCATTCGAGATGAAGAGACCATTAAGTGGCCACATCCGAAACCAACTTGAAATCGGGAATATTGTCACTTCCATTGAGTGGTGGACATCTTGGTAAAAGAGATTGAGAGGAAGACAACAAGGATATCTGTTAATTTGTGCAAAACCAACCAACTCAAGCAAACATAGCTCCAAGCGGGGGAGGGACAATCATCATCACAGAAATCAACATAATAGTAGCCAAATAGTTGGAGAAATTGATTGCAAATGGGCCACTACTATCTAATCAAGTCTTCATCACCGCCTTTGAAAGTTAAAAAAATCTTGTATTAATCATCCCATCACTTTTAATATTCGGACTTCCAAGTTCCACATCAAGATCCTCTTGTCATCAATGCGAGGATTGGTACGTTGTTAAGAGAATTTTGATTGATAATGGGAGTTTCGTTAATATTTTATTTTACTCCACCTTTCTTAGCTTGGGTTTAAGAAAAACTTCAACCTTGTAGGACCATTATATGGGTTTGATAATGATGAGTGGAGGGACAATCACCCTTCCGTTGTTTCTGAGAATTTCTCAACAAGTCACTCAGTTCAATTCATAGTGGTCAAGTCAAATTCAGCATACAATCTATATTTGGAAGACCCTCCAATCAATCTTGGTCTTTGTCACTTGTACCTCATCTTAAGATAAAATTTCAAACTCCCATTGGGGTTGGAGTGGTGCGTGAAAATCAACAAATAAGCAATCATGTTACCTCAAACAAGCTCAACCATGCCCGCCGGTGACCTTCAACATCGAATTTTAATCTTTAAGATAAAGAAGTACCTGGTTTTGCCTATAAAAGACACTCTTGTTATCGGATGACCAACCGTCAAGATAACTAAAGATCGAGGAAGAAAAATCATCCCTAGAACTTGGAATATGGAGGGTCTCTAAAAAGTGTTATATGTAATCCTTGGTGTATAAATATTATAGTCTTTAATTTATCCCGTTTATCTTTTCCTCTCTACCTCTTGTCTTTTGTTAACTTTCTAAAAATATCGTCCCTTTTGTTAAGTTATCTTGTGAAAATATTGTATCACCAACATTATCAAAGTAATGAGTTTATGGCTTTTCTTACAAGCTTGTTTCTTCTTCATTTAATCCTCCCACTTGAGAAATATACAACTCACGTTGTATCTCAATCGAGCATGATAAATCCCAAGGGACTTGATCGGACCTCTTCTGGTAAGAAGTCAAGTAACACTTTGGTGATACCACAGGATAGGTCAAAAGGTCCTTGGTGGACATCCCGCGATCTCTTCCATACAGGTTAACATCATCGGGTAACACTCGACAAACAACCTCGATAGGTCAAAATTCTTTCAACCTCTTCCATACAGTTAACGTCGAGCTCACAAACAAATATGGTCAAAATCCTCGGCTGATTCAACCTTTTCCATACGAGGTTAGCGTCACCAGTCACACGACAACCCGGTAAATCAAAATCTCGGATTAATTCGACCTCTTCCATCAGTTAGCGTCGTGAGTCACTCAAACAACCTCGGATAGGTCAAAATTCTCAGTTCAATTCAACCTCTTCCATATTGCGTCGTGAGTCACACTCGACAAACAACCCGGATAGGTCAAAATTTACCACTATCGTTACCCCGACCATATCACCGCCGCGTCCGGGCATTGCCATCCGCACTCCGATCGCCCGCGCCGACTACATCGTTGCCTGCCACGTGTCGCCGCCACCATCACCATCCGCAGCCGGTCGCACCGCCACTTGCGCAATCTCGCCGGTCACCACCATCATCGGTCATCCCATGACTGTCGGTGGTCCGCAGCCGATATCGATAATCTCCATTCATCCGCCAACCATCTCCGGTCACCACCATGTCACGGTCATCCTCGACTAAAGTCGGCCGCCATCATCATCACCATCTTGGTTATCATCACGATCATCGCCTCCGAACCTTGTCAGGCGAGGTTGACACCACTTTCGGAGCACTCGTATGAACTATGGTCTTGATCGCCTCAACCCGGTCGGTCGGCGAGGTCGGTTCACCTCTTTCAGGCGGAGCCTTGCCGTATGAACTGGTCTTGATCCTCCAAACCGGTCGGTCGGCGAGGTCGGTTGACACCTCTTTCAAGAAAAGGAGCCTTGCCGTATAAACTGCGGTCTTGATCACCTCTGAACCCGGTCGGTCCGGCGAGGTCGGTTAACATCTTTCAAGGGAAAAGCGGAGCCTTGCCTTATGAACTGGGTGATCACCCTCCGAACCGATGACGGCGTTAGTTAACACCTCTTTCGAGGAAAATTGGAGTCTTGCGTATGAACTGGTCTTGATCACCTCACGACCTTCTCTCAAGAAGAAGAAGGTGACTTCTCCTTGGCCCTAGGGGTTTTATATATACCTCCATAGGCAAAAAAATTGCCCAAAAAAAGCTGAAAACCGCGCAGTGCTCTCCGGCAGCGCCTAATACCATGGCTGCGCCGTGACCACTGCGTTCCAGCGTGACCGCCTCCAGCGTCCGACCCGCCGGCCCGCGCATTCGTTCCGTGACCAGCGGCCATCATTCCAGGCCGCAGCCAAGCGCGCCTTCATGTCGCCAGGCGACGCCGATGACCAGCGAGGCGCCAGACCCATGGGAGGCGCAGCGTCCCCCGGCTGCATGAGGGTCCGTCGATGCCGGATGGGTCCTCAAAATCTCATACCACGCACGCACACATCGTGACTACATGCCTTCCATAGTCATAATTTTGTGCTCCCATGAATATCTGTTCTTTCAAAATGTGTGGTTAATGGACCCTCAAATTTCATTAAAGAATTTGCTATTTTCGTATTTAACATATATATTTTTGGATGATTGATAATGTCATCCAAAATAGGGGAAGCGATACACTTAAAATACTACTGTCAAAACGAATCTTGATGCTAAAGCAAGTACGAAGTTAAGCGGTCGAGATCAAGCACTTTAAATATCTTTGAAAACATTGAAATGTTAGTTAAATCTCTAAATAGCTATCAAACATGGAGTGTTTATAGTCCGAAATGACAACTAATAAACTCTCATAATTAAGACATCATTTCAAATACACAAAATACATCATATGATCAAGGAATCATCATGGCCATCCGATGGAGAGGGGTTCGGATTTTGCATATATTCTGAGAGATGTACTCCTCCAATCTATAAATAGTCCTCATTCCTCATATGAGGGGAGCAAGAGGAGGAGAGGCTAAAGCTTGAAGATCCTTCAAGAATGTCGTCCACCACTGGTGCGCCACCACCCACGCCGCCGCCGCCCGGTCCTTGCCGTCGTCAATCTCACCGGTCTCCATCATGATGACTTTTCATCATTGTTGTTCGATGTTCACCATCATCTACTACCACTTCGTATTCGCACATAGTTGTTGTTCCTCATCTCAATTGTAATCCCATTATCGGAAGATTTTGTACTCAAACAGATATATAGTGGATGATTTTTTTTCTTAGTAGGCGTGATTTTCTCTCTTTTGAGGTTTTCCACGTTAAAATTAGTTTTCTTTGTTTCTTTAAATCCCTGTGTGTCTTTGGATTTCATAACAGGCGTAGAACTTTCACTCTACCACAACTGGTTTTCTAGCACGCAACAAACCTATGTTGAATTCCTTACATGAAAGTTCTTAGGCATTTAAGCACTTTAATAATATCAAAATTAGCTAATCTTATGTTCATTAGATTTCTCTTATTAAAATATTCATTTTGATTGTTTGATCTCTTAAAAAATATCAACAAATTTTATGCTATTGAGTGGTTTATTTAAATTTATTTGTACTCAAGTTATGACACTTTTAGTCATTGGGTTCATCTCAATAAATATTTATTTTGATTATAAATTTATTAAAATTAAAATTTTTGGGCCTCAATGATGTGTTTAATTTTGTCTCCTAGCTTAGCTAGAAATACTAACCTAACTCATAGAACGGTCATCCATCAAAAATAACCCTTTAACTTTATATTTATAGTGATTTTGAGCACTATTAAGAAAAGTTGCATCATTCAAAATTTTCAACGAAGATAAGGAGCATAAGAAGTGTGAGGACTAAGGACTCAAAACCAACTTTTCTTTAGTTTATTAAAATCTTCAATTTCAAATTATATTAACATACTCGAACTCATCTTATCGCTCATAAATTTTAACTTTACATAATTAACCAGAAGGATTAGAGCAACGTTGATCTAAATGCATATATATATATATATATATATATATATATATATATATATATATATATATATATATATATATATATATATATATATATATATATTTATTTATTTAGAAGTGTTAAGGGAAGGATGTATAAAACCACAAAAATTGAGGCCTTGTTTGACAACAATTTTTTTATTTTAAAAATATTGTTATTATTATTATTTTTTAATTATTTTTTTTATGTTTAAAATAAATTAAATTATTTTTAAAATGTAAAAAAAAAAATTTTAATACTTCGAGTACTTTTTAAAAAGATGTAATCACCCACTCACTGTTAGATATCATCCATCCGCCTCACCAACAATTATAGTCAATATCCCGATTATAACTCCCGTCGTCGTCATTTTTATTCACAATTCAACAAAAATATAAATGAACTATATTTAAAATATAAGCATATTTTATTTTATATCAAATATATCAATAAATAAAATTATAAGATAATATTAAAAACAAAAACATAAAGTCCAAACTACTTTAAATAGTAGAACCTGGTGTTGGTTGGTTATGCACTTGACAAGTGACTGTTCTATGATAATCTCCTTTAAGTTATAATCAAAATATTGAAGCTTCAAGGTACTATTGAGCTTATTTCTCTTGCTGGAGATTTCTTTTTATTTAAGTTCACTTACATTAAAGATTTTGAGATGTTTCTTAACGGGGTCCCTAGTTTATTGCTGGAAAATCTTTCCTGTTCAAAAAATGATCTACTACTTGTTGGCATGAAACCGATATATATAGATGAAATTCCCTAACCTCTCTCTTTCTTGTTGGTATGAAATTGATATATATAAAATGGCTAGCAAAATTGAGATTCCTCTTACTACAAACCCACTTATGACTAAAGGAATTAGATTGACATTTGTCAGGGTTTGCATACAAATTTTCACAAAATCTATTCTTCCTGACACTATCACTATTTCTTTGAAGGGCAAGTTAGGCCTTCATCTTTTACTTCTTGTGATACTTTTGTGCATGACCATTCTACCTGCCCCAAATCACACAATTATAAACCACCTTCTTCTCTACCTCTTCATCATAGCAGAAATTACTCTCGTGTTGGGAGTGCACTACCATCTTCTTTCTCTTTAAAACACATAGTCCCAGATCGACCCGTACATCCCTGCACCTTCACCAGCTAACATCTACTCCCATATAAGTGACTCTCCTTCAACTACTCAAGATGATGTTCTCTCTCCGATTAATGCATGGGCTCCCCCCACCCATGTGAGTACTTTTCTCTATGCCAAACTTATGACTCAACAAACCAGGGTGACCCTTCTTACAATACTTCCTCTTCTGTCTCTCAATTCCTTTCTTCTATCTCCAAGCCAATAAAAGTCAAAGCAAAATGGTGAAATCTCAATTCCCTTTACCAACAATTGCCATGATTTACCCAAAAATCAACTCTTGGAATGTTGAGGGCCTAAATAGTGATATGCATATCATTGATTGCAAAAATCTCATCAAAATCAACAACTTAGATATTCTCTCTTTACTTGAAACCAAAATAATCTCTTCTTTGATTTTTGACCCTTTTTCCTCAAACACTTTTCTCCCTTTCCTAATGAAGCTTCTCTCAATAAATTTCATTGTTCATTATGGTCAAATTTTGATCAAATGGAATTCAACCTTTGTTTCTTTTTTTTTTCTTTGGTAATAAATGTAGAGTTTATTCATGGACTATTGATCTTCTCTTCAAGTATAAAGTTTTTAGTCATATTTGTATATGTTGATGAATGTGTCATCAAAAAAAGAGAATTATGGAACTCTATTAAAGATCTTGCTACCACTATCAATGAACCTTGGCTTATTTTGAGGGATTTCAATTGTATTTGCAATCTTGAAGTAAAGATTGGAGGAGTTCCTCCCATTCCAAGCAAACTCCTTGATTTCAACATATGTATCTTAACTTTGGTCATATTGATTTGTAGAATATTGGTCTTTCTTAAAGTTGGTTTAATCATCAAATTGATAGCCTAATCAAGTGTTTGCTTGATCAAGCAATCACTTGATGAACAACATCATTATCCCTTTTTATAAAGTTTTAAAACACCTTACATCAGATCACTCTCCAATTTCCATCTCTATGGGCAATAACTTCATTCCTAAATGCAAATTCATGTATAAGAAATATTATAGTAAATGTGAAAATTTTCTTAACCTTATCTCCTACATTGGGAGTATACATTTTGATGGCAGACCTATCTTTGTCCTTTACAACATGCTCAAGAAAATCAAATTTGCTCTTAAGAATACCAACTAACACTTTTCTAAGTCTATTTCTAGTACTATTTCTAAACTCAAAAATTGTCAAATAAATGTTATGCAGGAACTTGAGCTTTAACTACTTAATAGAGATCTTTGTTCTAAGGCTATCTTCATTTAAGACAAACTTATAGAAGTCACTATATATTAAATGGATTGGATCAAACAAAGAACTAATTGTGCTTGGCTTACTAAAGGAGAGGATGATATAAATTTTCATATCAATGAATAAAGATGGTCAAGAAATAATAGAAATCATATCAGAGAAATCACTTCCAATAATACTTGCATTCAAACTCAAGTTAAGATGGTCAAGAAAGCTGTTGCTTCTCTTTCCTACTTAACTGCTCTAAAAACTTCACTTATCTCCCTTCAGAAGATATTCTGTGGCTCATATTCTCACCCCATGAGAATGTACTTCTCTAATTACTGAATTTTCTAACAAGGAAATCAAGAATAACATCTTTAGCATTGATTTTGATAAATCTCCTAGTCCAGATGGTTTCACTTCCAAATTTTGAAGACACTTAGGATATCACAAGTGATATGTGCATTCAAGCCATTAAATATTTCTTTTCTACTCCTAAGTTACCTAACAGGTTAAACATTTAGATATTACTTTAATTCCTAAAAAGCTTCATGCTCAAATATTTAATGATTATAGAATTATATCTCTTTACAATACAATATATAAGGTCATTTCTAAACTTATTGTTAATAAACTTAAAACCATCCTGCTTACTATTATTCATCTTACCCAATCAATATTCATTCATGGACATAATAATAATATTCTTGCTAATGAGCTCCTTCAAGGTTTTAACTCCTCATCTCATCTAAAATTTTTTTTGGTTTAAAATTGACCTAATGAAAGTATTTGATAGAACAATAGATAATTTCTCTATGCTAGATTATCTCTTTTGGACTTCCCTCCTCTATTTATTAATTAGATCAAGGCTTATCTGAGCAAGTTTATCTCTTTGTAATTAATAATTGTGAACTTCATGGTAATTCGTCATGTCTTCTTTAGGATTGAGGCAAGGATCCCCCATTTCTCCATACCTTTTCACCATTGTCATGAATGCCTTCTCTAAACTTATGAATTAACATTATATAATTGCTAATCAAAATATCATTCATCTTATTTATGTTGATAATGTCTTGGTATCTAGTAAGGAAACTAAAGGCACAATATGCTGCTTATCTTCTATTTTGCAAAAGTTCTATGAGGTTATTAATCTTTGTGTTAATATGGACAAATCTACTATCTGCATTTTTTTTAAAAGCTGTGAATGATAACTAAAACTATAAAATTTTAAAAGTTTGGGCTTTCAAGTCAATGCTCTCTATTGAGAACATCATTAAATTACTACTATTTCCTCCAAGCTTGAAGTTGCTAATTGCCCTAAAAATATTGACAAAATACAATGTTGGTTAAGTAGTTGAAAATAAAAGGTTCTTGTGTAGATTTCAATTTATTAAAGGGGCATTTACATACATAGCACATAATTCTTATAAATTTAAATATCTAGTTCCTAAACTTTCATATTTACTTAAATAGTATCCAAATCTTTATCATTACTTCAAAAATAGCACCATCATTAGATTTTTAAAAAGAAAATGCACCTTTTTAGCCATAGGAAAAGTATTAGTTTTGTAAATATCAAATTTTAGGTGTTAGATATGTAAATGCATAAGAATTGTATGCTATGTATGTAAATTTTACTTTATTAAATCTACTATTTGGAGTTACCTCTCACTGTTAGTTCAAATCTTCTATCATTCTTAAAGGGAAAATGAAAAAATTGACATCCCTTATAAATAACATCTTCCATCATAATTGGCATAAAAAAAAATGCACAATATTGCATTGAATACCACTTCAAGGCTTAAAGATCATGATGATCTTAGCCTACTTAATATTTACACCATAAATATTTTATGCAAATCCAAAGTCATATGTAAATACTATAGCACTAACTCTATTCTCTCTACCTGGTATCACTCAATGTACGGTTCTTTGTAATAAAAATTAAAATATAAATTTTCTTTATTTTGGAGAGCATTGAAACAAATTGAGATTAAAATTAGACAATACTTGTCATTCAAAGTAAACAAAGACAATAAAATGTTTTGAATTGGTGTATTTAGTTTGTTTAACTTTTCTTTTATTCCAATTTTTTGAAATAATCTCCCATAATACTTGGGTTCTTCATCACACCAATGACAAGTTAGCTAATTGCCAAAATCTCATTTTTAATATTCTTATTTTGGATTCCACTTTGGATTGTTTATGGCAAGAAAAAACTTCTATACACACAAAAATATGTTATCATTTCTTTATGTTGATCACCCAAGAGTCGATTACTTTAGTTTAAATGACATTATTTAAAATATGCGAGTATTGCTTAAAAAATTCTAGCTGGAGGACTTAAAACTAAAGATGCCCTTTTGCTTAGAGGCAATGATGTTAATCTTATTTGTGTTCTTTGCAGTGGGAAAAATGAAACTCAATCTCACTTATTTTTCTTATTGTCTTTTCTCACTTAACATTCTTAAAGAATGCATTCCTTGATATGCTTTTTCACATGAGATTAACTAAAATTTTGAATCATGGAGATACCCTTGAATGTAATATTATTAGGAAATTTTATCAATCCATATTACATGTTATTGCTTATACTTGAAAAAGGAACTATAGGATTCTCTCTAGAAATTCATCTTCTCCAAAAATTATAAAGAATATAATTCTTTTTGCTATCAAGTTAAAATGTAAAAAAAATGGCACAATAGTCTTTTATTGCTACAAAAATAGATTATTGAAAAATAAGGTATGTTATTTGGATACTTCTATTCAATTCTGAAGTATTGTTTATTTGATACGAATCAAATGGTTGAAGTATATTTTTCTAAAAGGGGATAGATTATGGGAGTGTGTGACTTGAACTATTGATTGGTCCATGCAGATATATGATTTTATCCGCCAAGTTGGAATTCACAACCCAATGTTTCTCCACATCCAACCATCATGTCAGTCCCTTTTTGTAGCACAGGATAGGCCAGTTTTAACTTGAGGAGAATATTTTATATGATCATACCCGAATCATGTCATGCATGAATAGGCTCCGTAAGATCCCTAGAATAAGTGATATGGAATGATCCAATGTTCTATTTATTTACTTTATTTGATTTTTTTTAGTAAATTTATTATAATTAGTAAGCTTTACTCTCTTTAGCTTACAACACTTACCATTTTTTCTTATGTTGTCTTATGATGTGACATCATCTAATATTATTCTATTACTAGAATGATTTATAAAGGCTAATACCACACTCTTTTAAACTATTTTTCCATTTTTAATAATCAAATATTATACTTGATTCTCTCATAGTTTTGGATGATGTTTTCGCCTGTGTGTTGCATTTCATATATTTGGTATTTTAGTTTTTGGAGCAGTGATGAAATCCACCCTTTCAAGAGGAGGAACTCAACTGATTATCCAATTTTTAGCAATTTTGCAAATGGAATTGAGCTTTTGGCAACCTGTGCTATATTTGTGTGATCATCTACTTGTTACTTTATAGATATACTTAATAATCTCTTTATCTCAAAATTCTTGCTTATAAACATTATTTTGGATGATGCTTATATTTCAAGATGTTTTTCGCACATTGGAACCAAATGTTCAGTCTCAATTTAACATTTTTTTGTTTTGGATTATCTTGGGTAGAGTTCTCCTTCCATTGGTAGAGTTTTTGAGCTCACCAATGTTTTTCAATTTACTTTTACTTGCTTGTTTAATTCTTTTTTTTTCTTTGTGTGTGTTTGGATAAATATTTTTTCAATACTTCTTATATTTTTGTTGCCTCTTTAGGCGACCCTTGTAACACTTATTCCTCTTAATGTTATTTTCGAAAAAAATTGGCAAAATTAGATTAAATCAATCTTAATTAGCGATTTATGGAAAAATTTTATTTAACAAAATAGGCTAAAGTCTCGTGACGGATGACTGCGATGAACGGACGGCTGCGCAGAACCAGTCATCCATCAAACGGACGACTGGCGCAGTTTATTTTATTTTTTTAAAAAATGAAGAGCAGTTCTCGTATTTTGCACGTATCGGAGTCATACGGTGTCAGAATTAAGGAAACTTTATATCGTTGGAATCTTAATGAAATTCTCTACAAGTTTTATGTTGGTCAAAATTTACGATTGTGACCCGATATACAACAGATTTTGCAAATCGCAAAACTCGAGTTGAAAGTTCGAGCGAATCATATTTTGCACCTATCTGTCATGTCTATTCGAATTAAGAAATTTATATCGTTGGAATCATAAAAAAATTCTCTACAAGTTTTATGTTGGTCAAATTATGATTGAGACCCGATACACAGTAGATTTTGCAAATACGCGCAGAAACTGTAGCACCTAGCTGAAAGTTCGAAGCAGCAATCATATTTTGCGCTTATCGGAGTCATACGGTATCAGAATTGAGCGAACTTTGTATCGTCGGAATCGTAACAAAATTCTCTACAACTTTTATGTTGTTTGAAATTTATGATTGCGGCTCGATGCGCAGCAGATTTTGCAACTAGCGGCGTGAAAAGAAAGTCGAGCAAAGAATTGTATTTTGCGCGTATCAGAGTCATACGGTGTCGGAATTGAGCAAACAAAAACTTGTATAATCTGATTTTCATACAGCTCTACCTTATATGTTCTGCTGCTGGCATCAAAAACTCGGTACTCATTACTGTTAATTCGTACTGACTCAGGAAATCTCCTTGTCTCATGTTTACTACCCTGCAAAGTTGCCTTGGTCCGGGGAGAGAACATAAAGTCATCGGTTCATCACGATTCTTGAGTCCAGGCATTTCATGAACATAGCAACTATATTATAATATATTGCAGAGACCAGTGTCTGAATTGGCAAGCCACGTGCCCTCTTAAGTATATTGTTGAAGCATTCAGCTACATTTGTGAGCATGATGCCATACTTGCACCCATCATCATGGGTAAGAGACCACTGATGTACATCCCTTGATACGAGCCAATCGTAGACCTCCTATCTGATGTTCTTGATATCAGTCATATACCTTTTAAAAATGCGTATATCATCAGTATTATATGTTACATATATTTTTTGGCATATAAACTCAACGTCTCCAACTCCAAGTTGTCTAACTATTTTTTTAAAGTTCTCCCTCAGATGTCTCAGGAAAAATTGATGTGCAGCCCACGGTAATATCTCCCTACGTGTACTAACCCGTGCTCGAAATGATGCATCACCTCTAGTACGATAAATGGAATTAAGCCTTGGAGTGTCCGGTAAACCAACACCATGACTCAATACTTTCTGATTCTACTACTATGAAGGCCAGTAGAAATAAACTGTTGTTGGCATTGATTCCAACTACAGTGAGTAAAGTCTCCCTATACTTACCTAGGAGGAAAGTCTCATCCAGACATAGAACTGGGCGACAGTATTGCCAACCAGTAATTGAAGGCTCGAATGACCAAAATAATCGTTGAAATCTGTATGACTCTGACGACTACACTCTATAGACCGATCGCATTCGAGCATATAGGACATGAATCTCCAGCGTAAGATTCCTCCCAACTACCAAATAACCTTTAGTGCCTTTACATCAGCTTTCATGTAGGACACTCATTATGTTAAATTTTGACTCAATACCTATAATGTCTCGCTTTAAATCCAGTTGGCCTTGCGGGTTGAATGAAATAAGCGATAAAGCTGTGTTACATTGCTATGTCGCGGGTGAAATATATACATATGTCGTCTACATTGCCAATTCTCCATGCACCACTCTTACTTGAACTTGCATGTAAGCATGCAGGCGTAACTTTCGCATGTTGAGTGCACAATATGAACTGGATTTGTTTGAAGCGTAGATCATGTCGATATTGTTAATGATAGGCCAACTGACAAAAACAATGCTTCTTATCAAGAAGGCACATAGCGGTTCAAATGCAACTTTCAAGTTCAAAAGTTGACTCATCTGAAGGCCCATCAAATGTTAGCTCTTCATCACATTCTCTAGTTGTTTGAGCATGATGCATATACTCATTGTTAGACAGTAAGTGCTCCTGTTTGGCTTCTAACCGAGTAGTCCCGATAAGCTCTCTCACCTGTTAGATGGATATTTGCCCTTAAAGAAGGCCCATCCATCTATCATCCCCTCATCATCATCGATACTTATTTGCATAAGGCATAATTTCGTACCCATCACCTACATCACCTCACCACCAAAATCGAACTTGTCCTACATTAGCATCTTACATTTGTACCACGAGTAGCTTCCTTGAGCAATTTCTTGCAAATCAAGTGTGATGAATTCAGTACTGATTGAAGCTCTGTGATGCTCCTCATTACTAGCAACATCTCTTTCCTCACAATGTAATTCCTGAACTTCAACATAAATTACTACAGGTTGCACGGAAGCTGCGTTGAGTACAGATTCACACACTTCGTCGTCAATAATATGAGTCGCGATAAATCCAGCCTAATAGGAAAATGACCTACAAGATTAACACATGACTTTGCATAATGATCTCATGATTCACTTTTGTAACCAAGTTAATCCTTCGTGGGATCTTGGTCGATTTTTCCACCAATGTAGGTCGGAAAGAAATTATCAACAACATTCTTGTCATAATAAAGAACTATGCAGATAGTTTTTGAACTCATATTCAACTAATAACAATTCTAACCAACAAGAATCCTTCCTCTCCCCTGGTCACAGAAGAAAAGCATTTCAAGATATAATACAATTGCGCATTTCAATTGGAGATATTTCACAAACTCATAAATGATGAAGGGAAAGTAGATTCTAATCATAGCTTTCATAAAGATGAATAATATCGTACAACGGAATTGCACTTAAACCACTAAGAAGAATCGCATCTCATTAATTCATAGCTAGATGAATGAACACTTGCAAATAATAAACAAATAATTTCATAGCTACATGAATGTTTTTTAGCCCCCATGTGAAGCTCATGAGTTTATAATTGGCTTTCTGCACACATTCTCATTTACTAAAAATAAGTGACATATTTATATCCTTAAAAAATGCCTAAACACTACAAAAGAAAATAAACAAATAGCTCCAATAAACATGTGTACGTATCTATATTGATACACCACCTAAACCTATAATTAACCATTCAGCATACCTAAATTAAAAAAAGAAAAGAAAAAAAATTCAAAATAAGCATCCAGTACATGTTAAACATCCAAGATGAAGTGCTATAAAACATAAAAGCAAATCATACAACACAAATGTCCGGCAAATCTAGCTAAATAACACAAGAAAATAAACAAATCATACAACACAAAGTAAGATCTATCACAAATTAAGCATTTAGAAAAAAAATTACCTTAATCGGCGCACAAACAAAGAATTAACCCGTCTCCGGCGGTGGCGCACTCGACGGACGGCGGCGAGCTCTCCTTTGGCCGGCGACGACCTCCCCTTGGCGCGTGCTTGATTCTTTGAAATCCATGGAGCGGAGGAGCAACTGATTGGGAGGAAGAAGCAAATCGATCGCTCACGGATTTGTTTGAAATAAGACGGCGGCGAGCTCTCCCCTGGCTACCTCCCCTTGGCCGGTGGCGACCTCCCTTTGGCCGGCGGCGTGCGTAGGGTGCTGAAATCCGGCGGTGGAACGGAGGAGCGACGGAATGGGAGGAAAGGAAAGCAGATCGCGCGATCTCGGCTCACGGGTTTTTTGCCCGAAATAGGCCTTCGTCGTCGTGGCGACGGCGCCGACATCGTTGGCACAATCGTCGACGGACGGCCATTTTGTTAAATAAAATTTTTTCACGCTTCTACTAATTAAGATTAAGATTAAACTAATCTAAAAATTTTGCCAAAAAAATGTCTTTAAAAAAGATATATGTAAAAAGACTTAAAAGTTTGAGCTTCAAGAATAAAATCCTAAGATATGCCATTCACTATAAGCTTAATTGATTTAGGACTTCGGCATCAACTTTAAGGCTTATAATTTGAGATTCAATATTCTAGCATACTGCTTAATCCTCCAAATTTAAAAAATAAAAAATAAAGAGAAATTTACATACATAACACATTATTCTTATGTATTTACATATCAAACATCTAAAATTTACTATTTACAATACAACATTTTTTATATACATAAAAGATGCATTTAAAAAAAAAAAAATAGTGGCTATACTATTTTTTATCATCCAATGCAAGATTTTGATGTTTTCTTCTTAATATGAAAGTTTAGTTGTGTTATGTTGAATATGTAAATATTTAAGAATTATGTGCTATGCATATAATGCCCCAAAAAAAAATCCCCCTGATGTTTTTCCTACCCCCAAAAAAAATGTGGCTGTGGAGGGCACACGCCTTCTTATAGAACAACCAAAGGACTATTTCCTCTTTATAATTCAGAAGCGAGGATAAGGTGGAGACTTGGAAGAGTTCAGCTGATTTGGGTTTCAGATAATAGCCACAGATTCAAGTAATCCTAATATTATCCATAACATTTCATTTTTATTTTATTAAAGCTCCAGAAAATTATTCTATTTGTCATGAAGGATCCAATATCTTCCACCCTGTCAATATCTTTCTATTCTGAAAAAAAAAAAAATTTGCCGCAGTTTCTGATACCTGTGCACTGATCCAATTGGACAAAAGCTCTCGCTTTCAGCAGGATAAATCAGAATCTTCTCCAAATAGGAACAAAAGTAATAGATTTAGAAGCTCGGGGTAACTGTAATAGGCATAGAGTAAGTTCTGCATTATAAGAAACTGATATGTGAATTATGGTGAGGAACTGGTAATATTTCTTCAATGTAAGGAATAATTTTATCTTATATATATATATGCATGCCAAGTCCAATATATTTGGATTTCCAAGAAGATCGCAACAGTATATTAATATTTCCAATAAGCTTGGCAGAGAAAAATGCTTTGGTGCGTTTCTACCAAGAGCTTGTTCGAGAGATAATAATGCGTCAAGCACTTCATAGGCATGTGGAGTAACATATCATATGTATATTATGACTTCTCAAATATTTTATTTTTGCCCAACATATAATTACATGCTCTATACCTAACAAAGAAAGAGGAATATTTATAAGTTTCGGCACAAAACTTCTTATAAGAAAATATTCAAAAGGAGCCAATAAAATAAAAGCGCACACATAGATTGAAATTTAAAGACTATAATAAAATCAATATAATGGTATAAGCCTTTCGATTAGTATGCTTGTACTTTTCTATTAAGACAAATAAGACCTACATAAATTGAGTCACTAATTTAATATAATACTATAAGAAAATAAAATTTATTATCTTTAGCATTATTATAGGTAGCACTAAATGCAAATTGATGACATTTGAGTAGGTTATATTTTCAACATTCTCTTTGAGATAGTAGAATTTACTGTTCACAATCAATCTCTCTACGTTCTAATTTTTCTCTTTATTTTTATGAATAACTTTCATCATTATTTGGTTGAACAACTCAATGAAGTTGAATGAAAACAATAGGGACATACCCTTGTATTTCTTTGGGCGGCACGGAAACCTAAGTTGAATCCTCTAAGCATTTTACGGGTAAAGTAAGTGACCACACGTGTGGGTGATGAATGTGGCCTCGTAATTAGTTAAAACACAAGGGTGGGGTGTTTAATAATACCCATTAAAAAAAAAAAACAATAGGGACACGTGCCTTCAGTATCCTCTTTGGATCTGCCCATAATCTCAATATATAGCTAATACAAGCCCTAATTTAAGCATTTTCACTCGCACTATGCCATTGTGATGCCCTACCCTACAAATACTCCTATATAGGAGAAACTACTAGTATTAGCCAACGTCCTTAGAATTTTGCAAAAGGTTGATTTTCAGCTCTCAATCATCATCACAGGCGCATTTCCCTTATGACTAATAATGAGCTGTAACAATCAGCTCAAGGTCTAATCATTCATTAGCCTCTATTTCACACTAAGGTATTTAAATAACCATAAATATGCCCCATGCCCCAAGGTGCTGAGCGCAAGAACATTCTCAATGAACCAATAAATGAATAATTTTCTTTATTTTGTCCTTATTTTTACTTCTTAGTCATTTTTTTTTCTTTGGATAAATTGAATGGACTACATGTCGTGACTCAGATTTTTACAGAATTAGTCATTTGTTCTTATTAAAAGCATGCATTCATGGATCAAAAGAAGCTAAAATAAGGAAATTAGCAGAAGGAAAATAAGCGAAGGGCAACACACTTTTAGAATTGAATATATGGCTTCCTCTTCTTATATAAAAAACTCAGTTTTTACATTATTATTCTCTGTTTACAGGAGTAAAAGAAACGCTATGATCATATTTTCCATGAATTCTTAATAAAATATGAAATATGGCATGAATATGAGATGTTCAACTCTTTACATATAGCACAGTAAAAGTAACTATTTACCATCTGTTTGTTTAAACCATCTATAACACAATTGCATGGTGGCTTGTAAACTTTATTGCAAATGAGCCATAAGAGCAATGGCACCAATATACTTTCATAGTTTAAAAATAAGATCAAATCGACCAATTCAATGGCTTCAACTATGAACCAAATATATAGCCGATCAAGCTTATCTTAAAATCATTTTTACATTGAACTGATAAAGACAACTTGAACAGCTGGATCGACCGGTGAACTAGAGGAGCAACTCCAGTTCTATAAAGTCGACCGTTCAAAATCAACCCTTTTTAATCATCCTTAATTATCAAATAAATGGTAAAACTTTTCTTATAAAAATTATATTTAGTTAAATATAATATTTTGATTAAATGTTTTTAAAATAAATCTTATAAATCCTAAAAACTTTATTATTATTATTATAAAAAAGATTAGATAAATTAATTCAAAGCATATCTATCAAATTGTCACCTAGGTAGGTTACAAGCTCATTTTTAGAGCTTTTTTTTTCTATACAAAGAGTGTTGTCGTCAACAGTCAGATGAAAGTTTCTGCCTTAACTTTGTTGTGAAATCCTACTGGTATTTAAAGTGAACAATAAAACTGAAATTATAAACCCAAAGCAGAAACCACGGCTCTTTAGTAAAAGAAACTACTTTATGTATATTCATTTAAAAGATCTTCCGATCACCGATTACAAAAGAAGAAAAATTCTTTGCTGACAATGTTCGATGTTCGATGTTCAATGATATTGATCGATGTTGGCGATGATTCGATATTTATGATCAAACGGTGGTGGTAATCGGCCATGGCGGTGATGCGGTGGCGGTGGTTTGATCGCCAGTGTGACACGATTGTCTGGAGGATCTTTTTTCTCTCCTCTCTTCTTCCCTCTTCACTCTCTCATATATGAGGAATTTATTTATAAGGAGAATGATATCTAGCAGTACAAAATCCAAAACTCCTCCGGACTGCTCTGATGATTCATCATATAGGTATTTTGTATTTGAATGCTCAAATGATGTCAATTATGAGATCTTCTTGTTTGATTAAGACTCGATTGATTATAAACATGTTTGAAAGCTATTTAGATTTAACGATATTCCAAAGTTTAGAATATTTTAAGTGATCTCTTTTTACATTACTTTAGCATCAAGATTATGCATTCGACTAGTAGAGTTTTCAGGGTCATATCAAGTGTAATACTCACTCTCTTTTATGACATATAACTAAAAAAATTATGAATATACTAAAACTTGAGTTGGGTGGGCACAATATGAGAATTGGACTATATGTTTTGGTCTTTACTAAAATTAAATAAGTTTTGAGATATAAGAATATAGTAATAGCATCTTAGTTTTTAATATTTTATTCTCATTATAAATGGTATTTAATTATAAAAAAATATATTTTAAAAATATAAATTTATAATAACATTTATGAATATTTTGAGTATTATATTTTATTATAACTTATATTTTTATAAAGTTTAAAAATATTTTATGTTATAAATTTTATATTTTTTATTATAAATATATTTATATTTATAATCCTATATTATAGAATTTTTAAAATTTTTAAACATATTTAATATACAGATACTTAGATATATAATACACATAATTATTCTTAATGAGCTATGTATCAAATTTAAAATTTATAGTTATTTAAAATATTATTTATGTATTTATTCTATTTATTTTTAATATATATTTATATTAATACATCATTTAAATTATATTTAATCAATTTAGTATTTATTATAGGAAGATTTACAAACATATCATACACTTTTTATACATTTATATATCTAATATTTAAATATTTACTTATCTAATACTTTCTTATACTTAAAAATATACAGTTCACTTTTAAAAGTTAATGATGATGATATTTTTGATATGATATTGAATATTGAGGTATTATATATGTAAAATTAAAATTTAAGTGTTAAATATATAAATACATCAGAATTGTGTGATATTTATATAAATGTCCCTTTATTATATCATCCTATCAACTCTCAATTTAATCCCCATCGAAATAGTGGAACCTTAACCTCCACTTCTAGTTCTTATCCGGTCTAATTTCATTATCTTGGATATCTCACAGGGAGTGGATTAATTGAAAGGAGAACTACATGTAAATGTGGCAAATTATAACTTCAGTTCCCGTGACTACTCTCAGGAAGAATAGGTGCTGATGGAAGTAGGTGTGTAAATGAGACTCTTGAACGAATTTTATTTATGTTCTCATTTAAAAGAATTACTCTTGTTGATCGTGTTACATTTTCAAAATTTATTTATTTGTGTTCAAAATTGTTTGAAATTTATTTTGTTAATGTTTCAATTATTTAATCAATAATCAAAATCTATAAAGATGGATTGATTGAATAATCTTTTGAACAAAAATTTTAAATTAAATTATGTTTATAACTATGATATATACATTCGTGCTTGTATATATATATATATATATATATATATATATATATATATATATATATATATATATATATATATATAATTATTATTATTCAATTTTTATTTTAAATTGATACGATCAATAAAATTATTCATGTTCATTTATTTATAAATTGATGAAATATTGTGTCATTTTTAGTTAAAAGTGAGCAGAACTCAGATAGAAGTGCCAAATGAAAGAGAGAACAGATCAAACTATTAAAATAAAGAAATGAAGAAAGAAAAAAGAAAGAGAGAGAGAGAGCGAGAAGAGATAGAGGTGCCGGCAGCTAAGAAATCAAAGCAAGTACAACTGTAACAGCTACTAACTTTTTGAAACAATTATAAAAGCTTTGAGGTTCTGCGTGTTTCTTATATTTTTTCAATCAAATCAAAATTTAATTCCTATGGATTCCATTTTCATAAAAATGCTAGAAAAATAATAAAACTAATTAAGTTTAATTTATGTCATGCTACTTGTAGTAAGTAGGACTTAAACTAATGATGTCACTCATTCTTAAGATGAAGTGGTATAAGTCACTCAACTGTTATCATAATAGTGAAAATAGACATTTGACAATGAAGCATCTCTCAAGAGAAATTGATAGTTAATTAGTCATGAAAAGAATTTAGAGTTGTTTGATGAAAATACATACATTTGCTATAAAATTGATGCCAATGTGATGATATACATGATTATAGAAAATTCTTATAGAGGCAAAAGGCAAGAAGAGAGGGAGTAAGCTTTTACAAAGACTTTAGAGCAATGATGAGAAAGAAGATTAACAAATTGTGCTTCAAATATTCTAGAGATTCACTAAGATTAGACCAATGTGACGAAGAAGACCTTGTTGTAATGGCACATTAGTTGAATGATTGTGATCTACTACATCTAAAAGCCTTTGGGGCACTACGTGCTATGAGAGTATCACACATAAGAGGACAGTTGTTACTCGGTATGCAATTTGTGCAAAGTTCTCTTCACTTTGAGATGGTAAGTCATGAAGAAGATTATTGGAATCATTGACTTAAAAAAGATTATCTTGAGTGGTTGAGCATAATAATATTTGGCAAGTGGCAACATCATCAAAATTCCTAAGAGATCCTTATCGTTATAAAATGATCATGCAAAAGAATGAGTAGCATGATTATTCTGGAGAAGATTATTGAAATCATTGCCTGAAAGAGTAGATCCTTGGTGGTTGAGCATAATAATGACTACAAACGATCTCTTTGAGATGTCTGCAAGAACGTTAGTATTGCAAAGTTAGAATATAAAAAAAATAGTAGAATGACCAATATTTTGAGGATGCAACTTAACTAAAAACTTAATGAAATCATAAGTGGTAAGGGAACTCAGCCTAAAGAAAATTTGGTCTTGCTAATGAGAATACAAGATGGTTTATATCCAAATACCTAAAATTTCAATGCCCACTTATTGTTATTGACATGGCCACTTATTCAACTCAAAATAGCATGTTAGTGATTAAGATTGCATCAAAAACCAAATTATAAATTTAATGTAATTTGCATTTCCCCTTTCTTTGGAATCTTATGAATATTACATGAGATTTCAAAATGAAAGTCTCTTCATCTTATAGTGCTCTCTCTTCTTGAAATCAATGAGGTTTTAATTTCTTAAAATTACAAGCTTATGCATGCTTTTTATATAATTCTAGTTGTAAAGTACAACATATCTATTAGTTTATTTGGATTGAGGGGCAAGATTCAAAAGTTTGAGTTAAGGTAATCATCGAGGCTAATGAGGTAGAGAAAATTAAAATAAAGGTTGAGAGCAATTAAACTAGAAAGCAAAAAAGAGTTTCTACTAATAAATAACCTTAAATGAATGTTGAATCCTTGGGAAGACTCTAAATGTAGTAGAGAAGGATCTAAAGAGACATAATAATGGTCAAGGTACAATAAGCTAGGGAATAAGGAATGAAATCTACTAACAACAATGTAAGGTTTGATTAGGGGTGTTGGTCACAAATAGTAGTAGGTGAGGGTATCTAAGATTCAAAAAAGAATATCAACACTACTAATCTCTTATAGTAGTATGTTGAGCTAATATTATGAGGTTGGTATTAAATGAGACCTAGGGTTCTTAATGTAACTTGATGACAATACTAAAAGGATCATGCATGGCAAGCTCCTGAAATTTACTACTAAGAAAGAGGTTTCCTTCCCCATCTCATTGTAAGAGTGGAAGGAAGATTATTTAGTTAAATATAGTCTAGGTGGAATTTGAGATATAAGCTCATATTATCATTACAAATCATCTTCTACATGCAATACATAATCAAAGAAATATTCATCAACTTTTGACAAGCTTTAGAGGAGAAAATATTAATTTCTCTTTAAGAATTTTAATCACAATTATGTTAGCCCTCACAGAATGACTATATTTTAACTCAAAATTCAAGCATCTCAATAAAATCTCATATATCACATTTTAGAAATTATAGCTTAATTCAATTTTTTTCTCTTCAAAAACTTTTAATGATACAAATAATGGTAGTAAAATAGTCTAGAGACAAATAAACAAATTAATTATAAGATGAACTAATTTAATATCAATCTATATTATTATTGTTTTTTTATTTTTTTTTTATTTTTTTTAAAAAAATTTAAATTTTTTTTAAATTTTTTTTAATATCAACCTATATTGATTTTGCTTAACCTAAAAAACTTGGCCAAAATAATTGAGTATATCTCACTAATTTTATTTTAATAATTTTAACACTTTTAGAATCAAACAAATGAAGTTAAAAACTATCTATATTATCAATCCAATTTAAAATTTTCTTAAAATTATACTTTCCATCAAAAGTAAGAATTTTATTTTGAAGCTCACAACAACAGTGTTTAGAACCATGTCTTACTCAACCTTATTTAAATTACATATTTATTTTTATTCAGTAAATTATTGTCTTTCTTCTACTTGATATTGATGATGTAAACATAAGTACTGATGTAAGATATTAAGAGGTTTAGATTTTTCTTAATGCAATACTAATAAGCAATGCATAAGAACACTGTGAAAATCAAAATTCTAAGAATTTACATCCAAAAGCACAAACATATTCAAAGAGAAAAACAATTGGATTTGCATTAAGCAAAGATATCCTCACAACTGATAATTTATCAAAATTTTCAAAACCTGAAAATTACAAATTTTTTTGTTCAACAATTGTTGAACTTGAACAAAAATAATTTTAAAAAAAATAGTTGTGATTCAGTTTCAACACAAAACAGAAACTTTCCAATACAACCTGTAAGTTTTCAGCCTGCTACAATCCCTAGTTATCTGCTATAGTGAAACCTGCAGCGCAAATCTCAGTTCTGCTACAGTACTTAGATCACATGATTTATATTCAGGAAATAAGTAAACATAACAAAAACCATAAAATAATTCTCCAATAGGAAAAAATGAGAAGATACAGATAAAACAGATGTAAAAATTAGGCTCCAACATTAATAAAACATCAGGAGCTGAATGAATTAATACAAAGAACTAAAAGCAGATGTGCAAATTAGGCTCCAACATTAATAAAACATCAGGAGCTGAATGAATTAATACATAGAACTAAAAGCAGTGGCTTTCCATGAACAATAATATCAGCAGGAATATAGCAGGAAATAAAACCAGTAAGCCAACTGTACTGTTGGACTCTAACCACACCAAATAAAAAAAATTAAAGAAGAAAAAAAATAAGATGTTTAAAAAAATGCCTTCTAGATTAAAAAATACTCCTAGCAAATTTCAAAATATTATAAACGAAATTTTCATTCCTTACTCTAAATATATTTTAATTTATATTGATGATGTATTAATATTTTCTAATACTATAGATGAACATTTCAAACACTTAAAAACTTTTAAGTTGTTAGCCAAAAGAAATGGACTTATTATTTTTGCATCCAAAATGAAACTATTCTAGAATGAAATAAAGTTTTTAGGGCATAATTTCTCTGATGCCACCATAACCTCTATTAATCGAAGCATAGAGTTTGTTTCTAAATTTCCAGACAAAATTCTAGATATTAACTCAACTACAAATATTTCTAGGATCTTTGAATTAGATTTCAATTTTTTATCAAGAACTGGTCACTGATGCTATCATATTATATGAAAGATTGAAAAAATAATCTTTTCCTTTGATCATAAGCCCATACTGAAGCTATTAGAAAATTCAAAGAAATAGTTAAAAATCTTCCATGTCTACATCTAGCAGATCCAGAAACATTTAAAATTGTAAAAACTGATGCTTCTAATATATGATATGAAAAAATACTAAAGCAGAGAAAGTCTACCAAAAAATAACTTGTTCGATAGACTTCTGGAAAGTGAAATACCATACAACAAAAATACGATACTATCAAAAAAGATATGTTACATATAGTCAAATGCATTACTAAATTTCAAGTTGACTTAATAAACATTTTTTTATTATGCATTGACTATAGTGCAATTAAACCTATTTTATTAAAAGATGTTAAACATCTTGTTTCTAAACAAATTTTTGCTAGATGGCAAGTATAGCTTTCTATTTTTGATTTTGATATTGAATATATTAAAGATCAATCAAACTCTTTGCCTGACTTTCTGACGTGAATTCTTACAAGAAAACGGATTGGACGCAGGTTAAAGAAATTGCCTCTTCTAACTCACGAGAGCGTGAAAGCTCTCTTTCCTGGGAGGGGGGGAGGGAGAGGGATTGGAAATTCTAATCCTAGTCACAAAAATTGATATCCGTGAATATCTTTATGGAATAAAAAAAAAGGACAATCTTCTTCCACTTCTGAAAAAACTTCTCCTTCAATGGCAAAATAGTAGCCGCAGAACTAAGTTTTCATGAAAAAGCTGCAGTTGAAAATATCATTGAAATAAATTCAAGTGATACTCATATCATAATTCCCTGGGCATTAATAGAACAATATATAGAAAATTTTTTCTACCCACACGAAATGCATACCCGTAATATTTACAAAGCAATCTTAACCTCACTCGAACATATAGAGGTTTTACACAACTCTAATGACCCAAATAAATCTATTGTTTATAGAAAGTGCACTATTACTCGGATTTTACATCATACTAATTGGTGATTAAGTCTTCACAAGAAAGATAAGTTAACACAACAGTTTAATAAATATTAATTATTGGACTTATGTCCAAGCCATGATGAATGACTTTTATCTAACTAACTCTAAAAGAAAACATTCTTCGATATTCATTCTTCTTAAGTCAATTATCCAGAAGGAACTACTGATTTTACTGTTGGTGGAAAAATTTGACAATAAATTAGAAATTCTATAGGCTACAATTCAAGTAACATATAATATCTGGATTGAATCTGCTCCGATAATGCAAATAGTCAATAATATTGATCTAATTGAAGGACAAAGTCTATTTATTTCTTTACCGAGTATCAAATTCTATGGATTTAAACATGGTCTCCAACAATTGGAAAAACTCAATTAAATAAAGTATGTTATTAAACATACTGCCATTAAAAAAGCAAAAATAAGTTATAGCTCTGAATTTTCGCTAAAAGCCATTAGACATAGTCTCCAGAGAAAATATCTTCATGAAAATAAGAAACAAATAAAACTTTGTGTTCTGCAGGAATATCAGAAGCAATTTTTTGAATTAAACCAGACAGCTGCTCCAGATCTAGATAACGATCTGATGTCCCAAGACACTGACAATAACCACGCAACACTTGATGATGACTCTGGAAGAAATTCTAAACTTTCTTCAAAAGGAAAAAAGAAAAGATGTAGCACCCTCAGCAGATAACAACACGTGGACTCCACTTTCAATCTTGCAGTCGATTTTCTAAAAGAGATTCTTTTCATTTTCTTAAAGAAATTCTTTTTCAAAAGTAAATCACTTTACTTTTTGAAAAGAGATTTTTTTTTTATTATGCAATATATGTATTAAGCTGTGTTTTAAATCTGTCAGACTTCTCTTTATGTCTGTAAATATATTTATGTTTGTGTTTGGAAGGTATCGTTCAATTTTCAGTTTTGGCTTGCGACTTTGCCTTCTCTAGTGTGCTCCTTCAGTTACTGTGTAATAATCTCTTTTGTAAGTATCTATCAGTATTAATAAAAGCATGTTTTTATTATTATCAATCTATTTTCTCGTGCTCTTTTTGTGATAGAATTTTTTGTGTAATTTAAGCTTTTTATTGAGCTTTCTTTCTTGTGATTCTTTTGGTACATCAAAAGCAAATTATTCACAGAATGCTCCTAGTTGCTTTCTTTCAGTTAATCTCTCATTTTAACTAATATCTTAGTTTGATATCATTACAGAGAACTAGACCCTCTTTGGCACAAGCATTAATTAATTGTCCATAAGTATAACTTCCAGATTTAATTCTTTTTGCAATAGGGTCAGTTATCTCTCATTTTACCCTTCCAGCAAATAAATTTGGTAATCCTTCGATAAATTTTTATTTCCAATGTATGCTATTTGTATCAGATAGAGTCATAACTCTTCCTAAAAATATATCCTTATACCAACGAAAGTGAGTTAGTGTAGGACATCGTAATTTTTGTAGAAGGGAACTAATTTATTTCCCTTGATTTGATACTAATCCAATAAAGTTTCTAGTATGTTAATTAATAATTTATACATTGCATCCGGTATCTGGATCAGCAGGGTTTTCTAGTTTTGTTGAATTTAAAAATTCAGCTTTCTGTAATTGTGTGTGATAGTTATCCCACCAACCCTTTAGGGTTCCCATAAATCCACTAGTGATCATTAAAACAATTTGTGGATTTGAATTTCCTTTACTTCTAGTGGCTAAAGCAGAGATCAGGATTTTTTGGACAGTATTAGTTATTTGTCTTTCTGTACATCCATCTATGAACCATTCATAGATGTTGGACGAATCAAATCCAAATTACATTTTACCATAATCTTCTTTATATAAAAGATCTACAGGTGTAGGTCTAGAGTAGTAATATCTACCCATCTTTCTAGGTTGATAATTGAGAGCGTTTTGAAGATTTTTTTTGAAATATTTTGCATTTTAGAGATTTCTAGATTTATCTCTTGGTCAGAATTTTGAAATTGTGCTTCTAATTCTTTAATATTGAGATTTTCATCGATTTCAGAATTATCTTGATCTAGGGTGGTGATATTGCAGCTTTTAATTTATTTAATAATTCCTCGTAGTCCTTTGAGTATGGTCCTAAATTGAACTTAGCTGTAGGAGGTGGTTGTATAGTAAGATGGGAGGTGATAATTTGTCCTACATCTACATTTGGTTCTTAGCTTTTTTCTAATTTTATTGTAGAGTTTACTTTTCAATTATATTCTCAATTTTAAACAAATGAATAGAAATAATTTGAGGTTGTTCAGGTGGATGAGTGGCTTTACTCTTAGAGATAAAATGCGAAATGAGTATGTTCGGGAAAAAGATGGAGTAGCTCCAATGGTAGATAAGATTAGAGAGAGTGGCCTTAGATGGTTTGGCCACATAAAGCGTCGGTCATCCGATGACCCGATTAGGAGAGAAAATGCATTAGATTTATCTTATGTTAACAAAGGTAGAGGTAGACTAAAAGACTTGGTTAAGATGTATAAAAAATAACCTTAGTATACTCGAATTAAATGAGAATTTGACACATAATAGGACACAATAGAGAAGAAGGATTAATGTATCCGACCCCACTTAGTGGGATAAAGGCTTGTTATTGTTGAGTAGAAATAATTTGAAGATTCATTTTTGTATAATTTAACTGTTTTATTATAATTAAGAATTCTCTAATGGAAAGAACTTTGAAAGTCACTTTTTTGAATGTCATCATTTCTAAGTCTGATTTATTATCCCTTTCTACTACTGCAAGAGCAGCAGGGGGATAAATAGAATCGACTTCTCATGTGAAAGTTTTCCACATTCTACTTATCATTCCTCGATGATTTTCAAGTCCTTTGTTAAATTGGTCAGTGAACCATTTAGATAGTCTTTGCTATTTCTAGTTTTAATATCTTTGAAATATTACTTGGAATATTTTTTCTGTACCAATTACGAAAACCCTCATATTGAGGTCATAGGTAGTCTTTTATTAAGATATTTTTAATGAATTTCTTTAAGTCAAACTCCATTAAAGTTAAAACTAGCTTCTAAGTGAGAACATTTTTCTCTAAGCTAAGGATGTAATAATTGATTATCTGACATTCTTATTTTATCTATTTTTTAAGACATCATAGATGCTTCTTTAGGAATATCTTCCCAACTTGAACTAGTAGAAGGAATAGAAATTTTTGGGAGAGTAATTGATCTTGATCTTCTAGGGTTAAATTGTATTTCAACATCTCCTTCAAATGTCTAAATTATCTGGTTTATTTCTTAATTGACTATTGATCTAGGAATTATAGCCTGTTGAATAATCCATGAATCTGGGAATGTTATTTCATTCCATCTAATAGTTCTATTTGTAGCTATATTCGAAGCCAACAGATTTGTTTCTAAAATAATAGCTCTATCGATTGGTTGAACAATTCATTTTATATTTGGACATAAGGTATTCATTACCTTAAAACGGTATTCGATATAATAGAGAAATAGTTTCTAATCCTGGAAGTAAATCATATATGTGAAGCTATAAATGTATTTTACTTGCTTTATATAGATTAATATCAATTAATGATAAACTTAGATTAGGATAAGTGTTAAAATAAACAAGTTCATGGCAAAGACTTGTTTCAATTACTCCCATTAGTGATTGTGCCTAGTTTAGGCATCTATTGTCTCTTAGACAAGCTAATATAGAGGTATTAAATCATCTAAGAGTAAGAGGTTTAAATGCAACTTGAATTAATCCTATATGAATATACTTAAAGTGTTGTAGATATGGACGAAGGTCTTCTATATTAAGTACCAAAAGAATCTTATCATTATTGTCTATAGTGATTGACTGTTCTGAAGTTTTAACTACAATTTTTCCTTTAAAATCAAAGGTGCCCATTTTATAGATGACATTTTTTTCTTTTTTTGGGATTTTCCATTTATTTAATTCCTCTTCATTTATAGGATAATTTGCTAATTCTATATTTTTAATATTTTTTTCTCATTAAGGATATCCTAGTTAAATTATTCTCAAATAATTCTAAAGACTCTAAAGTCATATGAGGAAGAGAAGAACTCTATAGCTGAGGACGTAAGCTTAATTAATTAACATTACTTGAAAAAGCATAATGTCATATTATTCATAATAAATAGTTATTTACTGAATTAAATAGGTCTTATTTCCCTTTCAACCATAATTAACGAGTCTTACTGCCATGATTCAATTCTGAATTTTGTATTATGAATGATGATCCACAAATAATTTTTCAAGAAAAATTTCTGTCTCAGTATGCAGAGAGCAGTCGAGAATTTACATGGTTAAAAGTAACCAAATCCGACTTTATCTATGCATCCTTGCCTAGAAATTATTAATTAATCTTACTTTTATCTTCATATATAGAGTTCCCACAGCTAATTTAGCCGCTCATGACTCTGGTACCATCAAATAAACAAACAAAATAAATAAAAAAGAACAAACTAATAATAATAGAAACACAATTTTATTAATACTGATAAATACTTATAAAAAAATATTATTACACAAAAATTGAAGGAGCACACAAAAGAAGACTGTTGACCTCACTTTTGGAGTGAAGGTCGATCCCCCATCATAGATCTAAGAATCTTCTAGACACTAAGACTCTTAATGTAAGACACTTCTAAATGAAAGTAACACTTAACCTAAGCTGAGACTTGGAGGATTAGTCATAAGGTTTAGATCATGCCTTAGGGATTAGGATAATCTACATACCCTATAGACTAAACCCAACTTATGCCTACCTCCTGAGCATAAACTAAACCTCAAATTCAATTTATCCAAATTCAATTAAATCAACAATCAAATTCAAGTCTCAAATCCAAATAACTTAAGCCTAAGCCCTATGATTTGACTTTGTGGACTTAGCTAAATTTCCTTCAATCCAAATCAAACTTAATCGATTTTCTCACAAATCAATCAATCCTCTAATCATCATTACAAACCACATTTAAATCTACAATCAAGACAAACTAATCTCCAAACCAAACTAAATCAAACAAAACCTAAGCCCATGATTCAAACCTATGAACTTAGCCAAATCCTTTAAATCAAACTTAATTAATTTTCTCATAAATCAATTCAATCAATTCAATCCTTCATTCCAAAGCAAATCTACAATCAAATCAACCAAGCCAAAATCAATCCAATCAAATCTAACCTAACCCATTTGACTCAAAATACCCGAATGAGTCAAGATCCATTCAAACTCAAATCAATTGCAACCAAAACTATAAACTAATTCCAAATCAATATTCAAACTCAACTAAACTCAATTCAATCCAAAATCTAACTCAATCAGCCAAATTGATCAACTTGATCGAAAGAGACCAATTTGACCAAATTAAACTAAACTCTAATCCAAATTGAGTTGAACAAACCCTTCAATTCTTCTCTATGATGATTGTTGATCATCTTGGATGGCCTAACTACAACCAATTCAACTCAATTAAGCCAATTGACCTATTTAGGCTCACATGACCCAAAGTGACCTAAAGGATCCATTTGAGCCAACTTTCAATCCAACCCAAATTATATTGAATCAAACCATCCAAAACCTCCTATGATGATTTTTGATCATCCTTGATTGATCAATTGCAATCAATTAAGTCAAACCAAGTTAACTTGATCATTTGACCAAGCCAACCCACTTAACCTACATAAGCAAAATTAGCCAAATTTCATCATAAGCCAAATTAATGAAACTAATGATTCACATCAACCTAAGATCAATCCTTGAACATGACTTGACCATCAATTGAGCCAAACCTAACCCAATTGGTCTTTGACCCAAGTTGACCCAATTTGACCTAAAAGACCAAATTTGGTCAAATCAAGATCTAACTAAAATTAATTGCAACCAATGACTCAAGTTCATTCCAAATTAATCATTGAACATGAACAAAGCCTTGATTGAATCCAATTGACCTATTTAGCCAAAATTGACTAAATGGTCAATTTGGCCTAAATCAAAACCAAACCCAAATTGATTCAAATCAAAACCTACAATCATCTTCAATTAACTAAATGAACATAAGTAAATGCCTAACCCAAGCCAATCTAGCTAATTTGGTCAAATTGGTCAACTTGACCCATTGACCCATTTGAATTCAAATGGGTCAAATCCAAATCCAAGCCAAATTAAATCAAACCAATTACATCAAAATATTTCAAATACTCATTTAAACTTAACTCAACCCTTGATTTGACCCAATTTGACCTACATGGGTCAAATTGAGCCAAACCTACTTAAACCCAATGAAACTTGGCATGACCCATCCTTGGCTCACCTTGGGTCAACCCAAATCAAACCCAACCTGAATTAACCTAAAATCAATTGAGTTAGGGCCACCATATGGAACAAATGCCCCATTTGAATGGTCAAACCCACTCCCTATCCACTTGGCAACCACTTAGACCTCCACATAGGCAAATAGGGCACTGACTCATTTGACCCAAAGGTGGTTGAGTCAATCATGAGCCAAGGGGAGGTGATTTCACCTCTCCTCCCTCATTGGAGCATTTGGAAACCCAAGGATAGCCACCTCTTCCCATGGCAGCCACTCCTCACTTGGCTAACCAAACCAAGCCGCCTCAAATAATTCCCTACCACCCACGGCCATCTACAGTGGCTAGACGGCTAGAAGCCAAATGGATCAAGGTCATCCGATCCAAAGGAGGAGGGGGTATACCCCCCTCATTTCCAACCAAATCGAACCATTCGACCCTGGAGTCTAGCATGTAAAAGCGAACTCCCGAGCCGCTTTCCAAGTTCCTAAAGCCTTCCCATCACGTGATGATGCCCACCAAACAGGGAAAAGGTTACTGTCCACTCCACTGAATCCCAACCAATCCCAAATTAAGTTCACCCACACATTCACCAAGCTCCGGCGAGGTGAAACGAATCTTTTCTCGAGCTCTCCGACCACCGAAAGTACCTCCTAGGCTAACTCCAGCAAGGATTGCGGCGGTGCTTGGTCCATAGAGCAAACAGCAGGGAGGCATCGCACCATCTTCTCAACAAAGCTTTGCCTCGTCAGGCTACCTCGGGTTCTCGCCGCCTTCGGTACTATTCCTTCAAATCGAGATTTCTCAATTTTTCCTAGGCCTTTTCGAAGTGAATGTTGATTTCCCGCAAATCCAACCATTAGATCCTTGTAGATCACTTCCCTGTAGGTGTGGGATCAATCCCGAGCCAACCGAGCTCGAAGAATTGGAAGGAAGCGACGGTATCCATCGCAGAGGAATCATCCGCCATCCATTCCCGTGATTGGAACAGACTGCCGTGATCTTCCTATTAGATTTAATCCGATTTAATCCTTAGGAATCGTGGGATTAATCTCCATCGTCCGATCTTTAGATCGGACGACGGAGACGAAAGCGCATCTGCCGCCAGCCACGTCAACATTGACTCAGACGAGTTTAAATAACCAATCACGCGGCGCCATGTAGAAAGAGCGCCAAGTCAGCGCTCCGCGTGGCGCCGACGGGATTAAGCTTAATTAATTCATTTTAATGGCTAAAATTTTGAAAAATCATAACAAATTATAGAAAAATCAGAAAAATATAAATAAATACTCATTTTAAAAGTAATTCAGAGAAGAATTAATTAAATTTATTTTCATTTGGTTTTGAATAGTGACTATGGCTTAATTAGGGTTTAATTGTAAACTTAATTTACTTAATTAAGCCCTAATTACTTGGCAAATGATTCCAAACTTTGTGTCCATTCAATGGGATGATTTCTGACTACCATGATTTTATTAAAATGTGTGTCTAATAATTAGGAAAAATTAATGATTCAAACCCTAATTACCCTCTTTAACTAATTAGGTGATTAATTAATATTCAAAATATCAATATTTAATTAATCAAGATTTATTAATCATTGTTTAACAGTGAATGGAGGGGGAGGGGATTAGGACTCTTTCCTAATCTCTTTCCTAAATCCATTTCATTTTAAGAGAATTAATTAAGATAGGGATTAATTAAGTGATTAATTGATTAATTAAGTGGGCGTTTCAAATTAAATTATAATGCAAATCATATCAAGTAATTAACAATGAAATTAAAGGTTCCTCTTTATGTCTTTAATAACATAAAGATCTTTAAGGAAATTATGATTAACCCATGAGTGTGAGAAAATCATAAAAGTAGTTAATTAGATTCTTTAACCTAATTAATCTTTGATTATGAGCTAATTGCATTAGGTCTTCAAGAGTATTGCAATTTTATTTCCTCACATGTTCATCATATTATTTTGTGGCTCATAATTAAATGATTAGTTAAATTAAAGAAGCATAAGAAAGAGTAATTAAGTGATTTGATTAATGATTCAACTTAAATAACTCATAAAATTTATCTAATTGCTTTTCCTTAAATCAATTAAGTTTATCAACATGAGAATGGGATTGAAACAGTAAATAATATCTCCTCTTTCTAAATCAACTCAAATCCAAAATCAAATTAATAAGAAGCTTTGATTTTCTTTAAAATAATTTTATTTAATATAATTATTCTTAGAAATTAATTCGATTGAATGAACTACATGCTTATGTTTGATTACTTCTTTCCAATTACTTTAAATATTGTATGTCAAGTGGCTTCATGCATTCATCTTTTCAAAATTAAGTGAGTTAAATGAAAGTAATTTATGTAAGCTTGTATGTGTTGATTTAACTTAATTATATATGTGATTATTATCACTAATAAATTCAAATCTATTTTTTAAAGTTTATAAATTGATAATAATATATGAAATGATAATAGTTGTGAATACATATATGATTGGCATGTGTTTATAGTTTAGGTATATAAAATAAAGCGCTCTTTCCTATATTTATATATAGATTTATATAAATTTGAATGTTAATAAATATATAATCTAGACATCCCGGGAATACGAGGCTTTAAGTAGCCCCAAAGAGGTCATTTGATTAACTCACTTTCTTGGTTTAACAATGACACGTGCTTATTTAATTTCATTTCTATGTATTTTGTATTAGAATTTGGATAGAGCTTTAATTCATATACATAAATAATCTAACTAAATAAAAATACAATTTTGCATGATTTCTTGTTTTTATAGTTACTTCTACATTCATATGTATTTAAGATAGCAAGTGTTTAGTCTGGACATCCCAAGAATACGAGACTTTAAGTAACCCCAAAGAGGTCATTTGATTATCTCACTTCCCTGGTTTAATAATGACACGTACTTGTTTACATTTGCATGTGTATTTAATTAGAGAATGGTAATCCCCTTTTCTACAAAAAATGCATGCATCCATGATCATCTAAGTCATTAAAATACATTACATATAAATTAGTGCTCTCTTTCCTATGTTTATATATGGATTTATATAGATTTGAATAATAATGATATTCTCTAACATCTTTAATAGCTAAGGAGAGGCCGTTTGACCGCACTTCTTTGGTTTAACAATAGCATGTACCTAGTTAATTTCTTTCCTATGTATATTTGTATTAGAATTTGTATAGAGCTTTAATTTGCATGTATAAATAATTCAATAAGTAAAATATAACTTTTAAACATATGCATCCATCATCATTTAAGTATATCAAAATATATTGCATGTATAGATATGCTAAGTATTAAAGTCATATGCATGTTACATGTGATGAAAAATAATGATTTGATATATGTCATATGATAGTAATTCAATCATATTAATCTTAAGATGTTTTTCATATTGAATATAATTATTTGAGATTAACCTGAACTTAGAATTAATAAAAAATATTTAATAAGTCATTCACTAAAGAGAACTAAGTCATCAAAATATGCTTTAGAAAATGGCTTAAAGTAGAGATAAAAGGGGTAACTCTCCTTCTTCTCTTTATAACATTTAGATGCTAATGTAAATCAAATAAAATCAAGTAAAACATAAATTAAAATTGTCAAATCAATTAAATAACTTAAAATAAAACAAACCTTTATGTTAAATTAAATCTTTCTATACTCAGAAAATCATAACTCTAATGCTTAGTTAGACATACTACACAAAACCTTAGCACACACCACTTCTAGTCCTAAGTTAGGACGGTATATGTGCGATGTATATTTTATTTTAAATGATAGAATGAGTGTATGTTTCAGAACCTGATATTGACGCTCTTTTTAATCATATTTTCTGCAAGGGGTTATGCTTAAAGGGGTTGCTTAAGAATGAATATAAATATTCTCTTCGCAAGTTGCTTAAGCCCCTAAGCATAATCCAAATTAGAACACGTGTACTCGATTACTCATATGCGGTGCTAAGTTCAAATTACAAAGATAACTGCTTGGAATTATATGTGTGGTTAGCTAACCTCTAGTTTGTAAGTGTAGTTAGATTTACTTTTCTCATACAAATATAATTTTGTAATAAGAATTAGGATTAGTTCTATGAGAGCTTTAAATGCAGAATGCTCTGAAGATGCCTTTAGAGCACAATCAAATCAAAAGGAAAGAGAAGGATATGAAGAAATGAAAATGAAAACCCCATAACACGTATTCATTATAATTATAAAATTATTCTTTCACATTCCAGGTTGTATAAGAGTAGAGCTCGGCTACCCACTTTTCTCTTTAGGTGTGGTATTTGACTACCGACCGCCTCTTATTCTTTTATGTTAGTTTATAAAAGATTATTTGATATTATGTTTAACTTGCACATTATAAACAATATGTTTTCATAATTTCTTAATGTTTGATGTTTTAATATGTGGCCTGGATGCGATAAACTCTTAAGATAAAATTAATTTTTCTATCCAACTAATAACTCATAACTAAATTTTAATAATTCATAATCTCATCATAAAGCTTAAGCTCTAAACAAGATAATTAAAATATTTAGCAACCCCTTAGCTATATAGTTGTATGTCTCACATCATGCATGTATATCCCTTCTTCCTTGAATATGGGGGATCCCCATCCTTGCATGATAGAAGAATGTTTGACCTGTGAGGGCATCCCTTGTGGTAAAGAATATCCTCTTCTCGCTAATTTAGCCAACAATTAATTTCATCATGCATTTAGACAATAAAAATCCCAAGCCTTTGTCTAAACGAATGTGTCAAAATGAAATAAAAGTTGAAAAGATTTTGCATTTGTAAATTAAGTCATATGCTCATACCACTCATACTCTAGTCTCCTAGGGAGTGAGTTAAGGATTTTTCTTTCAATTAAATAACAAGCCTAACTATCTTGCAATTTCATAAGACCGGACTACATGATTTTGAATCGTAGGAGGTGTTAGCTGGCGGCCACTCCAGGAGGTTATAAGTCCAGAAGTCAGATAAGTTTATCCTCTCTTGTGGAGATGGACCCTTATGTCCACCTATCGCTTAGATTTAGGTCGCGCTTTAGCTTGAAGTAAAACTCCTTAGATTTAGGATTCGAGGTAGCTGTTTCCTTCGGGCTACAAGCACTTTCACCACTTAGGCATTTACATAATCTTGTGATGATAGATTATAAGCCCTAGCAATCTAATAAAAATTTAACTCAAATAAATAAAATCTCTTCACTTTCAAATATATAAAGCCCAATCATATGATATAGTAAGATGCTCACTAGGCTTTCTAGTATCATGAGCATTTCCAACTTCCTCCCTTTGGATTCCAAAATAAGTCTTCTCCTTGAACAATCTCATTTGACTTTCCAAACATAATAAATACTTTGATAGTTTAGCCTTAAAATATTTGGAGATAATAATTGTCTACTTTAATCGAGAGTATTCTTAGGGAATCTCATTCCCTATAATGTAATTAACTATGGAGGCATGCCTCTATAGAGAACTTAAGAACCGACTTAATATAAATCATGTTTTATTTTTCATATAAAATAAAGAAAAAATCTCTGGTATATTCAAAGACTTATCATGTTTTAAGAATCCTTATTAGGTGATTAGGTCTATTGTATGGTGATGCTTCTATCTTTCGAGATAGTACATCATATCTTAATGTCGTACCCGATCACTTCAATAAGTACCCCATAAGATCTGTGTAGTGTCCACCCCACATTCAAAAATAAATATCATAAAGACAAACTCGCAAGCCAAAACTGAAACTAAACGATGCCTTCCAGACACAAACACAAACATATTTATAAACACAAGGAAAAGTCCATACTCCAAGCCGAATTTAAAATGCAACCTAATCCATATATTACATAACAAGAAAAGAATTTATTTTCAAAAAGTAAAGTGATTTACTTTTCAAAAATAATTTCTTTTCATAAAAGTGATTGCAAAATTGAAAGTGGAGTCCACGTATTGCTTTATGTTGAGAGGGCAACATCTTTTCTTTTTTCTTTTGGAGAAAGTTTTGAATTTCTAGAGTGTCCTCGCCAAGTATTGTGTTGTCGTTGTCAGTTTCCTGAGACATCAGATCGTTATCAAAATCTGGAGCAGTTGTTTCGGATAATTCAAAAAATTACTTTTGGTATTCCTAGAAAATGAAGTTTTATTTGTTCCTCAATTTCATGAGGATATTTCCTCTAGAGACCATCTCTAATGGTTTTAGTGAAAGGCCGGAGTTAGAACTCAATTATGCTCTTTTAATAGCAATTTGTTTATTAATATAAATAATATTTTTAATATATTTAACATTTTTAGCCACATCAATTTGCAACCACCAATGAATAGAAAATTTTCATTGTATATATACTTGATTTAAATGAGTTTTTCTAATTGTTGAAGTCCATGTCCAAATCCATGGAATTTGACATTCATAAAAAAATAAATAAGACTTTGTTCTTGAATTAGATCAATATTATTGATTATTTGCATTATAAGAGCATATTCAATCCAGATATTATATGTTGCCTGAATTTGAGCTGGCAGAATTTCTAATTCAGTGCCGAATTTTTTCCACCAATGGTAAAACGAGTAGAGTATTTTCATCTGGATAATTGACTTAAGAAAAATGAACATCCAAGAATGTTTTCTTTTAGAGTTAGTTAGATAAAAGGCTTTCATCATGGCTTAGATATAGGTCCAATGATTAATATTTATTAAACCTGACAATATATTAACCTATCTTTCTTGTGAATGACTTAATCTTCAATCAGTACGGTGTAAAATCCGAGTAATAATACACTTGCCATAAACAATAGATTTATTTGAGTCATTAAAATTATGTAAAACATCTATACATTCGAGTGAAGTTAAGATTGTTTCGTAAATATTACAAGTATACATTTCATATGGGTAGGAAAAATTTCTTAGATATCGTCCATTAATGCCAAGTAAACTGTGGTATGAGTATCACATGAATCTATTTAATAATATTTTCAACTGCAACTTTTTCATGAAAGCTTGATTCTACGGCTATTATTTCCATCATTGAAAAAAAGATTTTTCATAAGTGGATGAAGGTTGTCCTTCGTTTTTGATTCCATAAAAATATTGGCAGATATCAATTATTTCACGGCCAAATATATATATATATATATATCTATATATATATAAGCAATTAAGAAAAATTCTTGCAAGTAAAAAATACAAAATTTCTAACATATCAGATTATACTTTATGTTATGAACCATCAATCAGTGTCTTATTTCTAACATATCAAATTATACTTTATGTTATGAACCATCAATCAGTGTTTTATATTCTTATCTCTTTCGACCTCCTAATTTGAGTTTCATATTCAACACATCATCTACACAATTATTATACACTCTTAATAAGCTTGTTACAAAAGCTATTAATAATGATGAAATTATGCTCGCTATTAATAGTATATAATGAAAATATCTTATAAAGTGCAAACATATACCTATTATATATGATTCCTTGAAACTCACACAAGAACTTCAACGAATATATGTAAATCTATTGAAGAAATATCAATTAGAAATCAATGGAATTGAATTTTTATGAGCAACAAAAAACTAACATGAGCATTATATGTGGTTCTTGCATTATGGGATTAAAATGGGGCATCACTTCCTTGGGAGCACTATTAGTTCTTTGTAGATGGCACTAGAGTGTAAGTGAGTCAAGCTGGCTCGCAAGCTGGCATGAGCTCAGCTCGTTAACGAGCTCATGAGCCAAGATATCAAGCCACAAACCCAAGCTTGAGCTCATAATCAAGCTCAAAAAATTTTCGAGCTCGAGTTTGAGCCTGATTTGACTCGACTCAGCCTTATTGAGCCGTCTCATTTACATAATGGTGAACTGCAATTATTATATATCACATTATCGATTTGATAGCTTATCAAGTTTTTTTTTAGATATTTGAGCAAATTTAATCGCAAACTCATACACACAACGCATGTGCAATGACTTGAACTCAAGACCTCTTAGTTTAAAGCTAAAGCTCTCAACCAGGAGGCTAAAGTGTCTTGCATCTTATCAAGCTTTTTAACGAGCTCAAGCATTCAGTCGAGCTCGAGCTTGACTTCTTTAAATCGAGTCAAGCTCGAGCCTAGTAATTGAGCTTAAATTGAGCCATTTTCTAACTAAGCCCTTCCCTTTTCCTTTCTTTGTTTTTTTAAATCCTATTTCTTCCTCTATATTTTACATTATTATTTTGAAAGTGAGGTTGTGTTGAATTATTTGCTACAACTTCAATTTAAATTTTGTCGATGTGTTAATATCAATTTTGTGTAGTTTTCTTAATTATTACTTTACATGTAAATTTCTAGTAGAAGATCATAAGTACTATGCCCAAATTGCTTCCCATTGTATTTTAAATATTTATTATGTTAGTAAGTTATTGTTTTAGATTAACTAATGTTTTATGTATTTAGCATGTTTGTTGCATGTATTTTCGTATCTCAAGTTGTATCTGCATTAAAAATAACAGACCCTAATAATGTATGGGCACCAAAATGTGTCCATGTATTGCTATGCTAAATTTAGATAATTCAGGACATCCTTCATAAAGGTTAGTACCTTTGCATGAAACCTGTTAAACATGGAAAAAATTCAAACAAATTAGTTTTAAAGCAGAGTCCAAAATTACACATAAAGCGTCAATTACATAGATTACAAGAGAAAATTTTGACAAATATAAGTGATGCAACAGTGAAAATTTATTTGATAAAGAACAAGTCTCAATGCAATATTTAAATTAAAATTTTCTAGAATTATATTTAGGACTATCCAAATCTCAATTTCAACAAATTTTAATCAAAATGAACATTTTGATGAATGAATCCAACTACAATAAAATGCTTAGCTTGAGTCTAAATGAGGCAAAATCAAAAACATGAAGCATAATTAAAATTTTCATTATATTAATTGGAAGATCAATCGATCAACAAATCTTGCAAGCTTAAGATTAAAAATGAGATGAAAGGAATCATAAAGCCCATCATCAACAAATTTTAAGACCATTAAGAAATTTAAATACTAAAAGAACGATTTGTGATTATACAAGTCAATAAGACCATCAAATGAAGTGTTTTTAGATTTTGACAAAAATTACTAAAATATCACTCCATAAAACTATAAATTATAAATAGACTCCTATACTCCATATGAATAGGATAAAAAATTAAAGAGAACTTGAAGAACGAAGAATTCTAGAATTCTATCTAACATCCATCAATTGATCATCATAACTCAATTATTATCATCCAACTGCCTTAATTTTATTGTTGTACTAACTTCCATCCATTAACTATCATCTTCAATTGCATAGCTCAATCATCATCCCACAACTAATATCATCTAATTGCTATCATCACCTTTCACTACTACAACATTCTTTGTATTTTTAGCCATTTAAGGTCAAGCAATCATTCTATACTTTGTAGTCTCATCATCTCCTTGAACAAAAACAGAGACTCCTGTAACTCCATCTACATAGTGGACTATTTCAACTGAGTTAGGTCTCATAGTTTTTTTCCCTTTTCAAAATTTTCACTTTAAAAATTTTGATGTTTCTTCTAATTACTTTTATTTGCATGTGTGCGAGAACTTTATGCAAAATTATGACATATAATTATCTCTCTACTGCGATGAATATTTCTAAATGTAACAATAAAATCAGATAAGATTAACTTTTTTTTCTTAAAATATCCTATAACCGAGAAGCAAAGAATTATTGACACAAACAAGTAGGTGTTCTGTTTATTTTAAGAGACATGGATATCATGAATGATAAGATGAAGGTAACCATTACAGTCATGACAAATTAGGATAATCAAATACCCAAATTCATATTATTTTTTATTAAATTTTCATTCAAATGTGTATAAATTAAAAATATGTCCTGAATCAATACCCTGCATGCTTTTCTTTGACACTTGAATAATGAAAACTTTAGTGCTTTGTCAATCATAAAAACATCTACATTGAAGATGAGTACCATAAACAATACTGAGTTAGAGTTCTATTAGTTTTATCCTCTCTTTTTTTCCTTTAATGTCTATAAATGGATGTATTCACCTTGCCAATCATGACATCTCACCTATTATAAACCAAATGAGAACATGGCGTATTCTCATCTGCAACTCTAAGAAACCTGTATAAAAACAATGTGATGTTAATGATATGAACTTTACGTACAATTTATACTCCAAAATTTCGTTCGATGTAACATTGTTTTCTTTACCTATACACTCCAAAATTTCCTCCAGTATAACATGCAAATTTTTTTAATTATCCTGATTATATAGTCTTCACTGCTTACGTACCTACTGTATTTGTCTGGATATCCTGAGAATCACAGTAGAAAAGACGAAGACAATCATAATTTCCAAAATTTAAGTTTCATAAATATAATAACAATTGTCAAACTCATCTGACAGTTCATGGTGAAGTTATTTATGAACATATAACTTGAGCTCTCTGTCATTCACCTAAACTATTCAAAGGTTCACTATATCACGTTCAAAATTATTTCAGGGCACAGTTTTGAGAGCAAAGATCAACGTATAAACCACATTCAGGGTCAAGAAGATGTGTTGAAACTAAGCTCTATCAATGCACAGAGAAACCTTAACAAGCTGTCTTCTCTAGGTTCCCAATGAAAAACAAAAAAAAAATAGTTCCCTTCATTTTTTTCTTCTAAGTTCATTGTCTTCAAAAATATTAGCTGTCATTTGAAAAAACCACAAATTTGAGAAGTAATGTAGAGTGTCAGGCTATTAAATTACTGCAATGGTGACTCCTTTTCCATGCAAATGCCTTAATTTTTATTTCTAAGAGAGGGAGTCTTAAGTGTTTGTTAATAAAAAAATGTCATTGATAGATAGACAGAGCGTGACAAAAATAAAAATATGAAATGGATGTGTCATAAAACTAGAAAGAATAGATTATGAAATAATTATATTAGAGGAAATATTCATTGCCTTAAATATAAATACTGAGGTTAGAAAATGCACCTAATAAATGGGTGAATAAATTTAGTGTTCCAAAGATTACAAACGAAATCAGATGAATCTAAGGTAACATGAGTATTAGTTCTTTAAAATGATTAAGAAAAATAGATTTAACATCTCAAACAACACTAAGGAATAATGAGTGAAAAATAAGAATTGATAAAGTCAAACACAAATAGTTGTGATAAGCCTAATGATGATGATTAAAAAAATTAGATCTTCAATAATATTTTGGGCTAGAATAGAATTATGATGAAAAAAATTGATCATTTAATGATAAATTATGATAAATAAAAGTGTTGCCAAGTTTGAGATGAGTAATTTCAGGCAAATAAGAAAGCAAAAGCTTCTTGGCTTCTATGATGCCTTTTATGAGGGATATCAAGGTACAAGAAGATCGACTATAGCATAAAAAAAAAAGAATTCATAATCAGTTCAACAGTAATTACATGAGACAGCGACAAGATAGTTCATAATCTTGTAGCCAACTATGACGGAAGGATTAAAAGCAGTAATGTAAAATCAATAAAGCTATTAGCTTTGGTTCATGAAACAATCAAAAGACCTAGTCCAAATAATTAAGCATACAATAAATATATGATGAGATTATCTATTAGAGAGAATTGACAGAACAACCAATGTTGGCTGGCAAACCAAAATGTGACACGGATTATTAAAGGGCTGTTTGGGATTATTTTATGTTTTTTATTTTTGTTGTTTGTTTTTATTTTATTTCATTTATATTTTGTAGGCTTTGAAAATTCGTCACCGACATCTCGATGATAGAAGAGAGTATGATTTTAGTGCCCGTGTAAATTTCATAAGGCAGATGAGATAGTAGATAAGACACTACCCAGAGATTTCGTCCTCATTTGGTGAGGACTTTAGATTTTCGTGTTTCCTCACGCAAAGCACCTATAAGTTAATTACCCTCTCAACGCCGAGAGAGAACTGACAAGCGCTACTGTTAGATCGTTAAATACGAAGAATGATCGCGAAGAAGATGTGGAGTTTAAAATTTAAGATTATGAAATTCATCATTTTAACTTAAAGAGGATGGTTGGGGGAACGATGACGCGCCCAATCTAGATCTCAAGTGCCATCCCAGTCGTGCCCCTCCTACTTAATGTAGGAGCGTAATGAAATTCAACCCGACCAAGGATCCTTATAAGCAACACATACGCCGTCCAAAAAATTCTCAAACCTCAGAATTGTCAAGGAGACAGCGCTTAAATCTGGTCGATGACATTCTTCTTATTGATAAGACTAGAGAGGAGTCCAACGTAAACTTAAATTATGAAGGTCAACTCTGTGAGTCTAAAGGTTTTCGCTTATGTAGATCTAAACCTAATATATGGTAATTTTAGTTGTAGAAGTTCTAGTGGTGTTGTGACATTAAAGAACAAGTCATTAATAAGAGTGAGCGTCAGATATTTAAGCTCTATTGTTCAAAATGATTATGAAATAGATGGAGATGTTATTAGAATTCAAGTTGGATGGTTGAAGTGGAGGAATGCATCCGCCCATTATGTGATGTAAAAGTTCCACTTACTTAATAAGATGGTGGTAAGACCAACTTACTATGGTGTAATGTTGGCTAATAAAAAGAGAAGCATAAGACTAAGTTTCTGAGAGATGAGAAAATGCTTGTGGATGAGTGGTTTTACTCAGAGATAGAAAAATGAGTATATTCGGAAAAAGTTGGAGTATCCAAGTGGTAAATAAGATTGTGAGAGTCGTCTGTATGGTTTTGGCCACATAAAGGCCTACCGTCCACGAACTGACAGAGAAGATGCATTAGATTTGCCTTATGTTAAGAAAAGGTGAGTAGACCTAAAAAACTTGGTTAAGATGTATAAAAAAATGATCTTAAGATACTTGATTTAAAATGAGAATTTCTACATAACAGACACAATGCAGACGTAAGGATTCATTGAAATTCACCCCAGAACGATTGGGCGCTTTATATTGTTGGTTTGCTGTTGGTTTGCTTGGTTGCTAGATGCGCTTTAAATCTACCTGCATGAGAGGGTTTTCGCCCTATCAAGTATACCTATGATTCACAACTCAAAAGGCGTTTAGTAATATAATGGTTCCATTTGGCGGCAAACTCGAAAGACTCAAATTAGCTCGTATATAGCCTCTGGCCAGCGTGAGGACACAGTCACGTCCTTCTTGGCGTGAGATTAATTGAGTGACATAGTAGAAACACGACGCTCCTGTGTAGAATTTTCTTAATTTGTCACCTCAGATGCTAATGGAGGATTGAGTTTTCGCTTTAAGTTTTTAAAGATTGAATTTCATTTAAACATTTAACACTTAGTAATTTATCCGATTTTATAATTGTATTGATATTTAATTTTGATTAATTTGATTTGAGCTTGCAAGCACATTTTAATGGTAAGTATCCCCTCTGGTTGAAATCTTCATTCAACACATCATCATCGGGTTTATTATTTCAAATCACACTCTATTAATTTAATAATAGAGGATCGATCTAATGTCATATGGCAATTAAACTCCGATGTTTTGATAAAGCGAAATTCTTATAATAATTAGGTTTTAAGTTTTGTTAACTTGACTGGGCAAAGAAGCAACCTGACGTCTCGAACACAATCTAAACATTCAGCATAGTGTCGGGGCCCATGAAGGTATTTAGAATACTTGTACGAATTTTTGGAAAGCTCAAATTGAATTGAAGATTGCTTTATATTTCATACAAAAATTCATTTCTTTCAAATGATTGCACAAATACTAAAGCACTTGAATTGAGTGATAGTTGACTCTATAATTTATGCGACATTTGAAGTCTATTCAGAATTTAAGTCAACGACTTTTATTGCATAAAAGTTGCAAATCCACGACATAAAGCGGCGGCGAAGTCAAAGTTAAGGATGAAGAGTGAGATGTGACTTCGATCCATCACTATATTCACATCTAATTTTGTGACTAGTTGTTGATGTTGCATTTGGGTTCTACTCTTTGAAAGTAGACATTATATATTGTAGATCTCATATCTTAAATTCAACCTTCTTCAATTCATTTGAATCGAGATACTACAATATATGCATTCAATAAGATAACTTATTGGCGAGCTTCCCAATTTGTTGCGCGTCTTATTTATATTTCTCCAATTTTATTTCAAATTTATTCAATATGAATTAGAACATAATTCACTTGTTAGGAAAGCCACTTTATAAATCATTTTGTGGATTTCATTTTGATTTCATTAATTTTGAAGATAAGCAATAGATATATCACAAGTGCTTCAAATTCAACTTTAAATACAAGCTCCAAATAATCTTTTAAAGACTACATTCATGGTTACTTATGAGTTGCCTAATTGAATTTATGCTTATAAGAAAGTTATCAAATTACTTACACACTTTTTATTTTCAATTTGGAATTGGTCATCATTAATCGTTTGTTATTTGGTATTAAATCAAAACCCTTATAAGTCTTATGTATATTCAATCAAGACCCTTTAACTCTTCTTATCTAGATTCATCCTCCATTAATTTCAATTTACAATTGCTATAGTAATTGCTTATTCGTTGCTGGGTTGGCATTCTTATCTATTATTATGTTGAAGTTATAAAAAATAAGGTTTATACATGTCGTACCATACAAATATTTTCTAAATACTTCAATTGAATATAAGACTCATCCACTTCTATAAATTAGAAGTTATATCAAGTGAATGCAAGACTCGCCCACTTCTATAAATTAGAAGTTATGGTAACTTATCTACATTCACAACTTGGGAAGAAAGAGAGGTAAAAGGATTCTTGTCTCAAAGTTTAAGTGTACATTCAAATCTTTACAATTCATTGTAAGTTCTTTTCCTCTTTTCCTTTTTTTTGGTTTGATGTTCATTTTCATATTTATCGTGTATTTTCTTATTTAACTTAAGTTTAGTCAAAATTTTGACGATTAAACATGGGGGTTACATCTAACGCTTTTGGAGCCTTCCGCGATTAGCATGACGGTTGGTGTTTTCAACACCTGAATTTCCATCTCGTCGCCCGCGATGAGCATATGACCTTCAAACTCATAAAGAAGCATATATACATATATACATTCCACATATTTATTCCTACACATCCAAACTCTTTTTTTTATTTACAACGAATAGCGCAGTGATCAACAAGCATAGGTAAAGTGGAAGGAATGATGGAAATCCCTGAGAAGAACTCGTCGATGTGGTGTTCTCCGACATGACAAAAGAAAAGGTCGGAAGAGTAATTCATATGTGCTCGATTAGAGGAGGAATCGAGGAGATATCTGAGGAAAACTGATGTGAGTTCTCTCGATTATTGTAAAGGGGAGGTCTAAGGATGAATTTGGCAAAGGAAGTTCAAGAAGAAATGAGAATGAGGAAAGAGGAGGAAGAATTTTCGATCAAGGAAAATGAGGAAAGAGAGGAAGGATTCGATAAAATGGAAAGGATTTTAGGAAAGGAGGAAAGCTTATGGTTTATATGGTTTTAATCGGAGATGAGGAAAATGAGAGGAAACCTAAGGTGAGGATTTAGTTTAAGGATTGAAGGAAATGGAATCTGATTGAAGAGGCAAGCGAGAGTCGTGAGTTGAAGAGGAGAAACGAGCGAAGAGAGAGGTGAGTCTGAGTGAAAAGGGGAGAACCGAGCGAAAGGGATCGGAAGGGCTCGAGTCGGACGAGGGATTTAGGTCGGTTTGAGGGATTTAGGTTATAAATAGGTTTAGTTAATTTTTCTAAGTACTTAATCAATCTTAACATGAATTTTATGCCGACAAAATCATATAGTTAATATATATATCAATCTTAGGTTATTGATTTGGACTGGCCTTGCGCGTTTATGATCGGCGTTTGGTTTAAGTTGGCATCGAATCGAGCTAATTTCAACTCAAAATGCGCATTATCACTTCCGATCGCTCGATGTTCGCATAGATTCATCCCGAATCGATCAGCGGTCATCATCAATAGATTTCGATGTTTGAAAGCAGCCTCAATTTTATGAACGGAGATTGTTTGAATAACGTCGCTCGACTCGATATGCGTCAACACATTCGATCGTTCGTTGGATTGCGTGATTATGCAATATTTATATTCGACCAATTTCGATGTTACGACGCGATGGTGAAGTCAGTTGTCGATCAGGTCATTTTGACTATTTTGGTGGCGTCCCGTACATTTTGAGTCTTGATTCTGATTTTAAGTCAGGTCAATTTAACTTTTGTGACTCAACTTATGGCATATATATGGAGGTCAACATATTTCGATATGAATTAAGATATATTTGATATTTTTTTATTTGTTTATAGTGCTTCTAATAATATAAGTTACTATTATTTTTATTGAAAATTAAATAAGTTAACTTACAGGGGTGATGATCTATAGTGGCAACAGTGGTCGTTGGAATGACTGCAACTCACAATGGTTGTGAGGGATGGTGGGGGTTAATTTTAAAAACATTCAAAAACAACTCTTTAATATTTTGAATTTTATTTTAAATAAACTTGATTCAGCTTTTGAAAATAATAAATAAATAAAAATGACCAAATATACTATAATCAAATATGTTTTCTAAAAACAAAAATCGATGTTAGGCAACCCCTAAATTACTTCGAAAATTAAAGGAATGTAGTAGTTTTACAAGTGGATTGATAGAAAAGCTGTTATGAGCTTTTCCCGAAAGTTCTAGTCGTTAGAGTTTGAAAAAGCATGCATTCATAACTATGAACATAATTTCTTATCAACTCAAATACATATGTATTGGGTGGTTGATTTATAAAAATCCTTATTATTAGTATTGTTGCGTCAAAATTTGTCAGAAAATAAAACTTCACGCTTGTATGGAAATCCAACACAGATAATTGAAAAGAAAATAAAACTCGAATTTTACGTGGAAAACCCCGAAAGAGAGGGAAAATCACGCGTAAAGAAGATTTCACTATATATCAACTTTGAAGTATAAAATTTGAATCTTCCCGAGTGGGATTACAATGTTGTATATGAAAAATCCTGATAATGGGAATTCCAAAATCAAGTCTACAACTATCTACAGTTGGGAACGTTGTTGTGGTAGTGCGATGATAATAAAGGGCGACAACGATGGTGATAACGAATTGAACTTCTCTCTCTTAGCTTTAACTTTCTTTTCCATTCACAAAATGGGGTTATTCATAGGATTCGAGAGGCATTTTGATCAGGTAAAATCCCAAAACACTCCATCGGACGATATATATCAATTTATTTGATCATAGATAACTTTTTGATGATTTGACCATTCAAATGATCTTCGCTTTGAGTGATCTTTTTCGTTCATCTCGTCCATTTTGCTTTAAGACATTCAAATTTGGAAGTCATTTGATCATCCTTAGTGTCTCAAGTTTTTATATGTGCTTCGTTTGATTTCGTTCGATTTGACCGATTATAGTATCATCTTATTGAGTTGTTGAATTTGATTGAATATATGCTTTAACTTCAAATTCATGCTTGATTTATAAATTTTAGAGAGATATATCATTTGCCCTCCTATTTTTGAATGAAAAAACTCATTTCATTCAAAAATATATAAAATCACTTCAACTAAAAATTATTAGGATATATAATATATATATTATGTGTATCAAATTTATTTCTTTATTTACTAATTAGTTATTTGTATTTATTTATTTTATTTTATTTTATATGTATAAAGTAATAATTTTTATAAATATACAAATTATTTTATCATTTTATATTATTATATATTTTTTTGTGGCTGTTTGCCTGCGGGCCCCTCGATATTAGTTTTTAGCATGAGAAAGAGAGAGAGAGGGAGAGAGATTGAAAGAGGGAGGTAGTGGACCTCATATTTTTTTTGTTCTCATTTTAACGTGTGAGTGGGAGAGAGAGAGTGGATGGAAAAATATATTTTTTTGTTTAATTTATTTTCTAAGAAGATGATGAGTATTTTTTTTAATGAGGAATATAAAGAATTCTTTTTCTTTTTATAAATATGAATAATTTTATCTTCTCTCTTTTTTTTTAAGAAGATGAAAAAAAAATTTAATTAAATGACTAGCAAACGTGTCATAATGAGGAGAGGGGTTTTGTTTTTAATTAAATGACTGGCAAACGCGAGCCATAATGAGGAGAGGGGTTTTGTTTTTAATTAAATGACTGGCAAATGCGAGCCATAATAAAGAGATGGAGTTTCTTTTTTCTAGTATAAATGCCTCCTAGGGGGTAATGAAAAATTCGCACCTTACTTTCTTTACTTTTTCTGGTAGCCTCTATCTGTCCGACCCCTCATGACTCTAGTTCTCCCGATCTTGGGGTTTCCAACCCAGTTGGTAGTATCAGTCAGCTCAGGTGTGCTTTCTTGGTAGTACTAACAGATAATGATCACCCAGCTCCAGCTCTCCCGATCTGAGTTTCCACTTATTGAGTACGTCAGTCCAAATTCAGGTGTCATTTCTTCTCTTTGGTAGCCTCACTAACCTATATAATGGTGTGACCCTCTGAGCTTCTCCCCGATCTGGATTTTGACATAGGTGGATCCAGAATTCAGCTCAGTGTGCTTCCACTTTCTTCTCTTTAGCTCCACTCATAATGCCTCGCTCAGGTTCTCCGATCTCGGGTTTCAACTAACTCCTTAGCTCCAGTGTGTTGTTTTCTTTTCTTCTCTTGGTCCACTAACCACAGATACAGTCCGACCCCTCCCTTGTCAGGTTCCACTCTGGTTTCCACTAACTTAGTAGCATCCAATTCAGCTCCGCTTTCTTCTCTTTAGTAACCTTCAGCGACTGTCGGTGCCACCCCGCAGTTAGTTCTCCCGATCTTGGGATTTCGACTTGGTTGGCATCCAGTCAGCTCCAATGTCTTTCTTTCTTCTCTTTGGTAGCCATTAATCAGTATAAGTTCCGGCCTCTTCTCGAGCTTGGTTCTCATCTCGGGGTTTTTCTTTGTAAATTTCCGGTATCTTACCTTTCTTCTCTTTGGTAGCTTTCCCTATACTCACTCGCGGGCCTTCTCGATCTGAGTTTTCCAACTGGTTAGCGTGCGTCCAGTGTTTGTTTCTTCAAACTTGAAAAATAGATATTATTTTTATGGGTAAGCATCCTTCAACAGATATCTCAATGTATAAAGATACAAGATGATGGGTTATGGAAGCATCAGGGAATGACGAGATCCGATGATGTAACGTCAACTATCAGCAAAGATACTTTGATAATCTTCAGAAAGAAGTTTCATTTTCCAAATGATTTGGTGGCTATTTCTCATAAAAGATCGCAACGAGTTTATTCTCCTTCATGACACCTCCTTCAAGCTTTTGTCTTCGAGATTTTGATATCTACCTGCATCGGGCTTTTCTTGAGGTTTTGATATACTTTTCGAGGCTTTTGCCTTATGAAATTTTTGATGTACCTATATCTTCTGACTTTTCGAGATTTTGATGAGTGTAGACCACCTCTACTTCTTCTCTTTAGTCTTTATTGAGGGCCTTGTCCACTACTCTTTCCATCGACTTTCTGCGGTTCCGAGAGGAATCCATAAAGAGATTTTTATTGTTTGTCAGTTGTCTCTGACATTTAACTTGTGAAAGAAGTCAATAGTTTTAACTCTCATTCAAGTTGTTTTGTCAGTATGATGTTAACGTGTGGAAGAGGTTAAACATTTTGATTTTTCCAGATTATTTGTCGAGTTTCTTCGATGGCGTTAACGCAGTAAGAGGTCAATCAAAACATCTTTGAAATAGCCAAAGTTACTCCTTGATCTTTGTCTTATTTTCCATGAATATGACTAGAGAATCATAATTTGCAAAGCTATCTTTCTATTTTTTTTTTGTTGAAATTGCTCTACGTCATTGACTTACTTCTCGAACTAATAATCAATTAGATATACAGAATATTGATTTGGGCGATCTTTTGAGATTAAGAGTTACCCCCCAGTTTTCAACAAAAGCTGAAGAATCAAAATTTAATGAATCTTCATTTTTGCATGCGCTTCTCAAAAGTATGAAGTGCTCCACCTGGTTGGTAGTTTCGATCATGTTGAGAAACTTAATAGTCTGACATGATGAAGTAACAAGAATCTCTTTCCCATAAACGGCGCCAGAATTTAATAAGAATCTCTTGTTGGGAAACTTGGTTGCGTGCCAAAAAACTTATTGGGTAGAATAAAACTTCACGTCTTAACTTGTATGGAAATTCAGCACACACACAGATAGTTGAAAAGATAACGAAAAACTCCAGAATTTTTATGTGAAAAATCCAAAGAGAGGAAAAAAATCGTCCTGTAAAAAAATACTCCACTATATATCCGCTTTGGAGTATAGAGTTTAAGTAAAACGATGGGATTATAAAATTGTAGAAATCACGATAATGGAATGAGTTCAACGATTATCCATGGTAGTTAAGTACATCGGTTGTTGGTGACAATCGGCGACAGCTATAGGCGGCGATCGGTGACAACGATGGTGATGATGAACTTGAACTTCAACTTTCTCAACTTTCTCCAGTTCTTCCTCCTTTCTTTGAGAATGGAGATTTATAAGATTAGAGGCATTTTGGTCATTGTAGTCAAAATCTCAAAATACTTCATCGGACGGTCCGTTTTAATTTATTTGATCATAGATAATTTTTTGGCGATTTGACCATTGAAATGACCTTCGATCTTAGTGATCTTAGACTCGTTGGATTAGCTCGGCTTCAATTATAAAAGCGTCAAATTTGGAAGTCATTTGAACAATCATCAATATTTGAAATTTCACATGTAACATTGGTGATTTGAGCGTTTGTTTAATTTGACTTTGGCATTGTTGACTCGTCACCTGAATTGATTATTTAATTGATATGTATGTTTTAAATTAAGATTCGTGTTTAATTTATAAATTTTAGAGGGATATATCATTTGCCCCTCTATTTTTGGTTAATAAAACTTATTTCATTCAAAAATATATTAAATTTTTTTAAAAATAAAATAACTTTACTTATTATTACGATTTATAATTACATATGTTATATGTATTAATTTATTTATTAACTAATTAATTATTAATATTTATTAACCATGTGGGCGTTCGTTCTCACGGTGGAAACTATCATTGCAGAAAATTTATTGCGGTAGAATAAAACTTCACGTCTTAACTTGTATCTAATCCCGTCTGATGAGATAGTTGAAAGAGAATAAAACTCTAAATTTTTTACGTGAAAAATTCGAAGAGTGAGAAAAATCACGGGGGCTGCTTTAGTAAAGATCTTTATATATCAACTTTGGTGTACAAAGTTTGAATTTTTTCAATAACGGGATTACAAGATTATATGTGAGAAATCCTGATAATGAGAATTTCAGAATCAGTTTACAACAGCTATGTGATGGTAGTTGGACTGTAACGATTGTTGGTGGCAGTCGGCGATGATAATAGCCGATCGGCACAACGATGGTGATAACTTGAACTTATCTCTCAACTTTCTCCCAAATTTGCTCTTTCTCCCCTGACAAGAATGAGATCCTATTTATAGGATTACGTGCATTTTGGTCGTGTAATCAAATCACCATCGGACGATGTATATCAATTCATTTGTTCATGATAATTTTGGTGATTGATGTTCAAATGATCTTCAATTTGAGTGATCTTAGCTTGTTGGATTCGTCTTGTCGTAGCTTTTATTATATGGCGTCAAATTTGGAAGTCATTTGATCATCCAATTAATGTAGTTTCATATAGCTTGATTTGCTTGCTCTTGACGATTATTATTATTGGACTCATCTCATTGAGTTGCTGAATTTAATTAAATACATGCTTAATTTATAAATTTTAGAGGGATATATCAAGTATGTAACCAAAAGATCTAAACCATCCATATGAGATGGCTTATATGGTAGTTGAAAGAGAAAAGGGCTTCTCCTTTTCAAAGCCAAGCATGAAGCTGTTTCTTTAGATGCCATCTCATATGATGTTGAATCTAGTCTAATTTATACGAGATTTCATTTCTTTCTAAGACCTTACATATCATGTTTTATTTCTTTTACAGCAAGGATAGCATTAATGAATAATGGAAGATCCATGTCTCCACTTCAGCTAGAAGAAAGATAGCATCTTTTCACTCAGAAGACCTAAAAGAAACAGCCTAAGCCTGATTCGGATCACTAAAATTCATGGTTTTGCCATTGGAAGTCAACAAAATTGAAGCTACTCTGGAGCACCGAGACAAGGTAAAGAAGACGAAGTTGTGAGTTTCGAAGTATAGTTATGTTATGTAGAAGATATTCATGAGTTTTTCCAATTGGAGAACCAGTAAAATTTTAAAGATATGAACTCACTTAATTTAATATATTGAAGTTATTTCTCCTCCCGTACGAGTGTTCCAACCTTCTTCCGCTCAATGCTCGCATGCTCTTCAGCTGCGCAAACCGCCTTCTCAAACGGTCAAACGCATGCAGCTGACCAATCTCGTCGTTCATCATTGCATCGACACCAAAAGATTACTTGAAGCATTCGTAAGGCTATTAGCGCTACGCTAAAGAGTGAAAGCTCGCCCCTTCTGGGGCATCGACTCTAAATCAGGGACCGACCGGCACACATACAAGCTCTCCCATTCTAGCTCAAGCATCCTTGGCAGAAGGAGAATAGAAAAGGTATCTTAGGGCAAGAAACTGGTCGGCCCGGTTGAGGTTGAAGGGATGAACGCCATTGGGGACTTCTTCGTGGTTCCACAGAATATGGATCCCAGGCGAAACAGAGGGTTCCCCGACCGACCTTCTTAGGCCGGAGCTAGCAGCCCTTGCCGTCGTCGCTCTTTTGAAAACGGGAACGTCACCCCCACACTCCACGTCTCCCGCTTCCTCTTCCTCTTCCCGCTTCTCCCTCTTCTCCCTCTTCTCCTACTTTCGAAACCCCACCGTCCGTATTGAGGGAAAATATTACGTCCGGACTGACTCCAATCGGTGGCACATATATATTGAATAAATGGCGTCAAAATATGACGCCGTAAGACAACGTCATTTTTCGGTTTAGCCCTCGACCCGTTCACCGTCTAAACCGTAGGAAACAAAATATCTGTATCGTTTGGTATTCTTTTGTATCTCATCTGAGACTTTCGACGAAGAGAATTTCCAGCTCATTGTCTACCCACCTCCATCGTTCGATCGACTTAAATAATTTCAAATGAGGTATTACGGTTGGTTCTGAGGTATTTTCCGCATTATGAACTTGAAAGATTTTAGGGTTTTTATGTCTTTGTCCAATTCTGATCAAGTGATGTATTTCTAAGTTTATTTATCGTCCTTTAATTTTATATATTCTTTTGTCTTTCTGGATATATTTACCCTATTTGGATGATATATGTCTTTATAATGCATTGGAACAAAGTCGAGGTTGATTAGTTGTTTTTTCTTGTTATTTTCATCTGTATTCTCAGTCGAGAGTCTGGTATTTCTATTTGTTTAGGCTACATTTGGCCCAATTTTCTGAAGATCTGTTGGTTATTGAGACAATGTTCTTGTTTCTCTGGAAGTAGATTAGAGCATTTGCATATGTACTCTCTGTACCCTGTACTATACTTTCTTGAGATTTTGCGTTTGTTTCTCATTTTTCCCATTTGGAGGACATACTTTGGCTAGAATCTATAAATAACCGGAAGGTGTGTTTTGCGGTTTGGATGTGTTAGAGAAAATGTACCTTATGTACCTCTGTACCTGCACTTCTTGTACCTCTACCTCACGTACTCTCCGATATTAGAGGCGATTTTGGTTTTTTTGTTGATTGTTATGGTTATTGACAATGTTTCTTTCTCTGGAAGTAGATTAGAGGTTGTTTGGAAGCTAATTTTGATGCTTGTTTGCAAATGTACTCTCAACCCCTGTACTCTATACTTTCTTGAGATTTTGCATTTTTTCCATTTTTCCGTTTGGAGGGCATACTATGGCAATCCGTTATGAATAACCTGGAAGGTGTGTTTTCGGTTTGGATGTGTTCGTGGAAAATGAATTTGTACCCTTTGTACCTCACTGCCCATGTACCCTGTACTGCACTCTCCCTCGATATTAGAGACGATTTTGGGCTATTTTTGTTGATTGTTCGGCCTGGTTATTGAGACAATGTTTACTGCTTTTCTGTGGAAGTAGATTAGAGGTTGTTTGGAAGCTAATTTTGATGCTTGTTTGCATATGTACTCTCTGTACCCCACTCTATACTTTGAGATTTTTGCGTTTATTTTCAGTCCATTTTATCCCGATGCTCCACCTAGGCCGTCGTGTGCTCGATTCGGACAAGTAAGTCACCCGACATCTTGCTCCTTTTCACATGATTCAAATCATATCATTCTAACTACTTCTTATTAATTTCTCTGCTCAATAAATTACAAAAATAACTGTTTATGATAATGCAGGGGAGATACAGAACTCGAAGCTGGAAATATTGTTATTTCATGAGCGATTGACGATTGTCGGATCGATTATCGTGGATACCGCGCGTCGATGCGTTCGCATATGTTAGGAAGTACTCCGTGCGAGATTGTATGTCTCATTCCTATACATTTCATGCTTACATTGGGTGAGTAACTCCTCCAAATTTAGTGGTTCGCAATTCATTCATGATATCCATGTGTATCCGTGACTTATAGATGTTATCTTGCATCCCCTGCATTATGCAGTATGCTAAAATAAAGCAGATGTATATCCAAAGATGTCACAGACGATCGTGGTACTCTTACTCCCATTATCCATGTCTGGACACTTCGGAAATATCAAGCTTGGCGTGTGGTCATTTTACGACTCATTGCCAAACCGACACATAAAGTCATTCGGAGATGGTATGCACTCTTTTGCGGGTTCTCCTGGGATCTAATACCTTGCCCATCTTCCTGTGCAGATCAAATTCCTAGCTCAGGATATCGGACATTATTTCGACAGCAACCTAGTAAAATGGTCAGTTGAAACGGTGAGCGGGTTACCAGTCCAGTCCAATAGTGTCGACTGCAGCATGTTCATTTGCAAATACATTGAGGCAGCTATCGAGAAGCCCGCAATTAACTGGGTTGAACCGGGGTGGACAAAAGATGAATAGATTTAGGGCCGACTTTGTTTATGCGATTTTTTTGCTTGGCCTCAAAAAATACTTAAATCAAATTTGGATGCTTGAGTTGTTCTCAGATGACATTCTATTTAGGTAGGGATAATTCATTCTTATTTGATTGGGTTGTTATTAATTTAGTTTTTATGTGATCTTCCTGCAGATATGGGAGGCATGGTTGAATTGTCCCAAATTGTCTATGTTTCCGCATTTTTTAGGATCTGTCAGGTTTGTTCGAGGTCGTCAATTTTGTCAAGGGGTCATATTGGGTGCATATTCATTCGTTATTTTAGTTTTTCTCTTGCTGCGTGTTTGAGAGGCGTGTTGAATTGTCCAAAGTTGGTCTTCTCTTTGTACCTCTGTATCTGTATATGTATCTGTATCTCATGTCTCTACCCCTCTACCCTCAGTATCATCTCTACTGTACCTCTCAGACCACATACGTACCTATACCTTCCTCTGCATTCTCTGTCCCTCAGGTACCTTTTGTATCCATTTCATACCTGCTATACCTCTTAAATTTCTGCTATTCCTCTACCTCACTGCCTCATTCCCTCTATACTTGCCTCTCTTCCCTGCATCTGTCCCTCTGTGTGAATCTATACCTTCGTACCTTAAATCAGAGCTTTGTGAAATTGACGAAGGATGGGTTTTCTACCTTGTTTTGTAAATTTAATAAATTAATTTATAATTGTTAAACTTAAAATCAACTTATTAGGTGATGATAAATTTTATTATTAGCAAGGTCTTGTTGTTTTATTTATTATTAGGTGATGATAAATTTTATTGAAGCATTGGCTGATAATTAGCTTTAAAAGACAAAATGAACATAATGTTGACGTTATTAAAATAAATAAATTATTAAATTATCAATCTCTAAAATGAGAGAACTTTCTCTCATATGCTTTATGATCATTTTACATTGTCAAAATAAATCATAGAACAAAATGCCATATATAAGCTAATGTTAATTTTGAGAATTTGAATAGATATTGACTATTTGTATTAATCAAATTAGTATTTTTAGTGTAGCATTTTAGTAGTACAAGTCAAATTTTTTTTAAAATTTATCTGATCATGTTGAATTTTTATTATTATAAGCTATTTATTAAGCATCTAAGCGTCTTAATAATTTTATTATCAGACAACATAAAATTATCAAATTTATCTTATGTAGATACTCGATCTATCCATAGAAATATAATAATTGAAAATTATATAATACTTTCATCAAAATTTTCAAGAGATCTCACTGAAATTAAACAAATTTAATGCTATTAAATTTATCTTATTTAACTATTAAATTTGACTATATATTTAATAAAATCAAAATTGATGATTCTAAATTTATTAAAACTTTTAATTGAAGATATGCAGTCAGATTTTTATTTAATTGGATTTATTTTTTTAATTACATATCAATATTTATTTTAAAATTTTAAAAATTTTAAGTAACTTTTGGTTAAATTTTTCACATAAAATAACCATTTATGTGTTTTGGAAGCTTCTATTTTCCGATTCCTCCAAATCATCTTTATTGATAAGGGTTTAGTGGATCAAGATATCTCTTGAGTTGTCGGCATTTTCAATGCTTTAATTTGATAAAGCTTCTTCTGTGGAGACGATGAGTTGATTATAATTTTAATTATGCTTTGACTTGTGTTTCCAGGGCATATAGAAAGAGGTTCTTTAGGTTTTTTTCAATGTATTTGGCACCTAAATGAAAAAACAAAATTTTCAGGGCAACTGCTAATATTTTTGTCATGATTCCTACTATGTGTGCACTGTAATGCTTATTGTGTTAGTTTTGCACAGTTATCAAGGGCAAAAGTCCCGTGAACATTCTTCTTTTGACTTATGACTCTAGGTAGAGTTGCAAGATGCTATTCAAGATGTTAATTGACAAGAAAATTCTTAATGAGACATGGCTAAATCTAGTCAAGGAGGATTCAAATTGTAGTGCTTTTATTGGTGCAGTTGCAGGTTTCAAGACTTTACTAAAGTTATGAAATGAACAGAAAAAAATACAAGCATAATGACTAAAACGAGAAAAATGAAATTAAAAAATGCCTTCTTGGATAATATCATGCATCAAAATGCCGTCTTGTAATAATATCCATCATCAGCTTAGTGTACCCTTCAGCATATTGGTTGATTGATGAGGTCGGCAATTCTGGCAACATCGTAGTAATGGTACAATATCTTAGTAATGGATGAATGTTTGGCATCAATGTGAAATATTCTAGGCTTACGTGAAAAAGCGGGGCATAACAGATAATGGTCAACCGGTGGACGATCCCATTCTGACTCTGACTTCACTTTAGTTTCTAAGACAAGAAAATAGAATGAATTAAATATTTACGAACCTATAAGTAATAGCAACTTCATAGGCAAGTAGAGTAAGTACTTGTGGATTTTTTGAACTTCTCCCAATAAGCCTTGAGCCTGCGTTGAAACACCCTTTGGGACGTCTCTTGATTGGATCCTTCAAACCGTCCTTATCCATGATGATGTGGTCGCCTTCTTCCTCTTAACGATCACAAAGCGGTGGAGAATTCCCACTTATTACGAGTCCACTTCATTAGATAGTAAGAGATGCAAGCATGTAATCTCGCAATCTTATTATCCTGTCGGAGCTAATTTGATATGCATATCAACTTATATGGTTCACGAAAATAAGTTCCATCTCGCTTTCCACATGTACTAACCTTCATGAACCATCGATGTAGATGTCCCTCTTTGCTCTGATAGACCACCACATGAGGAGGTACTTATCAGGAATGCGCAGCACATCATTCTGGCTAAGAACTCTAATGCAGTGTGCACAAAGTATGCCCATCATTTCAAATTTCTGACAACTACAAGAAATATCTACATTAGACACATCAAAGTGGACAATCCAGGTTTTGGATGCATTCTTCTTCTCTAAGTTCCTCACCAGTACTCCATGGGGCTATCATCGACGATATGATAATACCCCAACTCCATGTAAATTCTTCTTGAACATGAGTAAAGCTTCCTCGTATAAAACAAAGCAGCTTGCTTAAGAATTGGACTACTCTAACAGAACAATTCTGGATACACTTGAAGTCTTCATCATGTTCATTCCCGCCATGTTTCCATCACCTTCTCCAATCCCAAGAAACAATTTGTCAACTTGTTGGTTTCAAATACCATGACACATAATTTGTGGCCTCACTATCTTGAGTTGACAAGATGCCCATACAAAATTTATCTTTGTTGAATGCGTGGACCATTTCCTAATTTTGTAAAGTTCAGATAGCCAAGCATGATCATGCAAATTGCCTTCCTCTAGCATGGCAGACCAAGCATCCTCAAACTCATCCTCTGTGTCACAAGTGCTCATGCATGTATAGAATAACCCTTGAACTCTCTTGTTACCATTAAAGCAATGGACCTTGGAGGGGACTTTCTTTGAGATATGTCATTGGCACAACCTATGATGCGTATGCGGTAGTACATTCTCGATAGCTCTCGCCATAGCCTGATCTTGATTAGTAAATATCGTTATAGGATGTCTGCCACCCATCAACCGAAAAAATGTCCGGAATAACCATGTGAATGACTCGATGGTCTCTTCCGACAAAAAGGCTACTCCGAATAAGTCGTTTTGCCAATGATGATTCACTCCAACAAGTGGGGCACAGACAAGATTATATTTATTGAGCCGATAGCGGATCAAAAATTATCACATCCCCAAAACAATCAAATTCAACCTAGACATACCATTGCTAAAAAAAAACTCACCAAGCAATCGGACGCATCAACGAACATCCCATACAAACATCTCGTCAGCTTGTCTTTCCTTGAAGTATTAATTCGTTGCTATCACCACTTGCCGTGACCTTCGCTCTTTCGGATGAAATTGAAAGCATCTCTTTTGTGAATCCAATATTCTCCCCACCAACTTCCTCGGTTAGATAGCTAACGCTGCGTCGGTTACTTGTCGCCTCTAAAATCTTGATGCCTTCTCATAAGGCATCTCGTCGAGAAGATGCAGATCACCAGTCTTTGCCAATGAATGATTATGGCTCTCTCTATATTTTTTAACTGACCAATTCCCCTCCAAATTCACACAGAATCGAATCATCGCCGGACAACCACCGTATCGCTTTTCCGAATTTTGTTATATGGTTTTGGATTGTGTTTTTTTCACTGCTTTACGAAAATCTTTCGATTTCAATTTCTTAGAGTTTGGCCAATAACTTGTATGGTCTTTTCTAACACGAAGCGGTTTGATGTGCATAATCACATGCATGCATAAGCTTGATTTCGTTATGCACTGGCCAGTACTGCAGATTCCCAAATTTGGGTCATTAGATAAAACAACTTCATCATCGCATTGCTCATTCACCACATTCATCTGCGAAAACATAGAGTCCGACAGTTCACGATAATAGAAATGAGATGAAAGCAGAGTCTGAGAGCATAGAATGCTTAGTCCGGAGAATACAGACACAAAAATACCCAAAAAATCGTTCAACGACCACCAAATTGCAACCATTAAATTTTAATTACCATGATCCAACAACCACTGAAAATGAACCTAAACCTGGACAAAATCATCTGGTGAGGGAGAGTACAGAGGAATGCGAGGTACGAGAGTGCAGAGTACGAGTATAGAAAAGAGTATGGATTCATTCTGAGAGAGGTACATAAGTACATAGGGTATAGAGGTACAGAAGGTATAGATGGTACAGATGTACAGAGGTATAGTGGTACATAAGGTATAGAGGTATAGAAGGTATAGCCGGTCTAGAGGGTACAGCAAGTATAGAGCGGTCTGAGGGTATAAGTGCAGTGAGGAAATGCAGAGAGAGAGTACAAATACAATCTCTAAAATTCATCGTAACAACCACCTCATTGCTTGATTGGGATTTAGTTACCATGATCGAACAACCGTACGTGAAACAAAACTAGAAAAATCATCTATACTGAAGACAAGATGCAGAGTACATATGTAAATAAGCACTAAAAAATTAATCAAACACCAATTTCCTCCGAAGGATTACACAATATGTTTTCTCGACAGACCAAAAAATCATGAAAAATAAATATGGCTCTGATTCAGTACCCAGTGAGCAAGCGGTTCACGCACACATGCAAAGTCCTAGAAAGAACTCCAAACAGTAGGAAATCTAACTTAAATAAATAAATTACATTATTTGTCATTTTACATATACAACTCCTTAAAAGATTACCGATCCATTTTATTTACGTCATCATCGCTATTTCCAACTCCATTTCCGGTTATTCTCCTTCTTCATACTCTTTTCAGAATGCTTCACCTGCAAATAAAAAAATCTACCACGCCCCAAATGAAGATATTTATTTCTTTTAAATTTCTCTCACATATACTCATTCCCAGTTTAGTCGGTTCGGAAGGCTAAACCATGAAAATAACGCCGTTTACGTCTTACGACGTCATTTTTTGGCGCCGTTTAGTCAATATATATGTGCCACGCGTTGTCATCCGATTGGAGTCCGCACGTAAACCTATGTGCGGACTCCGGACGTAATATTTTCTCCCCCATATTGAGGGCATGTAAAACATATTTAGTAGGTTTTTACATACATAGCACATAAAATATCTTTATTTACATATTTCATATTCAAAACATATTATTTATCAATATAACACCTCAAAATATTATTATTGTTCAAAATTAGCACTCTGTCTCCTATTCCGTCTCTTCTACGCTAAAGTCACGAGCCCAGCCTTCCCAATCTCACTCACTCAAGTTGAGCTACAAGAAAATCTCCTCGTGAGCAAAAAGAAAACAGAAGTATTCATAAAAGAAATACCTTTAGACTTTCTCTCCCTTTCTCCCTCTGTATTATCCTAGGTTTCTAAGTTCTCAAGCAAGCCTACTTCTTTCTCAAATATCTCTACTCCTCGTCCTCCTTTGTCCATCTACACTTATGGCCATGATGACTTCGCCGAAGCCAAGACAAGTACCGCCCACGCTATTGCAACTTCTAGTTGACTACCATGGTCATTCAATGTTGCCTTCCAAACTGATGAAAAACGAAGCTGAAGACGATGATCTATTCAATGGAGAGCAAACTAAATTCAACTCCTTCCGCTGCCTCTGATGAAGATCAAGCACGCCATCGGATGCAAGAGGAGGCTATTGGAGCTAGAGTTCTTCATAGTGGAGGCCAATGGGATTGAGCAGCTATTTCGAACAATTGATCTGCGGTGAGTTAGAAGGAGAAGGGGAAATGTTTGTTTGGAAGAGAGGAAAACAAATTCTTTGTCATCTATGTGATATATATGGATCTGATCATTGGAATCCGCCAGTAAGAAGATTATCTTGCAGTGAGGTTGCTCAATCCGGCAGAAAAGACAGAAAGCTGAAATATATGACAGAGTGCTAGTTTTGAGCAACAATAGTAGTTTGAGGTGCTATATTAGTAAATTACATGTTTTGAATGTGGGATATGAAAATAAAGGTGTTTTAAGTGCTATGTATGTAAAAACCCCTTAGCATTATTATTATATGCTAAAATATTTTTTATGATAAAGAAAAAATTTTATTTGTTAATTTTGCAAAAAGATATGATAAACAGATGATAACAAAATAAAAAAAATATCAGAATTATAAAAAATTCAAAAAATTACGGAACATCCCTCAATCAAAATAATTAACTTATAAATTAGATTATAACATTTCACTTTTCTCTTTAATTGAAAAAAATAAAATAATAATAATATGTTGTATGAGAGTAAGATAAGAATAGCCTAGGATTAATAAGGTTACAATAGCCACTAATGATGATTGATAGCGATTATTGGTGATGATCTAAAGTAATTTTATTAAAAATTATTTTATAAATTTTATTCTATCATTATTGTTTAGTTAATCTTTTAAATATTTTCTTTGGACCCTCCTAGAAAGACATCCTCATAATTTTCTTCTCTTTAGATTCAAGTTGACCTCTCTCAAAGATTGAGTTATCAAAAACTCTACCATGATTCCCTCAAACATACTAAAATCCTAAGATGCCTTTGCAAGGGACTACAATTTCCAAGCTTGAGTATGCACTTTGATGTTGATTGCATATAATCTTGATACATTTAACAAAGAGATATATATATATATATATATATATATATATATATATATATATATATATATATATATATATATATATATATATAATTGTCATAACCTCTACTATTGGATTGAAAAAGGCATAAGCCTCACACAAGTTGGCGAAGAAAAACTACTCAAATAAAGGGTAGAATTAATATAGAGACATTAAACTAAAGATATTAACCATAATAAATATTCTTTTATTGTTCTTAAAGATTTAAATGAAATTGAAATGATATTAAATTATCAGAAAAAGAAATGTATTATTTTTTTTGTTTGTCTTCTTCTCAATTAAATAAAAATACAAAAAAATTTATTTTCATATAATATCTTAATTGAATTCTAAGTAATGGCTAATTAACCTTTTTGATTTTATATCTATTGTGCTGTCCTGGTGACAATATGTCATATATTTCTATTGGTTAGTTATTGATGAATAACCAATTTGTCATAGTTTTTCTTATACAAAATCAAGATTGGGGGTGGCCAAGCAATAAGACAACGGCCTTTGATAGGGCAGTGCATAATTTGGTTTAAACCGAAAATTCAATTAAAATCGAACCGAAATTTTAATTTGGATCGGTTTTTAATTTTATTTTGGATTTCGGATTTAATTTTATCTAAATTTGATTTTTCGATTATGGATCGGATTTAAAATTTTGTAATCCGGAAAACCGATTAGCCGAAATTTTGAATGCGACGGTGACCAAATTTTGCCATTTTACAACTGTATGCCCCATGCCGTAAAGTAAAATGTAAAATGCTTAGAAGTTAAAACCTAAAAGCAAAAGGGAGGCAAAAGGCAATCCCCCGCGGGCTGGTTCTTACTTCTCTTCGACTTCTCTTCGACTCTCATTTTCAATTTCCATTTTCCACTTTTCGACGTTTTCATTCTGTTCATTTGTTCTCTTCTCGGCTTCTCGCCTCTCGGCGTCTCGCGCAACTGCGCAAGGGCGCTGCCGGCTGCCGCGCTACTCTTTGCCTCTTTGGCAATCCGCAAGGCAACCCTAATCTAGTAATCCCTATAGTCTGAACTCTGAAAGACTGAAACTCTGAATCTCTTCGTTCTCTTCTCTAAGTTTTCCTCTCGGGCTCTCGGCTCTCACGGTCTCGCCTCTCACGGACTCCGGCAGCAGGTTCTGTCAGCAATGCAACAGGTTGTTCTTTTTCACCTTCTTCTATTCTGTTTTTCTGCGGATTTGATGGGTTATGGTTGGGATCCTATAAACAATTGCAAATTTATTGGAGGGTTCAACTCACTTATACCTCTAATTAGGCATAATATCTTTTTTTGTATATTTCATCGTATTTTCTTGACTTGAAATTTAATATAGATGTGAAGGTCAACAGCCTTCTTCTAGTGGAATCAAAATTATTGAAATTTTTTATCATTACAGTCTTATAGAGATGCATTTCTGTAGAGTAGATAAAAAATCACGATTATTTATTTTCTTATGTACGCTTATGCCATAAAGTTGATTAGAAAAGTTATAAGTTATTCCTCATGTGAGTAACCTATTGTATTGAGGTTATTCTATTGACATATTTTATAGTATGTGATGTTCTGCTATGTTGCCTATAAGAGGAAGAAATGCAAAGGGATGATTTTGTTATTATTATTTATCTGAAGCAATTTTCTCTTAATATTGGTTATGGATTATAGTCAATGAATATATATATATATATATATATATATATATATATTTGTGATTTATGCTAAATCGAATAATGTACTAAGGATATTGCTGTTAGTCTATGAAAGGAGCTTTTAATCATTTGATTGAACAACAATAATATAGATTATAGAGATTTTTAATCATTTGATGCAGTTGTGGAGAAGATTTATTAATAAGTGAAATGCTGAAACTTGCTATTTGTTTCAGCCTTTCAGGATTTAAGGTTTGTGAGAGTGGGAAATCTTTAAATTCATTAAGTTCACACTATAAAGGCTGGGATTTTCTAAATGATATGTGGTGCTCAAAGTGGTAATTGGTAAACTGAAAGTTGGAATTTGGTGATTGGTATCTTTGAAAATTGAAAAGCTTGATGCAATCATGCAAGCTTGTTTTTACCATTTATGTATATGATTAGCTAAAAAAAGTAGACTAGTGACTATATGCCTATATTCATGTTAACAATGATTTTCATAGAAGTTTGAATAAAAATAATTCGATATAACTTTTTTTTACTCTCATTTGGCTTATTTTTTCTTGATCTCATTATACTTTGATTAGATGTCTTATTGTGAAGAGAGTTCTAACATGATTGGTTCTTCCCAAAATCAAATACCTATCAACCATGATAATACCAATTGTGTTGCAAGTGATTCAAGTAGCAAGTTATCTTTTGAAAATAAAATAAGAAAGATAGTCCGACCAAGATCTGATGTCTGGGATCATTTTACTAAATTTAATAATTTCGATGGAGAAAAGATAAGTAAATGTAACTACTGTGGGAAGACTTATCATAGTGATACAAAGCTTAATGATACTACAACTTTACGGACACATCTTTCTATGTCAAGAATCCTCATAACATGAAAAAAAGTTAAACTCTACTAGTATTGCAACTTAGTGGCAAAGGTGAACAAAATACTGAAGGTCTCAAAGCTTGAAGGTTTGATCAAGAAGCTGTTAGAAAAGCTTTAGCAGCCATGGTAATTATGGATGAATTACCATTTAAACATGTTGAAGGATATGGGTTCAAATATTTTATAACTCAATATTGCCCAATGTTTAAAATACCTTCCCATTGGACACTCACTTGTGACTGCTTTCAATTTTACTTAGATGAGAAGAATGCTTTGAAAAAAATATTACGAGATTCGACTACAAGGGTTTACTTGACAACACATGTAACATGAACATCAATTCAAAGAATTAATTACATGTGTCTAACCATGCACTATATTGATAAAGATTGAAAGTTAAATAAGATATTCATTAATTTTTGTCCCATATATAATCATAAAGGGGAGATTGTTAGGCAGGAGGTAGAGAGATATTTGATTGATTGGGATATTAATGCAGTATTTACAATCACAGTTGATAATGTTAGCTCTAATAATAATATTATCAATCATTTGTAGAAGAAATTTTCTAAATGAGAGGGAAGTGTTCTTGATTGTAAGTTCTTATATATGAGGTGTGATGCACATATTATAAATCTTATTGTTCAAGATGGAATTAAGGAGGTTGGTAAATATATAGAATGTGTAACAAAGGTGAGATACATTATACAATCACCATCAAGACTTAAAAAATTCAAAGAATGCATTGAAATCGAAAAAATATAAAGAAAAAAGCTTGTTGTGTTTAGATGTATCTACAAGGTAGAATTCTACATATCTGATGTTAAATTTAACGCACTTCAAAAGTTTTTGAGAGATATGAAGAAGTTGATCCTCAATTTAGAGTAGAGTTGGAGAAGCAAGTGTATGCAAATCATGGTGGAGTTCCATGTGATGGTGATTGGGAGAATGCAAGAAGACTTGTTACTTTCTTAGAAAGATTTTATGAATCGACTCGCATTTCCGTATATGTCACTTTAAATACATTCTTTTATGAGATTGCAGAGGTCAAATGTGGGCTTCAAAGTTGGGAATCCCATAATGATCTTGAAGTTAGTAGCATGGCAAAGAAAATGAAATTAAATTTTGATAAGTATTGGGGATGTGTTGATAAAATGAATATGAATATTTCTCTTGAAGTTGTACTTAATCCCAGGTTCAAACTAAGATATATTGAATTTACTGTAGTGGATATGTATGTTGGCTTGGAGGGGGCTAATTTGGCACGAGCAATAAGGTCCAGCTGCTATGATATGTTCTATGATTATAAGATGAAGTTAATTAATAAAAATAGAGATGAAATTGCTTCTGAGATAAGATAAAATATTGTTGAAAGCCATCATGATCGAAGGGAAGGGGGAGAAAGTCATGATGGTTGAGAAGTTCAAGAGGCATAACTATGTGAGATATGATCTTGAGAGTAAAACAGACTTAGATAAATACTTGGCTGAAGACTCTGAAGTTATGCAAAATAACTTTAACATTTTAACATGGCGGAAGGTTAATGCTCCAAGGTTTCCTATCTTATCTCAAATGGCTATATATATTTTGACTGTTCCTATATCAACTATAGCTTTTGAGTCTACTTTTAGTACTGGTGGTCATGTTTTATATGCTTTTAGGAGCTCCATATCTCAAAAAATAGTGCAAGCTCTTATTTGTGCCCAAGATTGGATGAGCGCAAAGTGGATAAATGAGCTAGTCAATGTTGAGGAGAACATTCATGATATTGATAAATTTGATGAAAATATTGTTATATCTTTTAGACTTTTCTGATTAATTATAACACTTTATTTTTTCAGCCATACATCACTACCATACTATATTATGCATTAATACTTTTTCTTTCAGACCTATCGAAGGTTATAGATGATCCAACTTTTTGATAAAGTATTGAAATGATACAATCATACAGATATAGACTACAATCATACATATATACTCATATACATCAATACACGCTATACTAGAATGATACATTTTGATAGATTCTTTTATGATTTATATTTTTTGTTGCTTGGTAATTACTAGTTGACATATGGTGAAACCTTGTTCAACAATTCAGATTGGATTGGCTCTCTATTTTTATGCTTAATGACAATGAGTTCAGTCTAAAGTGTGTCATAGTCTCATAGACAATGAAGTTCTCAGTTTCATTTTGCATTGATCTTATTTTATTTATTTGATATCTATGGAGTTTTTTGTTTTGAAATCCTGCTACTTTGTGTTGTGAGCCGGTGGCAAGTAAGCTGGTGGGTGTGTTGTAAGCCGGTATTGTTTTGAAATCTACCCATTCATCGCTTAGAATTCATTGAAATCTTACTTCGAATTCGATATCACGTGGTTGAGTGTGTGACTTGTGAGTCTGTGGTCGAGTGAAGCTCATTTTTTTCGTTGTTTTCTCAATTCTCATTGTTGAACCACCTATAATAGCACTTGTATGCTTATATTTAGGCATCTGACACCATGTTTTTGCAGGGTTTATGTGTTCGGTTCTAATAGGTTGGTGTTTCAACCTTTAGCTAGAAATTGCCTATATTTAGGCACCATGTTTCTGGTCAATATATTTTACCATAAGAAATGAAATATGATGCATGATTGACGCTGGATAAACATTGCTTGAAATGCTTCAGTTTTTTTGTCACTTTGGTGTTGATGATGTTGAGTTTATGGTTACTTGCTCAAAATTGGATTCGAGTCTACTTTATATATATATAGCTTATAGTTGCTTTATTGGGAGGTAGTTTGCTATGCTTTTTCATGCTAGGGTTCAAACCCATCCTCCAACTAAAGGATTTTAAGTTTGAATCATCTCAAAATTGATTAGCTTCATAATCAAACTTTGTAGAATTGTAACTGAAATGGAATCAATTTTGTTGCATTTGTAAGTTGTCTGTTGATATCTATTTGGAACTTTGCATATCTTGATTCATTTCTTCCAAGCAGTGGCATGATGGTGTTCCCCTTTCATCTTCGTTATTTGATCTTTCTGGTTTTAGCAGTTATAAATATTGTATAGTTTTCTGATTAATACAAAAATGGTGGCTGAATGCTCTTCCCTATTTCTTGTAAAATGGTGGCTGAATGCTCTTCCCTACTACAACTTGGCGGTTTATCAATTGCAATTGCAAGTACTTGGTGGTTCCCTCTATTTTAACCTTTTTTGGGCTGGTGGTTGCTCTTGGCTTGCTCTATGGCATGTTTTGCAATGATGGTTTTGATATTATATTTCATTTACTACTTTGTAGCATTATATGTGATTGTAACCTCCAACTGAGTTTGATGCTCACATATTCTGTTGCTCTTAGTAATTTTTTGACTGAGTTTGAACCTTTCTTTTCTTTTGAATTTTACTTTCAATATTAGTCTCTCTTTTGTTTTATCTCCTGTTTCTAATCAGTTAGTTTTTTTAAGATTTTTTTGGTAGTACAAGTTTATTATTGCAGGTCTTGGACTCTTAGAATTGGAGCATTGCAAGTTGGAATATATATTTTTTTCATCAAGCTTGATTCAGACATTCAATATTGTAGTTGTTTCAGCATTCAGAGTTCAGATTTTTTTTTTAATTATTGTACATTAGAACTTGTAAGCTACTAGAAAATCTCTCATTTGAAAATTAAAATTGACTTTGTAAGCCTCCATAAATTAGAAACTAAAATTTGTATGGAGAAATTATATCTGAAGCGTGGTTTTCTTGGCTGTTGTATGGATAAATTATATCTTTTGAGTGTGTTTTGTGTTCATGGAATCATGTTTGTTAATATGATTCCATTTAACTATTTATATCATAAGAATGTTGATCGATGCTTTGTGGTTTGTTGCATTTTATAATAACTTATTGAGGTGGATTTTTAATAATGAGTGAGCCGTGAGGTATTTTTGATTGATCGATGTGTCGCCGAATTCATTTGGGATGTTTGGTATTCTGTTTTGGCAGTGTTTAACCAAGATTTATCTTAAATTCGGTCATATAAATTTTTATGTATTTTAATTACTAGTAGTTTGATAATCATAACATTATTATTGCTCATTTAAATATTTAGGTATTTTAATTACATATTTTTGATTTTTTTTAAATGAACCAAAAATCAAACCTTTTTTTTGGATTAGTTTGAGTATATTAAATCTTATACGGATCGGATTTTCTATTTCAAACCCAACAGAATTAGAAATTAAAAAACCGATCCATCTAATCTCAAATGCATATGTTTTGGTCTCATTACTCGGATATTTGAATCCTTCCATCTAAGATTGTTTGCATCATAAATGAAAGATTCTTCTCTATTGAAACTCTAATTCAATAATTTTATATTTAATGTTGGATTCAATGTTATCCAATATAATTCTAAGAATGATTTTTAGAATCATATTTTTTACTTTCTTAATAAAGTATTTTTATTCTTAAATATTTATGATTACTTTCGTTAATAATTATTTATTTCATATGATGGAGATTCATGTAAAAATATTAGAATTTGAGAATTCTCATTTTCTCTTTGATCTTACTTTACACAAGATTTTTTCTACTCTATAATAATGAAAATAAAGAAACTTTATACTCAAATTATATATGTATGTTAAATTAAAAAAAAATCATATTCAATTAGAGATGATAAAAATAAGTAAATCATAAAATTAGAAAAAAAATATTTTATAAATAAAATTTGAGGAAATATTCTTATTTAATATAGGAATTTTTATGCATTTACATATCTAATATCTAAAATTTGATATTTATATATATAACACATATTCTATGCTTGGAAAGGTTATTTCACTAAAAAAAATAATAATAATAAAGGTGCTATTTTTGTTGTAATATTAAGGAATTAGTTATAGAGGTAAATAACAAAGTTTAGGTATTATATATGTAAATATATAAGAATTGTATGTATGCTATGTATGTAAATGCCCCTTTAATATATTTATATTAGAATATATAAATACATTCTTATGACATAAGAATATATATTGTATATTTTGCTTATTAATATTATCTGATTATTTCAAATTATCATCATTCTCAATACACGAAATTATTTGGCAATAAAAGCAAATTAGAAAGCAAATAAAATTAAATTATTAGACAATATAATTAAATTATGAGATGAATAATCTAGTTGTATTATATTTGTGAATATCTAATAATTTAGCTATGTTTATTTAATAATTTAATTATATTGTCTAATAATTTAATTATATTAAAACATAATATATGATGCATTAAATTTAATTATATATTATTGTGTGCTAGAAAATTCATAACAATAGAGTAAACTTTCACGTCTTAGTCTTATGTGAAAGTCCAATACACATAGATGACTGAATAATAACAATGAATAGTAAAAAATTTATGTGAAAAAATTCCAAGAAAAAAGAGAAAAATCATGGAACCTAGCCTAGTTAAAATATTCAACTATATATATACTTCAAATTACTAAATCACAATCTTTTTCGAGGATGGAATCACAAAACTGTATATAAGAAGGTGAGACAATGAGGAATCTTTACAACGGCTACAATTGTGATTGTATAACGATTAGAAAATTATACGATGATTATGCTTATATTTATTAATTTATTATTATTGTTTTAACTCTCTATTTTCTCCAAAGTTATCTTATTATTTATTATTATTATTTTATTATTATTATTATTATTATTTTATTTATTATTATTTTTAAGAATTATTATAATTATTATTAAAATTATTAAAATATTATCAGATATCATATGATTTTCTTTATAAAATAATTTTCTTCAATAATGTCACAAAGTCTTTATATATATATTTTGAGTTTGATTTATACTTATTAGGACTTAGATTGATTTGATGTGGAGAAACATTTAATTTGATATTTACTGTTTTGAGATTCATACTTAATTTAATATGATTATATATATTCATCCACCGACCCATCCACGCTATTCTCCGAGTCAGATGAGCGCGCAGGAGGAACCAGGTACCCGCCGCCTTGGGTAACTCCAAATCCAATATAATTGCCCCTGCGGGTTCCATTTATCCTGCTCATTTCGATGACGTAAACTGATTTACTTATTGAAAAATCAAACCTTGTAAATTATCATCGAAGAATCCTTCTTCTCCACTGTCCATATTCACACTCAAATATCTCTCACAATTCAAGCATTCCAACTTCTCCAAACTCTCACGCCGGAAAAAAAAAATCGTGTCCCAGTCGAGATCAAGATGGCGACCTACGGCACAATCCCGACTGCTTCCGGCGAATCCTCGCCCCTGGACTTCATCTCCCGTGCCAAAGCCCGCGGCCGATCGGCGCTCTCGACTCGCCAGCCGTGGCGCGAGATGATCCACTTCCGCGCTTTCTCCCTTCCGCCGAGTCTCGGCGAAGCCTATCTCCGGATCCGATCCAACGCCGGCTACTTCGCCATGAACTACGCCATCGTTGTCCTCCTGTTCGTCTTCCTCAGCCTCCTCTGGCATCCGATCTCGCTGATCGTTTTCGTCGTCATGATGGCCGCCTGGCTTTTCCTCTATTTCCTCCGGGATGAGCCTATTACCGTTCTGGGACGCACTATAAATGAACTATTTATCCTCATCGCCCTCTCCTTATTGACTCTCGTGCTTCTGCTGCTCACCAACGCTACTGCGAACATTCTGATCTCGTTGTTGATTGGAGTGGTAGTTGTGTTGGTTCACGCGGTGTTTCGGAAGACTGATGATCATTTCCTCGATGAGGAGGCCGCCGGTCCGGGAGGCTGGTACGCGGCCATCGGAGAAACAAGCGGTCCTTCGCGGAGGTCATAGTCAACTACCAAACAGGTCGGATTGTGATTTTTATTTGACACTGTATTCTTTTGTTTCTGTATCGGTTTCCTTTCTTTAATGTTTCCATGATTTAGGGTTTTTGTCTCTGAGATGTCCTTGAAGGATACTGGATTGGGGATTTATTAATTTCTTTTTTGATTTTCCTTATTTTGTTACCAAATCTTCCCCATTCTGCTGTTTTAGGGTTTACTATTCTGTTTTCAGAACTCCAAATGCTTGTAATGCGCATTGTTTGATTTGAAAGTGTGTTTTAGGTATTAAAATAAGTACTGATTTGTAATTCCATCCAAGCAAATGATTATTTCTCTACAGTAACCAGTCGGATGGAAAAGCATTACATGTGAACTATGGGGTGCAAGTTTTTGAAGATTTCAAACGTTTAGTTGCAAGTAAAGTAAAAATTTCAGTATAATGTAATGTAATTCAAATACACTGATATTATGATTAATTCGCCCGATTTAATAATTCCAAATACACCTCTTGAAGTGATGTATGGGCCCGCTTCGCTCCCGCCGCCGGCCACCGCCGTCAGCCGCCGCCGATGCCGCCGCGCACCCACCGGTTGCCGCCACCGCTCACCGACGTCACGCCGCCACCGCCAAAACTTTCGCTTTACTTTATATTATATTTTATCAACCAAATAAAAAAAAGCAAAGTCGTGAATTTGTAAAGCTCTCAACCAAACAATTATAAAGTAATCCTTTTATACTATATTTTTTTTTATATTGTATTTTAAATATAGCAATCAAATAGCTCTATATGTAGTCTAATTGTCTTACAAGCTGAGTTTTTTTTTTCGGGACTATTATTTTTTTTTTCTTTTTGAGATTTGAAATGTCCAGAATTTGGTTGATGTCTTGACTGTTTAAGCAATAAGAATAAGATTAATAAAATTTGACCTGATTAAAGAAATTAGCGGATCCGATGAGGCCAAATATTAAACAGTTGCCGACACTGAAATGCCGGCACAGTGAGTAGGGGAGTTATGTGTTTTTTTTTAAAAGATTACATGAGGTATGTGATAATATAGAAGCATTATTTCTTCTTGGAGTGGGCGTGAAAACTGTTGATTTTGATTGATGGGGTACGGACATTGTTGATCGTTGAGGGACAAATAGAGCTGTACTCTGTAGAAACTACAGAGTATTTTTCTACTCTAATGGTATGATGGTACGGGGAGTTTTTTTTTTTTTTTTTTTTTGATAAATTGAGGGCAAAGCCCAATATCATTCCAAAAAAAGGTGTTACATAATGTAAATATATAATAAAAAGGACAGCCCAAGGGCAAAGAATGAAGGAAACCAGTAAATAAAAGTATTAATAAGAAAATACTGGACTCAGAGACTATGAAAGATGAACTGAGACGGGGACAACAAGTAATCCCGCTAGATCGGTTCTCCAACAATCAAAAGCTACCAACGGTTAACATCAGTTGCCATCCAGAGGAGAAGGGCCAGAGAATAACCGAGAGGCACGTTCAGCAAACCATCAACCATAGAGAATCAAAAGAAGACCAACCAGGGGGAAGCCAAAAACAACAACCATAAGAAACAAACATCAGCAACAGCCAGCCTGAAGCCAACGAGAGGGGCTGAAGTTAGAAGGTGAATAGAGGAGAAGGCCCACAAACCACTTTCCCGGTTGTAGCACGATGTCATCCTAGAAGGAGCAAAAAACATGACTGCAAAAATGGAGATAGAATAGCTCCAACGATAGTATAGTACTCATCATTGTCCAGGCAAAAATGGGAGAAACCCAATACCAGTAAGCAATTCCAGAAACCAGATTTATAGCAGAAAGACCAGTAAAGAGGCTAGGCGAGGAAGAGAAAGCAGCCCACATAGAATACCAAGACCAACCTGCAGTAAGGAGGAACAAAACCTCCCCAAGGGGGGACTTCACGAAAGGGACAGGCCCAATGAAAATCGCAACCAGTAAACACATCCAGCAGAAAAAAAACTATCAGAAAACATATACCAAAGGAGAACCAATAGCAGCCTAGTAGTATATGATGCACTAGGGAGGTCTATCCAATAAATTAGGTTTACCATAATTGATCCAAGTGTTAAGTGTATCAAGCACCGGCCTAGGCCATTTGTCTTTTAGAGCCCATCGACTGAGTTTAATAGCCATTTTAAGTTTAATGTTCAGAGATATAGTTTCGACAGAGCATGGCTGATTGGAGTAAATCCGCTTATTCTTTTCACACCAAATAAATAAACAGCCACAACCACAATAAGTAGATATAGTCTTTTAAGAGCAGAGTGATCCAGGAGGGAGGAAGCTGTCAGAACCGATTGAAGAGTGGGTTGAAAGAGGAAGAAACTCCCATTGGGCAAAAGGGTTCGAATGATATTAAGAGAGTAGGGACAGCCAAAAAATAAGTGGGAGTGTGATTCTTTTTCAGAGTGACAGAGAGGGCAGCCGAGGGTGGATCCAAGCCCCCTACGATTAAGAATGTCCGACATTTTAAGTCCACCCAGATTTTTCATCCAGCAAAATACCGTAAAATTTAAAGCAAACCCTTTAAACCATATCTCTTTATAACCATCCACAGTAGGAACCTGCTCGAAAAGGTTGTTAAAAATGCTTTGGTTGTTGATAGATTGATTCTCATTCCAAAGGATGGAGTCATTGCCAGAATGGATTTCAGTCTGCAAAATGGAGATGGAACAGACTAGGAACCGTTGGGTGAAAGCAACAGGGATGTTCCAACAACCTTCTCTAATTATAGCTTTGAGAGAGGAGTTTTTAGGCATGTTGATCAAGTCAAAACACTCAGTACCATAGATATCAAACAATGAAAGGCCCTCGCACCAGAGGTCATAAAAAAGGGAGAAGAGAGACCCATCACTCACCGAATACTCAAGCTTCCCTTTAATTCTAGAGGCACAAATTTGAAGCTCTCTCCAAAGGGCAGATGATTTAAGAGTTTTTAGCCATATGTAGCAATATTTGTTTCTGCTCAAAGATGCAAGAGAAGATGAGTGATTAAGCACTTTCCAAAGGATTTTGGTTTTGCAAATAATACTAAGAGTGCTTATGGAAATCAACCCCGTGCCTTTTATCACGGGGCAAAGTCGTCTTATACTAAGAGATAGGATGCAATTTTCGAACCAATGGTAGAAGTTCATTAGATCTAATAATACATTTGGGAGAGTTCAAGTTAAGTCAAAGAGGATCAATAGTCACCATAGGAGAGCCATTTAGATTTCCATCACGAGAGCAAGAGAAGCCAAAACAATGAGTGGCCTTTAGTTGTCCGTGAGAGGGAAATATTTGAGAGGGAAATCGCCAGGCAGAATGTTGAGCAAGGAACTAAAGAGATGAGAGGCTTCATAACGTTTGGAGAAGCAGATTTGGGATTTCTGACTATTAATCTCCAAGCCCGTAAGGGAGGAGAGATTAACCAAAACCTTATTAAGAGAAGTGGTCGATTGAGTATCAGCAACCCCTGCCACCAAAATGTCATCATCAAATAGGAGGTGAGATATAAAATAGTTACCTGAAGTAATCGACTTGAAAAGTTGGTCCATCACTTTCATTTTAAGTGTACAAGAGAATATATCCATAATGATGGTGAAGAGGAAGGGAGAAAGAGGGCACCCTTGTCTCAACCCATTAGATGATTTAAAGCATCCCTCAATCTGTCCATTTAGCACAATAGAGAAGGGGATATCAGAAATACAAGCTCCCACCCACTCCACAAAAACTTTTGGGAAACCTTTTTGCAAAAGCTTGAGAATAACCGTAGAGCGATTAACACTGTCAAAGGCTTTTTGGAGATCAATCTTGGCACAAAAGATGTTACGAGAGCATCTATTGTTGAATTCCAAACAAATTTCATGAGCAACATAAATATTATCAGCTATGTCTCTATTTTTGATGAAAGCAAATTGCGGATGGATGATAGATGACAACACCAATTTGAGACTGTTAGCTAAAACCTTAGCTAAAACTTTATAAAAGATATTGCATAGAGAAATAGGTCTATATTCAGCCACCCGGTTAGCATGTTTGGTTTTGGGAATCAAGGTAATGATAGTATGCTTGAAGATCTCAGGGAGCTTTTTGGTTTTGAAGAAGTGGTGAGCAGCTAGCAGAAATTGATTGCCAATGATGTCTCAACATGATAAGAAAAATTTGGAGGTAAAGCCATCTGAGCCTGGGGTTTTATTTTCGTTAATGTTCTTGAGCACAGCCAAGATCTCTAGGTCAGAAATGGGGGAGCTTAGCTCATCGAACTGGGGGGAAGTGATAAGAGTGCCAACAGGGGTACCAGAGAGAGACAACCCGCCATCATTAATTTTATTAAAGAGGATAGAGTAATACCTACAAATCTCAGTAGCAATCTCTAAAGGGCTAGAAGTACTTTCCCCATCCACCAGAAGCTCTTTAATGGTGTTATCATTTCTTCTTTCTTTAATAGAATAGTAGAGAAATTTAAGGTCATCATCAGCATGAGGAGCTAAGCGATTTTAGCTCTTTGTTTGGCCCATAGACTTTCTTTCTTGACAATATCTGCATAGATAGCATTAATTTCCTCCACATTTTGAAGGAGAATAGAGTTGGAAGGATCATTATCAAGGAGCTTCATATGGGGGGATTCCTGATCCTCCTTCAAAGTTCTGATTTGTTGCTCAAGTGAAATAGGTTCAATATTATGAGATTTGAGGTGGTCTTTGACAATCTTTAGTTTCTTGAAGAACCAATATAGGATCCCCTTTGACATAAATTTTCAGCCTCAGTGACAAGTTTTAGGAGATTAGGGTAGAGTACCCAATGGTTTTTAAAAATAAATATGTGACTCTTCAAATGAAAATCGTTGAAAGAGACAACCAGAGGGGAGTGGTCAGAGGTAAGAGGGGGGAGAGCTTTGTAAGAGGAGGAGGTGAAAGAATCTAGCCAATAGGAATTACACAAAGCTCTGTCGATTCTAGTTTTGATAGGATTGTCCACTCTAAGGTTAGACCAGGTGAAAAAAAGCCCAGAACTGGGCAGGTCGAAAATCCCCCGTATCATGAACACATTCTTTAAAATTAGTGAGCCGATTAGAAGGAATAGGCTTACCACCAGCTTTCTCATTTGCATATAAGATACGGTTGAAATCCCCTATAATCAGCTAAGGGTCTTCCATGGAGGTTGAAAGATGACGGAGAAAGGACCAGAGCTCCAGTCTGTCCCTAGCCTCATTATGAGCATAAACCCAAGTTACAAAGAACCTAGGGCAAGATGGGGTGGTCACCATGCCATGAATGAATTGAGCATTGGTGAAGGAAGGAGTAAACGAGATGGAACTAGAATTCCATTTTAACCATATTTTGCCTCCAGAGCAAACGTCAAAGTTGTTACAACTGTCTTCATAAGGAAAAGGGTGAGCTTCTTATGGAGAATTGGATTGTCAATGCTGTCTTTACTTGTTTTTGTTTCAAGGAGGCAAAGCATGTCAAGGTGGTATTCTTTAATGATGCGAATACAGTCACGGGTCTAGCCTTCCACCAAAAGGCCTCTCACATTCCAGCTGCCCAGCTTGGGGAGAGACATAGAAAAAAGGGTTAGTGGTTTTTGCCTTTCTTCTTAGTCTTTTGGACTAAGAAGACAAGAGAGTTTGGGGATTTTGAGGTCTCTTTGTCTTCGAAGGGTTTCCCAGGAGTTTTGGGGATAGATTCTTATGGTCGTTGCAAAGAGGCTTTAGAGGGAGAGGTGGCAACCGATCGGGTAGTAATGGTATATGAAGGTGGGGGAATGGAATGTGTTTCACCTTCATCAATTGCAATAGGATCGGGTTCATCCGAGTCCGAGGAAGAATGAGATAGGGTAGGGAGCTGGTTAAGGTCATTAAGGGAGGGGGGAGTAGCAGCTGGATCATTTTGATCAAATGAATGAGGATCAGGGGTAGGGTCTTGCAAGCTAGGTGATACAATGTTGGGATATGAGGTATTGGTCGGATGAAGAGTAGAGGAAGGGTTACCCAAGGGGGTATTGGTCGGATGAAGAGTAGAGGAAGGGTTACCCAAAGGGTTTCGAATCTGTTCTGGGGGGTGGGGCTTTCTGCTCCTCGTCCTCTAGTAGAGGGACGAATCAGTGGGATGAGAGGGCAACTCTTTGAGTCATGGGACAAGGTAGAGCATTTAGAGCATGCACTCAGTTTCCAGTCATAGTGAACAGCTTGATCAAATTTAATCCCATTCAGATTCTAAGGAATAGTATCAGGAAGCGGAGATGAAGGACGAACCTGAACGCAAACACAGGCGAAAGTGAGCCGAGTTTTAGTTGCCGTAAGGTTGTCCACTACAATAGGAACCCCAACTTTACTAGCCACTTTAGAGAGCCCTTCTTCATTCCGACAGCATAACGGGAGATTAGAGAATTTAACCCATAGAGGAATGTTGGAGAAGTTTTCTTTGATCGGTCTAAAGTCCCAAGACCATTCTCGAAAAATGAATGGTCGACCGTTAAGAAAGCATGGGCCGTTGTTCCGCACAAGATCATAATCTTCCCTACAAGAAAACCTGAATAAGAAGAAATCACCCTCTAATAAGCAGCTCCAAATGGCCCTTGAAAGCCCATTTCTTTTGATAGCAGCGAGCAAAGAACCATAAAAAGGCTGCTTTCCGATGGCATGTCCTACCAAAGATAACTCCCATTCTTTCTGACCCGCAACAAGTTCATCTTCCGAAAAACAGACTTCGGCATTAGAGGAGGGAATGTAGGAAAGGGATAGAGAGTTACAGTTATCCTTGTGAGAGTTAAGCAAAGCCTTCCAGTTTAGTGTCAGGGCGGAGGAGGGATGCTGGAGGGTTGGCTGTGTAGCACCACCATTAGAAGACAAATGGGGGAAAGAGGAGGAGGATGCGATATCCATATGCGGGGGAAGGGGGAGAGCCTCAGGTGAAGAAAACCCCTAAGCCTCTAGTCGAAGCCGGAGGCCAACGACCTACAAAGAAAAGGGGAGAACACCAGAAACAGGAACAAGCCTTCAGAGAACGGAGAAGAGAGAGACCATGTCAGGCCGCCCGAAGGGAGAAAAAAACCCTAGCCGAGTGCATCAGAAGTGCTAATAATAATAACTGATTCAGCGTAATTTAAGGGTATGGGGAGTTAAGGGGTGTAAATTAGTTGAGTAGAGTTCAAGTCACACTTAACTCAAACTCAACTCATCTTTTTTCTCATTAGTTTAAATTTGAGGGATAAACATTCCGTCAATTCTATTAAATTTTTTGTTAAATCGAATAAATCAAACTAAATAATTTAAAATAATTAAACCATCTAAATAATATATTAAATCAAATTATAATTAGATTTATTAGATTCAGTTTTCGATTAAATTGAATAATATATAAAGATTAATTTTTTTTATTTTTTAATGAATTAATAAATTTTATGTATTAAAATTTTTTTAGTGAATTAGAAATATATAAATCAAGTAAACATTTATAATTAAAATTATATATTTATATTTGATTTTTTAATTAATTTTGATTTATTCGATTCAATAATTTTTTTTTAAAAAAATCAAATCAAAAACTAAAAATTAGATATTTATAATAAAAATAAATCAAATAATATTCATTCGATTTTATTTGAATGTATACCTCTACTCGAGTTTGGGTTGAGTTCAAAAATCAAGCTGGAGCCCTGCTCACAGCAATAACGATGAGCCGCGAGTTGGCTTATTAGGTTGACCCAAAAAGTTGCCGACGGGCGCGGGAGATCAATAGAGAACCGTTGACATGACCAATGCTTTGAGCTGAAGATAATAAATCACAATAAAAGCTCACGTCGACTTCGACGGAGGTATCAGCGAGACCATTTAAGAAAACTGATAGAAGAAGACATTAGAAGGAGAATTGAAATAAAGTAGTTTGCAGGCAAGAATTAATGCAATACAAAAAATTAATATTTTATCATATTCAACATAATATTAAATGGAAGAACTTTTAATGCATTTCAACATAGCATATTTTGAATTTTTTTTTAAATAAACTGACAGTGAATTTGATAAAAAGAGTTTTCAAATTAAGCAAAGCTCATTCTGAGGTAGCTCAAGTTCATATAATATACAAGCAAGCAGTAATTTGAGCTCTTGGAGTTCAAGTTTGTGATTCAATAAGTTTGACATGTGAACTCATAAATGTCTCAAAGTTGCAAGCCCTCTTGGGTCACTTGCATCCTTATTGGGGATTAAGTATATTTTTTTTTTTTTGAGCAAAAAATTTGTGAAAACATGATTTTGAAGGGTCACAATATTTTAATTGTTAGAGTCCATTATTATTTTTGAGTTTTTAATAGTTTTTTTTTTTTTTTTGGTGAACATGATTGAATTCTAGTTCTTTTTAATATTAGGAATATCAAATCCATAAAATATATTTATATAAAATATATATATATATATATTTTCAAAAGTATTAGCAAAATGTTAATTTGATAATTGTGCATCTATAAAATGGATTTATATTGAAATTTGTGTTTTGTAAGCTGCTCATGTAATAATTTAATAATTGTTACATTTCTTTTAAGGTACTGTTTGGGGAGGCAATAACGATGCGGTGCGGTGTAGATCGTACCGCAGTACCATTTGGAATATTACATTCTAGTTGAGTCTTAACTGTATTTTGAAAAATTTGCAGTGAAAAAGTTATATTTTCCAATGTGATATGACTACTTCTGATAGTGGTCAGAAAGATACGATTTAATATGTAAAATAAAAAGAAATTATATATTAATCATAACTTTTGAAACTATTCCAATACCTTTATCATTATTTTTTCATGTAGTTATCCAAGTAGACCTTAAGTAAGTCATATTTATAAACTTACAACAATGCTATTCAAATTAAAAAATTGGAAGCATTTGAATTATTTTTTCTACAATTTTATTTTTCATGTTACTTTTTTTTTTCCTATAACTTTTAGTTATTTTTCAAAATTCCATTAATGAGAACGAATTTTTCACAATCAGATATGCTAATTATGATAATTATAATTTTTCTGAAGAAAAATTATAATTTTTATAATATCTTTTAGAAAAAATAATATTTCTTCAAATCACTAATTATAACTACATATTTTATAATTTATCACTATCATTTCTAAAATAATAATAATAATTTTTTTCAATAATGAATGATAGATTTTAAAATATATTATTCGAATTTATTATTTTAAAGATATAGCTTTCTGTTCTAAAATTTTCCAAGATAATAAAGCATCCTTGGAAGTGTTTTTTGGAAGAGAACAAATGTGTGTTCTGAGCATGCCACGCCACTTCACTTTAGTCCGTCTTAGTTGTTATTAATTTTTGGATATATATATATATATATATATATATATATATATAGCAATATATATATATATATATATATATACAATATATATATATATATATATATATATATATATATATATATATATATATATATATATATATATAAAAATCTCAATAAAAAATATATTATTTTTATATATAAAAAAATATATCTCATATAACAAAATAAAAAATTAAGCATCACAATAACCTGAATTTTTTTTACATTATACATCATCTATAATTTCTCCCTCCAAGTAGATTGTGAATAATATCCCATTAAAAAATATTTCTGAATATTCTAATCTTCAAGAATCACCTCATATAAAGTATATAATTAATGATTACATATTTATCAAAGATGTAATAAAATTTAAAACAAAGTAAATTTCAATAACAAAGTTAATGATGATACTATTTTTTGATGTAATATTTAAAATTTTGAAATTAATGAAATTGTAACATGATCCACATAAGTTAATGTAAACTTTAAGCTCCACTAAGAACTTCTTCAAATATAATAATTTATTTTTCAAAACATAAATAAATAAAAAACATATATTATAATTTTTTTAAATATAATTTTTATCTACAAGTAACCAACCGTCATACTTGAACTTTTTTAAATATAATATTTTCAATTTTATATATAAAATAAAAATAAAATCATTACTTAATGAACACGGATGCAAACACTGATATAATTATTTAACACAAAAAAAAACTTCTTTCAAAGTAGGTTAGTTGGAATCAATTAAAGAACTAAGTAAATTTAATAATGAATTAAAAAAAATTAAATGGTTGAAATTAATAAAATGAATTTAGAGAGACTAATATGTAATCTCAAAATTTATAAGAACTATTTATAGGAGATGTTGAATTATAAAATAAAGTTCTGAGATTTTTTTCGTTAGAATATTTTTAAGTAATTTTACTTATCATGGCTTTTAATTATGATTGATTAAAATAACAAAAGCTACTTTAATCATTTAACATGCTAAATTTTCTACCGCATGGTTAAATCCAGATTTACTGAATCCTAAAGAGGCAAAGCTGCTTTCACATGGTTAAATCCGGATTTACAAAGTCTTAATTCTTAACAAGCAGCTTTAGCATGATTAACTCCGGATTTACTAATTCCTGTTGATAGGCGGATTTACAGAAATTTAGACAAAGCAGAAATGTGCGAAGGAGAGTGGGAGGAAAGACGGGTGATCTGCTGCGAAGGAGGGTGGGAGAAAAGATGAGGGGTACCTTTGTGAGTCTCTTCGTTTTTTATGCTGTCATGGAGCAGCCACAAAAGATGAGGGGTACCTTTGTGACTCTCTTCTTTTTTTATGCAGTCATGGAGCAGCCATAGAGCAGAAGGGTAGAAGTAGTAGTAAAAAATAAGGATGGTACAAGAAGTATGCATAAACGATGATCCTAATTTTTTTTATTATGGTGGCCAGTAGGAGCACGTGCCCCCAGTGCCCCTACTTTGTATCCGCCACTGGTTAGAGGAGGTAGTCAAGCCAACTTACCATAAGATCCTTGTCAGTAACTATGAGTTCAGTCGTCTAAGGATACCTTGTAGAATAAGAGTGATATTTGTTCAAGGAGATAACTTTAAGTCCACCTTAGTTAACATAGAGATTTTTTCCCATAACTCTTCTACTATATAACAAAGTTAGCTTCTCAAAGAATCTCTTTAAAGGAGAATATTATAACAACATTAACGAGTTTTGGTAACTTGGATCCAATTCTAAGACTTAATCGGGAAATCAATCTACGTAGCATCTTTAGACGTTGAATTTAGACTTCTAACATAATGTCACATGCGGTGATTGATTGATTATTTACATATTCGTTCATCATTTCGTAAAGCATAAGCCTCAATGCGCTTGAAATCGAACATAAGAATTTTTTCAAAACGCATGGGAACATTTCATTTTAAGTTAGTCGCACGAGTTTTAAATATTTAAGTTCAGATGTTACGTTGCTTTATGATGAATGTACTATTTTAAAATTCAAATGGTTTATGCACATCTCGATGCAATGAGATCGAATAAGAAGTCACTTATAATGCATGTGTATATTCAATTCATTAATTTGAAAGCTTGCATAAGTTTGAAGCACTTGAATAAGATATAAGCTCACTTCAAGACTAGGGTTGTTAATGAGCTGATCTGAGATTGGCCTAAAATCAGCTCGAAATATTTTCACGGGGCTCGTGACTCGAACCATTCGATTTCAGGCCAGCTCAGCTCATTTTCTAATCGATTTCGAGCTGGTTTGTTTTGATTTCGAGCAGCTCAAATTAAACATTTTAAATATTTTTTTGGCTCGAATTCGAATGGAGTTGACTCATTTTGATCAAGTAGCTTGAATTTAATAAAAATGATTATTGAAAAATTTTCAAAAAAATTGAATGAAGTGCATGAAATGAAAAAAAAAGATTTTCAAATAAATAATATTTATACTTATAAATATATTATATTTATTTTAAAAGATTATAAGTTATAACTCTATACATTTAATTTTAGGAATAATTTTATTATTACAAACTTAGAGATATTATATATAAATTTAAATATTTTTAATAATAGATAAATTTGATCCGATCTCGAGCTGGTTTGATTTGATCTGTGTTTGGCTCGAGATCGGCTCGAAAAAAAAATTCAATCTAAATCTTTGGCTCATAGCTCGGCTCAATGTAATCGGTTCGATCTCGATCCCATCTAAATTTCGATTCAATTTTTGAGCAACCCTCGATTTCCGAGCTAAGCTAATAGCCTTATTCAAGACATAAGCAATCTTTTTTTTATTCAAACTTTTGCATGTATTTCAAAACATTTAAGTTGAGCAGATGATTGCTTTGACACATACAAATATTCACTTTAAAATATTGTGTGAATTATATAACATTTGAATTGAAGTAAGGATATTTGTCTTGGGGGTGGGCAAACTTATTATACAAATAAATTAATTTAACAAAATAAAAAGAATAAAAAGCAAAGACACACCATTAGGGGTGTAAATGAGCCGAGCTTGAGCGACAGAACTTCTTCTTGTTATGTTGAAATTTATATTTGTTAGATTGCTTGTGTTGAAATGGCTCAAATTTCATTTGTTAGATTGTTTGAAAATCACTTTGTTCGTGCTCGGCTCGTGTTCGAAATTGGCTCGAAATGTAATAATCCGAAAAATATGTATGAAGGAGGATTCGAACCTAGGCTAATTTTTTGCATAACAAAAGTTCTAACTACCAAGCTATGCTTGTATTTCTGATAAGTAAATGTGTTCATATCTATATATAATGATAATAATGACAATAATGATAATAATGATAATAATGATAATAATGATAATAATGATAATAATGATAATAATAATAACAATAATAACAATAATAATAATAATAATAATAATAATAATAATAATAATAGTAATAAATAATAATAAATAATAGTAATAAAATAATAATAATAATAATAATAATATAATATAATATAATATTTTATTTCGCATCGAAAACATCGAACAAATGATTGTTCAAGTTTTGCGTTTATATATAGAAATGTCATTATGTTACTCGTTTAGTTAAGCAACGAACAAATATCGACGAGCAGAGAACAACAACTTTTTTTTGACGACCCACACACCATCAATCATTTAAAAAAAAATGCACACCAATAACTATTTTTTCAAAATAGAAGCTCACAATAAGTCATTTTTTAAAATAAAATATTATTCATCATCATATCTTAATTAATTTTCTCTTAAATTATTATCAATCTCTAATTTGTGGTAGATTTTTAAAGAAGAAGAGTAATTTTGCAAGAAATAAAAATATAAGCTATTAAACACTTATGAGAATCATCACTCTATGGACTAACTCTTTAATCCTATAACAAGAATCATCATCTCCATCTAATTAAATTTTAATAATATGGCTTTCAAGCAAGATCATAATTGTCCATTATAGCTAACATCATTAGCACTAGAAGCATGCAAGATTTCAAGAACTTTAAAAAGTTTTTATGATCAATTAGAGAAATTAAAAATTTCACAGTAGATGGCTCTAATAGTATAATTGTGATCTCAGTTGAAAAGCCTTACAAATGACTTGGAATCAAATACTTGACTTCTTTGATAATTTTGATTAATAAAATACATAAATGAATCATAATTTTTAATAGAGTTGCAATATGCAATGTGCTCGCTATTGTATTTGTCATATGCATAGAGACCGTTTGAGATCAGTTTAGTTTTTTATATTTTTTGTTTCTATTTTTTTATGTTATTTTTAATAATATGTTTATTTAGTGTACTTTTTTTAAGTCTTTTTTGTTGTTAAAAATAAATTGTATTATTTTTAAAAACACTGAGAACAATTTTTAGTATTTTTAAAAATAACAATCATTATCAAACTTTTTTTATTTTGAATTAAAATTGAGACAGAATGAAATAAAATATATATATATATATATATATATATATATATATATATATATATATATATATATAATTAAATTTCATTAATATTTTGATGTAAAGAAATATTTTATGTCAATTTTATTTATCATTTCATATCCAATTAATTATGCTTAATAAAAATTTTATGGAAGTCATTTTATACAACGGAGATTCAATCCAAATAATTTAGAGAATTTGAACTTATATAATGTATGGCTGAGAATGAGAACTATAGATAGGAGGTTGAGATAAACAAAATTTGTAATTTTTTTTAAGGAAAAAAATAACTTGCAGACTTCTAGGCAAAAAAAGACAAAAGTTTAAATTTGAGGGTGGGCATTTGTGGGTCCGCCCTTGCACACTACATAATAGATTAGTCACCGGCAATTCCCATTTGTTTTATTTTATTTTTCACTTCATTCTAGGATAAAAGAAAGAAATAGTTCAAATGTGGGAATGCAATTGTATTATTATGGTTGAAAGTAAATGTGTAAACAAATGTGATGTGATTGTGTATATATATATATGCTTGTATCTTTGCAAGTTTGAAGATGCATTGCATGGAGATTTTCCTTCTCGAGCATGACGATATTTACCTTTTCTCTTCTTCCATTATTCTTTCTCATTCTTCCCTAGTCGAAATCTTCCTTTCCAGTCTTCCCTCTCTTTCCCTTTTATATACCCTAGCCGAAATTTACCATTTCCTTCTCATCATTTGGAGCAGCTGAAGCTCTTCAAGCTAGTCTAAAATCCATTCTTCCTCTCCTTTTCTATATTCTCTCATCTCCTCGCAAAATCGAAGATCCCATTTTCCCTTAGTTCTTCAAAACCGAAAATCCCTCCGCATTTTCTCTTATTTTCTCCCAATCCAAATTTTTTAATTCTTTTTTGTCGCAACCGGAGAGGAACACCGTTATTAGGCAGGTTATTCTCTCGGTTTCTGACATCTCCCTCTCCGTCTCCTTCTGACCTTTCTTCTTGCCGCAGTCGAGAGGCAACTCCGTCATTAGGCGAGTTCCTCTCGGTCGCTAGCAATTCCTCATTTATCTTCTTTTCTTTTTCACCTCATTCTAGGATAAAAGAAAGAAATGATTCAAATGTGGAAATGCAATTGTATCATTATGGTTGAAAGTGAATGTGTAAACAAATGCAATGTGATTGTGTATATATATATGCTTGTATCTTTGCAAGTTCAAGGCCGTCGGCTCATTAGAGTGTGAGATCATCTAGTGTTACAAGACACTTCATTCATTAGGATAAGTAAGCTAACATCTATTAGATGTCAAAATCTTTGTTAAAATTTTATCAAATCTTTTGACTTAGAAAAAAATGAGAGAATAAAAAGAACCAGCTTAAGAATGCTATATAAAAAATCCTAAAGCTAAATTCAAATTAAAAGCATCAAACAAGAAGAAAAAGAGGTGAGAGAAAAGAACATACAACAAATACAAAAATAAAACATTAAATAAAAAAAAGAGGTGAAAAGTACTTTGACTTATCTAAGCGGGGTTGAAAGCCCATTAAAAAAATTAACCCTCCTCTTTCAAGCGCCCCAACTCCTCAAGCAAATTGAATGAAATATAAGGCCCCCACTTGGCTTTATTTATAGAAATTGGAGGGAGTAATGAAGGATCCACTCTCACAAAAAGAAATCAAGTAAGTGAGTCCATGTTCTCGCAAATTTCTCAAACAAAAAGGGAGGGAGAACTAAACAAATCTTAACTGAGATAGGGAGAGTTAAATGTTAAATTCATAAAGGAAATTATAACAAAACTCGAAGTCCAGTTGTTCTTTAAATATGAAACCTAATGTGGAGTTAGGGATATTGAAGTTGATGTTTTTTTATGTGAATATAGCTTCTTATTGAATACTCAAAGTATTTAATTCATAGACAAGAGATCATAAGACTAATTGAGCAATTGAAAATTAGGCATGATGTCGAAAGAAGTGGGAATTTTGATTGAATATCAAATCAAAGCACAAGAGAGCCTCTTGGAAATAAGATACACTCTTCAAACATATTCAAATAAATTGAAAAAAAAATTAAAGAATCCATCAAAGACTTTCCATGAGATCGTATGATTGCTAATAAGTATAAGCGACGAATCCTTGGAAATTGTTTGAAGTGTATTCGTCGCTTTATCGAATACTCGAATTAGATCTAGAAGAAATTAAATATAGTTGGTGATGAATTTGAGAATTGCCATAAACAAAAGTCTATTGAATATTCAAAGGCTAATCAACTTGAAATCAATTAAATATTAATTTGAATAATCTAATAAGATGTCAGACCAATTTACAACACCTTCAACGCCACCGGATTCACAACACATCGTATAAGAGAACATAAGGCGTTAATTAAGACATTCTTAAATCATCCGCATGGGCCCCAACACTATGTTGGATGTTTAAATTTAAATGTCTGAGGATGCTGCACGGGTTGTTTCTCGGTTTAGTCTTAGGGTTGGGTCCGGGTTAATAAAACCTAGTAAAATATCTGAGAAGCTAATTTTGTCATGTGACAGTAGATCTAATCCTCTATTATGAGCTAAACAGAGTTGATATGATTTAAAGTTCTCAAATATATTCGATTCAATTAATTAACTACCTCGATGATGGTTGTGTTGAATGGTGATTTCAATCGGAGGTGATACTTTCATCAAAATATGATTCTAATTTCAAATCAAATTAACTCAAATTAAGTATCAATCTAAAAAATATTTAAATAAAATTTTAATCATTAAAAGCTTAAAGAAAAACTCAATCTATACACCTTCCATAATTATTTGTCGGATGTGACAAATTAAGAAAACTCTAGCTCACAAAGGAGCTAATGTTAAATCAAATATTTAGCTATGTTCACTCTCAATCAATCTCATGCCAGGGCGTGGCGTGTCCTCCGATTGGTGGGACCAATAGGCTCTGATGATGCGATTTATCGAGTCCTCGATGGGGTAGTTCAATATGGCTCCATTATATTACGATCCTTTGTCAGCCTTTCTTCTCGCCTTTGAGTGGCGAATCATAGGGTACACCTGATAGAGCAAAAAACTCTATGTCAGCTAAGGTATACTTAAGCCTGTCTCCTTAGACAAACATCACCCCAGGTCTGTAAGAATTTCTTGGATGATGTAACCCATATGTTGCTGATAAGGATCCTTTGGTCAGGTTGGGTCGACTACATCCTTTGACTAAGTAGACTAGAGACCATGACAGCCCAGGATGAACCATGTGATCTAGATCGGGCACTTCATCATTCCCCCAACCATCCATTTTAAGCTATACTGATGAATTTCATGAATTCTAAATGCTAAATTCTGAAACTCCATATACTGCTACTATACGCTACGTATTAAGCGATCTAACGACTAACCTTAATAAAAAATTATCTCTCTGCATTGAGAGGGGTAATTAACTATAGGGGCTTTTGCCTATAGGAAACCTGGAACCAGATTTAAAGTCCTCACCAAATGAGGGCGAAATCTCTAGGTAGTGTCTTATCTACCATTCCATCTACCTTCTAAAAATTACATCGACACTTAAATCACTCTCTTCAATTTAATTTGTCGAGAGGTCGGTGATGAATTTTCGGAACCCACAAATATAGGGACATTTTAAAGTGTACTTAGTATAATTTCATTTGAAAGTCCATGATATACTCATGATGGGAAAATCTTAGTCTATTTCAAATTTACACCAAAGAGAAAAAAATAATGAAGCTACTAAACCAAATTAGATAATGCCTCACTGGATAAGTGGCGCTCAACTATGAATGTTTAGGTTGAAGTAGCTTACATAAATGGTGAAAATTTTATTTATCCATAGATGAGAAGATACATACAATTAGTTTTTCTATTTAAGAAAGAATTATGCTTGAGTTCTCTACAAATGGATGAGAAAAGTATCACTTCAAGAAACAAAGTATTGCATATTCATTTGTGGAGTGATATTGTGATGCTATAATATTTTCCATGAATCATGACTATATTATTTATAGTAGTGTTTATTATTTTAAGCTTGAATAACTTACATAATTTTGAAATGTTCATTTAATACTTGACAATCCTTTTAAACTAATTATCTCTTTGAATTAATTGCTCATGTTTCTTGTTTGTTTATTCTAAACAATCTACTTTTCCTTCAAGCAAAAATGATGAACATGTAATGATAAGAAGAAAGTGGAGTTCGACAGGATGCTCTAATGCCACTATTGATCTTGCTGCAATGTCATTGATTGCAGATTCTTAGGAAGTTGAAGTGGGGGGAATCTGATACCTTCACATAAATAATTAGATACATCATTACTGATTGTCACTACCAAATTCAAAATCATATTCATTATTAGTGGCAGTCACCACTAGGCCACCATAAGTTACTTGAGTTAGCATTGATATTTATAATCACTAAGTTCAATGCAATAATCTAGAGTGTACACATACAAATAACTATCATGATTATAATCGTCAGTGGAAGTTGCTCGCATTAACTCATATAGTCTAATATGGAAACTCAACGTCGGGCTAACTTTTAATCAAATGCTGCTTAACTTTAAGATCATTCTACACAATATAATGCTTTTTGGTCATCATCTCCTAATATTTTTATTTAAAATCTTTATATCGAACAAAACTAGTCCTTCAAGAATGTTCAATAGTCCGCCTTAACATGATAGCCTACTCAATGATCTCCTTTCAAGAAATCAACCCTCTTGTAGAACTCAAACTGTTTGATGATCTCATTGAGAGACTGATGAGTTCAGAGGAGTCATCAACTTATTCAAATTAGCTTTCTCAATAATTCAATCCCTTCAAAATTTTATCCCATTTAGCAACTCCACCAAGTTATCCCTCCTATGAACATGTTCTCCTTAAGAATTCAACATTTCTCAAATGTACTTCTTATATTATGAAGCTACCCACTTCACCTCACCCTTAATAACATTAGTAAATCAAAGTGCACCACAACTTTTCCAATTAAACATATTTACTACAACCTTCTTAGCCACTTCATAATATAATTTGGTCAAATATGATCTAGTTTGCATGAGTGTCCCATCCAGCTTCTAACATTATATCTTACAGTGTAGCCATACTAAAGGAAACATTCGACTATTATACCATAATGGTTCTTTATTAAAATCTTCATTCTATTAGGGATACATATTCCTCACTATGAATGTTGCTTTAAACATAGCTCATGGGTTTGATGATCAGCCAACAAACTGTCCGACCATCTAAAACTAGATACATGTCACTTGATCTCCCTTCAAGAAAACATGTGAATTTTTACTTCTACCATTGGCAATAAATACCTTAATCTTTTAGGTTGGTGATAAATATTGTTCTTCTTTTAGAAGGAATTTTTTTATAGGCTAAGAAAAACTTTCTTTTAAAACTTTTAAAGGAATTTCCATTCTCTATACCACTCTCATCTCCTTTGTCCCTTCTATGATAGCTCCACCAGACATGTCAAGGCATATATTCTCTACACACCTTCTTTGTATATTATATAAATTTTCTTTTATTATGAACTCATTTTGTTCACTTCATCATGGATGTAGTGTGTAATGCTAAACCACATAAATGTTGGTTTTTGTATGACACATTTTCTCTCTTTCTCCACCACAAGAATGACAAAATGTACATTGCATCTTTTTTAATAATAAGTTGGCCTCCAGTACCATCTCTTAAAGCCATCCTCTAGCCTCCTCCTCTCTAATGGTCTCTCTTCTCAGTCTTCAACATCAAACTTTCTCAAGCCAAGAAATATTTCTACCTTAAAGCTCTCTCTCTCCCCTCTCTCTCTCTCTCTCTCTCTCTCTCTCTCTCTCTCTCTCTCTCTCGGACCACATAAGCCATCTTGGCAATATAAGTTCCCTTCATTCATATGTTTAGTGTTATAATTGAGAGATCTTAAGCCTTGAAAGAAAACGGAGCTTAAGGAAACTTCTTCAACATCTCTACATTTAAATTTTACATCAATAGCATATTGATCTCCAAGCTTACACTATTTTAGGTTACCCAACATGAAGTTTGGCCTATTATTCTTTGCCACAACTAGTGGAATGGGATAGGATAACATCAATAGATGGATTTTAATATTTCTCAATATAGAAGAAAATGACAAAATAAACCTAAATATTATTGGCATTTCTAATATAGTCTTATCATCATCAAATAATCTAATCTACTCAATCTAGTTATCATATACAACTAACAATGTTTGACATCCCCATATTAATTAGTTGTCTGATTCAATTTATGTAGTTATTATATATAACTAATTAGGTTAGTTGCAAGTTCTTTACTCATATTTTGTAGTTTAGTTAACCATAGCCTAATAATCAATGTTAGGTTGGATCAAATCAACATCAACCTACCTATGATTCAATCTAGTATTATAACACCAAGTCTTAAGGGCTATTGTTTTGTTAAAAAAGGAATGCATGTTAAAAGAAATTCAATGTAATTTAAATGCAATGTATTTAAATTACTTTATAGTTGTTTGGTTACATGCAAAATAAATGCAAGAAATTACTTTTTATTTGTTTAGTTTGAAGTAAAAAATATTGTTATGTTCAAAAACGAACAATGGTAGGAGTCAACATTGATAGTCAAAGAGGTCGATGATGGCTGGTGAGCGAAATTGACAGGGGTGATGGGCTGGTGGCGAGCAACGAGCAACAACCAATGGGTGATGACGAGCAACATGCAACGACTAGTAGCCAATAGCTAGGGCAAGTCAAAAGGTGGCAGTCGACGACCACAATGGGGGCCCACAATGATGGCTATAATTGGCACAATTTGGAGTATTCAAAAGTTGGCCAAAATCAGGTAAGCTTTGGATTCGCCAAAAATGAACTATATGGTGTATTTAAAATTTCTTAAAATTTTATACTGCATTCTAAAATCTTCAAACCAAACACTACAAGTCTAAAATTTCGTGCATTCCAAATACATTGCACTACTACATTTTCAAATCAAACATCATCTTAGTTCATTCCCAATCTACTCATATATTATTGATTATTGCACCTTAATATACAACACTCTTCCCCACACTCATTAACAGCACCTCAATTCATTTTTATGCCAATAAATCTAGTTTGAATCCATTTTACTCTAGTTATTATTCAAAGCCACAATCAACACTACTTGAAGAACATTTTAAGTTATTTTGAGTTATATTGCATCCATCCTTATAACAATGCATGCAATAATTAAAAAAGGGACAATTTGTTATATGAAATCATGCATTTTAATGTTTCATACATGAATATTATTACCCATGTACAATTTTTGATCCATACCTTATTTCATAAGATGGTATCCATGATTACATATGACAATGCATCCATATTATCAAAACGATCTAAACAAGTCGACCCACACCATAATCAAAAATCATCCAAAGGGTATTCAAAAGGATTACTCTTCTTATAACACCAATATAAAAAATATTTTAATAATTATAATTAAAATAAAATTAATTAACTATAAAAATAAAAGAGTTTAGATAGAAAATCTAAAACTTAAAATAGAAATATAAACAATAAATTTAAATAAAACTAATTTTGAAACTAAATTAAAACCAAAACTCTCTCTCTCTCTCTCTCTCTCTCTCTCTCTCTCTCTCTCTCTCTCTCTCTATATATATATATATATATATAATTCTACATATTTATTTGTCATATTGATAGAGAATTAATAGAATCTATAATATTTATGTGATTGACTAATATTACTTGATATACATAATAAGGGGTAGAAGGATTTATGTTGATTTTGAGGTGGCTATTTTTATTTCAAATATAAGTGGGGTAAATGAAGGGAGAACTATCTAGCCATATAATAAAAGTGTGTTTCCATCAATGCATTTAATGCACTTTTCAATTCCAAAATAAGTCTTCAATAATGGTAGTTTCAATAACAAAAATTAAAATAAAATTAAAAAGAGAAAACTATAAATTTAATTACTCTGCAATTGAGGCTTAGCCTTGGGATCTTAACAAAGGGCTTTATCTTTGATTTTTAGCTTATGCTTTGTTCATACTTCTTATAAATAAACCTATAGCATGGGTAATTTATTCTTCCAATAAACAAAAAAGTAGTAATTGTCAGTTGAATTACAGTCAAATTATTCATAGAGATGCAAGCAACTTTTAAGAGGTTGGTGATAAGAGATTTTATGATTGAAGAATTATGTCTTCTGTCAAAGAATTAATTTGAATAAGTGAATTACTAATTTTTTCATATAATAGAATATCTTCAATATTAATAACATAATAAATGAACATATTAGTAGACAAATTAAAATGATAAGCATTTGTTTCAATTTTATTAAATATTTTAAAACAATTATAAGTGCTTATATGTAGCTTTTATTATATTAAATAGTCAGTAGTTATCATGATAGATCTGGACACAAATATGATCATCTTCTTTATATTTTTTTATTAAATAATTATGATATGTAATTAAAGCATATTTTTGTTAAATATTGCTTTACACATGTATTTATTTCAATTGGAGATTCATCTCTATGTTTGGTTTGTATTTTCACTTGGGATGTTTAGGTTTTTGTTCATTTTTTTTTTTTTTTTTTTTTTGCTTAAAAGATTGCAGTTAATATGATCATATTATTTTACCATCACATATATATTTAATTAGGTAACGATTTACATAATCATTATATCAATAGACACGTTATTTATTGGATCAATCTTATTTTTTAATCTTTAGTTAGTTTTAAAGTTTCGTTTTGCAAAATATATCTATTTTTTAATTCTAGTGATAGACAAATCAATTTTTAAAATCTGAAAAAAAAAATATTTGGTAGAGTTTATAAATTATTTTTTTTTTATAAAAGTTTCACATTGATATGCTTAAGAGTATATTTGAGATACTTTTGTGGCTGCATTACTTTTTTAGAAAGCAGTTTCATTTAGCTATCAATTTTTTGATTACTTTTCAAAAAATTTTATGGTGAAAAAATTATTTTGAAAATCAGAGCTATTAGAGTGTGGTGGCTGTTAGAAAGCTACTTTTTAAATTTTTTTTAAAAATATTTATAATATACACAACAGCTTTATAATCAGTTTTTCAAAAAACTACAGCTGTCTCAAACAGATCCTTAAGTTTTAAGTTGAAGGTGCTTTAGTTTACAAAAAATTTTATTTCCATTAAGCATAAATTTTAAATATAAAGTTTCACTTTGGATGGATCCTACGATGGCTTTTTGGTCGAAAATCATCGATAAAAATTTCATTGTCATCTAACAGCTCTTCCAACACTTTTTTTTATTAAATTTAGCGAATTATTTATAGCAGAAAATTCATCAGAAAATAGTCTGAAATTATTTTCTGGTGGATTTATTCTTTGCTTAGAAACTTTTTTCGACGCGTTTTTTTTATAGAGCAAATGCAACAGGAAATTATTTAGTCAACTTCTCTAAATGTTAGTAAATGTCTTAATGTTAATAAATGTCATAGACTCATTGGAATTTAAAGTTGCCTTTTGTACATAAATATTCATTAATATCTGAAAAAAATTCTTGTAAAGTCAAGAGCTTTTCTAAGTATTCTAGATTGATCAAGTGAAAATAAGAAGAACTTAAGGGGTAATCAACTTTAATTTTATTGAATCCTAGATCTAAAGTTTAAAAGAATAAATTATTAGTCACATGTTAGCATATTTAACATTCAAAACATCTTAATTTATATATCTAACACCCTAAACTTAATATTTACTTTTCTAACACTTAAAACTTCTAAATACAACAAAAATAACACCCACCTTAGATGGTGCTGTTGGTTTCTCTTATTTAGATATCTTAGCCTAAGAAGAGATCGCCAGGTGTCGTTTCTTCATGGAGATTGCACCATCACTTTATCTTCGAAAGTTACAAGTCATTCACTTGTTTATAGTCAGATATATGCTTTCAATGGCATGCAAAACTACACATATAGAATAATCCACCATGTTTGCCTTACAGGTTTGAGGACATAACATATATTCAATTTAAGGCTTTCAATTGTTGTGTGACAGATTGTTGCATCCAGGATAACTTCAAAGTTTAGTTCTATAATTATTTTATTATTTAGGTTTCTCTGCCATTAGATTTATTCTCTATTCTTGTTGCTCTTAGGGGTGAGCATTCGGTCGATTTGATTTGTTCGGTTTTTGTTTTGGTCAAACCAAAAAACTGAACCGACTAATTTTTAAACCGATCCAAATAAATCGAATTATACTTCGTTTTATTCGGTTCGGTTTTTCATAAACCGAATAACATGTGCATATTAAAAAAAATAAAGATTTTAAAGTTATAAACAAAAAAAGGGAAAATTTTATTAACTAAATATATACATATTGTAAAGAGTAAAGAGGATTTCATATTGATGCAATTTAATGTACACCAAATAAGAAAATAAACTACTAACAAAAAAAAGGAAAAAAAAAGAGTACAACATGATTCATATTTTTTGACAACTAACAAGTGACAACATTTAAGTAAATAAATTTGAGTAAATTGTAGAAATATCACTTATGTTGAGCGCATTCCAAGCATTTCTCCTTGAAATTTTCAATTTCAAGCACTCCAAGTCTCCAAAGACTTCAAATCTACAAGAATAAATAATATATAGTTTGGGGCTCAAGCTCAGCTATAAAAATATCTTTTGTTAATAAGATTCAACTGTAATATCTGAAAAATATGATCACCATATATACATACGGGGTATCAATAATTTTGAAAAATCGCTAGCTCTAAGCCTTTAAGACATAAGAGGGCTTTAAGACATAAGAGGGCAATAACACAAAAAAATGTCACCAACCGTATGTATATATTGATCATTTCATCATTGCTATCATTGCCCCTAAACCCTAAAAAAAGCCTGCATGTAAATTCAGTATTTCATTGGCATGTAAGTAAATTATTCAGAAAAAAAATACATACCTGAGACCATAACAAATAGCCAAATGGCTCAAACTAGCAAATGCAGGATATCCAACCAAACCACCACGAATTACAGCCAAAACAAACCAGCAAGTCAAACAGACTAGCTTTTCTAACATAATTAAACAAAGAAATTGTCATATATTGAAAAAAAAAAAGCAAAACTTACCAAAGTCCAATATAACAGCCGAACCAAATTACCATCCAACAACAAATTATAAGAGATGAAAGTAAAAAAAAAAGCAACAAAAGATAAACTAACAAACTGAGCAAGTGAATAAGTAAAGTAATAGGCTAACAATAAGGAAGATCATTAAAATCTGAAAGTCTATAACCCAAATTGGAATCAGCATTATAAGCCAAGCCAAGAAGTTTGTGTTTGACTTGTAAATTTTGCTAAATTTGTAATGCAAATGAATAATTAATTATTCTAATTAATAAGATTGAAAAAAAATAAATAATTGTAAATTTAAGCATAAGAAATACCTTCATCAAATTTATCAATGTCATTAATATTTTCTTCCACATTTACTAGATTAACGGTCCGTTTTGCTTGCATCCAATCCTGTGCACATGTTATAGCTTGTGCAATCTTTGGGGATAATGAACTTCTAAATGCATCAAGAATACGACCACTTGTACTAAAAACTGATTCTGAGGTAACAGTAGAAATTGGAATAGCTAAAACATCACGAGCCATGTATGAGAGAAAAGAAAATCTCGGTGCATTAACCTTCCACTAATTTAGAATATTAAGATGATCTTTTATGACTTCAGACTCCTCAGCCAAATACTTATTTAGATCTGATTTATTATCTAGATCATCCTTGCTAAAATTAGATCTTTTGAATTTCTCTATCATTGAATATCTTCTCCCAAAAGATTGCAGTTGTAAAACACTAGACTCTTCAGAAAAATTTTGTTTCTCAAGTAGACCACTTTCTACTTGTCTTTCACCAACAATTTTTATTTTGTAATCATGAAACATATCATAGCATGATGATCTAATAAGTTGTGCCAAAGCAACACCATCAGACCCTTCATACGTATCCATAACAGCAAACTCTACATAACACAACTTGAATCGGGGATCTAAAACAACAGTAAGATATATATTCAAATTCATTTTCTCTATGCTACCCCAATATTTAGCAAATTTTTACATCATTTTGGAAGCCATATTTTTCACATTTGGATCTCCATCCATTTGCCAAATTTGAAGAAGACAAAGAACTTCTACAATTTCATGAAAAAAAAGTATTTGATGTCACATACAAAGAACTAGAAATTCTTAAAGTGAGCTCATAAAATTTTTCTAAGAAAGGGAACAATCTTCTAACATTATTCCAATCATCATCACTTAAAACACTTTTTAAATTATGACCTTTCCCATCTTCTTTCTCTAGTTCTAATTTAAATTGAGTGTCAATCTCTTCATATCTTTCAAAAGCTCTCTCCAATTTAATTGCTGCACTTAACATTAAAAATGTGGAATTCCATCTAGCAGGAATGTGGGCTCCGAAAATTCGCCACTGTCCTCTTCGATGAAAAGAGTGTTTTAAAGTGTCGGTATAATTTTCAGAAGGCAGATGATATATTAGATAAGACACTACCCAGAGATTTCGTCCTCATTTGGTGAAGACTTTAGATCTGGTTCCAAGTTTCCTATAGGTGCAAGCCCCTATAGTTAATTACCCCTCCCATTAAGTGAGAAAGAACTTTCAATCCAGGCTTGTCATTAAATCGCTGAATGCGTAGCGTATAATAACAGCATATAGAGTTTCAGAATTTAAGATATGAAATTCATCATTATAGCTTAAACCGGATGATTGGGGTAATGATGATGTGCCCGATCTAGATCTCATGGTTCCGTCATCCCGGGCAGTCACGGTCCCTAGTCTACTTAGTCAGAGGAGATAGTCGACCCAACCTGACAGAAGGATTCTCATCAGCAACATATGGGTTACGTCATCCAAGAAATCCTTGTAGGCCTGGGATGGTGTTTGTCTAAGGAGACAAGCTTAAGTTTACCTTAGCTGACAGAGGGCTGTTTGCCCGCTCAAGTATACCCTATGATTCACAAACTCCAAGGGTAGAGTCATTGGAGAGCATACGGGCTAGGGTCATGATCGTAATATAATGGAGCTGAACTAGCCAAACCACCGTCGAGGACTCGGTCATAGCCTTCATCGTGGAGTCTCTGGCCAAGCCAGGTCGGATGACACGCCAGACCCCACTTCGGCAAGAGATTAATTGAGAGTGAACATAGTAGAACACTTGATTTGACATTGACTCCTTTGTGAGCTAAAATTTTCTTAGTTTGTCACCCCCGACAAACAATTGCGGAAGGTGGATAGATTGAGTTTTGCTTTAAGCTTTTAATGATAGAGTTTCATTTAAATAGCTTTCTAGATTGACACTCAATTTGAATTAATTTGATTTGAAAATATAATTACATTTTGATGGAAATATCCCCTCAGGTTGAAATCACCATTCAACACAACCATCATCGGGGTAGTTAATTGATTGATTGAATCAAATATATTTGAGAATTTTAAATCTTGTTAACTCTGTTTAACTCCTAACAGAGGATCAGATCTACTGTCACATTACAAAATTAGCTTCTCAAGTATTTCACTAAGTTGAAATTCTCATAATTGATTTTTAGGTTTTGTTAACCCGGACCCAGTCCTAAGACTAAACTAGGAAACAACCCGCGCAACATCCTCAAACACTTGAATTTAGGCATTCAACATAATGTCAGGGCACATGCGGGTGTATTTAAGAATTTTGGTAATTTTGTGTTTGAATTAAGAGCTTTAGATCCTGTCAACTCTATTTAACTGTTAACAGAGGATCAGATCTACTATCACCTGACAGAATTAGCTTCTCAGATATTTTACTGAGTTGAAATTCTTATAATAGATTTTTAGATTTTGTTAACACCCAGTCCTAAAGCGGGAAGCAACCGCGACATCCTCAGACACTTGAATTTAGACATTCAGCATAGTATCGAGGCACATGCGGGTGTATTTACGACTTTATGTAATTTTTATTTCTGAGTTATGATATTGATTTTGTATTTTCATTTAATTCCAATTTAACCTACGCAGCCTTTTCAGACATCAAAATTTGCACACTCATGTCCGAAGCACGAGAATTTATAGCTTAAATAATTTCACATAATTAGTGATTTTATTGATTTTGACAATCATAATTAGAATAAAATTCCCTAATTTTTGATTAAAGAAAGCCTTATGATTTTTGTAAATTTTGATTTAGTATCGCCTTCTGTCTGCTTGTACAAAGGGTTGAAGATCCGGCGGCGAAGAAGGCATTTTGGAGCTATAGGTTCAAAAAATAGTTTAATTTGTTATTTTAAAAGCAGATGTACTCCTCAGAGTGACTTTCATTTCCCCCCTCTTTTATTTTACTTTTGTGTTTGTTGTATGTTATTTTCTCTCCCCTCTTTTGTTGTTTGGAGTTTTTAATTTGAATTTTAGCTTTAGGTTTCATTGCTTGACATTCTTAAGTTGATTCCTTTATTCTTCCATTTTTTTTATAGTAAAAAAATTTGATGCAATTTTAGCAACCTCCGTCATCCGTAAGCGTATCGAGGGGTGTTTGGCTACCAGGTCATGCCGCGATGGCGTGCGGTTGATATTACCAAAACCGCCAGGCGGCCTTGATCCGTTGCGGCTCGATGAGCATAACGAAGCGCTTGAATAACACGCGTAAAGCGAAATATATATCTGAATATTCTAAATTTGTGACATTTTGGCGGTATTCCGGCGTCATCAGCGTGGGGTTATATCCTCACATAGATGAGCATAATGAGGCCTTTAATCACTCGACGCTTCGAAGATATGAGCGATGTCATGACAATAGATTTCATCTCATCATACGATGATGCCTTCAATCACTAGACTATGAATAATATGATTGACATACAATCACCAATGAGCAACTGCCTATAAAAAACAAAGATGTATATATATTCACATTCACAATACTATTTCCGTTCATGATAATTACAGGGCCTTCCAAAATGTGTCCATACTCCAACTTCTCCAGCATGAATGATGGAATCTGTTGCCACCCAGTTCCGAAGTAGATCATGTATTGACCGTCATTAACCGGTTTTCCCAAAATAGGCTCAAGCTCACGAGGTCTCAGAATATTTGTGACTCTGATGCCTCGAACTCAAACGTCAGAAATAAGAATTTTTCTGTTCTGAAGTTTAGATCCATACTCTTGCTGGAAGAGCTTCACAAACTTGGCAGCGAAGTCATTTTCTTCTCCTTCTACATGCCTCTTTACCATGATGGCAATATCAGTGCCCTCATATCTTAGGTTTAGATATGATTCAGTTGTGACGTGTTCATCATTAAATCCTTGCTCGATTAGCTTCTGCTTTACCTTATTTTTTTTTAGATGCAGCTCTCATCAGTATGCCTCGATTGCCGACTCTGGATCATAAACTAAAGAATAAGGCTCTTGTAATTCTGTAACAACATCAGCCAACTTGTAAAAATCCGCGTAGGAAAGAATGGGAAACTGCTCCTTGACAGGCTCCAACAACCTAACCGCAATATCCAGCCCATTATTGGCCCCATGACTTAACTCCTCTTTGTGCCTAATACCAAATGAATCACCAATTTTTGTCCCCACATCGTAAGTCCCAGCCGAATGTCATGTCAGATGGAGCATGATTGGAGTGCAATTCTTCTCAGCAATGGGGCCATAGAGCTTTCTTCTCGCTTTCACAAAAGATTTATTGTACTCGTCGCTGACGGTGGGATACGGCTTGAGGGTAGATGGACCAGCGAGATAGAGAGAGAGTTGCGCTATAGTATGGGGAGGTATTGAAAAAGTTCATGCTGAGGGATATGGCACGGCAGATAGCAGCAAGGGCTTCATCATTTTCTTGCTTGCGGTTGAGGGATCAGTAATGATATTCTTTCGTTCTTCTTCTCCTCTCCATTCCTGCAATATTCGTTCAACCTCATGCACTTGTTCCTCCCTAAATATTCCCACACGTCAACTGATAAAGGAGGAATGCGAAATGGCGAGAGACAAGCATGGAAGGCCGTTGATGGAATCAGATGAGAGAGGGAGAAGAAGAACCACCAGCGAGCGAGAGAGAGAGAATAGGAGCCAGAGAATGGAGAATAGTGCCCTTGCGGTTATTCTTTTCATTTCCGTTCCATTTTGACATTTTTTCAACTGAACCCCGAGAGAGAGAAAAAGTGGGATTATTTTTTTTTTCTGCGGTTAGGCGAAGAGCGGAGGGAACGGTTGAGAGGAGCCGAAGCGGGAGTGGTTGCATGCGAACCGTGTGTGGATGGAGAAAATATTACATCCGGAGTCCGCACGTAACTTTACATGCGGACTCCAATCTTGGCCCGATATATGTCCAGTGATTTTTTTCCCGTTTTAATGCTTAACATGCGAAATGATCACAATGAGCTTCCTGCCCGCCTCGCTCAAACAATGGAGAAGAAAATGAGACGGCGCTCGACATTCCTCCCTCTCAGCTTTAGTTTTCTCCGCCATTTCTCATGAACGCACAGGCCGCCGTGATTTAACAAATCTTGCAATAACTTCCATTGAGGTATTGTAGGCAACAGGAGGTATTTACACGTGTTCAACATTAATGAATTTAGGATTTTCTCTATTCTTCTCACTATCCAGTATGTGAACATTTTAGAGCATTTGAGTTCTTTAAATGAATGGGATGTATTTTAGTAATTTTTGAAGATGTTTTGTATGTGTACTCTTTGTACTGTCAAGATGGTACACACCATTATTTTCAAATTTTTGAACTGATTAGCCTTGTGAAATGTTTAATATATCACATGGTAGGACGTTTGGTGATATTTCAAGATGAATTATGTGGCCTGATTAGGGATGATAGTATGCTCAATTGATGACATTAAAATTTATTTGTAGGTTGATTTTTGGTTGTTTGCTTCTGTTTTGCATATGTACTCTTTGTACTCTTAGAAGAGTACAACCCATTTTGGTATTTTTTTAAAAATACTTCTATCCCTATTTAGATACAAAAATGCTCAGTACATGGCTTATGAAGTAGATTAAGGCTGTTTTTTTAGGGTTTTTTTATATCAGACTCAGACTCATGAGAGTACATATTTTGATCATTTTTTTTTGCTTTTGGCTTTTGGAGAAAATATGTTCATTACAATCCATTAGGAATTTGGAGGATATTGGTTTTAGTGTTATTTTATATGCATCTCTCACTTGAGAGCACGATGGCCAATTTTTTCTAGTTTCTTTGGCCTGGTTGTTCAGATTATGTTCATTACATTCTAGTAAAAGAAATTTGGTGGCTGTTTAGATGATTTCTGGGAGATTTTTGCATCCGTACTCTCATGAGAGTACATATAATTTTCTCAATATTTTTACAGTTTATTTTGCCTGGATGGAGAGAATATGTTCATTACATTCCATTAGAAGCAATTTTGTGGGTATTTTTTTTCCAATTTCTTTGGCCTGGCTGTTGAGATTATGTTCATTACATTCCATTGGAAGCAATTTGGAGGGATGTTTGGATGGTTTCTGGAAGATTTCTGCATCTATACTCTCTATACTCTCATGAGAGTACAGAGTATTTTGGTCATTTTTTCCTATTTCTTTGGTCTGTTCAGAGAAATTATGTTCATTACACTCCATTAGGAACAATTTGTAGGCTGTTTGGTTGGTTTTTTAGTGTTATTTTATATCTGTACTCTCTTGAGAGTACGACGAGCCAATTTTTCCAATTTCTTGCTGGAGGAAATATGTTCATTACATTCCATGTAAAGCAATTTGAAGGATGTTTGGATTTAAGATTCAGATCTCCTGTACTCTCATGAGAGTAGCATTTTGGTCATTTTATCTTATTTCTTTGGCTGTTTTGGAGGAAATATGTTCATTACAATCCAAAGAATAATTTGGTGTTTGGTTGATTTTTTAGTGTTATTTTACATGTACCTCAGACTCTCTTGAGAGTACATAATTTGCCATTTTTTTCGCTATTTGGAGGAAATATGTTCATTATATTACATTGGAAGCAATTTGGAGGGATGTTTGGATGATTTTTGGGGGATTTCTACATTTATAGTCTCTATACTCTCATGAGAGTACAGAGTATTTTGGTCATTTTTTTTCTATTTCTTTGGCATATTTGGAGGAAATATGTTCATTACAATCCATCAGGAATAATTTGGAGTTGTTGTTTTTTATTTTTTAGTGTCAGATTCTCTATACTCTGAGAGTACAGATGATTTTGTGGACATTTTTTTCTTTGGCCTGGTTGTTGATTATGTTCATTACATTCTGGAAGCAATTTGGTGGCTATTTGGATAGGGAGATTTTGATTGACTCTGTATTCTGAGAGTAGCATTTTGTTATTTTTTTCTTTTGGCTTTGGGAGGAAATATGTTCATTATAATCCATTAGGAATAATTTTTGAGGTTGGTTTTTTTAGTGTTATTTTATCTCAGACTCTTGTACTCTCTTGAGTACATAATGATTTTGGCCAATTTTTCCAGTTTTTGGTCCAGTTGTTCAAATTATGTTCATTACATTCCGGAAGCAATTTGGTGTTTTGGATGGTTTTGGAAGATTTAGATCAGACTCTGTACTCTCAGAGTATTTTGATAATTTTTTCCGCTTTCTCTGTCGGAGGAAATATGTTCATTACAATCAAATAAAAATAATTTGGAGGCTGTTTGGTTGATTTTTTAGTATTATTTTGCATCTGTACTTTGGATGGTTTTTGGGGATTTCTACATCTATACTATCTATGCTCTCATGAGAGTACAGAATATTTTGGTCATTTTTTTTTAGTTTCTTTGGCATGTTTGGAGGAAATATGTTCATTATAATCCATCAGGAATAATTTGAAGGCTGTTTGATTAGTTTTTTAGTATTATTTTGCATCTGTACTCTCTGTTTGATTAGTTTTTTAGTGTTATTTTGTATCTGTACTCTCTGTACTCTCTTGAGAGTAGATACGATTTAGGCCATTTTTTTCAGTTTCTTTAGCCTGTTTGGAGGAAATATGTTCATTATAAATCAATTGGGAACAATTTGGAGGCTGATTCGTTATTTCTTATGAGTGATTTGCTTCTGTACTCTCATTAACTGATTTTTTATTTTGAAGTTTACCATATATGGGAAAAGGATAACTTCGAGATGCAGGCCTACCACCGTAAGAACTATGTTCGATAATATGCAGCACGATTTATTGATGAAGTCATTGACATTTTAAATAGGCTTCATCTGCATCAATTCATTAGACTCTACAGAATTCAGCAAGACTCAATAGCCATTACCTCAATCCTGTCTTATTGGGATATAGAGAAGCAAGCTTTCTTTTGGGCGGCATTCTGCTTTCACCTCGATGAAGTGAAGAATTGTAGGGATGCCAAACAGAGGGGAGAAGGTCTTTGAAATCCTCATAGTGTCAATGGACTATAAGACTATGCTTGAGTACGCAGATACTCATTCGTGACACGCGTTGTACATACATTTTCTCTTTTTTTTTTTGTATATCATAACCATAGGGTGGCATCGAATTGATTGCCTACATAGATAAATTCAATATAACTGCGAGGCCATTTGGGCATTCTAGTTTCATAATTTGATGGTATTACATCAAAGACTTCATACCCGTAAGACACCGTTCATGAGTGGCTTCACTCTTTTATGGTATGTTCTATATCTTGATGTATTATTTGATGCATTGAAGTTAACTTATATAATTAGTTGTAGATCCGGGCTGAGCACATAAGCATCATGAGGTCGCCATCTCCATTTGCAAAGCCATGATGTCTGATGGCCAAAAAATAAAGTTTCCGATGAAGCCTTCATTGGTTTAGGAGGACACCGTGATATACATAATAATATCACTTAGTTCATATAAGAATGTATTTATTTATGTTGTAGTCATCACATTTGCTTATCAGTTTAACACATGTCTGCCTTTCATTTGAGGACATATCAGAAGAGGAGACTTAGCTCCTTGAATCATTTTCCCCTGCCCAACATGCAATACATGTCGAGCCAGATAGCAGTCCTATTCTAAGTCCACTAAGTTCATCCCCCACTGAATCTCCATATGTTTCTCCTTGATATTCTCCCCCATCTAGTGTCTAGCCTGCCCTCTGCTACTACCCTCACAAAAGGCTTTGCGGTGGAGAGAATACTTGCAAGTTTTAGAGACTTGAAGGATATAATATCTTCTTTTCAAGCAACAATGATAGAGAGAATGGATGGGATTAATTTATGGGTTACTGCTATCGAGGAGATTTTTGCTGGGCAGCGGGGTCCTACCAGCCCTACTGTAGGAGGAAGCTCCTGTGGAGGTCACCACAGGGGAAACTCTTGAGGAGGCAACCACAGGGGTAACACCTATGGAGGCTACTAGAGGAGCTTCTCCTCTGGAGGCTAGCACAGGGGAGTCTCTTGTGGAGGCAACTAAAGCTGCTGCTCCTGTGGATACTTCCACTTGGGAAGCCTCTGAGGTAGCCTCCACTGGGGAAGCTCCTGTTGAATCCACCATAGGGGAAGCTATTATGGAGGCCTCCACTGCACATGAAGATTCTCCGAAGCCTTTAATCGATAGCATTGAGCGTGGTGTGAAGGCTCGACAGATAAGGAAGAGGAAAGCTATTTGTTTCCCCTTCACACACACTTACAAGAAGTCACGAGCAATAATATGTGATGTGGTGGCCTCCACTCAAGATGAGAAGCCAGCAGTAGAGGTATTAAGTTACTTTCTTTTAAATTTGAGATAATAGAAATAGATTTCACTAAATTTTTTTATAAGTTCACAAAGATGAGCCAATAAAGGTCGATGACCCACAGACTTCTATCGTTCTGGTGGAGGAGCATCAGTCGGAGGTATGCTTCATCTCAGTAGATTGATTCTTAATTCATAGAATCCTCTTCATCACCGACTTTCATCGCCGTAATTACTGCAGCCAGAGGCACATCATTGACTTCTCATCCGAGTTGTTTCGCTAAGCTGATGCTCCATCTTATTGACACGTTGTGCTCCCGATTCAAGGATAAGTAAGTCAATCTTCAATCAACTCCTTCATACATAAAATAACCTATTTATTTAATTAAGCTTGCTTTAAAATATTTCTCACTTGCAGGGGTGATACAGTATTCGCGGCTGGGAATATCATTATTGTATAAGGGTAGATCAATGAGCGACATATCGATCTCGATGCACACGCTTGATGCCTTCGCCTTCTTACGCTGAGTATTTGCTCTCTGGGTCAGATGTCTATATTTGTACATCTCATGCTTACCGGGTAAGTTACCTCATGATATGCGTATTATGATTTAATCCTTGTATAGATGAAACTACAATTTATAAACGTTCTCTTCTTTTCTTACTGAGTTATGTGAAATATGGCTACACAAGGAAAGCAAAATGTTCATCCAACATGTCACCGCAGACAAGAAGGTCATTACTCTTACATCTAATTATAGATAATCAACACTGGATACTCCTGGTTGGGCATATTAAGCTAGGGGCCTAGTATTTTTATGACTCATTACCAAAACAAACCCATAAGGCCATTCTTCCTAAGATTGTAATAGTTATTTTCAATTTGGTTTTCATAAACTATTTTTTTGGACCACCTTATTGACTATACTTCTTACTATTTAGATCAAATTACTTATTGAAGATGCTGGCCAGTCTTTTGTGAGCAATCCCACAAAATGGCCAATCAAAATGGTGAGTGCCACCAAGATAACAATGATCTGGATTTTATTCTGCAGTACTAATTAAAGAATTAGAAATCCTACTAACTGGTGACCACCAAGATTGGCCAAAGAAGATGAATTACTTTAGGGACGAGTTTGCTTACGCTATCTTTTGTTTGGAAATGAAGCTAAGAACTACATTTAAAGTTTGATAAGTAGAAATAATTGTACAAGGTATTTCTTTTTTTTCAATATCCTCGCTTTGGATCTTTTATTATTAGAGAGAACACGCAATAATTTGGTTGACGGAATGCTTTATATGTGTTTCATCTGATTCTCCTAGAGTACAGTATTTCATCTATTTTTCTTCAATTTTCCTTGACAATTTTGGATAAATTATGATTAAGAACATCCGCAACAATGGTTGATGGGGCTTTTCCGAGATGTATTTTATCGTAATTTCTTATGTTTATGCTATCTATACTCTTTTATACTCTCAGTACTCTCCACCATCTCACTCTATACTCATCTCTGTACTTTCAGTACTCACTTCTGTACTCTTTATACTCTTTATTCCATTGTAGGTAGTTTGAAGGCTGACTATAAGAATATTTAAGGTGTTATGTAGTTTAACTCTTTGTATTCTCCTCATAGTACATATTATTTGCTTATTTTTTTCCATTTCCACTTTTGCTTTGCAGGACGGAGAGGAATTGTTCACTATAACCTTAAAGCAAGTTGGATGCTCCTGGGTTGCTTTTTTATGAGTTTTCAGGCTTTGCAAGTGAACCCTCTATACTCTCTATACTCTCTCAGACTCTCAGATTTCTCTACTCTCTACTCTCTATACTCTCTGGATTCTCTATGTACTTTTTTCTACTCATAGGTAGTTGATATAATATTGTTTATGATTTTATGATGATTTCTTTACTTATTTGGAGAAAATAAGCTTAATTTTGATATTCAAATTATATCATATTTTAAATTCGGATCAATTGAAAAAGTGAAATTAAAATTTACATTATCTAAAATTTATGTTATACTCAGCCACATTCAGAATGCCTCAATGAAAGTATGCAGAGCATATGAAATACTTAGATGTGAATGTAATATAAGTGGTACATTATTAAACTTAACTCTTTAATAAAGGAAATTATGATCTTTAAAATTGTGGTAGAATTTTGTGAATGTATAAAATTACTTTCTACCAAAATCATGCTTCTTAAAACCTTTTTAATTGAAATATGCATAAAATAGATAAATAAACTATCGATGATGCGGCTTACCAACGTCTTATTCAGAAATATAAATTTTGAAGGCAGTGTGGAGCAAATTCTATATTTTAAGATGAAGAATTTTTTCAAATAATGTAATAATTGAAATTATCATCTGAATTAAATTAATATTATTGATAAATTTATAAATAATTACTAAACTAATATCATCGACTAATATCATCTTCATCACGAATTTTTTTCTTTCTTTCTACTAAACTTATTGATAGGAACATACGCTTATCAAAAAATTGTAATGCATGCAATAAAAATTATTTTATAAAATATAGAGTACTTTATAGAGTATATATCAAACTATGTAATGCCTGCAATAAAAATCAGCTCATCCTCGTAAGCAAGGTAGACTCATCAATAAGAAACTATAATTTGGTAAAATATAAGAAATTTTATTGCCATACTCTAAGGATTACAAAGTCTTTAATGGGGGGTAAACTCTATGCACTACTGCTTTAAGAGCAATAAACAACATAGTGAGGAAAAAAACCAAGAAGAAAATAATTGACCCATATTAAAGTCCATTTGGACCTTCGGTTTCAAGCAAGTTATGTACTCTTTCTCAGTACTGCATTCTCCTATAGAACATTTTGGGCATTTTTTTCCACTTTCTTTGGCCTATTTAGAGGATGTAAGTTCTTGGGCTGGAGAGTACTAATTCATCTAGTAAATGCATCTCCATGAGGCATAATCACCGAGAAATTACTAAACAATACAATAAACTCAAATATGAGATGTAGTATTCAACAATGTTTGATTATGACAAAGTTTCTTCAAAAATTGACAATATTAATAAACCTAAATAAAATTGAAATATGAGATTATTATGTCAAGAACCATTAAGTTGAAGAAGCTTTGAAATATTGACTTAAATAGAATATGAGTATATATAGATTGATTAGTAAATCTTAGTCATTAAATATCATAGTAAATTAATTCATTTTCAAGATAAATAGATAAATTTTATAATAATAGTACATTTAAGATAAAGATGCTCACGAGAAGAAAGTCATCCTAATGAAGAAATGATTGTACAATCTGACGCAGAAGAAAGTCATCATAATACTGCAACTCTGAGGCAGTCTTTCTAACCGAATCCCGTAGGTGAGACTGCTGGTGTGCCTGTTAAGTACAAGAAAGTCATCTTGAAGACTCTAAAGCATTGCGAAATGATTGCACAAAGAACACATAACTAAATGATATCATGCATTGAAATATTTTTCTCGTAATAATATCCATCATCAACTTAGTGTACCCTTCACCTACCGATGATTGAGCTTGAGTTGAATTCCTGAGGCAGAACATCGTATCAGTTAATGATTTTTTACAGCATCGATGTGTGCTATTATGTGTGTACCTCTAAAAAATACTCTGGCATAACAGAGAAAGGTGTTGCAATGGGTGACAAAATACGTTTTGTGACACTATCAATTTGTACTTTGGTTTCTGTAACAACAAAAATAGGATGGTTTAAAGATTAGCAGCAATATTTTAAATACTAAAAATTAAGAGGCAAATAGAGAATTACTCTTGGCTTTCTTGTATCTCTCCCAATATCCCTTAAGCTCGTTGGAAATATTCTTTGACGTTGCTTAACCTGGATCCTTTAATATGTCTTTTCCTCTGTATGGTTGACTTCTTCTTCTTACTCACACTGGAAGAGAATTCTCACTTATTATATAGTCGACATCGTCATATAGTTTTTTTTAAGGATTGAAGCATATAGTCCCCAGCTCTATTATTACCCTGTGCCCTGATGCTTATTTGATATGCATATCGACTAATGTGGTTCCGAAAAATAATGTCAGTAGCATTTCCATATGTGCCTTCCACATCTCTTAATTTTCTATATGCACTATCGATGTAAATATCCCTCTTTGCTCTGGTAGACCATCGCATGAGAAGATACTTATCCGAAATGCACCATCTTCGACTAAGAACTCGATATAGAATGGGCACAAAGTAATCCCATAATTTCAAATTTCTTACAAGTATAAGTTACATCTAGGGTAGTCCCATTGAAATGGACAGTCCATGTTTTGGATGAATTTTTATTCTCTAAGTTTCTCACCAAATACTCCATGGGGCTATCATCTGACATAGTTACTGATAGACCTCCAACTCCATGCAAAAATTCTTTCTCAAATCTAGTATAAAGCTTTCTTATCTTAAACATAATAGCTTGTTTTAGAATTGAATTGGTCTTAACAACAGGAACAATCGATGACTGGCTACACTTGAAGTCTTCGTCATGTTCATTCCAGCTCCATGTCTCCATAACCTTCTCCAACCCCAAGAAACAATCTGTGAGCAAACTTGTTGGTTTAGAGATTCCGTGGTATACGTTGTTCATTGACTCACTACGTTGCGTTGACAAGATGCCCATGTAATGAGTCTTTCGAATGTAGTGGACCACTTGGGATCTAATTTTATAAAGCTCGACACCAAGCATGATCATGCAAATTGCCTTCTTCTAGCATGACTGCTTCTTCAAACTCTTCCTCTGAGTCACATTTGCTCATGCATGCATAAAATAACCCTTGTACCCTCTTATTACTATTAAAGTAATGAACCTTGGAAGGAGCTTTCTTCAAAATATGCTATTGGCATAACTTATGATGAGTATGCAATAATATAATTTTGATAGCTCTCGCCATAGCCTGATCTTGATCAGTGAATATTGTTGTAGGATGTCTATCACTCATCAACCAAAGAAATGTCTGAAATAGCCATGAGAATGACTCAATCGTCTCTTCTGATAAAAAGGCTACTCCAAATAACACATTTTTCCAGTGATGATTCACTCTAATAAAAGGGGCACAAACAAGATTATATTTATTGAGTCGATAGCTTGTATCAAAAATTATCACATCACCAAAATAGTCATATTCTATCCTAGACATGTCATTGCTCCAAAAAAACTTACTAAGCAATCTGACTCATCAACTTGTACATCCCATGCAAACATCCCGTCCACTGCTTGCTTTCCTTGAACAACTATATTAATGCATTATTGTCACCATTCACAATCCTCGATCTTTTCTCTTTCTGAAAAAAATTGAAAGTATATCTTTTTATGAATCCAATATTCTCTACGCTGCTAACTTCCTCACTTAGATAGCTGAATACATCAATTGCTCTAATTTCCGATTGTCTTCAACAGCCTTTTTCTCTAATGCATCGGTGATCTAAGATGTAGGTCACAGCTTTTGCCAACGAATGATTATGACTTTCTATATTTTTTTAACCATCTCCTCCAAGTTAACAGATATCAATCATGGCAGGCACAACCTTGTATCAATTTTTTCCGAATTTTGCTAAGTCGTTAGATGATTTCTTCCGACTTGCTTTTGCACATAAAATATATTTTGATTTCAATTTCTTGGAGTTTGACCAATAACTAGTATAGTCTCAACATCAATAATTTGATGTGCTAATAGATAAATGATACGCCTCCATTTCGCTCAACAAGGTGCCAAGGAGTTTCCCCAAATTTGGGTCATTGGACATCACGACTTCGTCATTGCACTGCTCATTGATCGCATTCACCTGCCCAGATAGGTCCACATAAATATGACATGTAAAATAGCTCCACAAATAAACATATTCCCTCCAAATAGGCCAAAGAAAGTGAAAAAATGAGCTAAATACTGAGAGTACAAAGAGTACAGATGTAAAAATCCCTCAGAAACCATCAAAACAGTCACCAAATTGCTTCCATTGGAATGTAATGAACATAATCTCAATAACCAGGCCAAAGAAATTGGAAAAAATATCACTAAAATTATCTGTACTCTCAAGAGAGTACAGATGCAAAATAACACTGAAAAACTAATCAAACAGCCTCCAAATTATTCCTGATGGATTGTAATGAACATATTTCCTCCAAATAGGTCAAAAAAATAGAAAAATGACCAAAATGCTCTGTACTCTCATGAGAGTACAGAGAGTACAGAGAGTAGAGAGTACAAAGAGTACAGATACAAAATAACACTAAAGAAGCAACCAAATAGCCTCCAAATTGTTCCTAATGGATTTGTAATGAAGATATTTTCTCCAAACATTCTCATAGAAACTAAAAAAAAATGTCCAAAATACTTTGTACTGTACTATCGTGAGAGTACAGAGAGTACACATGTAAAACTCTTCTAAAAACTAACCTAAACAGCCTCCAAGTTGCTTCTAATGGAATGTAATGAACATATTCTCTCCAGACAGGCCAAAACTCATGAAAAATAATATGAAATTGGTCAGTACTCTCATGAGATTACAAAGAGTATACCCATGCAAAGCAGATCCTCAAAACAAGCAAAGTCCTCTTACAAAGAACTCCAAACAGTGTAAGAAATATACACTAAATAAAATAATTTCAAGGAATAACACTAACAAACCGTAAAAAAATTATACGTATACAACGGTTGAAAAAAATTACCGATGAATTTTTATTTAATACATCTTCAGCTATTTTCTCAAGGCCATAACTTCCAAATTCGTTCTCCATCTTCATGGTTCTTTCGCAAAAAGGAAATGAGATTTTCTATTTCTCTCTCTGAGCTCGATTTGCAAGAAAAAAATATACCCTAAACCCTAAATCTAGATATTTATTTCTTCTAAATTCCTCCCACGCATTCTAACGCCCTTGTTTTGAACCAGATCCTGCCGTGGTAAGTGATCGATTGATGGCTCTACCTTGCTTACGAGGATGAGCTGATTTTCATTGCAGGCATTATATAGTTTAATATATACTCTATAAAGTACTTTACATTTTATGAAATGCTTTTTATTGCATGCATTATAAAATTTGATAAGCCCATATGTTCCTATCAACAAGATTAATAGAAGTTGAAGAAAAAAAATTTCTGTAATGAAGATTATATTAGTATTGATGATATTAGTTTAGTAATTACTTATAAATTTATCAATATTATTATTTATTTCGATGATACTTTCATTGTGGCATTATGAATGTGCACGAGTATCTTGGTTTATTCTAGCGATTTGACATACCAAGTATCATTCAATCGTAATTATTAGATATTTTACAATATAAATTACTGTAATTAATAAATTTTAGCTTCACTTTTTTCAGTTGATCCGAATTTAAAATATAATATAATTTGAATATCAAAACTAAACATATTTTCTCCAAACAAGTAAGGAAATCATCATAGAAATATAAACAGTATTATATCAAGTTACCCATCAATTGAGAAGAGTACAGAGAGTACAAAGAATACAGAATATAGAATGTACAAAGAGTATAGAGAGTACTGAGTAGAGAGAGGGCGCCTTCTCGAAGGCTTTTTTTGCTTTGTGTCTTTTACCTTCAAGATGCTCTTTAAGGGCTTCCTCACTGGAAGTGTTGACCTCACAGATAGCACATTCTCTCTATGCCATAAGACCTCCTCTCTGTTTGACATCCCTATTATCACTGCAACTTCATCGGGGGTGATGCTCTTTAAGGCTTCTTTGCTTGTAAGGCTTCTTTTGCTTTATGTTTTTACCTTCAAGATGCTCTTTAAGGCTTCCTCACTGGAAGTGTTGACCTCATAAATAGCACATTCCCTCTATGTCATAAGACCTTCTCCCCTCTATTTGGCATCCCTATTATCACTGCAACTTCATCGGGGGTGAAAGGAATGCACTGCCCACCCAGAAAGAAAGCTTATTTCTCTATGTCCCAGCAAGACATGATTAGGTAATAGCAATTGAGTCTTGCTTAATTCCATGGAGTCTAATGAATTGATGCTGATGAAGCCTCTGTAAAATGTTAATGACTTCATTACTAAAGAGTGCTGTAGTATTATCAAACACCATTAGAGCGGTGGTAGGACTGCATCTCAAAGTTATCCTTTTCACAGACATGGTAAACTTCAAAATGAAAAGTTAGTAAATGACAGTACAGATGTAAATCAACCATAAAAATCAACCAAGTCACCCTACAAAATTGCTACTAATGGATTGTAATGAACATATTTCTTACAAATAGGCCAAATAAATTGCAAAAATATTGGCAAAATCATCTGTACTCTCATTAAAGTACAGATACAAAAATCCCCTAGAAGCCATCCAAACAGCTGCCAAATTGCTTCCAACGGAATGTATTGAACCTAATCTTAATAACCAGACCAAAAAAATTAGAAAAAATAGCCAAAAATTATCTGTATTCTTATGAGAGTACAGAGAGTACAGATGCAAGAAAATACTAATAAATCAACCAAACAACCTCCAAATTGTGCCTAATGAATATATTTACTCCAAACATGCCAAAGAAATAGGAAAAAAATAATCAAAATGCTCTGTACTCTCAGGAGAGTATAGAGAGTACAGAGAGTACAAAGAGTATAGAGAGTACAGATGTAATGAAAATAATCTCAACAACCAGTCCGAAGAAATTAAAGAAAATATCCAAAAATTATTTGTACTCTTAAGAGGGTACAGATGCAAAATAATACTAAAAAAATAACCAAACAGCCTCTAAATTATTCGTGATGGATTGTAATGAATATATTTCCTCCAAACAGACCAAAGAAAATTATTTCTAATGGAATGTAATAACCATATTCTCTCCATCCAAGCAAAATAAACTGCAAAAATATTCAAAAAATTATCTGTACTCTCATGAGAGTACAGAGAGTACATATGTAAAAATCTCTCAAAATAAACAAAGTCCTCTTGCAAAGAACTCCAAACAGTGTAGGAAATATACACTAAATAAAAGAATTTCAAGGAATAATACTAACAAATCATAAAAAATTGTATACAATTGAGAAAAATTACGATGGATTTTTATTTAATACATCCTCAGCTATTTCCTCAAGGTCATAACTTCTAAATTCGTTCTCCATCTTCATGGTTCTTTCGTAAAAAGGAAATGAGATTTTCTCTTTCTCTCTCTGAGCTCGATTTGCAAGAAAAAATATACCCTTGAACCCTAAATCTATATATATATATATATATATATATATATATATATATATATATATATATATATATATATATATATATATATATATATATATATATATATATATATATATATATATATATTTCTTTTAAATTCCTCCCAAGCATTCCAATGACGCTTCTTCTCCTTTGAACGAGCGGGGTAGGCTGATAAACAACGCCATCATCATGACTACATAAGCGCTAAAATAGGAAAAAAATCAGGACATGGCGAGATTAGTGCACATAATGCTACGCGGGACTCCGCATATTTTAGGAGGAGCGGTTTTAGGTTTTATTTTAGGTTTTTTTTTAAATTTAAGCTAATTAATATATTAATTATGCTAATTAATATACTAATTAACTATAATCTGAATTTTATAATGATAAAAAATATATAGTTAATATATATATTCCTCTTAGATTATTCCTATATTCTGGAAGCAACGGTGTAGTCCGTTTCACGAACGGAGGTCATTTGACTTGCGTCGGCGCCTCCTGACCTCGATATGCATCCAGGTATGTTGACGACTTGAGCGCTTGATCAGTTAATCATTAAGTTATGCTATATTTATATCCTGATCAATTTTGATATTCTGAACGTGATGACGAAGTCTGTTCATCGATCGGAGGTCACTTGAGATGATTTTGATGACGCCTTGTGCATTTTAGCCTCCATTTACGTGTTATCACTTCAAATCATTCGACATTTGCACAGAATCATCCGAATTGAGCGTAGACTATCTCATTTGATAGATTTCAATATTTTGAGTTTAACGATGCAATCATTTTCGTGAACGGAGGTCATTTGACTTGCGTCACAGCTTTTTGACTCTAATATGCCTGTCAACATATTCATAGCTCAAGCGCTTAATCGATTGATCGTTAGATTTTAAAGTATTTATATTCTGATCGATTTCGACATTCTAAATGCAACAACAAAGTTTGTTCATTGATCAGAAGTCGTTTCGATCATTTTCGATGACGTTTAGTGCATTTTGAGCCTCAATTTGAGCACTGTCGCTTCTGAATTCCGTCGAGTTAGACATATAGGCCTGACTTTGACTTTGTGGTACACATATAGAGGTCAACAAGGAACATCTAGCATAACATGCTTTTAATTTTTATATTTTTATTTCAATGCATTTTTAAAATTTTTGTAGCCTTGTAGGTGATTAACGAATATATTTTACTGCTCCTCGAACATGATGGACATATTCACATATCTCTTTCAGCCCATCTTGCACAATTAAGTTAATAATGTGAGCTATGCATCTCATATGTAAGAAGCGACCATCAAGAATGCTACCTTCTCTCTTGCCAAATTTTTTTTGCAAGTGTATGATGATGCCATTATTTGAACTTGCATTATCAACTGTCACAGTGAAAATTGCATCAATCCACCAATCTACAAGACACTTCTCAATTTGTTGCCCAAATAATTCTCCCCTGTGACTATAGATAGGACAAAAGTTTATAATTCTTTTATTGAGTTTTTAGTCATCATCAATGAAATGTGCAGTGATACACATATAGTTAATTCGTTGAATGGATGTCCAAGTATCAGTTATAAGACAAACTCTATGGCAGGACTTCTTGAATAGATGTTTTAGAATTGCTCTCTCATCCTAATAAAATTGAAAGCAATCACGTGTCAATGTCCATTGTGAAGGTATTTGAAACATTAGATAACATTGAGAAATGAAATGTTTAAACCCCCAACCTTTTACATGCTTAAAAGGAAATTCATCGGCAATAACCATCATTGCTAAAGCTTTCCTTATATTTTCTTGGTCAAATCTCTATGCCTTAAGGCTTGCTCAAACCTCTTCACCTTTAACACCAAATTGTAATGCTAGTTTAGTTTGATTTGGTTCATTATTAAGAGGATTCTTTTGACACAAAGAAATATGTGCCCTTAAGTTTGAAGTGTCATTAATATTTGGATCACTGTGATATGACTTTTCACAATAATTATATTTGCTCAATTTTTCTCCTTCCTTATTAGTATATCTCACAAAGTGATCCCAAACCTCAGATCTAGGTTTAGGAGCTTTTCTTTTTTTCTTTGCAATTGGTGGTTTCTCATTACTGACACTCGCATCCATGTAACTTGAACTTGTTGAGTAGTGGTCATATCTTTAGGAACTAATAATATTTGAACTATCTCCAACTTGTGACATGTGTCTAGACTCTAAAAAAATCTATACAATAATGAAAAAAAAAGAGTAAAACATGCTTTAATAAATTACATCAATAAAAATTATTTCAATTAAAGAACTATTGGATACTATAATATTGAGAAGAAAAAAAAAGGTATAAATCGTATAATTGAATAGTATTATTTCATGTATGTAAATTGCAATTCTCAATCAACTCCATCAAGTAATGTATTCCAAACATTATCATATAATGTCACATTTCTCAACATTACCATTCAGTATTATTTGCATTAAAGCTGTCCCAATAATATTACTTGCATAGTTGCATAAAAAAAACTACTAAGAAGAAGAAAAAAAAAACATCATAAGGCTTACATCATAATTCATAAGGCATATATGGTAGGATTTAATACTTAGATGCTTGCTTGGTAATAAGAAAAACAAACAAGTAAGACATACACCACGACTAGTAATTAGATGCTTGCATGGTAGGATACTAGGATTTAATGAGGCTTTCAACCTTTCCCAAAAAAAATCAGGAAAAATTCTATGTGCTCTCGACTTGATAACATCTCAATGCTTTCAACTTTTCACAAAAAAAAAAAAAACAGGAAAAGTGGTATTGCTAGTCGGCAACTCAAAGAAACAAGAAAATCAGTTATTCATTCTTCCAAGTTCCATCACAATTATAAAATCTAACCACCCAACTGAGCCAAATTGTAACTCCCAACTAACTGAAATGCGCAATTCATATATATATGTTTGAAGATAACTTCTAGATTCAAGCTTTATAAGTCATATGGTTGCAAAAAAAATTATAAATATCTTGTTTTCAGTAAATCGAGAACACAAAAAAACAAAAAAAAATGCATTTTCCGCTCAGTCATCCATATTTGAAAACATTAGGTCCATAGGATTACCAATATACCTTGCATAAATATGTGAAAACAGTAGGTCATTCAATCACTAGAAGTAGAAACAGCAGACATCAAGTTCAAGTCTTCAACTTCAAACCCTAGCTCCATCAAAATCGAAACAACAAAGAAATAAAGAAGCCCAGTAAGACAATCAACAACATAACAAAGATAAAGCCATACAAAGCCACAAGACAAAGCTCACAAAGATCAAGCCATCAACAACCACAAAAGAACAACATGGTGTGAGATGAGATGGGATCATGGATTTAGTTCTTACCTCTCAAAGAGTCATCGACGTGAAGAGAACCAAGCCGTTAGGGAAAAAACTAAAAAGATAGGAGTAGCCGTGAATAGTAAAGTCTGAAAGTCAAATGCGGAAATCAAAATCGCTGGAACCCGGAATGCCGAATGCCTTATGCCCTAACTCCTCCTAAGGAATGAAACGTCAATCGGAAGAAAGATTGATTCGAAGAGTCGAAGAAGTTACAAGTATACGACGTCGAGAACTCGAAGCGTCAAGGACTCGAGTGACGAGTCTGCTGGGCGGCCCGAGTCGAGAAGTTAAATAGTTAATCAGTTTGTTTGGTTAAACTGAAAAATTTTTAATTAAAATCGAACTAAAAATCAAAAAACCGAACAAACACACAAATTCAACCGAAAATCAAATAATAATCATGAAAACTGAACCAGATAAACCAAATAAGCTCAGTTCAGTTTGGTTTTACAGTTCAGACCAATTAATGCACACCCCTAGTTGCTCCTATGAGAAGGGAAATATACAACAGTTTATTCTGTAATTTTTCTTGCACCAAGTCTTGCATGCTTCCATATGATTAACGGACCTTTAAAGCAATATTTGGAGTTATGTACTTGCACACATTATCATATTATTAGTTACATTTCACTTTTTTTTTGCCTGTTATCTTCAATTGTTAGCAAGAACTAATTGTTTACAACAATCATAATAATTTTTCATATGCAAGCTCAAGAAACAATTTGACGAAAAGAATGCTAGTATGAGGAAAAGTATCCTCATCTCTATGAAAAAATTTCTACAGTTCACATATTTACTTGGATAAAAAAATTAGAATTGTCAGCTAACTTCTAAATACGAGTATGGTAAGATGGGAAAACATTTTTGGGTGACATTGAAGGCCACACTTGCCATAACCACTTTGCGTTTTCACAGTTCCTTCATTGCAATGAAACAAAACAAGAACAAAAACATAGTAGTAGATTGTGGCTATTCATCAATTTGTTTTTGGCTACAAATTGTATTAGAAATAGAGAGAGAGAGAGAGAGAGAGAGAGAGATACTAATTTTTCTGTCTTTGCCTATCCAATATAAAATACTCTACTATTAGTTTTCATAAAATTTATGTTGATTTATTTTATTTGCATTGAATAACTCAAGATATTTAAAAATTACAGCTGACTTCAACTAAATCATAATCCTAAAACATAATTTTCAACTCCTCTTTTTTAAACATTTAGAATGACTCAAAAAGATTCACTAAGTTGATAAAACTTGATTTAATAAGATTTTAAGAATTGGTATGCCATGTAAGTTTCAGATTTTAATCATCGCAAAATTTAGTAAAGTTAAAATTACAATAAACAACCTGGTATATATAGCAGAAATAAAGGATTAAGGTGGTAACTAGGAATCCATATTAGTGACAAACAAATTAAAATAATAAGAATGCAAGCAAAAGAAAAAAAAAAGAAGTTACAAATTATCAACTCTTCCTCAACAGTTGGTGATCTAACAAAAAAAAAAAAAAAAAATGAAACTAAAGAACATATAAAAAGCAAAATCTACATTAGAAAATCAAGAACTTGATATCCAAAGGTGAATTAGAGGAAAGAAATTGGATACTATGAGAGGAAAGAAAATCACAACACACTGAAATTTTGTTAAACTAGTAAAAAAAAAAAGAAAAAGGAAGCAAACGAACTTAAATCTGCTTAAATCGTAATCATTGGTGATCTCTTCATAAGCTAAGACATTTGAATAAAAAAAGTTGATGACATGTAATTGGGAGGGATTTAATATCCTATAATGAAGCAGAGTTACAGTGGCAGTTGGGCATCTTATTTTTGTTGTATTTGGAAGTTTTAGATGCTAGATAAGTAAATATTAAGTTTAGGATGTTAGATATGTAAATCAGGATGTTTTGTGTTATGTATGTAAACCCTCCTTTTTTTAACCTCACACTTATGTTTCATGACAAAAAGTAGCCTTATAAAAATTAACCTAACTTAACATGCATATGATTAAGGGTCTTTTCAGAATAGTTATAGCTGCATGAAAAAAATTGTGATGAAACTATTGTACGAAAAAGTTGTATGGGTATACAAATTTGTTTTATTTTACAAAGTCAACAGTTTACCTACGCAGCAGAAGTAGTTAAGTCGAAAAATATAACTTTCTTATATAGATTTCTCAAAATGCAACTAAAACGTAATTCCTAAACAGAGCAGCATTAAGTTTTCGATCCTCATCGCTCTACCAAAAGCAGCCTAAATTTTCAGTGGATATTTATAATTTTTTTGGCATGATAGCACCAATTGAGGACATATCCTTAACGTAAATGATATAGCGTTTCTAGTATTTCAATGATTCAACCACAACATGAAATTATCTAGCATTAAGTGAGGTACCTTCATTTGACTTCATTTAGTTTCTTGGCAAAGAATGTAACAAAAGATTATTATTTTAGAGGCATCGAAAGTAACTTCAAAAGGCTTGAAGATGGCAAACCATCAAAGGAGAGGGAAAATGTGATTAAAACCTTAGGTCCTACAAAATTCATTCAATTCCAGAAGATTAGTGATCAATGAGACAATAATAGAATGAAGTCTTTAATAAAACTCCTATAAAAACAATTATCTTATGAAAGTTTCTAACATATGTATAACTTTATCATTGGAGGTGGCCAGTCTAAACTTGCTCTAAATTTAAAAAAAAAAATCATACTGTAATGTGATAATTGATATGATTAGATCTTGAGAAATCACCTTAAATTATACAAAAAAAAAAAAATACTTTTGAGGTTAATGTATAAATTTTCTCTCTTAACTAATTCAAAAATTTATTAGAGATTTTTAAAATTTTGTTATTAGTAATGAAAATTAGGACAGCATGAAAACAATATAATTTATTTTTAAAAATCAAAATATTTTAAAAATATACTAAATAAATATATTTTTAAAAATGATATAAAAATAAAGAAATACAAAATGAAATTGAACCCAAAAAAACTTAATTTTCAGATTTTATAAAATAACTATAGAAGATGATTTTTAAGACACAAAGTAAGACTTTAATTTTCACAACTACTAAAAAAAATTATCTTTTTGATTTTACAAAGCATTTGAAAGATGAAAAATTGGAACCAAATTAAAGCTATAAAGGTTATTAGGATCACTTTGAGAAAGTGCGAATTACGAAAAGTTATAACTGATCTTAGCAGTCAACACTTCTTGTTCCTATAAAATGATTAATGTTCCTGAATGAACTTAGAAAATATGTAAGAAAAATGTTTTAATTTAGTATATAAAAAATATAAAGTATTTATAAATTAATAAACTAATATATATTTTCGATTCTAAATCAAGATTCAGATGCAACGAAAGAAAAATCAAAACATCAAGGAATAGTTCTATCAATTAAAATAAAATAAAATAAATTTTTTTTATTTAATAAAATAAAACTAAAATATATTAAAAATAAAAATAAGTGTCCTATCATAAAAGATAAATCATCAAAAAAAATTCTTCTCATAAAACACAAATCTTGATGTCATTCTCAAACTACAAATTTTAAAAATAAATTAAAGATCATCCGTCTATCAATTTTAACAAATATATAATCAAACTAAACATTTAAACACGATAATTCTACCAACATCAAAAGCATTCTAATCCGAATTCAAATAAATGAATCAAGAACTTAAAATATAATGTGAACTTTCAATTCATTATCTAAAGAGTTGAACAATCTCTAAACATAACATGCATATAGTCGAATTAAACAATTTTACGAGAGGAATCAAACAAATATAAGATCACTCAATTTTGAAGATATTAAAATAATTAAATGCTAAAAGAATAATTTACAATCAAGAATTTAGTACAAATGGATCAATGGAGTATTTTGTTGCCACTTATTATCACCAGTTACTATTAATAGTTATTATAGCTTGATCATCATCATTGACTATTATATACTTCTAAAATTATTATTACCTAATTTTTACACAAAAGAAGAACAAACAAGTAGTCTCATAATTTTTTTTTCTTTTCAAAAATTTTCACATAAAAATTTGAATATTTTTAAAATATTTCTATTATTTATAGGTGTGCAAGACTTTCACATAAAATTAAAAAGATTAAAATTTGATTTAATAATTATAAAATTTCTAATATACAACGAGAAAAAAAAAGAAGAAATATTTGTTTTTGAGGCATTGCTCTCAAGTCTTTCAGTATCAATTCTCACGTGCTCATTTTGTAGTTTTGTTTAGGAGATATTTGATTGCTGCATTTAGAATACAATATAAAAAAAATATAATGTAAAGTGAATATAATAAATTTTGAATATTTTATAATTGTTTGGTTCTATGTAAAGTAAATACATGTAAATTATATTTTCTGTTTGGTTGAGCATATATAAAATAAAGTAAATACCTATATTGTAAATATTTAATTGGATGAATATAAAATAAATATATGTATTATGAATACTTTATTATATGTAAATTAATTATAGAAATTATTTAAAGTATTTAATTAAAAAATAAATATTATCAAATAAAATATAAATAAATTATAAATAAAATTTTTTCTTGACTAAAAATAAATAAAATCAAATACAAATAAAATTTATTTTGAATATTTAATTATTAGTAATTAATTTACAAATTTTCTAAGATATTAAAATAAAATCAAATACAAATAAAATTTATTTCTAATATTTAATTATTAGTAATTAATTTACAAATTTTTAAGATATTAATTATTAGTGTTATAAGTAAATAAAATTTAAATATTATCATTTTATATTAACATAATTTAATATATATATATATGTATATATATATATATATATATATATATATATATATATATATATATATATATATATATATATATATATATATATAATTTTATTATATTAAACATTAATTAATTAATAGGAATTTTTATTAAATAAATTAATCATCAAGATTTAATATTTATTTATTAAATAATTTTAATTTAATAAATAATTTACTCTTTAATTATTTTTTTACTAAATAAACAAAAATTTAATAATTATTTTAATTTTTTGATTTATCATGAATTATTTATCATCAATTTGAATAAACATAATTATATTTATTAAATCTTAATTAAGCTATAATAATATTTATTTTAATTAAAGTTAAAATTAATATTAATGATTCAGCGAATTAGAAAAATAAAAAAAAAAAGTTTTCCCAGGCTCGCTCATCAAAAGAAAAAAAAATCTTTGCTCCACGATCCGCTCATAGCGTTCGCGCTCATGTAAATAAATCTCGTTTTGCGTATTTGTTCTGAATTAATCTGAAAGGAAACGAAATACCAATTTTATATGATAATTATATTTACTCGGAGAAACCTAAAGGAAGAATTCGCGTATTTGGATTACATTACATTTTCTGACCGAATTCATGGGTATTAAAAAGTATCTTTGTGGGTAATGTATTATAGATCTCAAGAATTATTATATCAATAAAACCATCATTACACATACATACTTTCATCCTAAAAAAGAATCGAATTCGATCTCAGAATTTCCGGTCTAATTTCTTAGTTTCCTTTCAACGCCTTTCCAGAGGATTTTTTTCCAACTTTCGTGGAAGCCTCGCGCGAAAATTGTTCCACGTTTCTCATTGACAACTTTTGTTGAGACTATAGGTCAAAGTTGTATACACATGTGTCGCTTTGAAATTTGTGCAATGATTTATTTATTTATTATTTTAAATTTCATTCATTGTAATTATTTGTGCTGATGGTAACTTTATAACAGTTGCATGAAAATTTTCAAATTTGGCATCCTCAGTTATAAAACAAGAGTTCTCTTCTCTTAGACAGTCGCATGAAATTTTGCATGTTATTTAAAATTTTGTAATAATATGAAATAAAAGCATAGTTGTAAAAATAAGATCAAACCTATCTATTTATCAGTTCAACTATGAAGATCTTTTGGTCCATTAGATCTAAATCCAAAATCATTTTTATACAAAAAACAGTCAAAATCAGTGGTTGAATCAGAGAATCAAATCAATTTCTTAATGATAAAGTAATTACAGCATTGATCAAGTTTTAGCATTTTAATTTTATTAGATAATAGGAAATAATAGAAAATAAAAAAACTCAAAATAAATGTCACAAAATTTAGAATCATACTCAAAATAATTACATAAATTTACATACATTGCACACAATTTCTGTGAATTTATATACCTATTACCTAAGTTTGATATTTATAAAATAATACTTTTTATTTTAAAAGTTAAAGATAAAATTATTTTTTATGTAATATTAAAAATTCAGACGTTATTTAAGTAAAAATGAAAGTTTAAGTGGTTGATATATAAATATATAAGAATTACATCCTATATATGTAAATGCCTCAAATATTTAAGTTGGAAGTGTTATGGCTTATGAAATTATATATTAAATTGATAAAATATTTTATTGTATCATTATTATATCATTTAAAATAATTAAAATAACATAGTTTGAATCCTTGAACATTGAACCTCACATCATTCTAGTTCGATGTCTAATTTGATTTTCAAAATCTTGAAAAAATGTGATGTTTGACATAAAATAATGTCTTGCATGTAGAAAGATGACTTGAAAAGCAAATTGAGAATCCTTCTTGAGTATCTTAGCTTTTTTAGATTATGATACACAACCAATAATAAGAATTAGATAATAGAGATAAAAAATTTTATATTTCTTACAAAAATTTATTAAATTTTTGAGGCCTAATCTTGTCGAACAACATTAATTAATATAAAAAAGAGTTATAGGACTCTTCCCCAAATGTTAATTAGAGAAGTCAATATAATATAAATAAACAAGATTTGGGTTTGGTCAACAAGGATGATTTTGGAAGGTGATAGACATATTATGAGATAGTTGCGATGAAGCCTCACAAGAGATGCGTGTCATTAATATCAAGAGAAAAATTTGAGGCCTTAAGCATCGCTTCATTATCTTCTCAACTCTCTCCTTTTCGACAATCATTTGATTTATTTCTCCTCAAAAAACAAAAGACCTTATAACTATAAAGGAACATTAATAAAAAGCTCTAGAAAATGCCTTGCCATAGTGAATAAATGTCAAGACAATCATGCTGCTCTAAAATTTTATCTTATTTAATATTTTTTCTACTATATTTTCTATTTTTGTTATTCTTAATCAAGCAAATTTGATCACTACTAATTTTTCTTCTCCTATTCGAATGTTGGTGGAGCTATCTTCTTTGCATTTAGCTTGTTGACCTCCATCTTGTAGAGTCAAGTTGAGCTCGGTAAATTTGATGAAATTATCTAAATAAATGAAATGCACTTTTGTAATTAATCAAAAGATCTCCATCGATGACGGTGCCATACGCTTAATGTCAAAATTGATCAAAATATCATATTTCAATTTGTGATTATCGAACATGGTACGCTAATGATATATCGAATTGAAATCGTTGTACAAATGAATTCTGAAATTGATCATATTAGCGTCAATGTTGAAACTATCAAATGAGACTATCTCATTTGAATGAGTGCAATCAATGTCGAGTGGACAAATGTGACACATAAATTTGGGTGAAGTGACCAATTACATTTGAACAATGACCTGATTGCGAAAGGACTACGTCATTGCATCCGAAACATCAAAATTATCTAGAATAGGCATTCAATTTAAATAAAATTGCACTTAAAATTTCATCAAAATTAGCACGTATTTCGAAATAAATCCATCAAATTATCTCCTAATTGTGCCGAATCAATACCTCAAAACTTGCGTCCACTCCATACCTCGCCCACAATTCAATAATTATTATCATTCCTTATCATTCTTATCTCGTCCCATCTCACACGGCTGGTAAATGATCGCACAATGGTGAGGATGCGACGAAAGTTTTCTCCCGCCGTTTCTGAGAAAATATTATGTCGGTCGCGTAGCTTTGCGTGGACTCAATCCCGACAGCGTGTCGTATTTTTTTCTCGTTTTAGCGGTTACGATAATAACATAGCGGACGGCCGTAAAGGGATGGCGTATTGACTTCCACACTTCCTTGGCACCGTGTTCAAAGCGGAGAAGAAGAACGAGAGATTCTGTCGTTTGACATTCCTTTCCACGTGAGCGGTTTAGTGCTTTCTTTCGGGATGGATTTTTCTTAGCTCGTTCTCGATCATGGCCTTCGTGATATAGCAAATCAAAAAATTGAGGTATTGTAGGTGACTACATGAGGTATTTACACATGCATTCCCGAACTTGAATAAATTTAGGGTTTACTCTGTTCTTCTCACTGTCTAGTGAAAGATTGGTTATTTTTTATATGTTATTTTGTATCTGTATTCTCTATACCTCTCTCGAGGGTACATAGCATTTGGGATTTTTTTTCGAGTTTCTTTAGCATGTTTCTTGAGATTATGTTCATTACATTCAAATGTAAGCAATTTGGAAATTTGTTTGGATGGTTTGAGTTTTTATGGCATCTGCTGTACACCTCTCTTGAGGGTACAGATCATTTAAGGATTTCTTTTGCCAGCTTATTTTACTTCTTTTGATTATATTTAGGGCATTCCAATAGAAGCAATATAAATGCTATTTGGATGGTTTCTGGGGATATTTTGTATCTGTACTCTCTGTACCTCTTTGAAGGGTATAGATCATTTATGTCATTTTTTTCTAGATTATTTTGCTTATTTATTGAGATAATGTTCATTACATTACAATGGAAGCAATTTGAAATCTGTTTGGATGGTTTCTGGGGGGTATTTTGCATTTGTACTCTCAGTACCTCTTCGGAGGGTACAGAGCATTTAGGGACTTTTTTTTCTATTTTATTTTACCCATTTCTTGAGATAATATTCATTACATTACAATGGAAGCACGGGGATTGGATGGTTGATATTTTGCATCGTACTTTCTGTACCTCTCTTGAGGATCATTTATGACCTTTTCGGTTTATTTTTCGATTCTAGATAATGTTCTATATTACAATGGAAGTAATTTGAAATTTGCAGATGGTTTGGTATTTTGCATGTACTCTCTACCTCTTTGGAGGGTCTGATAATTTATGTCATTTTTTCCAGTTTATTTTACTACTTGATTATGTTAGGGCATTCCAATGAAGCATTTGGAGGTCGCTTGGATGATTTCTGGGGTATTTTGCATCTGTACTCTGTACCTCTTTGGAGTACATCATTTAAGGACTTCTTTTGCCAGTTTATTTTACTCTTGATTATGTTTAGGGCATTCAATGGAAGCATTTGGAGGTGTTTGGATGGTTTCGATGGGTATTTTTTCTGTACTCTGTACCTCTTTGGAGGTACAAATCATTTATGTTTTTCGGTTTATTTTACTTCTTTTGATTATGTTTAGGGCATTCCAATGGAAGCATTTGGAGGCTTGGATGGTTTCTTGGATATTTTTATGTACTCTGTACCTCTTTGGAGATGCAGATCATTTACTTCTTTTATTTTGCCTACTTCTTTTGATTATGTTTAGGGCATTCCAATGGAAGCATTTGGAGGTGGTTTGGATGATTTTTTGGGTATTTTAGTACTCTCACCTCTTTGGAGAATCATTTAGACTTCTTTTTTTTCAGTTTATTTTGCCTTCTTTTGATTATATTTAGGGCATTCCAATGAAGCATTTGGAGGTTTGTTTGGATGGTTTTGGGTATTTTGCATATGTACTCTCATACCTCTTTGGAGTACGGTCATTTGGACTTCTTTTGCCAGTTTATTTTGCCTACTTCTTTTGATTATATTTAGGGCATTCCAATGGAAGCAATTTGATGGCTTGGATTTTGGGGTATTTTTGCATCTGTACTCTGTACTCTTTGGAGGGTACAGCATTTAGACTTCTTTTCGGTTTATTTTGCTACTTCTTTTGATTTTATTTGGGCATTCCAATGGGAAATTTGGAGTTTGTTTGGATGATTTCGGGGTATTTTGCATCATGCTCTCTTCTCTTTGGAGGGTCTGAGATCATTTAGACTTCTTTTGCCGGTTTATTTTTGCTACTTCTTTTGATTATGTTTAGGGCATTCCAATGGAAGCATTTGGAGGTCTTGGATGATTTGGTATTTTGTATCGTACTCTCTGTACCTCTTTGGAGAGATCATTTTTAATCCTTCTTTTGCCGGTTTATTTTGCCTACTTCTTTTGATTATGTTTAGGGCATTCCAATGGAAGCATTTGGAGGTTTTTGGATGGTTTGGGGTATTTTGCATCGTACTCTCACTCTTTGGAGGGTCAGATCATTTGACTTTTTGCAGTTTATTTTACCTACTTCTTGATTATGTTTAGGCATTCCAATGGAAGCATTTGAGGTTTGTTTGGATGATTTTGGGTATTTTGCATCTCTACCTCTTTGGAGAATTCATCATTTAATCTTTTTTTTATTTTGCCTACTTTTTTGATATATTTAGGGCATTATAGAAGAATTTGGAGGCTAGGATGGTTTTTGGATATTTTGTATCTGTACTCTTTGTACCTCTTTGGAGGTATATCATTTAGGACTTCTTTTCCGGTTTATTTTCTTGATTATGTTTAGGGCATTAATGGAAGCATTTGAGGCTGTTTGGATGATTTGGGGTATTTTGCATACTCTCTCTGTACTCTTTGGAGGTACATCATTTAGGACTTCTTTTTATTTTACTACTTCTTGGTTATATTTAGGGCATTGTAAGCATTTGGAGGCTTTGGATGATTTGGTGGGTATTTTGTATTTGTACTCTCTGTGCCTCTTTGGGTACATATCATTTTGTCCTTTTTGAGTTTATTTTACTACTTCTTTTGATTATATTTGGGGCATTCCAATGGAAGCATTTGGAGGGCTTGGATGGTTTGTATTTTGTATATGTACTCACCTCTTTGGAGGGTACATATCATTTAGGGACTTCTTTGCAAGTTTTTATCATTTCTTGAGATTATATTCATTATATTACAATGGAAGCATTTGAAAAATTTGTTTGGATAGTTTGGGGTATTTTACATGCTACTCTGTACCTCTTTGGAGGATCTGATTATTTATGCCTTTCAGTTTATTTTGACTATTTCTTGATTATATTCATTACATTATAATGGAAGTATTTGCTATTTGGATAGTTTTTTGTATTTTGCATCATCTGTATCTTTGGAGAATGAGCATTTACAATTTGGCTTGGTTTGATGGGTGATTTGTGCCGTATCATTATTCTTTTCTTTTGAAGTTTATCATGTATAAAAGGATAAGAGATCTTAGAAGTGTTGATAATATTACATCTTTGATGACATTTTAAAGGGCTTCATCTCCATCGTCATTAGACTCCACAATTAAGCAAGACTTCGGTTGCCATTACATCGATCTGCTTCTTGGGACAGCAAGCTTTCTTGTTGGGTGGGTATGCATTCCTTTCACCCCGATGAATGCTGATGATAGGGATGCCAACGGAGGAGAAGATCTTATGCGAAATCCCATGTATTTTCTGGACTGAATCAACTTGAATTGGATGACGTTGCTTGTAGCACAGTTTGTGCAGTTATACATATATTTTCTGCTGTCAAATCTATTTTTTATATATCACAATTACAGGGTGACATCAAAATTGATTGCTTATGCCGATGACATAGATAGATTTGCTAAATATAACTGGGTAGAGGCCATTTGGGACTTTCTGGTTTCCCAATTTGATGTTATTACATCAAAGATTGAGAAGGCGAGGTTATGAGTGGATTTGTCACTCTTGATGGTATGTTCTATATCTCAGAATGTATAATTTAATCGTTGAAGTTCTTGTTTAAAATATTTATTGTAGACATGGGGTGAGCACATAAGCATCATAAAGTCATTTCCATCTACAAAGCCACATTATCTGCGATGGCAAAAATAAAGTTTCAAATAATGCTTTCCGGTTTGGGAGGAAGTGACATATAATAATATCACTTAGTTCATATAAGAATGTCTTTATTTATGTTGTATGTCTTCATTTTCGGTTTATCAGTGCGCTTTTCATTGAGGACATATTAGAGGCGGCTCCTTTAGGTGTCCCCCATCTACATGTGAGCAGAAGGTCCCATTTTAAGTCCAATGGTGCACATGAGTCTCATGTCTCTCCTCGATATTCTCCCCCATCCAGTGTATCTAGCATGCCCTCTACTACTACCCCCACGATAGAATTTGCGGTGGAGAGAATACTTGCGTTTTGGACTTGAAAGATAGATCATCTTTTGCAACAATGGAGAGGATGGATGGGCTTGATCTGCGGGTTCTTTGTGTGGAAATTCTTGCCAATTTACCACCCCAAGTGTGAGGAGGTTCTGTGTCTGCAGGAAACTCTTGAGGAGGCTACGAGCTTCCCACATGGAGGGTATCCCACAGGGAGGCTACCTTGGAAAGCCCCACGAGGAGGGTAGTGAAGCTCTGTGGAGGCTACCAGGGCTTCATGGAGTTGGATACTTCGGGAAGCCCATGGAATTAAGTAGGAGAAGTTCTTGTGGAGGCCTCACATGTGATCTTGAAACCATGTCGACATTGGCGTGGTGTGGCTCGGCAGATAAGAAAGAAAAGCTATTAGTTCCCCTTCACAAACACTTACGGAAGTCACGAGCAAGAATAAGTGATGTGGTGGCCTCCACTCAAGATGAAGCTAAAAGTGTTAAGTTACTTTCTTTTAAATTTGAGATAATAAAAAATAGATTTCACTAAATATTTTTATGGGTTGAAGATGAGCCTAAGGTCGATTATCCCACGCTTGTCGTTGTGGTGGAAGCATCAATCGAGGTATGAAAAATCGTAGATCGATCCTTAATTCATTGAATCTAGATCTTCATCACTAACATTAATTTTCTTGCGACCATCGAGGCACTTCATGTTGTGAGTTCCTATCCGAGCTTTTACTTATGTTATCTTATTAACACTTCATGCTCCGATTGGACAAGTCAATCTTAAATCGACTCCTTCATACATAATAACTATTCATTTAATTAAGCTCACTTTAAAATATTTATCACTTGTAGGGTGATAGATTCACGGTGGGAATATCTTATTATTGAGCGGTCGATGAGTTGCTCGGATCAATATCTCGGATGCACACATGATGCCGCATTTTCTTGGCCGAGAAGTATTCTCTATCTGGGGTTGTATGTCCCCTATTTGTACATTTCATGCTTGCATTGGGTATGTTACATAGGAATGTTGGGTATTAGATTCAATTCTTGTTTGTTTAGATAAAGCTATAATCTATCGTTCTCTTCTTTTCTCGAGTTATGCCAGGTATGACCTAAAGACGGAAAGCAAAATGTTTATCCAACATGTCACTTGTTATTAGGTGAGTTAATCTTCGCCTTATAGATAATGACTTGGACACTCTGGTGGGGCATATGAAGTCGGGGCAGTATTTATGACTCATTACCCAAACCAACCCATAAGAGCATTCTTCACGAGATTAGAAACGTTTTCAAATTTGGTTCCTCTTTATTTTTTTTTTTCAACTTGTTGAGATTATGTTCGCTATTGATCAAATTACTTGTTGAAGATCTTTGATCTTTTGCGATCGAGAAAATGGCCAATGAAATGGTGAGTGGGATACCGGTCAAGAAAATAATGTCATTGAATGTTTGTCAAATACATGGAGGCAATAATCGAAACCTCGATTAATGGGTAGACCACCAGATTGGCCAAAAAAAAAGATGAATATATTTAGGTGAGTTTCTTACACTATATTTTATTTGGGACTTAAAATCAAAATTGAGAATAATTATTTAGTTTGATATAGAATTTTGTATAATGCATGTTTGGTTGCTTGAAGACTTAGGTGTTTTGTAGAAGTGAATGGATGGTTTATGGATTTGGGATGATATTTTAACTTTTTTGTAATTCTTTTCTCTCATTTCATATAGTTTGATTTCAGATATTTTACTCAGATGATATTTTACTCCGATCATATTTTTATCTTATGGATTTGGTTTTGGGCTATACTCTTGAGAGAAATCATTTAAAATCATTTTAATGGTATGGTCATTTTGTTATGAAGCAGAATGCATAAAATTAATGCAGCCGAATGCATAAAATAAATGTTATCTAGCAGAATGCATAAAATTAATGCATAAAATTAAATTAGGGATTACTGGGTATTAGGGATTATCTTTTTTTTTTTAAAAGTTTCATTGTAAAATTATTGTGGTTGGTGTAAGTAAATTTTTTATTGTAAAATCATGATATTTTAATAGTTTTAATTTTAACTCATATATATTAAAATATGATTATGATTGTTGTTAGCTATTATTTTATTATGAAAATAAAGCAGTTAAAAAAATTAACTCATATGTATTCTTAGTATGCTCATGCTCGAGTGAAATGAAGTTGAATATTTATTTGAACCTTATCAGACTGACTTGTCTATTTATTTAGATGAAACAAAAATAAAATAAGTTAATCTATTATAAAAAAAAATAGTATGATCTGTACCCTCCATAGAGTGCAATGCAGTCTGATAAAATATAAATAAACCATCCAAGCGATCAATTACTTCCATTGAATGCCAAACATAATCTCAAAGCAGGCAAAATAAACTTGAAGGGTCCTAAATGTTGCACCTCAAAAGTGCAGAGTACATATGCAAAATACCCCCAAACCATCAAAGCTCATTACTTATGCATGAACTTTATCTCAATAACAAAATAAATTGGAAAAAAAGGCCATAAATGATCTACCCTCCAAAGAGGTACGAGTCTGCAAAATACAATACCATCCAAGCGCCCAAATTGCTTCCATTGTAATCTAATGCACATTATCTTAAGAAACAAGCAAAATAAATTGGAAAAAGAAGTCCCTAAATGCTTTGTACCCTCCAAAGAGGTACAGAGAGTACAGATGCAAAAAAATACCCAGAAATCATCCAAGCAGTCATCAAATTGCTTCCATTGGAATGTCCTAAATATAGTCACAATAATTAGGCAAAATAAAATGAAAAAAGCTGTCCATAAATGATCTATACCCTCCAATGAGGTACAGAGAGTACAGAAAAAAAATAGCTAAAATCATCCAAGCAGCCATCAAATTGCTTCCATTGGAATTCCTAAACATAATCTCAAAGCGCAAAATAAATGGGAAAAAATAAATGATCGTACCCTCAAAGAGGTATAGATCAGAGATGCAAAATACCCAGAAACCATCCAAACAATTTTCAAATTGCTTCCATTGTAATGTAATGAACATAATCTCAAAGCAGGCAAAATAAACGGAAAAGTCCAAATGATCAGACCCTCCAAAGAGGTACAGAGTATAGATAAAAAAATATCTAAAATCCGCGACCATCAAATTGCTTCCATTGTAATGTAATGAACATTATCTTAATAAAGGCAAAATAAAAAAAAAAAAATACATAAATGATCGTACCCTCAAAGTGCAGAGTGCAAAATACCAAATCAAATTCATGCTTCCATTGTAATATAATGAACATTATCTGACAAAATAAACTAGAAAAGTCCATAATTCAAGAATCTGAAATAAAAAAATACCCAAAATAAATTGGAAAAAAAACCATAAATGATCAATGAGAAATGCATCTGAATAATCTCACAAAATAATCAAATCAAATTGCTTCCATTTGAATGCTAAACATAATCTCAAGAAATAGGAAAATAAAGGAAAAAAGCCAAATGATCGTACTCAGAGAATAGAGTACAGATACAAATACCCAAAATCATCCAAATAGCTTTCAAATTGCTTCCATTGTAATGTAATATATAATCTCAGAATAGGCAAAATAAATTAAAAAAAAAGGCTAAATGATCATACCCTTAAGAGGTACAAAATACATAAAATACCAAATCATCCAAAATCAAATTACTTCCATTGTAATAAATAAACATTATCTCAATCAACAAAATAAATGGAAAAAGAAGTCCATAAATCTGTACCCTCAAGAGAGGTACGATGCAGTAAACAAAATAACAAAATCATCTAGCGACCATCAAATTGCATCATTGGAATGCACAAACATAATCTCGAAATAGGCAAAATAAGCGAAAAAAAATGACTCAAATGATCTATACCTTCCAAAGAGATACATGAGAGTCAATGAAAAAATACCGAAATCATCAAATAATTTCAATTGCACAGCGGAATGTAATGAGCATTATTTCTAGAATCAGGCAAAATAAATTAGAAAAAAAAGACAATAAATGATCTGTACCCTCAGAGTGATGCAAAATATATTTATTACATATTTTATTTCTGATCTAATGATTACAAGGTCCTCGAGGATTAACTCAATCAGCTTCTGAGCTAATCCGGTGAGAAAATCCACCTTACTGATCTAAACATCTTGGTGTGTCTGTTAAGTTAAACAGAGTCATATTTGGGACTCTAAAGCATTACAGAAAAGATTGTATAGTCGAAGAACACAAAACTAGATAATGTCATGCATTAAAATATTTTCACGACATATCCATCATCGAGTGTACCCCGATTGATTGTGGAGCTCGAGTTAAATTCCTGTATGTAGAACATCATATTAGTTGATGATTTCTTACAGTATTGATGTGTGATATTTTGTGCGTACATCTAAAAAATACTCTGGCATAACAGAGAAAGGTGATGCAATTTGTGATGAAACACGTTCAACAATACTATCAGACTGTACTTTAGTTTCTGCAACAAAAAAAGTAGAAGGGTTTGAAGATTAACAGGAATATTTAAAATACTAAAAACTAATTCGCAAATAGAAAATTACTCTTGGCTTTCTTGGATCTCTCCAATATCCCTTAAGCCGTTGGAAACACACGCGTTGCTTAACGATCATTTAAGATGTCTTTTCCACTTGCTCTTGTGGTTGACTTCTTCTTAAGCGCTTTTATTAACGGAGGAGAATTCCCACTTATTATAGAGTCGACATCATCATATAGTTTTTTAGGGATCCAAGCATATAGTCCCGACTCTTCTTATTGCCGGCGCTTATTTGATATGCATATTGACTTATGTGATTCCAAAATAATGCCGAGCATTTCCATCTTTGCCACATCTCTTAATTTTCGTATGCACTATCAATGTAAATATCCTCTTTGCTTTGGTAGACCATGAGAAGATACTTGTCGAATCACAACATCTTCCACTAAGAACTCGATCTGATGGGCACAAAGTAATCCCATCATTTCAAATTTTTTGCAAGTACAAGTTACTTCTAGGGTAGTCCTATTGAAATGCACAGTCTATGTTTTGGATGCATTTTTATTCTCTAAATTTCTCACCAAATACTCCATGGTGCTGTCATCTAACTTAGTTACTGATAGGCCTCCAACTCCATGCAAAAATTTCTCTTCAAACATAGTGTAAATCTTTCTTGTATAAAATATAGCAGCTTATTTTAGAATTGGGTGATCTTGAACAATCGATGGTAGCTACACTTGAAGTCTTCGTCATATTCATTCCGATGCCATGTCTCCATAACCTTTTCAACCCCAATAAATAATCTGTGAGCAAACTTGTTGGTTTAGATATTCTATGACATACATTATTTGTGGACTCACTACGTTACGTTGACAAGATGCCCATGTAGAATAAGTCCTTGTTGAATGTAGACCACTTGGATCTAATCTTATAAAGCTCAGACAGCCAAGCATGATCATGCAAATTGACTTCTTCTAGCATGGCAGACCAAGCTTCCTTAAACTCTTCCTCTGAGCCACACTTACTCATGCATTTATAAAATAGCCCTTGTACTATCTTATTACTATTAAAGCAATGAATCTTGGAAGGAGCTTTCTTTGAAATATGCCATTACAACCTATGATGAGTATCGAATATAATTTTGATAGCTCTATCGCCGATCTTGATCGGTGAATATTGTTATAGGATGTCGTCACTTATCAATGAAGAAATATTTGGAATAGCCATGAGAATGACTCAAATGTCTCTTCGATAAAGGTACTCAAATAATACATTTTGCCAGTGATGATTCACTCCAACAAGAGGTGCACAAACAAGATTATATTTATTGAGTCGATAGCTTGTATCAAAAATTATCACATCCCCAAAATAATCATATTCTATCCTAGACATGCCATTGCTCCAAAAAAAAAACTTACTAAGCAATCGACTCATCAACTTGTACATCCCAAACATCCCATCCAGCTTGCCTTTCCTTAAACAACGTATTAATGCATTCAGTCACCATTCACAATCCTCGATCTTTTCTCTTCTAAATAAAATTGAAAGTATCTCTTTTATGAACCCAATATTCTCTGCCAACTTCCTCAATTAGATAGGCGAATGCATCGTTGCTCATACCGACCTGTCATTGTCTTCAACACGGACACCTTCATCGCTAATGCATCGTGATCGAGAAGATGTAGGTCACGCTCGAAGAATGATTATGACTTTCGTATATTTTTTAATCCAATTTCCTCCAAATCAACATAGAATCTAATCATGGTGGACAACCGGTTCTTGTATCAACTTTGAATTTTGTTAAGCCATTTAGGTGACTTCTTCGACCTACTTTTGCACATAGAAAATCTTTTGATTTCAATTTCTTGGAGTTTGGCCAATAACTAGTATGGTCCTTCTAAACACTAAAGCCAGTTTGATGTGCATAGTCACAATACAATGCATATGCCTCCGTTTCATTCTGAATAGTGGTGCCAAGGAGTTTTCCCAAATTTGGGTCATTAGACATCACGACATCATCATCACATAGCTCATTGACCGCATTTACCTGGCCAAACAAATACAAAAATATGTTACAAAATACAGATGCAAAAAACTACCCAGAAATCATCCAAGCTGTCATCAAATTACTTCCATTGGAATATAATGAATATAATCAAAAGAAACAGGCAAAATAAATTGGCAAAAGAAGGATAAAAATGGTCTGTACCCTCCAAAGAGGTACGAGAATGCACAAAATACCCACGAAACCATCCATACGACCTCCAAATGCTTCCATTAGAATGCCCTAAACATAATAAAAGTAAGCAAAATAAACTCACAAAAGTCCATAAATACGTACCCTCTAAAGAGGTAGTACAGTCAAAATACCGAAACCATCCAAGCAACCATCAAATTGCTTCCATTGGAATGCCCTAAACATAATCTCAAGAAACAGGCAAAATAAATTTGACTCGAGAGTCCCTAAATGCTCTGTACCCTCCAAAGAGGTATAAAGAGTACAGATGCAAAATACCCCCCAAACCATCAAGCCTCCAAATTGCTTCCATTAGAATTTCCTAAATATAATCTCAATAAACAGGCAAAATAAACTAGAAAAAAGGCCATAAATGATCTGTACCCTCAAAAGAGGTATAGAGAGTACATATACAAAATACCCCTCAGAAACCATCCAAATAGCCTCCAAATGCTTCCATTGGAATGCCCTAAAAATAATCAAAAGAAGTAGGCAAAATAAACTTACAAAAGAAGTCCAAATGATCTGCCCTCCAAAGTGCAGTGAGAGATGCAAAATACCCCAAACCATCCAAGCGACCTCCAAATGCTTCCATTGGAATGCCCTAAACATAATTAAGAAGTAGCAGAAATAAAGCGGCAAAAGAAGTCTTAATGCTGTACCCTCAAAGAGGTATAGAGTGCAGACAAAAAACACCCAGAAATCATCCAAGCAGCCATCAAATTGCTTCCATTGGAATGCCCTAAATATAATCTCAAGAAACAGACAAAATAAACTTGACCCGGGAGTCCCTAAATGCTCTGTACCCTCAAAGAGGTACAAAGAGTACAGATGCAAAATACCCCTCTTACCATTTAAGCAGCCTCCAAATTGCTTCCATTGGAGTTCCCTAAACATAATCTCAAGAAATAGGCAAAATAAACTGGAAAAAGGCCATAAATGATACTGCTCCTCAGGAGTGCAGAGTAATATAAAATACCCCACAAAACCATCCAAACAGCCTCCAAATGCTTTCATTGGAATGCCTTAAACATAATAAAAAAAAGTAGGCAAAATAAACTGGCAAAAGAAGTCTCTAAATGATCTGTACCCTTCAAAGAGGTACAGAGAGTACAGATGCAAAATACTCCCCCAAACCATCCAAGCAACCTCCAAATGCTTTTATTGGAATGCCCTAAACATAATCAAAAGAAGTAGACAAAATAAACTGGCAAAAGAAGTCCCTTAATACTTTGTACCCTCCAAAGAGGTACAGAGAGTACAGATGCAAAAAAATACTCAGAAATCATCCAAGCGGCCATCAAATTACTTCCATTGGAATGCCCTAAACATAATCTCAAGAAACAGGCAAAATAAACTTGACCGGGGTCAAATGCTCAGCCCTCAAGAGTGCAGAGTACATGCAATATACCCAACCAAACCATCCAAGCAGCCTCCAAATTGCTTCCATTGGAATTTCCTAAATATAATCTCAAGAAACAGGCAAAATAAACTGGAAAAATGTCCATAAATGATCTGTACCCTCCAAAGAGGTACAGAGAGTATAGATGCAAAATACCCCCCAGAAACTATCTAAATAGCCTCCAAATGCTTCCATTGGAATGCCCTAAACATAATCAAAAGTAGGCAAAATAAACTTGTAAAGAAGTCCTAAATGATCTATACCTCCAAAGTGCAGTACAGATGCAAAATATCCCCCCAAACCATCCAAGTAGCCTCCAAATGCTTCCATTGGAATGTCCTAAATATAATAAAAAGAAGTAGGCAAAATAAACTAGCAAAAGAATTCCCTTAATGTTCTGTACCCTCCAAAGAGGTACAGAGAGTATAGATACAAAAAAATACCCAGAAATCATCCAAGCAGCCATCTAATTGCTTCCATTGGAATTCCCTAAACATAATATCAAGAAACAGAATAAAAGCGGCAAAAAAAGTCCTAAATGCTTACCCTCCAAAGAGGTGCAGTGAATCTACTCATAAACCATCCAAAGCGACCTCCAAATGCTTCCATTGGAATGCCCTAAATATAATCAAAAGAAGTAGGCAAAATAAACTGGCAAAAGAAGTCCCTTAATACTCTGTACCCTCCAAAGAGGTACAGAGAGTACAGATGTAAAAAATATCTAGAAATAATCTAAGCAGCCATCAAATTGCTTCCATTGGAATGCCCTAAACATAATCAAAAGAAGTAGGCAAAATAAACTGGCAAAAGAAGTCCATAAATGCTCTGTACCCTCCAAAGAGGTACAAAGTTTACAGATGCAAAATACTCACCAGAAACTAGCCAAATAACCTCCAAATGCTTCCGTTGGAATGCCCTAAACATAATCAAAAGAAACAGGCAAAATAAACTGGAAAAAGAAGTCCCTAAATACTCTGTACCCTCCAAAGAGGTACAGAGAGTACAGATGTAAAAAAACTCACATAAATCATCCAAGCAGCCATCAAATTGCTTCCATTATAATGTAATAAATATTATCTCGAAATAGATAAAATATACTAGAAAAAGAAGTCCATAATTGCTCTGTACTGTCCAAAGAGATATAGAGAGTACAGATGCAAAATAATACTAAAAATCCTAAATTCAATAAAAAAAGCATCCAAATTGCTTCTAATGGAATGTAATGAATATATTCTCTTCAGATAGACCAGGAATACCACTGACAAATCATAGAAAAAATACACGAGAAACATTATCGATGAATTTCTATTTAATAGATCCTCAGCTAAATTGGTCATTATTTCCTCAACGTTCTCCATCTTCATTGTTCTTTTATAAAAAGGAAATGAGATTTTTTATTTCTCTTCTGAGCTCATTTTGCCTGAAAAAACTAATCCTAAACCCTAAATCTGTCTATATATTTTTTTTAAATTCCTCTCGCGCATTCCAAGGATGCTTACGGGACGGGTCGAGCCAGGGGAAGTGTAACCGGCATCATGAATACGCCATCCCTTTATAGTGTCCGTTATATTCGCTCGTTAACCGCTAAAAGAGAAAAAATCGGACAGCGTCACATGGATTGAGTCCCGCGTAAAACTACGTGCGGTTCGACATAATATTTTCTCTTGTTTCAGACCCCTCTCTCCCGTCCATCTCCTTAGATCGCATGAGCCAGCTCTGTCCCTACCTTTATTTCTTTGCTTCACCTTCCTTCCGTCCGTCGTTCCTCCCCCGGTGACTCCGCCTCTCCTACAGTTATGTAGCTGCGCATACCCTAGCACCATATCTCAACCCATCACAGGCTCCAACGATCCTCTCCACTAAGAACGGCATCAGTGACATATCCATCACTGCAGCCGCATCGGTGATCGAGGTCGATGCGGTGATGGAGGCAGAACTGAAGGAGAATAGGTTACGAAGCACATGATGAACGAAGCTGGTGTGCACGATCGGACCATCCACATGCGAAGCAGAGCAGATTGAAGCACTTGCCATGTGCGAGATGAATGTCATGAGGGTCAATGTGTGCCATGGCATGCATGATTGGCACCGACGGGTAATACGTCAGGTGCTCTGGTTCAACGAGGAGAAGGGCTTCCCCGTCGCTGTTATGATGGACATAGAGGGGAGCGAGATCCATATGGGAGATCTCGGTTCGCTTCCGCCAAGGCAGAGGATGGTGAAATTTGGACATTTAGTGTTAGAGCTTCAAAAGCACCTCTTCCAGAACACACCGTCAATGTGAATTATGATGGTTTTGCTGAAGATGTCAGAGTTGGCGATGAACTTCTAGTAGATGGTGGAATGGCCATATTTGTGGTGATTGAAAAAAAAATGGTCCAGATGTAAAGTGCAAATGCACTGATCCTGAATTATTATTGCCGAGTGCCAACCTTACTTTCTTGCAAGATGGTAGCCTAGTGCGAAACTGCAATGCCATGCTCCCTACCATTTCTTCAAAGGATTGGCTGGACATAGATTTTGGAATTGTTGAGGGTGTAGATTTCGTTGCAGTCTCCTTTGTGAAGTTTGCAGAGGTTATTAATCATCTCAAAAGCTACATAGCTGTACAATGCCATGACAGAGAGATTTCAGTGATTTCAAAGATTGAAAGCATTGACTCTTTGAAAAGACTTGAAAGAGATTGTCCTTGCTTTATATGGAGCTATGGTGGCTAGAGGAGACTTGGTGCCCAGATTCCACTGGAACAAGTCCCCTCAGTTCAACAGATGGTAGTCAAAATATGTAGGCAACTTAACAAGTCATTGTTGCCTCTCAATTACTGAATCCATGATTGAGTACCCAACTCCAACAAAAGGCGAGGTTGTCGATGTTTTGAGAGGTTGTTAGGGAAGCGGATGCTCTAATGATATCGATGAGTCACCACAGACAATTCCAGAAAGCTCGATTGTCGAGAAGTGTGAGCATACGAATAGAAAGGTGGTGGAGAGAGGAGAAATGCTATGAAGCTATGGAGTTCCCTGATGTTACTTAGTCTTTTTCTGATAAAATTTTTGAAGAAATATGCAATTCGGCTACAAAAATGGGTTTTTGAAGACCTTATTATGTTCAATAGAGCTGATGAGTTTGAAAACTCCTCTGCGCTCAGAAGAGCGTGGCGGGTTTGAAGACTACGATTGCGGTGTCACAAGGCACCGACCACTGCGCTTAGAAGAGTGTGGCAGGTAGGTCAAAGCTCGATGCGTCCTTATTCGGAAGATACGTAAAATTGATGACGAGAGAACTTAATTAATTTAATGTAAAATGAACTCGAAGCTCAAAATAAAAATCTAAATTGAAATTGCAGGTGTTTGAAGACCTTGTTATGCTCAGTAGAGCTAAGAAGTAGAAGACCATAGTTGTAGTGTCACAGGATACTAACCGTTATGCTCAGTAAAGCTGATGGGATGGTCGAATAGCCCCCGATGCAGCCCCCTACGCGGGGATGACGCTGGGAGGCTGTCAAATTTTAGACTAATGGGAGACCTAAATAAATAAATAAATAAAATTATTGATGAGGTTAAATTGAACTTATTTAAAAATGATAAATTAAAGAATAAACCTACATATATACTCTTTTTATGCAGGTGTTTGAAGACCCTATTATTCTCAGTAGAGCTAACGGGTAGAAGACCACAACCATGAAGTGAGACCGGGTTATGCTTTTAGAGAGTGACGGAAGGTCGAATATCCCCGATTATTATGCGGAACGATGCCGGAGGTCAAATTTTGGATTGATGAGAGATTTAAACAATAACAAATAAAAGTGTTAATGAGCTTAAATTGAGTTTGTTTGAAAATGATAAATTAAAGAATAAATTTACATATAAAATTCTAAAAGTCTTTAAATAAGAATTATGTTACAAGGGACTTGATGACTTGTTGACGATCATAAATAAGATTTTTAATGAACTTAAGGGTTTGTCTCCTAACAAGAACAAAATTCAAGCAAAACCTCTAATAATCTTGATAGTTGCCTAAAAGCTTCTCAGCGATCACGAACTAAGCTCTATTGAAACTTAAAGGATTAAATGCAAACAAATGAACATTAATATAAATAATTGAATAAGATTTTAAAAAATATCTTATGCCACCGGATTCGCAACACATCATACAAGCGAACAGAAGACGTTAAATTAAATTCTAAATAAACCTCATATGCTTCAAAATATATTTATTAAATTCAAATTGGATATTTTTTTTATAAAAAAAAATTTCTTTAAATATCTAGATGGATTTAATTTGATATGCATGTATCATGAGATAAAAGCCTAATTGAATTCAAGTGCTCTAGAATTCTTATCAAATCATTGATATCAAAATATATTAATTATCAAAAAGTTCATATGAACACTTGAATTAAAAGAAAAACCTATATGGACCCCGTCACTGTGCTAAATGTATAAATTTAGTGTCTGAGGATGATGCGCGGGTTGCTTCCTGGTTTGGTCTTAGGACCGGGTCTGGGTTAACAAAACCTAAAAATCTAATAATTATATTATAATATTTTTAATCTAATAAAATCTCTAAGAGGGTAACTCTGTCATATGATAGTAGATCTAATCCTCTATTATTAAGTTAATAGAGTCGACAAGATCTAAAATAATAAACTAAGTGATCAACACCTCGATGATGGTTGTGTTAATTGAATATTTTAACTGGAGAGGTTTTCATAATAATAATAATAATTTATTTAAATTCTAATATCAAATCATTATTAAATGATAAAATATTCAAACAAAAAAATATAAATAAAATGAAATTAATTATTTAAATTTAAAATGAAAATCCATCCACCCATCCAGGACCGTTTATCAAAGGTGACAAATTAAGAAAATTTTTGCTCACAAAGAGCCAATGTCAAATCAAATATATAACTATTTTCACACTCAAATAATTTTAAGCCCGTAAGAACGTGACCCGTGTCCTCTGTCAGTGTGATTTTCTCACAAAATGACACCACATAAATGATGGTTACGACCAGAGCCTTCTGACCAGGTGGTTCATCACGATATGACACGACTAAATTCCAGTCACGGCTGTAACCCGTATGTTCCCTAAGGGCTTTGCTCTTTGAGCTATAAACTATATTATGTATTTGATTGGGCAAAAAGCCCTATGATAGCTAAGGTTGACTTATATTTGTCCTCTTAGATAAACTCCACCCCATGTCTATAAGGACACCTTGGATGACGTAACCCATGTATTGCTGACAAGGATCCTCCTGGTCAGTTGACTACCTCTAACTAAAGGCTAGGGACCCATGGCAGGATCGGAACCATGGGATCTAGATCGGGCGCGTCATCATTCCCCAACCATCCACTATTAAGTTAAATATAATGAAGTTCATAAATCTAAATTCTAAAACTCCACATGTTGCTATTATACGTTACGCATTTAGTGATCTAACGACTAGTCTTAATTGAAAGTTCTCTCTCAATACTGAGAGGGATAAATAACTATAAGTGCTTGTGCCTATAGGAAACTTAGAACCAGATTTAAAGTCCTCACAAAATTAGGAAAAAATCTCTGGGTAGTGTCTTATCTATTATTCCATCTGCATTTTGAAAATTTTACACTTTAAATCACTCTCTTCATCAAAGAGGTCGGTGGCAAATTTTTGGAGCCCATAGATTTTTGTTGACTCCACTGGGGATAGGTTTCTCTTTCCATCTTTGGCTAGTTGAATCTAAGCTATAGTAATAGTAAAGTATAAAAAAATGAAATAAAAAAATTAATTATTAATGAAACTAAATCTAGGCTAAATATATGCTTATGACTAATCTATTTTCTCTATATATTAATAGATCTTCAGAACACACAGTTCATCATGCAGCTAGGTCATGGAGCCAACACCCGTCTAGCTAATGTTATAATCAATACTAGAGATGTTAGAGCTACCATCCAATTTGGTAGTGTAAATTTTCCAGCTATTGTTGCTGCAAACAATCCTCTTTCTGAAGCATCTACATATTGTACACACAAACCCATGCAGGGGAGGAGGACACCTGGAATGACCACTACTACTAGTGAGGTTCCTCAAAAGAGAGCCTTTCTATTCAAAAGATTGGGTCATTCTAAGGCGCCAATCATGAAAGGAACTTTCACTGGGAAGAAAGTGTTAGTCATACCTGTGAATGCAACCACTCTGCCAGTTGAACCTTTCGTATAAGAAAGATATGATGTTGAAGCCTTCTCTTCTGGAGGAAAATTGAGTAAAAGGTAAAAGAGAAGAAATATAGAACTATGAGCTCGATTGTTGCTACCTGAATCAGTAGCCATGTGACCAGTCTTATAACCAGAAGCAAGTATTCTTTTCCCCATTACATTTAAAAATTTGAAATGGGTGAAAAGAAATAGCTCTACTGGTGATGTTAAGCAGTCTTTTTAAGCTTAACAATAGTCAATTCTAACACTTCTGAAGAAACAACCTGAAACTCTATTTGCTCTAGCATATAAAGTCCTGAAGGTTGTTAAGAAAAAAGGTCTTATGAAGAAGAGGTATCAAATGTCAATTATCAAAGAAGTCAAAAATGCTCCACTACAAAAGCTACCAATAGTGATAGTAAGAACTCAAGATCATTCTAAATAATTACTGCACGGTGAATATTGGAGCATGACACCTGAACCACATGTTCAGGAATCCGCTACCGAAAGATTGCGGTAAAAAGAAAAATAAATATGGTGGCCGAAGCCTCGAGAAGAAGTAGTGACATAGAAGCTTCTACATTTGGAAGCAAGTTAACCTAGAGATAGCAGAGAAAGAGAAATGCTGAACTTCGTGCTTAATATCTATTGTTTAAGCAAAAAAAATGTACAATTAGCTATGAAATCAAAAGCGAGTGTTCCAACCCATAATAGGTTTAATAGCTTAATATGGGTAAAACAGAACAACCCTATTTATCAAATCAAACAGTCCTTCTGGACTTGACAACATCATGTTTCAGCTTATTTAGTGAGGAAACTCAAAACAATATATGCAAGAGTGCATCAACTCCTCAAAATTGCTAAGGAAAAGGAATTGATAAAAATAAAATATCAAGATCCTATCATCAGGGAGGCTAGAGTTACTCTTTCAAGGAGATCTCCTACTACAACCCCGTCAATATGTCAACCAATTCAAGTCCCACACAGTGAGCATCGATGCATGAACTTGTACCACATGTTCAAGAATCCATCATCGAAAGGTCCCAAAAAAAGGTAAACAAATTTGGAGGCCAAAGCCTCGAAGTGAAACTACCTTAAAAAGGACAGCGACGTGACATCCGGACTGTACTCCCATAAAATTCACTCATGGTGCGTTGGTATTTGGAGCTAAAGTAGTCTTGCCACTTGAAGTTAAACTACCTTCACTCCGAGTAGCCATTCAAGAAAATCTCACCCAAGATTAGAATGTCCATCTATGGATAGAAGAGCTTGATGCGCTTGACAAAGTTAGGCTTCAAGCTCAGAAAAATCTAGAAGTCTACTAAGTGAGGGTGTCCAAAGCTTTCGATCATACGGTGAATCCATTAAACTTTTCAAGAAGGAGAATTAGTCATAGTGCTAAGAAGACTAATTATTCCTCACTGTCATTACATATGTAAGTTTTACTTAAAAAGTTCTCTTGTAATTCAAGAATACATTTTCAAAATGAAGTAAAAATCCACCTGTCAGATAGAGGGTATTTTTTTTTTAAATTTTACAGTAAAATGTTAGGCTCTCCTTGTGAAACTGGGGGCCTTTCTATTATATTTGGGTTGAAATCATACCTAAGGTTGAGATCCCCATATACATATTTAAAATATGTATTCAAAGTTCACAAGTCTCAAAGTCTTATTGGCCAAAAAGAGAAATTTTCAAGTCTGCAAACTGCAATAAATCAAGTTAGAAACACATCTTCCATTCATACATCAAATCTATGGCTCGAGTGGGTGTATAAGGTCGGACTCAATAAGCCTAAATTTGGTCGAGTCGTTGACAGATCTGCTTACTCATCAAGCCACAGAGGCTGCAGTAAGTGATCCCCCATCTCATTAGTCCGATGATGAAATCCTCCATCAATTGCTCAAGTCTAAGACTCAAGTAGGTGCATAAGGTCGGACTCAACAAGCCCAAATATGGCCGAGTTGCTGACAGGTCCGCTTACTCAATATGCCACAAAGGCCGTAGTAAGGGATCCCCATACTTTGTTAGTTCAAAGACAAAAGCATCCAAATCTCTAAGTCCCTCCAACTTGGTGAGTTCAAGTGGCCTAGATTGGAGATCATCCTTAATGGTGGTAAGGTCATTTTTTCAAAATCCAACAAAAAGATCCTCACTCCAGAAAGCACTAAGCTGAGTTTGGTATCAATATCAAATGAGAAATGTTAACCCCTTCAACAAGTTTGTTAAAGTAGAAAGCAAAGACCGAAGGAAACTCTTCCTCAGCAAATCTAGCCAAGCAGAAAGCAAAGGACCAAGGAAGTCACCCCAATGTTCATACAAAGCTAAAGGATGAACTAAGGGATTGATGTCATCAATATGTCCATTATGCGCAAAGCACATGATTGATGATTTTTCGCCATTGACCCAACACAAGCTCTAAGGGCTAGGTCGTTGGCATACATCCTTCTATAAGCCCATGAAAGCTGAAAGCTAGGGTAGAAGGTAATTTTGTATCACCTGACAAGTATTTAAGATAATTCAAAATTTTTCTCCATCAAATCCATCAAGGTACAACGCCAGGATAGAAGAAAAATACAAGATACGAATCCCAGAGATGAAGTCTTCAACAAGTCTATCAAAGTACCATGCATAGGGCCGAAGATGTTCTCATCTTGCCAACAAGTCATCAACTCCATCAAGTCCACTGAGGCACAAAGCCAGGATAGGAGGAAAATATAAATTTTAAATTTCAAGATTGAATCTTCAACAAGTCCGTCAATACACAAAGCATAGGACAGAAGATGTTCTCATCTCAACAATAAATCATTAACTCCATTAAATCCACAAAGGCACAAAGCCAGGACAGAAGAAAAAAAAAATGCAAATTTTAAACTCTCAGGAGGAAGTCTTCAACAAGTCTGAGAGCACAAAGCATAGGACCAAAGACATTCCAAATTCTCTCAATAGTTAATGCGAAAGCTCCCCTGTCTGAAAGGGGACATTTTTATATATTTATCTAAGCCGACATCATGCTTTAAGCCGAGATCCTTAGATAGATACATATTATGATTGAAAAAAAAAATATCATGTCGATTTTGTAGTAAAGGAAATCAAACCTTGGAATATATTTTTGAACTAATATGCAATCCTCCTATTAGACAGGAGCCTTTTTTTTAATGATCAAGGTTGTTCAACCCTCCCCTGCAAAATAGGTCTTCTTGCATATATTTAGGTTGACATTGAGTTTTATGCTGAGATCATTGAATATATCTATAACTGTTATAGTCAAAGTTGCAAGCTCTTGCGAGAATAAAAATAATCAACTATAAGCATGAAAAGATATCCCTAATTCTCAAAAGTTTCTCTCCAAGATTCATAAAATTTTGAAGATCAAGCTAGAAAAACTCCTTGTTTTGGAAGCTTCAATCAACTAAGTTGGAAAAACATCAACCTCTACATATTCAAGTCTTGGACTTGGATGGGTTCTAAAGGTCGGACTTAACAAGCCTATAAATGGCCGAGTTGCTGACACTCTCCTCACTCAACAAGCTGCAAGAAAAGGCTAGTGAAAGAGCCTATGTTCGTTAGTTTGATGACCAAATCACCAATCTATTATAGTTTGAGTCGAAGCCTCAAGTAGGTTCTAAAGGTCAGACTCAACAAGCCCATAAATGGCTGAGTTGCTGACACTCTCCTCACTCAACAAGCCACAAGAAAAGGCCACAGTGAAAGAGCCCTTGCTCGTCAGTCCAATGATGATAGATGTTCAACCTTAAACCAGATCCAGCTTAGTGATACAAGCAACCAAAATTCAAAAGATCTTTCCATTCGATCGATGAAGTAAGACAATCTGAAGAAACTCTCAATTCAGAGCTGCCTCAAATTAATCTATATATTGCCTGCAATATGATATTTCAATCTCTTTTCAAATGATCTGATCAAGCACAAAGCACAGATCAAAGCCAATTCTCTCATCAAATCTGCCAAAGAAGAAAGCACAGGACCGAGGAGTTGATTCCATAGTTCATAGAAAGATAATGGCCAAAATAAAGGAATTTCGTGGTTATCTAGTATATTAAAGCACACATTGCTAGACTGATAATTCAATATTGGCCTAATATGAGGTGGAAGGTCAGTCTATGCACACTTCAGAGTCAGAAAAGTGCAGGACTTAAAGTACATACACTTCCTGACAAGTCAATATAGACAAATCAATTCAATCCTTCATTAGAGTCCGTTAAGCTTACAGCTAGGATAGAAGGAATTTCGAATCTCAAAGCAAACAAATCGATTCTCCATCCAACCTAGTCAAGCATGAAGCTAGGGTCTAAGGAAAGCCAATTCTATGAAGACACAAAAGATAGAGACTTTCAGCAAACCCATCGAAGCAGAGATTATATGGTAGAAGAAGCTCTTCAGTGAACCCATCGAAATTGAAAGCTGAAGTGGTCCAAGACCTAGGGCCAGCCCAAAGGGTCAACCAGCTTCTCAACAAACATGACTCGCTCCATGCATGAACATATTTGTTGGGGGGCAATTGTTAACCTCCATCTATGCACCATAAGTCATGTCGAGCTCACAAGGTAAATTTTACGAGCTTCAGTGCATAAATCGGAGTTGAAATGCACTCGACGGTGTCAAAAATTAATCAAAAAGACCTCCAATGGATGAATGGACTCCGCCATCACGTTCATAATATTAAAATTGATTAGAATATACATATTGAATAGTTCGATAGTCGATCGATCATGAAAAAAGTTTGTCGATGCCCTGACATGCATATCGAGTTAAGAAGCCGTGATGTTGCATAAATGACCACCGTTTGTGAAATTGATTAAGCTGTTAGCAACGAAAGGTTGAAATCTATCAAATGAGATTATTTGCGCTCAATTCGGATGCATTTGCATGATTGTCAAGCGGTCAAATGCGTCGACACACAAATTTGAACTGAATGTAACACAATTCGATGCCGACTTAAATCAAATAGCCTTTGATTGCAAAACAGACTGCGCCATTGTATCCAAAACATCGAAATTACCTAGCATAGATATCCAATTTAACTAAAGTTATCATACTTAAAATTTTATCAAAATTAGCACGCATTTCTAAATAAATCCATCCAATTATCTCCTAATTGTGCCCAATCAATAACTCAAAACTTGCAGCCACCCACTCCCATGCATCCATCTCCAATTTGACCAATTATAGGCCACCACATCACCCCTTTCTTATCACCCCACTTACCCTTATCTCGTCCCATCTCACACGGCTCAGTTGAAAATAAAATGATCCCGCACAATAAGTGAGGGCTGAGGATCCTCCCTTTATTTCAGACCCCTCTCTCTCGTCCATCTCCTTAGATCGCACGAGCCAGCTCTGTCCCTACCTTTATTTCTCCACTCCACCTTCCTTCCATCCATCGTTTCTCCCACGGTGACTCGCTCTCCCAGTAGTTATGCGAGCGCGACACCAGTGCATCTCAACCCATCAGCTCCGATCCTCTCCTCTATGACATGTGGCCTATTCATCACCTTTTGCATTATCGATCGGCGTCGATCGGTGGCGAGACTAAAGGAGAATGGGTTCTGAAGCACACAATGAACAAAGTTGGTGTGCACGATCGGACCATCCACATATGAAGCGGAGCAGATTGAAGCGCTTTTCGTCAGCAAGATGAATGTTGGTAGGGTCAACGTGTGCCATGGTACGCATGATTGGAACCGATGGGTAATACACCAGGTGCACCGGTTCAATGAAGAGAAGGGGTTTGGCATCGCTGTAATGATGGACATGGAGGGGAGCAAGATCCACATGGGAGATCTTGGCGGATTCTCTTCCACCAAGGCAGAAGATGGTGAAATTTGGGCGTTTAGTGTTAGAGCTTTAAAAACACATCTTCCAGAATGCACCGTCAATGTGAATTATGATGGTTTTGCTAAAGATGTCAGAGTTGGCGATAAACTTCTCATAGATGGTGGAATTGTCAGATTTGAGGTGATTGAAAAAAAAATTGGTCTAGATGTAAAGTACAAATGCACTGATCCTGAATTATTATTACTGAGGACCAACTTTACTTTCTGGCAACTACCATAGTGCGAAACTGCAATGCCATGCTCCCTACCATTTCTTCAAAGTATTGGTTGTACATAGATTTTGGAATTGTTGAGGGTGTAGATTTCATTGCAGTCTCCTTTGTGAAGTCTGCAGAGGTTATTAATCATCTCAAAAGCTACATAGCTGCACGATGTCGTGATAGAGAGATTTCAGTGATTTCAAACATTAAAAGCATTGACTCTTTGAAAAGACTTGGAAGAGATTCTCTTTGCTTCAAATGGAGCTATGGTGGCTAGAGGAGACTTGGGTGCCCAGATTCCACTAGAACAACTCCCCTCAATTCAGCAGATGGTAGTCAAAATCTATAAGCAACTTAACAAACCAATCATTGTTGCCTTTCTATTACTTGAATCCATGATATGTACCCAACTCCAACTAGAGCTGAGGTTGTCGATGTTTCAAAGGCTGTTAGGCATAGAGTGGATGCTCTAATACTATCTGGTGAGTCAGCCACAGAACAATTCTTTGAGAAAGCTCTCACTGTGCTAAGAAGTGTCAGCATACAAATAGAAAGGTGGCAGAGAGAGGAGAAATGCTATGAAGCTATGGAGTTCCCTGATGTTGTTTCATCTTTTTTTAATAAAATTTTTGAAGAAATCTATAATTCGACTGCAAAAATGGGTGTTTGAAGACCTAATTATGTCTTAGAATGAGTTTAAAACTCCTCACGGAGATGGAAGTTTGAAGACTGTGTCGGGCACCACAGTGTCACAAAGCACAGCGCTTAGAAGAGTGTGACGGGTAGGTCAAAGCAATCTTCTATGTAGCCCTCTACGTGGGGAAGACGTCGGGAGGTTGCCGAAATTCAGACTGACAGAGAACTTAATTAATTTAATACAAAATGAACTCAAAGCTCAAAATTAAAATCTAAATTAAAATTGGAGGTGTTTGAAGACCCTGTTATGCTCAGTAGAGATAATAGGTAGAAAACCACATCCGTAGTGTAGCAAGACACTGATCGTTATGCTCAGTAGAGCTGACGGGAATGTTGAATAGCCCTCGATGCAGCCCCCTATACAGGGATGACGCTGAGAGACTATCGAATTTTGGACTAACGGGAGATCTAAAAAAAAGTGTTGACAAGCTTAAATTGAACTTATGTGGAAATGATAAATTAAAGAATAAACCTACATATATGCTCTTTTATGTAGATATGTTATGCTAGAGCTAACGGTAGAAGACCACGCGTAGTATCACAAGACACGTTATGCTCGAGAGGTGACGGAAGGTCGAATAGCCCCGTCGCCTATGCGGGACGACAACGGGAGGCTGTCGAATATTGGATTGATGGGAGACTTAAACAAGAACAAATAAAAGTGTTTTTATGAGCTTAAATTAAGCTTGTTTGAAAATGATAAATTAAAGAATAAACCTATATATAAAATTATAAAAGTCTTTAAATAAGAATTATCTTACAAGGGACTTGACGACTTGTTGACGATAATAAATAAGATTTTTAATGAACTTGAGGGTTTGTCTCTTAACAAGAATAAAATTCAAGCAAAGCCTCCATTGATCTTGATAGTTGCCTAAAAGCTTCTCAGCGATCACGAACTAAGCTCCATTGAAACTTAAAGAATTAAATGCAAATAAATGAATATTAATATAAATAATTGAATAAGATTTTAAAAAATATCTTATGCCATCGGATTCACAGCACATCGTACAAGCTAACATAAGGCATTAATTTGAATTCTAAATAAACCTCATATGCTTCAAAAGATATTTATTAAATTCAACTTGGTTATTTTTTTTTAAAAAAAAGATTTCTTTAAAAATCCAGATGGGTTTAATTTGATATGCATGTATCATAAGATAAAATCCTAATTGAATTCAAGTGCTCTAGAATTCTTATCAAATCATTGATATCAAAATATATTAAATTATCCAAAAGTTCATATGAGCACTTGAATTGAAAGAAAAACTTGTATGGTCCCCTATACTATGCTGAATGTATAAACTTAGTGTCTGAGGATGCTGCATGGGCTACTTCCCGATTTGGTTTTATGACCGGGCCTGAGTTAACAAAACCTAAAAATTCAATAATTATATTATAATATTTTTAATCTAATAAAATCTCTGAGAGGGTAATTTTGTCATATGATAGTAGATCTGATCTTCTATTATTAAGTTAATAGAGATGACATGATCTGAAATAATAAACTAAGTGATCAACACCCCGATGATGGCCGTGTTGACTGAATATTTCAATCGAATTCAAATTCTAATGTCAAATCATTATTGAATGATTAAATATTTAAACAAAAAACATAAATTAAATTAAATTAATTATTTAAATTTAAAGTGAAAATCCATCCACCCATCCACGATCGTTTGTTGAGGGTGACAAATTAAGAAAACTTTTGCTCACGAAGAGCCAATGTCAAATCAAATATATAACTATTTTCACACTTAAATAATATTAATCCCATAAGGACGTGGCTTGTGTCCTCTGTCCACATGATTTTTTCATAAAATGGCACCACATAAATGGCAGTTACGACCAGAGCCTTTTGATTGGGTGGTTCACCGTGATATGTCATAACTAAATTACGGTCACGATCACAGCCCGTATATTCCCTGACGACTTTGCTCTTTGAGCTGTGAAGTATATAATATATTTTTTGGGCAAAAAGCCCTATGTTAGCTAAGGTTGACTTATATTTGTCCCCTTAGACGAACTCCACCCTAGGTCTATAAGGACACCTTGGACGACATAACCCATGTGTTGTTGACAAGGATCCTTCGGTCAGGTTGGGTCGACTACCTCCTCTGACTAAGTAGACTAGAGACTGTGATAGACCGGGATGATGGAACCATGGGATCTAGATGGGGCGCATCATCGTTCCATCGACCATCCACTTTATGTTAAATATAATTAAGTTCATAAATCTAATTTCCAAAACACCACATGCTGCTATTATACACTATGCATTTAGTGATCTAACGACTAGCCTTAATTGAACGTTCTCTCTTAGCATTGAGAGGGGTAATTAACTATAGGTGCTTACGCCTATAGGAAACCTGGAACCAGATTTAAAGTCCTCACAAAATGAGGATAAAATCTCTAGGTAGTGTCTTATCTACTATTCCATCCGCCTTCTAAAAATTTTACCAACACTTTAAATCACTCTCTTCATCAAAGAGGTTGGTGGCAAATTTTTGGAGCCCATAAAGCCTACATTTAATCATTAACATTTGGTAATCTCCATAATAAAATAACATTACACCATTATGAAATAATAGATCATTGGTCGAGTAGCTAATGAGGATGCATGTAACACAAACTTAAATATCTAATAAGAAGCTCTTCTATGTTCAAACTTTTCCTTATATATCATTATTGGCCTACCTTTTAAAATATATACTTTGGTGCTATGATTATCTAGATCATCATGAATATATATGAATCCCTAAGGTTATTAGTCGAAGTTAATAGCTTGGTGAATGTCTCTTCTTTGATCTTATCAACATGATTAGAGTTTACCTTGAAATCTTTGAGTAGTAAAGAGGTCTCTAGTAAAATAATGACTATTTATGATTTCAACTATATGAATTTTAGTTGTATATATGCCCCATTTGGCTACAACAAGAACTTTTGTGGACCTCTTTTTAATTAAATCTTTAAGGTAGTTAGCTTCATATACCACTTAGCCATTAACATCTCATCTTCTAGCAACATTTTCATTATTCATAGGATCTTGTCTAGACCTAACAATTTTATTTCTCAATAATGAAGACAAAGGTGACATGTATTGAAGGAGTTTCTATCAACGTAAAGCAAAAAGCATAAGATGTAATCGAAGTACTAGCTAGTCTTAATAATGAGGAACCCCTCCATGATAAAACTATATGATGACAGTCACACCAAAATTATGTTCCTTTCTTTTCATGGTCATGTTTTCCCAAATATAGCAATGACCTTATATAAGTTATTGCTTTTTTCTTAAAGCTCCCCAATTATTTTAAAGCCAACAATTGCTGCTCAAATGTCATAATTAAATATGAATTGTGCCTATCTCTTTGGCAAAGACTCCTTTACAAGCTCCCTACCATGATGGTTCCAAGTTAGCCATCCTAACAACACCACAGTAATGCTTTAGATGCATATAAATGTCATCCCATTCTATCAACAACACAAGATGCAAACTTAAGGAGAAGGAAGAAATAAGACCATAAATAAAAACAAGAAAAATTCCACACTCATGTCCTCCTCAACAATCAAGTAGATGAAATTATTCAAGTGAATAGTAAGAAAATATCTACTCGATTGCCATTTGTAAGAGTCATTTTCATATCACAACTTACAAAGATACACAAACACTTGCTCTCATTTACAATTCGTTCAATTAGCACTAGCATTTAGTGCAAACTCTTCTTATAAAAGGCTTCTTTAGCCAAAAAAATCTTAGAGTTAAAGCTTAATAATATGATTGTAAAACCTCACTATTGCATCAAATTCTAATGATAAATCATAGTTATATCATAATTTATCAAAGAAAGTCAAGTAGAAAAAGCATGATTCTTTAGAAGATTTTTTGAGTTTGTAGGGGTCAAGAGACTTCCCTTGAGCCATCCTTTAGATGGTCAAATAACTTACACTACCATCTCCTAGAAAACAGATAAGTTTTTTATTCTTCTAATCATCTATTCAGCTCACTATATTATTCCACTAGAGGAAATACCATTCAATTCATAATGAATGTTTCAGCCCATCCATAACAACGAAATAGTCTCCTCTCAATTACATGAGTCCTTAAACACCTAAGCAAAAATAAAAATAAAAAAGTTGCATCATCCTTCCCATTACCATCACCATCATATCTAATTGATCAAACTAAGGTGAAACTTCATTTTAGGACAAATAGACATTACTTATTGTAGCTACCTAGAATAAGCATCTTGCCACTTCTTCTCAACTTGAACTACTTATGGCAAAGCAACACTCCCTTCTTTTTCTTGAAAATATTAAGATTGTCATTAACTACATAAGTGTGCATCAATAATAAAGCTTAGATCTAGTTAAAGAGGTCAAATTGACAATTTATAAAATAATTCATGAGCAAAATGTATTTACAACTCGTTTTGTTTAGCAAGCACATGATTGATGTCATAAACAAGCACATTGACTTAAGGAGGTTTGCACCATTTAAGATGAGTCCTACTTAGTGAATGAGAACCACAATATTAACACCTATTATATTTAAATCAATGATGAAGAAGAACCATTTTACATTAACTTTGAATTCTAATTACACGAAATTATATATATATATATATATATAATATCTTATATACATATATATAGAATATATGTCACATATATATATATATATCATATATATATATATAGAGCTATATCTATATATATATATATATATCAATATATATATATATATCATATAAAATCACTAACTTAGGTAATGAGGATCTAGACCATATTTAGTTGTATTATATCAAGTTTCTTTGACTTTATTTCATGTTGTCTTAAAATTAATATTATGAATGTGAGACCTAGAGATTTCTCTATAAATATAACCTAATGGTTCCCATGCATCTATATTATACATCAACATACACCAAGCCTATTAATCTTTCATTAAGATGTCCCACAATCCACTTTTATGAACACCCTTACTATATTAGGCTTTCATTATCATGATTATATCAGCCACAATATTTAAAACTATTATAAATACCTCATTAGTAGGACAACTCAAAGGTTACACATAGATATATATTCGAGATGAACATTTTAAAGCTATTATAATTACCTTATTATGAGGATAACCCAAATGTTTTGCTAATAATTATAATTCTACTAAAGAATATTTTAATTAAATTTTCTGCTCACCAGAACTTATAATGTGAAAAGCAACAACAAGAACTCAAAACCCAAAACTAGCAAAACTAATTTGCCAAAACAATTGATAATTTTTCTTCCAAAAATTTTGACCATTTTTCTTAAAAAAATTCAATAAATTTTGGTGATCAATTCTATAGATGTTGATTCTACCAACTTTCTATCCTTTTCTTGTATCAGATACTGACCAATTTTTTTATTGAAAATATGTAAATTTTTTAAAATTTTGGGCACATCTCTTATTAAAGTTTATTCATTCATATTATAGCGTAAGTATTGTATATCCACATCATAGCATATTTCATAGGAATATTTCTTATAAATAGCTAAATAATAAAATAATTAAACATATCATATTAAATATTAAACACATAATATTAAACATGTAATAATAAATATCAACACAGAAGAAATATAACATCAAATTCAAAATATAAAAATAAAATGATTGTCTCATATATTTCTCATTAACTCTCTTATTCTTCTTTTTCTTTTGTTGTTCCCGCTACTTGTTGATGGCTCCTCTACTATTAGTATTAAATGATTTTTTTCTTAATTACCTATATATCATTCATGCTTGCCTGCAAGTTCTTAGTCATTGCAAAATCATATGACCTCACCATTTCATATATATATATATAGTCATTAGCAATGCTCTAAAAATCTACCCAATAAATTCTTCATTTATTTTTATATCCTACGCCTATGCTCAACAATCTAAAAATTAATTATTAAGATGATCAACCTAATGCCTCATCCTAGATAAAAATAATGTTGATAGCATACTTATAAATTTAAATAATTAATTAGAATTTAAATTCTAATTAATTTATTTTTATATAAATACATTGATATCTACTTTTGACCCAATACTCGATTATCTTTTTGTATTTGATGATTGTATGCATTCAACTCTACTATAATGGTGTCTCTTCCAAATTTTTTTATAATAGATCTTAAAAATTAAAAATATAGATGTAAATATACCATATTTATGAACATATACTTACCCTTCTTAGTGTATGAAACTGAGCATTTAGTATGAAAGGAATTGCTCAAACCTCATGATTACAAGCTCATTTTATTTATTTCACTCTTTCATATCTAAACTCTTTCCCCATTCCACAAAGGTCCCTCTCTAGACTTATATATGTTAGTAAATATTTCTCTCAATCATGATTATTCAAAAAAAATTTATAATCATGTCATAATTTTGAAACAACTAATAAAAATTTCTTGAACACAAAATATAAAGAAATTATGAGTATGGTAGTGTAATAGTAATTTTGATTTAAAAGCCATAAAAAATAATGCCTCAAATTCATAGAATCAGATAACATAAACTTCCAATAAAATCTTTTTATAACACAAAGGAGAATAAAAATTGCTCTTTATAATATCCCTAATTTTATTTGTTATCTACTTAAAAGAATTAAACTTGCATAATATAACAAATCAATGAAATATAATATATGTTAAGATTTCAAAAGATAAAAATATCAAATATTTTATTTCCCTTTTAGGTTCATTGTATATGTGAGACTCTTATAGATTACATCCACCACCTAATGTTTATTAAGTATGTGGATGCTAATGAGATATTGAGATGATTTAGAAAAGCAGCTCAATTTATTAAAGGGTGGTGGTACGATAGATCTGAAAAGGTAGATGGACCATTATAGTATATGGAAATAATGGAAATAATAAGAAATATGAATAAAATCATGTGGTATGTAATATTTATAAGAGAGTGGTATGTTACACTAGGTGTTAAGAGTGTGATATCTATTAGTGGCGGCCATTATCATGGTCACTACTTAGGATGCAATATCTTTAGTAAGCCATGAAATGGTCTTCATCCTATTATTAAAAATAGAGATGGATATACAAGCAAGCTCATCCCCATCACTTGATGTCACATATGATAAAAACTTCAAAATTATTAGTTCATCTTATAATATTACATGAAGAGATGATTGTAAAATCATCAAAATGAAATAAATTGACTAAATACATGAGCTAAACCATTAAAATTATAAGTTTTAATTAACTTAGAGCACATAAATATCAATTAATTTTCTCATTTGAAAAACTATTGATTGTGCTAAAATTTGTGCTTTATCATCATCATCATCATGTGGGCTCTGAAAATTCACCATCGACCTCTCAATGAAGAGAGTTTGATTAAATGCCAGTCAAACTTTTAGAAGATAGGTGAAATATTAGATAAGACAATATCCAGAGATTTCACCCTCATTTTGTGAGGACTTTATGTCTGGTTCCAGATTTCCTATAAGCGCAAACACCTATAGTTAATTACCCATCTCAATGTTGAGAGAAAACTTTCGATTAAGTCTAGTAGTTAGATTGCTAAGTGTATAGTATATAGTGGCAGCATATGGAGTATAAAATTGTGAATTTATGAAATTCATCATTTTAACTTAAAGCAGATGGTTGGGGGAATGATGATGCGTCTGATCAAGATCCCATGATTCCGTTATCTCGGGTTGTCATGGTCGCTAGTCTACTTAGTCAAAGGAGGTAGTCGACCTAACCTGACCTACGGATCCTTATCAGCAGCTATGGATTGCATCGTCCAAGGAAAACTTGTAGACCAAAGGTGGTGTTTATTTAAGGAGGCAAGCTTAAGTTCACCTTAGCTAACATAGAATTTTTTAGCCTATCGGGTGCACCCTATGGTTCACATCTCAAAGGGCAGAGCCATTAGAGAACATACGGGTTACAGTCGTGATTGTAATATAATGGTATCATTTGGTGACAGTTACCAGATTAAAGAACTCTGGTAGTAACCGCATCATATGTAGAGACTACTGGTCATACTATGCAGACAGAGGATACGGGCCATGTCCTTTCTAGCATGAGATTGATTGAGAGTAAATATAATTGTGTATTTGACTTGACTTTGGATCTTTTGTGAGCTAGAGCTTTCTTGATTTGTCACCTCCGACAAACGATTGTGAAAGGTGGATGTATTATTTTATTTTCTATAAGTTTTTTAAAAATTAAATTTCATTTAGGCATTTATAGCTTAATGACATATTAAAGTTTGCATTTGAATTGATACTTAATTTAAGTTAATTTGATCTGAGATTATGATTACATTTTAATCAAAGTATCCCCTATAGTTGAAATCTTCATTTAACACAGCCATCAATAGGGTATATGTATTATTTTATTATTTCAGATCCTATCGACTCTATTAATTTAATAATAGAGGACCAGATCTACTATCATATGATAGAATTAGCTTCTCAAATATCTTATTGAGTTAGAATTCTTATAATATCCTTATTAAATTTTTAGGTTTTGTTAACTCAGACTCGATCCTAAGACCCAATCGAAAATCAACCCGTGCAACATCCTCACACACTAAGTTTATGCATTCAACATAGTGTCGGGGCCCATGTGGGTTATTAAATTCAATATTGATTTAAGCTTAAGGGATTTGAATAGTGTTATTCTCCACTGACAAATGGTTGAGCGCAGGAGGCAGGACGATCGTGTGCGGTTCAGCCTCAGTTCGTGCGGGAAGCTGGCCGGACATCCGGCTTGGTCGCGATTTGCAAGTCACAGTTCGTATATTTAGGATTTGGAATGATTTGTTAGATTTCCCATTTCCTTTTCATGTAAAAGTTTGTATATTTAGGATTTGGAATGATTTGTTATGGGGGAATAGGATGAACATTGGTCATAAGGTCCTATCTTATGCACCATGTGAAGCCTTGGAGCATTTTCCATTCAACCATCTAAAGGAAGATCCAAAGGAGAAATAAAGAAGAAAAGAAGAAAGAAGAATAAAGCTTGAAGACCCTCCATAACAATGAATTCCTTTTGCTTAATTGTAATTTAATTCATTTGTAATCCGGGTTATATAAGGGTAGAGCTCGGCTACCTAATTTGATATTTTTTGGGTTTGTACGGTGGTGCCCGACCATAAAAGACCATTTATTCTTTTACGCTAGTTTTATAAATTGATTGATGTTTGTTTACTTGTGCATTAAGTGACATGTTTTTCCTAGTTTTTTTCTTGCTTTATGTATGGCCTGGATGTGGATTAGGCTCTTAGGGAAAAATAAATCTTTTACCCAACTTAACAACTTGAAATAAAACTAAATAACTCATAACCTTACCTAAATTTTAGGATTATAAATCAAGATAAAAGGATTAGAAACCCCTTAGCTAGATGAGTTCTTTCTTTTTTTTTTGAAAGGTAAATATCATGCACAACAACATCTTATTTTACTCTTGATTGGAGTGCTTCCATCTTAGCCAGAGAACCCGGCTTGACCTATGAGGGCCGTGGTGGAAACTCACCTCCTAAACTTCTAGCTAATTTTGGCCAACAATTTATTTTCTCATGCATTAGTCAAAAATATCCTATTATCCTAAGTCAAATTGATTGTCCAAAAATGAAAATAAAATGAAATTTAAAATGCATTAGATTTAGGTCATTAAAGCATTTCCCTTTACATGATCTAATCTCTTTAGGGAGTGAGTTTAGGGACTTAGTTTCTTTCTAAATAAAAATAGCCTAACTATCATGCATAAGCATAAAGACTTGCTTAAATGTATTTAAAATTGTAGGAGGAGTTAGTTGGAAGCCACCCTCGGGCTGTTGTAAGTCCAAGTTGTCAGGTGGTTTGTCCTCTCGTGGAGGCAAACCACTTACCCATTTTTCCTTAGATTTAGGCTGTGCTTCCGGTCCTCCCCGAAGCTCTCTAGATTTAGGTTCTGAGGTTGCTTCTCCTCTTTATGGGCCATAAGCATATTTCCTCACCTCATAGGCATTTCCTTAATCTTGTGTTAAGGAATCCTAAGTCCTAAAATTCTAATGAAAAAAATACAACTCAAACGAATTAAATCAGTTTATAAAATATAAAGCCCAATTTTAAGATAGTTTGAGATTGTTGCTAGGTTTCCTAGCATCATGAGCATCTCCTACTTGTTCCCATTTTGACTTTAATAAGAACTCCCTCTTTTGATCAATCCCATTTGATCATCAAAATATAAACTAATCGATTGATAGTCCTTCCTATTGAAATCTTCAGAGACAACGATCATTTACCTTAATCAAGAGTTTTCTTAAAGGATCTTGTCCTTTAGGATGTAATTAACTATGGGGGCTTGCCCCTGTAGGGAACTTAACGAACCTGATTTAAAATAAACCCCGCTTTACTTTTTCATGTAAAGCAGGGGAAGAATCTCTGGAACATATGCAGATCCATCGTCCTTAGGAGTCCTTATTGAGGTGATTGGTTTCATTAAAAGGTAGTGACTTCTGTCTTTCGAATTGATACACTATACCTTGTCGATGTACCCAATCACCAGAATAAGGATATCTACAGATCTACGTGACATCTTACCAAGATGAATTTCTATAAGGCCTCTTCTTTCTTTTCTCCAACAGATTTGAAAGACGACTCCTTAATAAGAGATTTATTAACCCATAGTGTGTCGATGACCTTCCTTCTTGATCGGTCGACCGTCAAATTGTGCAATATGTTTATTCTGATTAATTTCAACATTCTAAATGTGATGGCAAAGTTTTTTCATTGATCGGAGGTCATTTTGATTGATTTTGACAATGTTCGATGAATTTCAACTCTGATTTATGCGTTGTTGTATCTGAAGTCGATCAAATTTGTCTTGTGAGCTCGACTCGACTTATGACGCATTCATGAAGGTCAACACATCATCATCTATATTTCTCCTTGGTATGCATCCTCTTCATAGATTTTAGAAGGCAGTCAAAAATATTTCATCGATCCCTCGATAAAAAGAGTATGATTTAATGTCGATCAAATTTTCAAAAGGCAGATGTAATAGTAGATAAGACACTACCCATAAATTTTGCCCTCATTTTGTGGAATAGCATATAAGACACTAAGTTCCTGAGACCCAATTGGGAATCAACCCTCACAGCATCCTTAGACACTAAGTTTAAGCATTCAATAGTGTCAGGCCCATGTGGGTTGATTCTCAATTGGGTCTTAGGACCGGGTCTGGGTTAACAAAATCTAAAAATCTAATAATAACATTATTAGAATTTTAACTTAGCAAAATATCTGAAAAGATAATTTTGTCATATGATAATAGATCTGATTCTCTATTATTAAATTATTAGAGTCGATATGATCTGTGATAACAAAATAATACATCCAGCCCAATGATGGCTGTGTTGAATGAAGATTTCAACCAAAGAGGATATTTTCATTAAAATGTGATTACAATTTTAGATCAAATTAAATATCAATCTAAATGAAAATTTTGATGAATTATTAAGCTCAAAATGACTAAATGAAAATCATCAACCTAAAAACTTAAAGTAAAATTTAATTCATCCACCTTCTGTAATTATTTATCGTAAGTGGCAAATTAAGAAAACTCTAGCTCACAAAGGAGCCAAAGTCAAATCAAGTGTTCTATTATGTTTACTCTCAATCAATCTCATGCCAATAAGAACACATCCCTTGTCCTCTATCTGGGTGGTTTGACAAGGCTCCACATATGATGTAATTATGACTAAAGTCCTCTGATCGGGTGGCTGCTGCTAAATGGCACCATTATATTACAGTCACTACTATAACCCATATATTCCCAAATGACTCTTAGGGTGCACGTGATAGGGCAAAAATCCCTATATCAACTAATGTGGACTTAAACTTGTCTCCTTATATAAACACCACCCTAGGTTTACAAGATTTTCTTGGATGACGCAACCCATGGCTGCTAACAAGAATCCTTCCGTTAGGTTGGGTCAACTACCTCTTTTGACTAAGTAGACTAGGGACCATGATAGCCTGAGATGACGAAACCATGGGATCTTGATCGGGTGCATCATCATTCCCCCAACCATGTGCTTCAAGTAAAGGATAATGAATTTCATAAATCTAAATTCCGAAACTCCACACATTATCACTATACGCTATACATTTAGCCATCTAATGACTAGCCTTAATGCAAAGTTCTCTCTCAACACTGAGAGAGATAATTAACTATTGCTGTTTGCACCTATCAAAAACTTGGAACCATATCTAAAGTCCTCACAAATGAGGGTTCTCTAGGTAGTGTCTTATCTATTATTCTAGCTGCCTTTTAAAAATTTGACCGACATTAAATCATACTCTCTTTATCGAGAGGTCCGTGGTGAATTTTCAGAGCCCATAGATTTTTGATGACTCCACTGGGGAACTATTTCTCTTTCCATCTATGGATAGTAGAATATGAGCTATAATAATAGTAGAGTATAATAAAAATTGAAATAAAAAAGAACCAATTATCAATAAAACTAAATCTAAGCTAATCATGTCCTTATGACTAATCTGCTTGTTCTCTATATTGATCTTCAGAACACATCATTCATCATGCAGCTAGGTCACAGAGCCAACATCTGTCTAGCTAAAGTTGTAATCAATATAGGACATGTTGGAGCTACCATCTAATTTTGTAGTGTAAACTTCTCAACTATCGCTGCTATAAATAATCCTCTACTTGCAATACCTACATATTGTACACACCAACCTGTGCAGGGGAGGAGAATGACTGGAATGGTCACTACTGCTATTGAGGTTCCTCGAAAGAGAGCCACTGTATTTGAAAGATTGGGTTATTTTGAGGTGCCAATCATGAAAAGAACCGTCACTGGATAGAAAGTGTTAATCATACCTGGTAATGCGACCACTCTGCTAGTTAAACTTTTGCACTAGGAAGGCATGATGCTGAAGCCTCCTCTTCTTGAGAAAAATAGAGTAGAAGGCAGAGGAGAAGAAGGAATGCTGAGTTACAAGCTCATCAGCTCTTACTTGGCCATCTGCTACATAACTAGCCTTACAACCAAAAGCGAGTATTCCTACCCCCACAATAAACTTGAAATTTTGAGATGGGTGAAAAGAAATAGCTCTACTGGTAATGTTAAGCGATCTTTTTGGGATCAATAGCTAGGGGTGTGCACTAGTCCATTCAAACCAAAAAATCAAATCGAACCTACGTTATTTGGTCTGTTTGGTTCAATTTTAAATCTCACAGTTTGGTTTTTAGTTGTAAATGCCTAGTTATTCGATTTTCAATTTTTAGTTTTCAATTTGGTGTTTTTTAGAAAAGATTGGTTAAATCGAATAAACTGAATAAACCAAAATTAGTTAAAAAGTCACATATAAATATGTAATTTTATTTTGTAAATACTTAATTATTTATATAGATTTATATATTTTCAATTAACTTAGAAATTTTTAATGTATAAAACTTATTAGATTATTTTAATTAGTTAGTTCATTAAAATAATTTTTATTTTTATTTTTTATATGTTATTCAGGTTAACCAAAAATCTAACTGAATAAACCAAATTATAGTTCAATTTTATATGTTATTTAGATGGTTCAGTTATTTAAAGTTATATGGTTCAATTTGTTCGGTTTCACAAAAAATTCGATCGAACTGACCGAATCGACCGAATGCTCACCCCTATCAACACTAGTGAGCTCCAACCTTTCAGAAGAAACAACCTGAAACTATCTGCTCGAGTACATGGAGTCCTAAAGGTTATAAAATAAAAGGTCTTATGAATAAAAGATATCAAAGGCCAATTACCAGAGAAGTAAACCAGCCTTGCATAGTGAGCATTAGGCGTGACACCTTGACCGCATGTCCAGGAATCTGCCGCCGAAAGGTCTCGGTAAAAAAATAAATAAATGTGGAGGTCGAAGCCTCGAGAAGAAGTAGCAACGCAAAAGCTTCTTCATCTAGAAGCAACCTAACCCAGAGGCAACATAGAAAGAGAAGTGTTGAACTTGATGCTCAACAACCATCGTTCAAGCATAAAATTGTACAATCAATTGTGGAACCAGAAGCAAGTGATCCAACCCATAATAGGTTTCACAGCCTAAGATGGGTAAATCAAAATAGCTCTATTGGTCAAATCAAATTGTCCTTATGTCCTGAGAATGTCAGGTTCTAGCTTTTCCAGTGAGAAAACTCAAAATTATAAATGCAAGAGTGCATCGGGTCCTCAAAGTTGCTAAGGAGAAAGGACTGATGAAAAGGAAAATATCAAGATTCTGTCATCAAGGAGGCTAGAGTTTCTCCTCCAATTCAAGTCCCGCATGGTGAGCATTGAGGCATGACACTTGGACCACAAGTCCAAAAATCTGCCATCGAAAGGACCTGAAAAAAAGAAATCTGGCACAAATAAAACTCATCAATTATGAGTATTTAAAAGAAAGGTCATATGTGATGAAATTTATGACGGTAGACACCTTGGGAGTCATCCAGAGAATCCCACCGCCAACCAGCCCCATATCTTCAAGAGGAGGTATGTTTCGATCGCAATCCTCCTATTAAAAAAAATACATATTTCATACTTTGAGCCATAAACTTATTGGAAGTGTCGATCAGAGCTCCGCGTCCAAGTGGATGAAGCTGATGAAGAAGGAAGCTCTTTTCAAATGGGACAAAGAATGTCAAGAGGCCTTCGACAGTATTAAGAAATATATATTGAATCGCCTATTCTTACAGCACGAATCCCAAGAAAGCCTCTCATCCTATACACAACAACACTTAAAGAATCTCTAGGTGCCTTGTTGATACAACATAATGAAGAGGGAAAGGAGAATGCTCTTTATTACATTAGTCAAAGACTGAAAGCAGTGGAAATGCACTATTCTTCAATTGAGAAGCATTGTTTGATGTTAATATTTGCTGTTCAAAAGCTATGCCATTGTATGTTGTCTCATAAATTTACTCTCATCTCAAGGATCGATCTGCTGAAGTTCTTGATGATAAGATCAGTGTTGATAGGTCGTTTGGCACGATGGGTTATTCTTCTACTATAATTTGATATCACATATGTTTGCTAGAAAGTGGTGAAGGGGAAAATTTTGGCAGACTTTCTTGCTGCACACCCTATCCTGACAGATTCATCGCATAATGATGATCTTCCTCATAAGCAGATCATGCATATATATGAAAAATAAAAAAAACAAATATGAGAATTGTATTTTTATGGAGCTTCATCCATCAAATACACTTATCTCTCAAATCTCCCAAAAGCTCGAGCTGGCATCGCTCTCATCTTGATCAAGATAGAAGCTGGTATAATGAGGCACTCCTATAGGTTGACTGTGCCATGAACCAACAATGAAGCAGAATATGAAGTGTTGGTGGAAGGTCTGGAGGAAGTTATTTCCATGGGAGTCCATAATCTACAAGTTTATGATGATTCTCAGCTTATCATTAATGAAGTACTGGGTATTTATGAAATCAAAAATCTTGAATTGGCTCACTACCACAAGCGAGTTATTGTGCTTATGAAGCAAATCCCAAATGTCATTATGACTCGAGTCTCCAGAGCTAAGAATAGCAAAGCAGATTGCCTGACTAAGTTAGGTAAAGAAATGGCGAGTATGGACGATGACGACTATATACTAATTAGCATTTACACTCATTGGGTCCTAGAGCCAATAAATCTAAAATCCTCACTAGAAGAGGGGTCATCAAATGCAAACTAGCAGGATGCAACTCATATTACTCCTCACACTCCCTTACAAATTGCTCATCCAAATTAACTAGATAAGCCTCAGACTCTTTAGGAGGAAAGATCTCAATTTGAAGAAACTCCAACACTACAAAATAAAACCCTTATGGTAGAAGAGATGGAAGATTGGAGACAACCCTTTGTCACCTACTTTAAAGAAGACAAACTGCCATGCAATAAGTTGATGGTTGCATAGCTTGAGAAAAGGCTTCGACTATATGCTTATGTTGGTAATACCCTCTATTGTAGATCCTTCGAGTAGATATGGCTACGATGCTTACGAATAGAAGATGCCAACAAAGTGATTGCTAAGATCCATGAAGGACTCTATGGCGCACACCAATCTAGTCCCAAAATGGATTTCAAAATAAAAAAGAATGGAATATTACTTGTCATCTATGGTAAAGGATTTTATTGATCATGCCAAGAGCTGCCATGAATGTCAAGTCCATGGCAATATCATTAATTAGCCACCAAATCTATTGCACCCAACAATAATATCTTGGTCATTTGAGTGTTGGGAAACAAATGTAATTCGATTAATTGATTTGCATCATCAGCTAGCCATTGCTTCATCCTAGCAGCCACTGATCATTTCCCCAAATGGGCTAAAGTCGCCCCATTCAAGGAAGTCACAATCGAGCATGTGACCAACTTCTTCACCCATAATATTGTCTATAGATTTGGTGTGTCGCGTTGAATTATCTCAGAGAATGGTCCAGCCTTCAAGAGCATTAAAATGTATAAATTGATTAACGATACTCATTGATTTATTATTCGAGAGCAAATGACTTGGCCAAGGTTTTCAATAAAACACTAGTTAAGTTACTCAGAAAGATCCTCACAAGGAATAAAAGGGAGTGGCATACCAAGCTTGTGGAAGCATTATGGGCTTACCACACCACTTACAAGACTCCCACAAAATTCAACCAGTATGCGCTAGTATTTGGAGCTGAAGCAATCTTGCCGCTTGAGGTTGAACTACCCTCACTCCGAGTAGCCATTCAACATAATCTTACTCAAGATAAGAATACCCATCTACAAATGGAAGAGCTTGATACGCTTGATGAAGTTAGACTCCAGGCTCAGTAAAATTTAGAAGTCTATCGAGTGAGAATGTCATAAATATTCGATCATACGGTGCATTCTCGAACCTTCCAGAAAGGTGAATTGGTCTTGGTGTTGATAAGACAAATTATCCCTCACCTTAAAAGTAGCAATAAATTTGAGCTTAATTGGGAATGACTCTTCATTATTGAGAAAGTATATTAGGGTGGAGCCTACCAACTCATTGATTTCAAAGGTGAAAGGCCAATGTCACCAATCAATGGTCGATATTTGAAAAAGTATTACACATAAAAATGAAATCACAAGAATGCATTCGATCATACGGTGTGAAACTTTTCAAGGAGAATTTGTCTGATACAGAGAATACCAATTTTTCCTCACTATTATTACATGTGTAAGTTTTTCTTGAAATTCTCTTGTAACACAAGAATGCATATTCGAAATAAAGCAAACATCCTCCTATTATACAGGGAGTATTTTTTAAATTTTATAGCAAAATATTAGGCTTCCCCCTATAAGATGGTCTCCTTTTGTATTTGGATTGACATCATGCCTAAGGCCGAGATCCCAATATACATGTTCAAATTATGTATTCAAAGTTCTCAAGTCTCAAAGTCTTACTAACCAAAATAGAAAATTTCAAGTTTGCAAACTTCAACAAATCAAGTTGGAGTCACATATTTCATCCATACATCAAATCTGGGGCTCGAGTTGATGCATATGGTGGGATTCAACACGCCCAAATATGGCCGAGTTGCTGACATATTTGCTTACTCAACACGCCACAAAGGTCATAGTAAGAGATCCCCCACCTCATTAGCTTGATGATAAAATCCTTGTTGACCTCACTTTTAGAGTGAGCTCTCAGCTTCCTCATCATAGATCTAGGACTCTTATAGACACTAAGAGTTTCTTAGTCTTAAAACACTTCTAGTGATTAGGTGAATACTTAACCTAACTTTAGAGACTTAGAAGAGTTAGCCATAGGAATAAGTTGTGCCTTAAAGATTTAGGAGGACTTGCCTACCCTATAGCCCAAACCCAATCCTTACTTTCTTCTTTCAAACCAAAACCTCATTCAAATTCAAACACCAAAATCAAATCCAACTATCCAATGATTGAAATACATCACTAAATTCAAACTATAAATCCCTTCCTAAGCCCTTTGATTTTATCTTATGAACTTAGCCTTAACCAAACCCAAATCAACCCCAATCCAATTGATTTTTTTAATTACCAAATTCAATCTCAAATCAAATTCCAAATCATAAATCTATTCCAAACTCCAAATGAGTGAAATCCATGATTAAGTCCAAATTCCAAAACCTCTTCCTAAGCCATATGAACCACCTTCAAATGCTTAGTCAAAACTCCTTCAAACTAACTTAAACTTTGTTGATTTCTTTATGAATCATTCATTCACTCATTTATATTCACAAATATAAATGAAATCATGGTTCAAACCCTTCAAACCAAATAAAAAATTAATCAAACCAATTCAAAACCCAAGTTAGCCTCTTTTGACCTATATCTCTTAATTTAGTTAAGTTTGCTTCCAAATCACTCCAAACTCAAGTAATTTTCTCACAATTTATTTATATTTTCATTTATATTCACAAATATAAATGAAATATAAATTCAAATGGTCCAAACCAAATCCAAATCAAATCAAATTCTCAATTTTATCCCTTTAAGCCAAACTTTTGAACTTGGCTAGTGACATCTAAATCAACTCAAAACTAATGCATTTCTTATTGATTCAGTCATTCCTTCAATCATTGATCCAAATATAAACATAAACCATAATTATCAAACCAAATCCAAGTCAACCCAAATCAAGCCCAAGTTAACCCCTTTGGCTTGAAATTGTCACATGAACCAAAACCCACTTGGCTCTAAACCAATTGTAATTGGATTTATATTTCATTCCTAGGCTCATATATGAGTTCAACTAAACTTGAACCAAACCTTGATCAAGCCAATTGACCCATTTAGGCTCACTTGACCTAAAGTGACCTAAAATACCTCTTTGAACCAAGTTCTAATCAAACCCAAATTTGATTAAATCAAGCCCATTTAAACCTCACATCATGATCAACAATCATCATAGGGTGATCAATTGGATTGAATTGGGTCAAACCAAGTCAAACCTAGCCTTTGACCAAGTCAACAATTAGCCCAAATGAAACCTGAACTAGCCAAAATCCATCATATGCTAAATTGATTGAAACCATTGACTCAAACCCATTCATAATCAATGATTGAACATGATCAAACCATCAATTGAGCCAAACCAAGCCTGATTGGCCATTTGACCCAAGTTGATCCAAATTGGCCTAAAAGGCTAAAATAGGTCAAATCATGATTTGCTCCAAATTGATCAACCAATGGCTCAAGTTCATTCCAATTTAGTTATTGAACTTGACCAAAGTCATAATTGAGCCCAAGTTGACCAATTGATCAACTTGACCCAACCTAGCCAAATTGACATAGATGGTCAAAATAGCCAAAATTCAAATTAATTCAAAATTAAACCAAACCAAAGCCTACAATATTTTTCAATCAACCAATTGAACTTGGCTCAACACCTAACCTAACTCAATTTGATCAAATTGGTCAAATCAGTCAACTTGACCAATTTGACCCTTTTGAATCCAAATGAGTCAAATCCGAACCTAGGCCAAACCAATCCAAAGTAATTGAACCAAAACATTCCAAATTATCATATGAACCTACCATAAGCCTTGGTTTGACCCAATTTATCCAATTTGTTAACCAAACCCAACATAGTCCAAATGGAACCCATTTGATTAATCCAAGTCAACCGACTCAAATCCAACTTATGGAATCTTGTGGGCTGATCTAACTCAGCTTAAACTCACCCTAGGTCAATCTAAGACCTCACCAAAAGCCAAGTTGGCCCCACCCAAGGGGATTAGCCATCAAACCATGGGATTTAAACTTTAAAATAAATGGATCCAAGCTAAGTCAACTCTCTCATCCCCATGACAGCCCCTTAGCACTCCATAGATTCTTCCGCTGACCCACCTAGTCCACCTAACTCACTCTAGGTCAGCTAGGGACCTTTGGAAGGTACCAAAGGTGAGTTGACTCACCTCCAACTCAAATTGAGCAGCCATTGAATCCAAGCTTTGCAAACCTTGCACAATGGATCCATGGCATCCTCCCCTCACTTCTCCCATCCTTGGCGTGCCACCCTGACTTGATGGTGATAATTCTGGTGGCTGGATGACAACAAGTTGGCCCAAAATGTGTGGCCGTAGTCGTCCATCCTTCTTTGTGAATTGAAGGGTATACCCACTCAATTCGAGCACGATTTTGAGGGCATTCAAAAGTTTTGAGTCTAGGAAGTATTTTCGAAACCTTAGAGAGTGATTCCAAGCCTTCCCGAACGCTCCAAAATCTGGATTTCCCATTCCCGTGCAAAGCCAAAATAGGAGTGGGAAATCTTGATCCATACTCCCTCATATCATAATCAAACCCAAATTCCTCTTAGCCACACTATCACCATACCTAGTCGAGCACAAACGAACAAATGCCCAAGCTTCCAAGCCACGGGAGGAATGAATTTGATCAAGACCGAATGCCAAAAGAGGGGAGCTTGATTCATAGACCATTCCACACCAAATCAAGCCCGAACTTCTTCAACAGGGCTTTGCCTCAACTAGGTGAAGCTACCTCTGACAATCCACCGCCGGACATTAGCTCCAGTGAGGTAATTTTTCAAACCGAGCATTGTATGCAAAAATTAGTTGGTATTTTGTAAAGTAAATTCAAATCCCATGTGAATTTGACTGTTGGATGTGTATCCCCACTCCCTCCAAAGGTGTGGGATCGATTTAATCCTAATCTGAGTTCGGGTGAGCTCAGATCGAACGGGGAATGACGGACGGTGCTCGTCTTTCGCCACTCGTGAAGAAGGAAGATCATATGTCGTTCGTTCCGCATGATTGAAATGGATGGCTGTGATTAGATCATGATAGAACCCTGTTATTTTCTCCCTTAACCTGCGGATCAAACCGTGGTCGTCCGATCCTAAATTAGACAGTCTGCGGGGAAAGCGCGTCTGTCATCGGCTAAGTTAGTGCACGGATGTGACTACTTAAATAGCCAATCCCGTCATGCCACGTGCTAAGTGCGCCGCATCAACGCGCCTCATCAGCAGCCACGTGGCCCGATGGGATTAAGGCTTTAATTAGGACTAATTAATTGGTTTTTAATTATGAAACTTCTAAAATCATAACTAATTATAAAAAAAATAAAAAATTATAAACTTAGGCTCATTTTAAAGATATTTCAGAGTAGAATCTTGGAAAGTTATTATTAATTAAGTTTAAATAGTGATTTTAGCTTAATTAATATTTAATCAAAAATCTAATTAGCTTAAGTACACATTAATTTAACACTCAATTAATCTCAATTTTTTTGTGTATGTTTAGCGGGATGACCTCTGCCTCCCCTATTTTTTGAGATTTTATTGATTGCTTAATTAGAAAAATCACTTAATTAAGCCCTAATCACTCTCTTAATATAATTAATCATAATTAATAAATGAATAATAACTTGATTAATCATTTAAATCTAATTACCTCTCTTGAGCAGTAAGATAACTTAGGGGATGTGATTGGGGATACTTTTCCTAATTCATTTCCTAAGTTTTCCTTACCTTTAAAAATCAAATTAATTAGTGGTTAATAAAATGATTAATTGATTAATTAAGTGATTAATCTTCAAGATAAGAAAATCAAAATTTAATTGAAGATTTTAAATGATTTAGGGATTAGGATTGGGGCCTTGCCCTTGATCCTTTCCCGTAAGTTAATATCATCATTCAAATTAAAACATAACTAAAGTGTTTAATCAATTAATTAAAGGCTTAATAAAATTAAAATTAAAAAATCAATTCATCCACACCTAAGCAACCCTTATTTAATCTTGGGTAGCTCTTTGAGTATTTAATAACTCAAAGTGAGAGATGATGAAATTATGGTTGGCTCACATGTGTGAGAAAGTCATAGAAGTAATTAAGTGAGATCCTTTAAGCTTAATTAACTATTAATCATAAGCCAATTGCATTAGGCACCTTTCATTTCTTAGGAGCATTACAAATTTACTTTTCAAATGGCTGCATATCATATGGCTTATTATTAATTAGTCAATTAACTTAAGGTGATATAGATATGGGTTAATTAATTTACTTAATTCATACCTTAACCTAGTTAAAATATAAAATCAACTTAAATATTCTTCATTAAACTAAATTAATTCACACATGAGGAATTGGGTTAGGATTATCAAACCTATTTCATACTTCCTAAATCATATCAAATTCAAAGCTAAAAAATGTCTTTAAAGAAATTTAGTTTATTTTAAATAGCCTTATTTAATATGATTGTTCTTAAGAATTAATTGGGATGAATGAAAGCATGTGCTTATATTTCTTTATTTATTTCCAATCATGCTAAATATTGCTTGACATATGAAATCATGCATTCATTTCTTTTAAAATTAATTAAATGAAATAGTTTTTTTTATGTCAAATTGCATGTGTTGACTTAAATTAAAAATATGTGTGGCTATTATTACTACTAAATCAAAAGCTATTTTCAAAAGCCTATAATTAATTATTATAAATGATGTAATGTTAATTACAAGTATCTATAAGTTTGCATGTGATGATAATACAAGATGTGCAATATAAAGTTCTCTTTCCTTATCTTAACAGGGATTCACATAGGATTTGCAAGTGTATAGTTCATTTGAAAAGAACATAACATTTGCCTAAATCTACTCCTATGCATCTCCATGTTAAGACTTAGGAAGAATTTTATATCACATATGTAAATCAAACAATCAAATCAAATATGACTTCTTGCATGATTCCTTATTCATGTAGTTCTTTTTGTACATTCATATGTAATATGAGAAAAGTGATATATTAGTCTGGACACCCCAGGGCTATGAGACTTTCAGTAGTCCTAAGTTGTACCTTACACCCTTGGTGCAGAAAATATTGGTGACATACTCACTTAAAACTCTTATACATATGTATGTATGATATGGCCAATGAATAAGAATCATAAATCAAATAAATCAAACACAACTTTTGCATGGGTTTTCCTTATCCTTATAGTTTCTTATACATCTATGTGTATCTAAGAAAAGTGGTATATTAGTCTAGACACCTCGAGGCTGCAAGGCTTTAAGCCTAAGTATCTTGTAAAAGTAAAATAATGCATGTACTACTTAAAACTTTTATACATGTGAATGTGTATCTAGCTAATGGATAACAAATCCCTCTTTCTATGTAATAATGTATACATTCATAATTCAATCAAAAATGAAATATTTAAATTCTAAATACACTTCTTTGCATTCATCATTCAAGTATGCTAAATATATAAATTGCATGTATAGCTATGCCTAAGATTTACTCATATGCATGATGCCTTTCTTATTGAATAATGTCATTTAAAGTGAACCTAAATTTAGGGTTAATCAAAACATGTAATAATCCATTCACTAAAGGAAATTAATTAACTAACTTGCTTTAGAAGTAACTTAAGGTCGAGATAAAAGAGAGATTCCCTCTCTTTCTCCTCTTTATAACACTTAGTTGCTAACTGTAGGCTATGTAAAATAAAACAAAATACTAAGTAAAATCTTTAAATCAATTAAATCACTTAAAGAGAAATCAACCCTTTATAAATTAAATCCCTCACACTTAGTAAATTATAACTCTAAAGCCTAGTTAGGACATACCACACAAGCCTTAACACCTGCACATTAGATTAAGTCATCATTTCTATCTTTATATTAGGATGGTGCATTGTTTGGTGTATGTTTAGTTTTATGATGTATTATTTTAGAATGGATGTTATGGTGTATGTGCATAAATGAATGTTATTATTAGCCTAATCACATTTTTAGTGTTTAAGGGTCATTATAATAAAAAATATAAATACTTTTATCAGTGTTGTTTATACCCTAAGCATAGCCCAAGTTAGGATAGGGTTGGTTACCCATGTGGGTGCCCAAATTATTCATATACCGCTTGTATGTATTTAGCTAACATTTATTTTGCATGTGTAGCTATATTTACTTTCCTTCTTTTTAATGTAATTTATATTAATATTATGATAAGTGTTATGGGGGATTAGGATGAGCATTGGTTACAATACCAAGTCTTGTATACCATGTGATGCCTTTGGAGCAAGCAGCATCCCAATCATGCCAAAAGGAAGACAGAAATGGAGCAAATCAAAATGAAGAAATGAAAGATGAAGAGTGCATAATGGAGGATGAAGAATGAAGACCCCCATAACACTTATCATTTTATAATTGTAATTATTCTTTCATTATGCCGAGATATATAATGGTGGAGCTTGGCTACCCACATTTCTTTTCGGGTTGTACGATGACACTCAACCGCATCGGCCTCTTAATCTTTTGTGATAGCTTTATAAAATTATTTGATATTTTGTTTAGCTCGTGCATTCGATATAGCATATATTTTCATAGTTTCTTTATGATTCGGTGATTGTTGTGTGGCCTTGATGTGATTAGGCTCCTAGGATAAAAAATTAATCTTTCTACCCAAACTAACAACTCATAACTAAACTTTTAAAATAACTCATAACCTCATATAAAAGCCTAGGCATTAAATCAAGATAGTAAATATTTAGCAACCCCTTAGTTGATGATTGTATGTTTAATATCATGCATAACCATCTTATTTCACTCTTGTTAAGACATGGCTTCCATCTTTTCTAGATAGAATGGGTTTAACCTTTGAGATCCTATGATGGAAGAACACCTCTTTCTCTTTTGATTTGTCCCATAATCAACTTCTCATATATTTAGGCATACAAAATCCTATATCTTGTGTCAAAATAAGAAGTCCTAGATTAAATTAAATTTGATAAAAAATTTCATTAGATTAAGTCATTATCCATACCCCTCATGCTCTAGTTTCTTAGGGAGTGAGTTTAAGGACTTAGTTTCCCTTCTAAATAAATAACAACCTAACCACCTTACAAAGCATATGACTTGACCACATGAATTTAAAGTGTAAGAGGAGTTAGCTGGCTGACACTCCAGAAGGTAATAAGTCCAACAGTCGGGTGGATTACTCTCTCCTGTGGAGGTAACCATATACCCACTTTTGCTTTAGATTTAGGTCATGCTTTGGCTCTTGCCAAAGCTCCCTAGATTTAGAATCAGAGGTTGTTATTTTCCTTATGAGCTACAAGCATAAATCCTCACCTCTTAGGCATTTCCACAATCTTGTATAGTGAAATTATAAGTTATAGATTTCTAATAAAATCTCAACTTGAATAAATAAATTTCCTCAATTCAAGTACATAAAGCCCAATCATAAGATAGATTAGAGTGCTCACTAGATTTCCTAGTATCATGAGTATTTCCTACTTATCTCCTTTAGTTTCGATAATAACTCTCCCCTTTTGATCTATCACACTTGATTTTCTAAAATATAACTAATTTGTTGATAGTCCTATCTTTAAATTCTTTGGAGACAACAGTCGCCTACTTTAATCGAGAGTATTCTTAAGCGATTCACATTTCTTAAGATGTAATTAACTATGGAGGCTCACCTCTATAGGGAACTTAATGATCCGAGTTTAAATAAACCCTGCTTTACTTTTGCATGTAAAGTAGGAGAAAAATCTTTGGTATATTCGAAGACCCATCATGCCTTAGGGGTCCTTATTAGGTGATTAGGTCCATTATAGCGTAGTGACTTCTATCTCTTGAGATAGTATACTATTCCTTGATGTCATACCCAATCACCTCAATAAGTACATCCTTAGATCTGTGTGGTGTTCCCTCACATATACACAAACAACACAAACAAAAAAAACATTGCAGATTTTTCTGGTGACTCCACTAGGGATGGTTCCTCTCTCCACCTCTGGTAGATGATTGTTATCTCTAAGCATTGATAGTGGACTTGTATTTTATGTGAGTTTGAGAATATCTTTCCTTTCATTGGCACTTAGGTTATTTCATTCTTAAGCAAAGTTAGCCAACATGCTTTAGGTTTTAAGACCTCACTCTCTGTTGGTCTTAAAATCCCTATTGGGTTCCCTAATAGGTGATAATAAAATTTATCAATGAAGGGGGAAATAATAAAAATTTAGAACCTCCTCACCACTAGCTTGGTGAGGCAAGGTTCATCATAAAATTTAATAAAATAATTTCTTTCTTAAAATGACACTTTCCAAAAGCACTTCTTTTCGAAAATAGCCATCTTCATTCTACATACTCAAATTTGTTGAAAGAAGATTCTACTTTCAAATCATAAAATGAAATTGCTCCTCTCAACATATTTCACATATGTGAGGGTTGAAGCTTCCCTTTTTTAAAGAGCAAATCATGCCATATTTGATTTCCACTTAACATATCTAAACTTGTTAAGTGAGAATCCCTTTTTAAATCAAACATGAATTTGACCTTCACTTAACAATTTCAATTTGTTAAGTGGGGTTCTCATTTCCAAAACATAAATTTGACCTTCACTTAACATATTCAATTTGTTAAGTGGGGGTCTCATTTCAAAACATGAATTTGACCTTCACTTAACAATTTCAATTTTTTAAGTGGGGCTCTCATTTTCAAAACATGAATTTGACCTTCATTTAATAATTTTAATTTGTTAAGAGGGGGTCTCATTTTCAAAACATAAATTTGGCCTTCACTTTACATATTCAATTTGTTAAGTGGGGGTCTCATTTTCAAAAATATGAATTTGACTTTCACTTAAAATTTTAATTTCTTTAGTGGGGTCTCATTTTCAAAATATAAATTTGACTTTCACTTAACAATTCAATTTGTTAAGTGGGGGTCTTATTTTCAAAATATCAATTTGACTTTCACTTAACAATTTCAATTTGTTAAGTGGGAGTCTCATTTCCAAAACATAAAATTTGACTTTCACTTAACATATTCATTTTGTTAAGTGAGGGTCTCATTTTCAAAACATACATTTAGACTTTCACTTAGCATATCCAATTTGCTAAGTATGAGTCTCACTTTCAAAGCATATATTTGGTTCTACTTAACACATCAAATTTGTTAAGTAAGAATTACATAATCATGCCATATTGGATTCCCACTTAACATGTCAAATTTGTTAAGGGAGAATCCCATTCTCAAGTCATATCGTACTTTGATTTCCACTTAACACACCAAATTGTTAAGTGGGAGTCTCATTTTCAAATATATATCAAACACATTTAGGCTTTCACTTATCATACTAAATTTGTTAAGTGAGGGTCTCTTTTCAACACACATTTAATCCTTATTTAACATACCAAATTTGTTAAGTAAGGATCCAATTTTTCATATCAATCACACTTGAGCTTTCACTTAACACACCAAATTTGTTAAGTGAGAGTCTCATTTTCAAAGAAAAACAAACATATCTCAAACACATTTGGCACTTTCACTTAACATACCAAATTTGTTAAGTGGGACTCCCATCTTCAAAGAAAAGCAAATCTATCTGACAATCACACTTGGCTTTCACTTAACATACCAAATTTATTAAGTGAAAGTCTCATCTTCAAGAACAAATCAAACACATGTGGCCTCTACTTAACATACTAAAGTTGTTAAGTAAGAAGCCCCATTTTCAAATCAAATTATCACACAATCAAATCTTCATAAGAAAAAAATATTTCAAACATACAATCATAACCTCTTAGCATACCCAAATTTGCTAAGTAGAGGTTCTTTCAAACTATCCATATTTTCAAACAAGAAACATAGAATGCAAACAATCTCCAAAAAAGAAATCTCTCCTCAAATTTTTGAACTCCATCATACTTACCTAAATTGGTTGAGTATGGGTTCTAAAATAAAAAAAATAAAAAATAAAACAATAAAATTAAAAAAATAAAAAATCAAATGACAAAAGTCTCTTCTCCAAACATCCAAATCTCTCCAATGAACCCCACTTAACATATTTGAATTATTGAGTGTGGCTTCAAAACTCCGAACCTCTATTACTTTCTTATAACAAATATCAAGACAAAAATATTATACAAGTTATATTGTAACATATGCAAACATACTGATCAAGCCTTTTACCATAACATGGCTTCTCAATTTTTCACCTTTCCATTTAGGATGGACTTGGCCTTGGATCGGGCCAATCTCCCTAAGACTGACTCCACCCATCTAGTGTTCTTTGGTCAAGGATTCGAGGGTGCATGAGTTCAGGGGCTACCCTCACCATTGGGATGAGGTGGCAAGCCGCCCATCGCATTGACTTCCTTACACCTATCCTTCTTTGAAGAGGAAGGTCAAGTTTCCTCCAATCGCCTAGTTCTAGTGTTCTCGAACCGCCAAAACTTAGTCCTTCGTTGGTCCCCTCTAAAGGGTAGGCTATCCTAACTTCAGAGATAGTCCCCCTACCTTTGAGGTAGGATCTAGCCCTCATACCGCCTTACTCACCCACACACAACGCTGCACATAGCAACACAATAAGAGCCGCAAGATCAAGCGGCACCATGACCGTGTCGCCCGAGAGATAAATGCTGCATCCCACATTTTAAAGGAGGGTTCTCCTCACGAGGTTTCTCCATTTCTGACTAGCAATAAGTTCCACCCTTCTCATCGGAGGACCGAGTAGTCGATTGCCTCAATCACCCACATACCATGAGGTTTTGCTAGGAGAGGAAGTCCCATGCAGAGGGACAAGATATGCCGTGGCACACATAGATGGTCGAGTGCAGACATTATTTGACTTAAGGTCATCATCCTAGAGTGTTTGCATCAATGGATAGAGCATTAGAGTTCCTAGTACTCGCTAGGGATGAGCGATGGAGGTTTGCTAGTAGTTGCAAACGCCTTGATTTCCATCATCGCCATTAGTCGATAATCGATAGCATAGTGTTGATGGGTACCACCTGGATAGGGAAAAGCCGTGAGGGTGAGCGGTTGTCTCCACGATGCACCTCACCCACCATCATCGAGTCCACCAACCACTGTTCCTACAAAGGCACAGAAGGTAGCATCGGGGAGAAGAAAGCCCCCTTGGTGATCCGGCTACGCCAAAGGATCCCAGTTTATCTACTCCACAGATTGAGATGAGGATAAGTTCCCCTACTTGACCTCCTACTTCAATATTGGTGAAGAAGGAGTGGTGATCCCACAACATCATGGTTGCACCACCACCACCACCACCATCAGAGCTAGTGATAGCGACAGTTATTGAGGGGGAAGGGGACAATTTTGTAGTTCCCATGGCAGTGGATCTCCCCATGAACACCACTCCACTCATGACCAGTCATGATTATATCTCTTATATTGAGCATGACTGATGCAGGGCATCATTGTCATCGTCATCGACGTCATCATCATAAAGCTTAAATCCATGATTGGGCCTTTTATTATAATTTAAGTTATGTATTATTGGGCTTTTATATTTTGTATGTCTTGAGCTTATATGTATTGGGCTATTCTTATGTCCCATGAGTCATTGTAGTAGGTATGACACTTTGGGTAGGAATGAGTGGTTTGATAATGGTGGTAGGTTTGGTAGTAGGGTGTAGTTATGTTGGTGTTAGTTTGAGTTTGGAGTTAAGTTTGAGTATTCTTAACTCTCTTTCAATCCTATAAATAGGGAGACTCTTTTAATGCTTGGTACTTGAATTTGGAATAAAAGATACCTTCTTAAATTTCTTTTACTATTTTGTGCATTTTCCTCGAGTGACACTACTTGAGTGTGTGAGCTCACAACCTAGAAGGACTTCTAAGAAAGGAATGTGATCTCCACAATGACTGATCGCTTGTAGAGAGAGGTCAAACTTATTTCTACTTCACCGGTTATTTTAAATCTATTACGTGTTAGATCGTCATAACTTTTCGCTTATTTCTTTACTTATAAGATTGGATCTCTAGTTTGATTAACATAACTTTAATCAAAATCTTTTCAACTTCACTAAATTCATAATATTATGAATGTGCTCAATAGTAGTGTGCATTTATCATTACTCTTCGTGAGGATTTAAGAATTATCTGTAATAAATAACATATCATAAAAGCACCGTGTCTACATCAATGACCTCCTAGAAGCTAACACTCTAGTGATGTGCGGTGTATCTTTATCGAGCACAACCCCTCTACCGAGTAGTGCCTATTTATTCTGTACGACGATGCTCCTTAAATGATGATATTTTAGCAGACTTTATAGATCAGAGAACTTGTGGGAGTGACAGAGACATGGAAAGGTTAGCTTTGATCCAGATGAGGATAACTTTCTTGAGGATTCGGCTGAAGTTCACATGGTCGATACTAAGCGGGTCCCTCTATAGAGACCAACATAGTCATGAAGGTATTATAGTTGAAGAAGATGATGTCGTCCATTCAACTCAACACCTTCTCCAGCAGCTTAGACAGAGGGAGGATCATATTGACCAAATGGGGAAGAAGATTGAAGAGTTGATGGCAGTGGTGCTAGCAATCCAGAATTCAGCTCTGATTTTATAGCCTTCTCCCATAGTAGTTGATAGAGCAGAGTTGGCATACACTTTGGATCATCCATAATGCATTCTTGTAGAGGGAGATAGTGGTAGCTTGCATAGGAAGATGGTGGATTGCACATCCATGCATGAAAAAGATATTGAACACATGGTGTGGAAACATGTGAGGGATGCGTTGGCGCAAGTCCGAGGTGGCTCATTTGTTCTAAAGGATAGACCCTACCTAAAGGAATTTGATGGTGTCCAATACCCTAAGGGCTTTGTGGCTCCATCCATCAAAATTTTGATGGCGTAGACAGACAGCACCTTCCAAGTGAATGTTGCAATGTATGGCGCCGATGCACTCTTACTCTGCCTCTTTGTCAATAGCTTGACGGGCATTGCATTTGATTGGTATGCTGAACCACCTAATAGTTTAGTGAAGACATTTATTGAGTTGGAGCAGCTCTTTATTAAGAGATTTTCTAGAGCTCAGCAAAGGGTAAGTGTGGGCGATCTCGTTGTAGCTCAATAACACCTCGGTGAGTCCCTTATTGATTACATTCTTAAATGATGTAATTTAAGTATGAAATGCAAATCACAGCTATCTGAATAAAATGCCATTAAAATTCTACTCAAGAATATTCATGGTCCAGTCGCCTCCATGCTTAAAGGGTTTACCATTAAGACATCTGAGAAATTAATCAACAAGGCGGCTAGTCTACAAGGGGAGGCCAAATAGTTACCTTTCTAATATCAGTCAGTCAAGTTCAGACCACAGAACACATTTGAGAAAATCTATACCATAATAGTTGATGAGCAGTTAGGGTTCAAATACCTCGAGCTCACCAGCCTCCTCTACCACCTCCTTTGTCACCACCTCAGTTGTCATATCAGCCATCTTAGTTGCCACCACTCCATAACTGCCTCGCCAGTGTCCCCATTTGCAAAAGACGAAGATTTCTATCCACCACCGTACTATCACTACCTACTCTTGCTGATAAATTGAATAAATCTTATTCATTCAAGAGGGAGGTAGTTAGAAAGATCTTTAAGAACCTCTTAAAAGAAGCCTAATTTTCAGTTACCAGAGCCTAGTAGGTCGGAGAATGTGGGCAAGAGTCATGATCCAAACTATTGCCCCTACCATTGCATGCTAGGTCATGTCTTGGAAGATTACTTTAGCTTTAAGGATTGGCTTGAGCATAACTATAAGTCAGGTGCCATTGTCATCCCTAAGGAATACCTACTAGAACATCCCTCTCATTTTGTTAGGGTAATCCTTGGGGATGCACATGATCTTCTTAAGACAGAGGAAGGTTGGGATATTTCCCTATCCCAAACCTCCAAGGAAATCATTTCTAAGATCATAAAGTTACTCTTGCAGGTGCCTGAAGCAGTTCAAACCTCCAACTCTAAGGAAGGTTTACAAGTAGCTAAGGACATCATGAGGAAGGTCGAAGCGCAGCAGCACCAGCGACAGCTTTCGCATGCCCAGGATAGCACATTAGTGCAACCATCGACCAAGTCTAGCACTCCTACCATAGTTACAGCTACAATTTCTCCAACTGGCTCTTCTTCTAGAAGTCGTATTGTATCAGCGGAGGGGGGGGGGGTGCCAAATCCCTCACTCTACTTTCCTTACTTGATTTCTAGTTTATACCTTCATCCAAATTTAATAAATCAATGAAGAAGAAGATTGATTATTCTTACATCCTCTCTACTTTTGATGATCTTGATGATTTTATTTCTATATAGATCTCTCCAAGTACTAATAATTATAATAATTCTGATCCACTCCTTTCTGATTTAGAAATAGATTACCTAGTCCTAAATCACCCGGGCTCACTCATTGAGATTGATTTAGAGTCATCTAACTCCGGTGATCTTGTAGGAGAAGTTGTAGGTGAACCTGATGAGCAGGTAGAACTTTCCATTAAACTATCTCATGAAGTCACTCAAGTTAACCTTCGTAGTGGAAAAGTTCTAGCTCCTAGGGTAGCACCTCAAGATAAGGGTAAAAAAGTCATTGATTCTAGAATAAGAAGCCCCTCCACAGGATGCTCCACCTATGGATATGCTTGTGAAGGACCAACCTAGAGTTGATTACAATATCCTCACTCACTTGAGAAAGTGGCCATCTAAACTAAGCATATATGATGCCCTTGTCTTATCAAAAGAGATGAGGGAGTCCTTGATCAATTCTCTTCTTGATCCAAAAATATGCTTAACTCAGCTAACTGCTATTGGAGAGGAGGCATATTTTTCAAAAGAAGCCTGTGGAGTTACATTCACTGATGAAGACTTTCTTTTGGGGATGATGAAGCACAACTGTCTCCTCTACATCACAGTGGACACGGACAAATTTAGACTCTCTAGGGTGTTAGTTGATCCAGTTGCATCAATGAACATTATGAGTCAAAAGACCCTTGCTTACTTGGGGATCGACATGTCTAAACTTAGAGGAGATTGGATGATGCTGAGAGGATTCAATGAGCAAGGTGAGAGGGCTTTAGGTTCTATAGTATTTCCATTGGAGATAGATGACTGGAAGATAGAAGCCAAGTTCTACATAATTGATGCATCATCGCTTTGCTTGGTAGGCCTTGGATACATGGAGATTCCATCCTCTTTACATGAATCAAATTCAAGAGGGGACTCGAGTATTGTGTCAAAGGAGACTTGAAACCATTCAGAGAGAAGATGCCTACTATCTTCCTCCAAATCATAAATTCTATTCTCATGAACTTGGTGAAAGTTAAAAATCAAAAGAAAAATAAATAAATTAAAAAGAAACTAAAAAAGAAAAATAAAATAAAATACAAGTGAATGAGAATCGAACACTGAGGAAGAGGTAGAGCTAGATGTTAGATTCCACCCACAGTTTGTTCCTCCATATAAATACATGGGTAAGATGAATCGGCCCCCACCAGGTAGAGGAAGAGGCAAGTCCAGAGGTAGTTCTAGAGGTGGAAGACCTCCTTGCTGGTTGCCAGCCGGTATGAGCTATGTTCCAGCTCACAGGAGTACCCCCGCTATCCCCATAGACATAAAGTCCACTGCGGAGGATGAGTCTCATGTGGTTAGCACGCTAACCAACCCCTCTCAGTGGGTCCCTTCGGAGGTGACATTCAAGAGAGATAGTGATGAAGACCAAGCCTCTAAGCAAGGCATGAATGTATCCAAATCATTATTATGTAGAATAGTCAGGTAGTAGTTGGGAACTTTAGCTCTAACCTCACTTTCTTTCTAGAAATTTGAAGGTTTGGTAGTTAAGGAGGCCCCCTAGTCATCCACAGATGTCAAGCCAAAGAAGTTTTTGTTGAGAGCATCATCCTCAAGTCAGGAAATTGATGTAGAATTTGAGGATAATTCATATAAAGATTTAATACAACTACCTTTTGATTGGTATTCGCCTTGTGTTATTAACTTAGCAAAGAAGGGATTAATCCCGCATACTTGGTCTAAACACAGGTTGGACTACTTTAAAAAACTATGGGACAACCAAAGCATACATTCTCAGTTAAGACAAGACTAGGATTTGACATAGTGGTTCTAGTCGATGATGACAACCATTGTCTAGTCATCACCACTCATTTGGGGGCTGATAGGTTCTTCTCAAATCATGCTAAATCTTATGAGGAAGCATGCTTAGAAACTTTAGATGACCCAAATGAACTTGGAGTCAAAGAGGCACCACCAAAGTTTGAAGAAGAAATAAGATCAATCATTGATGAACTCAAAGAAATTAACTTGGGAATAAAAGAAGATCCATGCCCGACGTACATAAGTTTTTTGTTGAATGAAGAAGAAACCAATGACTTAGTTAGGCTATTAGCTGAGTTTAAGGACTATTTTGCATGAAGTTATGAAAAAAATGTTTGGTTTATCTCCTAGCATAGTAGTCCACAAACTAGCAATAGATCTTAATGTTAACCATATCAAGCAAGCTTCTAGACGCATGCGATTAGAAATTGAACAATAGGTCACTTCTGAAATCAAGAAATTGATTGATGTTGGCTTTATCAAGGAAGAAAAATATCCTACCTGGTTAGCTAGTGTCGTCTCAGTTAAGAAAAAGAATGACCAAATTCGCATATGTGTCGATTTTAGGGATCTGAATAAGACATATCCTAAAGATGAATTTTCACTTCTTATACTAGAGATAATGGTGGACTTTGCCTCATCTCATGTAGTATTATGCTTTATGGATGGGTCATCTAGCTACAACCAAATCAAGATGGCCCCCGAGGATGAAAGAAATACTACTTTTCAAACCCCGATTAGAATCTATTATTATAAGGTCATGCATTTTGGCCTTAAAAATACCCGTGCTACATTCCAATGAGCCATGACTCAAATTTTCAATGAACTCATTCACCATCAAGTTGAATGTTATGATGATGATCTAGTAGTCAAAAGCAAAGAAAAGTAAGACCATCTCTTCAACTTGAGAGTTATTTTTGAAATTAAGATAATTTAACCTCAAAATGAATCCCCTGTAGTATGCATTTGGAGTAGCTTCAAATAAATTCCTTGGGTTTGTTGTCCAACACAGGGGAATAGAGATCGACCCAGAGAAGGTCAAGGCTATCTTAAAAATGTCACCCCTAAAAGTCCAAATCAAATCAGATCATTTCAAGGGAGGTTGGCATATCTAAGATGATTCATTTCTAACTTATGAGGAAGATACCAACCATTCTTAGCACTTGTCAAAAAGGATGCCAAGTTCAAGTGGGATGACAAGTGCCAGCATACCTTTGAAGACATCAAGCACTACCTGATGATGCCACCAGTTCTAGCAAACCATTGATCCTCTACACTGCTACATTAGATGAATGCCTCGATGCTTTGTTGGCTCAAATCAATGATGAAATGAAAGAAAATACTCTCTACTATCTGAGTCATCTTCTGATCTCCGCTGAGGTAAACTACCCACCTATTGAAAAGTACTGCCTAGCTTTAATTTTTGCATCACAAAAGCTAAGACATTACATGCTTTCTCACAAGGTGAATCTGATTTCTAGAATCAATCCACTATAATATCTCATGACATGGCTAACGTTATCTGGATGGTTGACACGATGGTCAATGATTTTATCAGTTAACATAAACATTGCACTCGTTATGAAAGGATAGCACTGGATTTCTTAAAGATACCCACTTTTACGATTCGCTTAGTGATGTCCTCCCCGATGAATAAATCATGAACTTAGGGGACACTAGCATGCACCATTGGGAGATATATTTTGATGGTGCGACTTCCTCTCAAAAAGGAGAAGAACCACAATCTACTATTCCAGGGAAGGTAGGAGTAGAAATAGTTCTCCTAACTTCGGATTGAGATGTGATGAGATTTTTATATCATCTGTCCAATCCATGCACCAACAATGAAGTATGAGGCTCGTCACTGGAGTTAATCATACTATACATCCGAGCATCAACATGTGGGATTCTCAGCTTATCACCAACCAAATTGCTAGGTCCTACAAAGTTCTGAAGCCTAAGCTCTATCATTACCATAAGTACACCTTGGACTTATTGGCTCAAATCTGGGAGGTCAATATCTACTAGATTTCCTGAAGAGATAATGCTATAGTATATGCATTGGTCAAGCTCACTAAGGAGTTAATATTCCTAGAAGATGAGTCCATTCCAATAAGCATCCAAAATAGATAAGTATTATCCATTATTGATGTTGAACTCATTGAGAGACTCTCTCTTAAAGGGAAGGTTGCCATTGATGAAAAGGATGATGAGTCAGATTATAGGAAATCATTCATGGATTATCTAAATATAGGAAAACTACCTCAAGATTAGCCCATTAGGTGAAATAGAGAGCTCTCTCCTATGCTCTCATGGATGGCACCCTATACTGGCAGTCTTTCGATCATATACAGTTACATTATTTAGCCAAACATGAAGCCCATAAGATCATGATCGAGGTACATTCGTTTATGAGCTCACTAATCCAAGATGAAAGCCAAGTCAAGAGACTAGGATACTACCGGCCTTTGATGATTACGATACATGGATGTAGGAGATTCCACCAATGTGAGCAATCCCTACACCAGCCATCCAACATTCTACATCCTACTTTAGCCTCATGGCCATTTAAATGTTGGGGCACTAACATAGTGGGTTTGATCGATCCTCCTTCTTCCAAGGGCCACCGGTTCATTCTTGCTATCATCGACTTCTTTTCCAAGTGGGTGGAGGCAATTCCACTTAGAGAAGTCACAGCTCATCATGTGCTCTAGTTTTTCAGGAATGATATCATATATAGATTCGGGGTGCCTCAATGAATTATATCCGATAATGGTACTGCATTCAAGAGCACTAAAATCAACAGCTTTGCCCGGAGGCATAACATAGATTATAGATATTCTACTATTTACTATCCAAGGGAAAATGGTCTAGCAGAAGCATTCAACAAAACTTTCATTCAAATATTGAAGAAGACACTCAATGACAATAAGTGATAGTGGCATGAGCAGTTAGTTGAAGCATTGTGGGCCTACCATACCACATACAAAACTCTAACTTAGTCTACCACTTTCTCCTTAGCGTATGGGTCCGAAGCCGTTCTACCATTAGAAGTCCATCTCCCATCACTAAGGATAGTTGTGTGTAGCAAGATTACTACAAAGCAGAAAGCCAAGCTGCGGTTGGAAGAGCTCGAAGGTTTGGAGGAGAGATGCCTCCAGGCATGCCAGAATCTCGAGTTGTACAAATATAAAATGATTCAAGCTCACAACAAGTTGGTCCATCCCAAAGTATTTCAAGTAGAAGAGCTTATTTTAGTTCTAAGAATACTAATTATTTTCCTGTTGATAGAAGGGAGGCAGGTTTGAAACCACTTGGGAAGGCTTTTTTTTTCATAGAGAAGGCCTACTATAGAAGATCTTATCAGCTCATAAACTGTAAAAGAGAGCGCCCTATGCTTCCAATCAATGGGTTCTACCTAAAGAAGTATTATCTATAAATTATGTTTGAAAATAATCATCAATAAAGCTTTCCTTTTGTATCAAATTTCATCTCTTATGTGTTAGAAATATCTTTTGCTTGCAAATCCTCCATGATGTGTTTAGGATAGGTGTAAGAGAACCCAAGCGGCATCCTATCCCTCCACAACACAAACACAAACTATATTTGATTATCCATTTATTAGGATAGGTGTAAGAGAGCCCAAGAGGTGTCCTACTTTGACTAGTACAACTAAGTTAGGTGTAAGAGAACCCAAGCGGCATCCTTTCTTGGTGGAGTAACATTTTTATGTGTTTAAGGTTGGTGTAAGAAAACCCAAGCGGCATCCTATCCCTTCTTTCAAAATACAAACAAACACATATCTTTTGTCTTGAGCTACTTTGATGTGGGAGCAAGCCCCTGTGGCACTCACTCATCAGCTACTCCAGGTCGGGCTCATATACTACCTTGGCAGTGTGTCACCCCTGTGGTTTCTTATCTAGCAGATATGAGTCCCCGTGCTTTCTTCCTGACTTGACTACTGCAAACCAACAAGCACCTTGCCAGTTTGGTAGGCCTTACTACATAGCCTATAAGCTATCCCATGTTGACTTTGTTTAAGAAGATGTAAACCTACATGCTTTCTTCTTGAACTAGCCATCATGCACTAACTATGTCAAGTATATTTGAGGTTCAGGATAAGTCCCTCTGTGGCTCCTTTCCTCCTGACTACTTGAAGCTTGGGTTTAGTCCTTACCCAAGACTGCTCTCTTAGTAGTCACCCTAGGTCGGATAGCCCCTGTCGAGCCAAAGAAGATTATCTTGACAATCAATTCTGCTTTAGAGAGATGTAAGCCTACACCACTTTCTTTCTAGACTGATTGTCACAAACCGACGGGCACATTAGGTTGGTTGGTTATTGCCATGTTAACGATGACCCACTCGGTGAATACACCACTCTTGGTAGATGTGAATCCCTATTTCTTTGAGTTGACAACCAAATACCTAAAGGCTTTCTTTTATAGGGTTTTGGATAATGCCCATAGTGGCACTGCCCATGTGGGCACTCTATTTAGATCACATCCTTAGCGACCCCATTTAGAAAATATCCCAGTTACTCTTAGATTGGACAGTCCCCCTTTCCTAGTAGCCACCCCTGTGGTTGGAGAATTTGTTTAGCGGATGCACAGATTCTCACTTAGTCTAATAAGTCTAAAATAGGACTAGGCTGATATACGCTCCTTCTTAGTGTGTTCCTCGCAAACCAATGGGGTCCACATAAATATAAAAAAATAAAATATATCTTCGCTTATGGATTAGGAATTCAAGCCCCCAATGGCCCCTTTCCTAAGCATATATCCTATCTTTAGGGCAGTGTCAGCAAAACCCCCTATAGGAATTGTCTGACTACTTTGAGTTGAGATAAGTCCCAGTGGCACTCTCTCAGTAGTTGACCTTAGGTTAGGTTCAACTTATTGTGCCACCAATGAGTTGCCCTGATGGTCATCTTTGCTTTAAAAGATATAAGTCTATTACACATTCTTTCCAACACAATTGTCGCAAATTGACGAGCAGCCTTAGGTCGAGTTCAATTTGTTGTGCAAGAAATCGATCACCCCAGTGGTTTCTTGTGTAGGAGGAAGTGAATCCCTGCACTTTCTTCCTAACTTGACCATTGCACACCGGAAGGCACCCCTTGGGTTAGTTAGTTTTATCTCACGACCGACTATGCTTTTGGATTTGTAAATCTAAGACAGGTTTAGGCTATTTTTTTGCCCATTCTTAGTGGATCCATCGCACACCGAGGGGATCCATCAAATTAAAATAAATAAAGTTAAAACAAATGCTAGTCAATTGAATGACATTAGCCGGACTATTCTGAGTTGATATAAGTCCCCCAGCAACATTCATTTAGTAGTCGTCCTAGGTTGGGTTCGATTAATTGTATCCAATAGATCACCCTAACGGTTGTCCCTTACTTTTGGAGATGTAAGTCTGCTACTTTCTAAACACAGCTGTTGCACATTGAAAGGTAACCCCTTAGATCAGATTGTTCTACCATGTGGCTGGTGGATTACCCCTTTGGATTGGTAAATCTGAGATATGCCTAGGCCGACATAGCCCCTTCTCAGTGCGGTCCATCGCAAATCGACAGGGTCCATCTTGAAATATAAAACTTAAAATAAATAATCAACCAATTTCTCCCTAGGGAGGCATCAATCATCCCAACCTCCCTAGTGGAGTCAATTAAACCTAAGTCAAACTTGCATTCCCCAGTGAGTGCACCCTCAGAAGAAATCTCATCAAATCCTTATCCCTATTAGATAACTTGAACCTGCTTCCCTAATGGAAGGTTCAAGCATCTATGCATGGCAGGTTATACATCCTAATCCCCAACGAATAATCTACCCAAGTCATACCTTGCATTCAAATCCTAATCTCTTATCCCTAGTGGATGACCTGAACCTGCTTCCCTAGTGGAAGGTTCACATGCTTGATTACTTGGTGGATCCCTTCTTCCTCCCTTATGCCCTTGACATGAGTTGAGTTGCATTGCACTAAGATCTTGATTCCTTCATCATCTCAAGTTTAGGAGTAGATCATTTTTGTCAGTGTTTGCTCCTTCAGATGTTGTTGATCATTTCGATCAACACCAATACGTATGGTGTGCCTAGTTAGTCACACCACACATATTAGGCATCATTTGTTGGCCTCACTTTTAGAGTGAGCTCTTAGCTTCCTCATCATAGATCTAGGACTCCGTTAACCTCACTTTTGGAGTGAGTTATCAACTTCTCCATCTTAGACATAGGACTTCTCTAGACACTAAGAGTTCTTCAGTCTTGAGACACTTCTAGTGATTTGGTGAACACTTAACCTAACCCTAGGGACTTAAAAAAGTTTATCATAGGATTAGGCTATGCATTTGGGAATTAAGGCAACCACTTACCCTAAAGCTCAAGCCATCCCATGTACACTCCTTCAAACCAATCTAAATCAAATCTCAAATCAATTTCAACTCAATTTCAAATCTCAAATCACTCCCAACTCAATTGAGTTTCTTAAATCCAAAAACCTTCCTAAGCCTTATGAATCACATCCATAAGCTTACCCAAACCCTTAAAATCAACTAGAAGCTAGGTGATATCTTTATATCACTCATTCCATCATTTGTATTCACAATTATAATGAAATTGGCATCCAAATCATCCAAATCAAATGAATATAAATCAAACCAAATCAAAATCCTTTTTACAAAACTTTTTGACCTACCTTAGCCAAATTCACAATCAAATCACTCCTAGTTCACTTGATTCTCTCATGGATCATTTATATTCTCATTTATCTTTACAAATTTAAATGAAATATAAATTCAAATGGCCAAAATAAAATCAATATAAATTCAGAACTCAAATCAAAACCTAATTTACATCATTTAAGCCAATTTCTTGGATTTAGCCAAATCATTCTCAAATCAATCGAAACCCTTGGATTTTTTCTTCAAACAATCACTCATTCAATCACATGCCCAAATATAAACATAAACTACAATCACCAAGCCAAAATCAAACTAACCCATGTTCATCCTTTTGACTTGAAATTGTCAAATGAACCAAAACCCATTTGACTCCAAACCACTTATAATTATATTTATATTTCCTTCATAAGTTATATGTGAGTTCAACCAAACTTGAATCAAGCAATGATCAAGTCAATTGACCCATTTAGGCTCACTTAACCTAAAGTAGCCTAAAAATCCTTTTTGAGCTATGTTCTAATCCAACCCAAATTGGATTAAACTAAGCTCATCCAAGCCTCACATCATGATTAACAATCATCCTAGAATGATCAATCACTCAAATTGGGTCAAACTAAGTGAAACCTAGACTTTGACTAAGTCAACACTTAGCCCAAATCAGACTTAAACAAGCCAAAATTCACCATGAGCCAAATTGATTGAAACCATTGATCTAAAATAATCCATAATCAATGATTGAACATGACCAAGTAACCAATTGAGCCAAACCAAGCCTAATTGGCCACTTGACCTAAGTTGACCCAAATTGGCCTAAAAAGCCAAAATAGGTCAAATCATGATTTAATTCAAACTGATTGCAAACAATGTCTCAAGTTCATTCTAAATCACTTGTTGAACTTGACCAAAGCTTCAATTGACCAATTAAACCCAACCTAGCTCAATTAACCATGAACCCAACTTGACCCAAAAGGTCAAATCAACTTGAAATCAAATCAAATCAGAATTGATTGAAACCAAAGCTTGCAATACATTTAAAATGATCAACCATGCCTAAACCAACCCATGACCTAACCCAATTGGGTCAAATGGGTCAAGTAATGAACCAAAATCAAATGTAAACCAAAATAAACCAAACCAATGATACCCATAGGCTCCAAATAATTATTTGAACTTGACTTAACCGATGGTTTGACCCAATTTGACTAATTGGTCAATCTAACCTAATTTGACCCATTGGATCAAATTGAGCCAAATCAAATCAAATGAACTCCAAATCACTTAAAATTTAACCCAACCCATTTTTAAATCATTTCAAATTTGATCAAATCAGTTTCATAGCCAAATGACCACTTTGCTCTTAGGTCAAAGGGTATCACATGACCAAATTCACTTTGAACTTGGCCATTCCTTTCCCAAGGCCACTTGGCACCCATTTATTGGTCCACATGGGCACCATGGAGGGTGGTGAACATGACGCAATGAGCTTGGGTCAGCCATGACCCAAAGGGAGGGCAAACTGACCTCCCCAATCACCCATAGACACTTGGCTCACCAAATTTACTCACTAATCACATGGGCAGCTACTCTCCCTCACTCCTCCACCCAAAACGACCCATGTGGGATAATTTCCAGCTTAAACCGATTAGCCAATCCAAGCAATTGAGCTAAAAATAGCAAATCAGCCATCCACCGTCCGATCCAAGGAAATATACCCTCCTCCCCCCCCCCCCTCATTCTCACTCAAACCAAAAGTAATTCATTCCTCAAAGCTCAAGCATTTTCAAAGCCTCCCCAAGCTTTTCCCAGCCATTCTCGAGCTTTCTTGCTACCCATTTCTCAATTTTACTCAAAACTGAAATAGGGGAGATCAATCCTAAGCTCAACTCACTCAATCCTCAACTAAAGTGCAATTAACCTTGCACACATCATTCATGGACCTCGTCGAGCTCAATTGAACCATTTCCCAAGCCTCTAAGAAACAGGAAGTGCCACTTTAATCAAGACCAATTGTCATTGAAGAAGAGCTTGGTCGACTGAGCAAACAACTTCAAATTAAGACCAGATTTCTTCAACAGGGCTTCATCTCTACTAGACGAAGCTACCTCCTTCGTTGAAAGCATCGGTGATAGCCTCCGGTGAGGTATGCCATTGAAAATGACCTTAGAGAAAAAGTTGCTTGGTCCTTTATGAAGGAAATCATTATGCCACGTGATCTCCACCGTTAAATGTGTTGCTTGTGCTTCCCCAAAGGTGTGGGATGAATTTAAACTCCATTCAAGCTCGGGTGAGCTCAGATCGAGTGATGATTGATGGACGACATCCATCTCTTGCCGCACGAGAGGTGTCAGATCATGGATCGTCCGTTCCGCGTGATTAGATCAAATGATCTTGATCAAATCATGCTAGATCCACTATAATTCTTAGCCTAAATTATGGGATTAATCTCGTCGGATCTTGATGGACAACCAGAGAAAGCATCCGACTCGACCGATGAATGTGACAACTTAAATAACCAATCCAGTCACTCCATGTGAAAAGCGTGTCGCGTTAGCCGCCACATGGCCTGATGGGATTAGGAGTTTAATTAGGCTTAATTAATCCAATTTTATTGATGAAACTTATAAAATTTATAACTAATTGTAGAAAAATCTAAAAATATAAATAAATACTCATTTTAAAGGTAATTCAGAGGAGGATAATAGAAAATTAAAATCAATTAATTTTGAATAATGATTTTGACTCAATTTGGGTTTTATTTGAATTATAATTAAGCTAATTACTAACTATTTTCATTTGACTATTGGAGAATTACTTATTTCATTCTTAATCCCTCTCTTAATTAAATGATTAATTAACATGTTAAATAATAATGAATCTATTAATTAAGTTGGCTAATCATTATGAATGAGTGATTGGACATAGGAAATGAGATTAGGACCTCTTATCCAATCTTTTTCTCTAAGTTTATTTCATTTGAATAATACTTTAATCAATTTTCAACTAATTAATGGCTTAATCACTTCATTAAATAATTTAATTAATCAAACTCAAAATCAAATCATTCCAGAATTCAATCATTCAATTTTTTGGTAGATTCTTAGGTGTTCAATAACCTAAGAGAATTCCTAAGAAAATTATAATCAAACTACATGTTTCGGAGGGTTTTGAAAGTACTTAATCAAACCCTTTAGCTTAATTAACCAATAATTGTGAGCCAACTGCATTAGGCTCCTTCATTTCTTAGGTGCATTGCTGATTTATTTTCTATGTGATTGCATATCATATGTTGGCTCATAATTACTTAGATAATTATGTTAAAGTGGTATATGTAAGGGATAATTAATGGACTTAATTCATACATTAACCTAATAAAAATATAAAATCAGCCAAATTATTCTAAAGTAAACCAAACTAATTCTCACATGGGGGAAATGGGTTAGGACTAGAGAACCCTTCTCATACTTCCTATGTCAAATCAAATTAAAAGATAAAAATCTCCTTAAAGAGTTTTGATTCATTTTAAATGATCTTATTTTATATGATTGTCCTTAGGAATTAATTAGGGTGAATGAAGTCATGTGCTTACATTCTTTTATTTCTTTTTGATCATGCAAAATATTGCTTTCCATATGAAATCATGCATTTATTTCTTTTAAAAATTAATTAAATAAATTTTTTTCTTTTATATCAAATTGCATGTGTGTGGTGAAAATATTCCCGGCTTCATCTATCCTTTTGGAGAGGATAAATGCAAATAGAAATATACACCTTTTGGTCGGGACACCATGTAGATCCGCAGATATTCTTATTAGAGCGATCAGGTATGACATTGAGGAGAGCTGTACTATCTCGAAGGATAGAAGTCACCACCCTACATTGGACCTATTCGCCTTAATTAGGACTCCTAAGGAATATGGGTCTGCATATTTACCAGAGATTCTTCCCCTACTTTACATAAAAAAGTAAAGTAGGGTTTAATTTAAGTTGGGTCCGTTAAGTTCCCTATTGGGGCAAGCTCTCATAGTTAATTACATCTTAAGGAATGAGATTCCTCAAGAATACTCTCAATTAAGGTAAATGATCATTGTCTCTAAAGATTTCAATAAGTAGGACTATCAATCGATTAGTTTATTTTTTGGCAAATTAAGTGGGATCAATCAAGAGGAGGGAGTTCTTATCTAAGCCAAAAGGAGATAAGTAGGGGATGTTTAGGATACTAGGAAGCCTAGTAAACATCCCAAACTATCTTATGGTTGGGCTTTACATTTTGAGTTGAATTTTTAGCAGAAGTTTAAGGCTTATAATTCTACAATATAAGGTTATGGAAATGCCTAAGAGGTGAGGATTTATGCTTATAGCCCATATAATGGAGAAGCAACCTCAGAACCTAAATCTATGGAGCTTTGGCGAGGGCCAAAAGCACGATCTAAATCTAAGGCAAAAAATGGGTATTCAGTTTACCTCCATAAGAGAGGACAAACCACCCGACTGTTTGGACTTATAACCACCTGAGAGTGGCTTCCAACTATCTCCTCATACGATTTTAAATACATGTAGGCAATTCTTATGCTTATGCACTTAGCTAGGCTATTATTCATTAGAGACTAAGTCCTATAACTCACTCTCTAAAGAGACTAGATCATGTAATGGCATGTTTCAAATGACCTAAATCTACTGGAAATCATATTACATGTTATTTTCATTTTTGAATAATCATTTGACTCAGGCTATAGGATTTATATGCCTAATGCATGAGAAATAAGATTGTGGACCAAAATCAGTAAGAAAGGGAGAGGTGTATTTCCACCATGGCTCTCAAAGGTCAAGCCAAATTCTCTGTCATGGGTGGAAGCCCTCCAATTAATAGTGAAATAAGATGCTGTTGTGCATGATGTTGTAACAGAAATAATCATCCAGCTAAGGGGTTTCTTTTATCTTGATTTTTATCTTAGGCTTTAAATGAGGTTATGAGTTATTTTTTTTTAATTTTGAGTTGATTAATTTGGTAGAAGATTTATTTTTACCTAAGAGCCTAATCCTCATCCAGGCCATACATCAAAGCAAGAAAGAAACTAGGAAAAGGATGGCATTTCTAAAGCACAAGCTAAACAAAACATCAAATATTTTATAAAGCTAACACAAAAGAATAAAAAACCATATGTGATCGGGCACCATGGAAAAAACCTAAAAATAAATTGGGTAGCCAAGCTCTACCCTTATACAACCTAGATTACAAATGAATTAAGCACAATTAAGCAAGGAATTCATTATTATGGGGGTCTTCAAGCTTCATTTCTTCATTCTTCTTTTCTTCTTTCTTCTTTTTTTCTTCTTTCTTCTTTGGTTCCTTCTTTTGGATGGTTATAAGGTGGATGCTCCAAAGGTTTCACATGGTACATAAGGCATGACCTTATAACCAATGCTCATCCTAATCCCCATAACAATCATTCCAAAATTCTAATTGCAAAGGTACATGAGAAGGGAAAAAATAAATCTAACTAAAACCTACAAATAAGAGATTAGCTAAATAAATCACACATTACCAAGCATGTATATAAACAAATTGGACTTAGCAACCCACACATGGGTAACCAAGTCCACCTAGCCTATTTTGGATTATGCTTAGAGGTATAAGCAGCCTGCACAGCAAAAGCAGTTATATTTTCATTACAGTGCCCTTAAGCATAATCTCCTACATAAGATAATGATTCGACTAAATCATCCTACCATTCATTCTACGCATATACACCCTAACATCCAGACTAAACATCACATCATAAAATAAAATAAACATCAAACCATGCACTGCCCTAACATAGGACTAGAAGTGATGACTTAGCCTAACGTGTGTGCCATGTAAGGTTTATGTGGTATGCTTAGCTAGTCTTTAAGGTTAGGATTTTCCAAGTATGAAAAGGTTCAACTTAGATGGGTGGTCTCATTTAAGTTTTTTAGTCAATTTGGTTGATTTTATTTGATGATTTGATTTGGTTTGAATGAACCTACTATTAAATACAAAGTGTTGTAAAGAGAGGAAAAAGAGAACAAAACTTCTCTTTCCTTCCTTATATTAAGTAATTTCTAAAGTAGATTCATATTTAGTTTTATTTAGTGAATGTCTTATTATGTATTTAATTAATTCTAAGTTTAGATTTTCTCTAAATAAACATATTCAAAAAGAAAGGCAGTTTAAGATTAAGTAAAGTGAATTACTATCACAATACACACAACATTTTATTTCTTTCTCACATATGTATCATGCACATGAATGAATCATAAGCATATCTATACATGGAATGCAAGTATTTAGCACATCTTAATGATGAATGCTAAGAGAGGTTGCTTAAGAAAACTTTGTTTTGTTAAGTAGGAGAGAGTGATTCTTTTATCCATCTTTCATATGCACATTTACAAGTATAAAAAATATAAGTGAGTACGATGTCATTGTTAACTAGGGGTGTAATGTACAAGACCTACTTAGGGCTAAAACCTCATAACCTTGGGTTGTCCAGATAATATCACTTTTCTTAAATACATGTGCATGTATAAAAAGAAATACTGAATGAATGCTACTTAAGAAAATTTGAATGCTTTTTAACAAAATTATGTCTTATACACACATGTATAAAGTGAATGGAAGAAGATGCAAGTTTGTACTTATGTTTATTTGTCTTTATGTGTGGTGTGATCTTTCTTAAGTCATAATATAGAAGAGGATAAGAATAGATTTAAGCAAGTGTTATGTTCTTTTAAAAGAACTATACACTTTGGAAATCTTTTTCAAATCCATATTAAGAGGAAAGATAGGAAGCAAACCTAAGGCACATTTTTATATTCACATGCAAGGTTATAAATAAATATAAGTAGTACACTTTCATTGTTAGGTATTTGATTTATAGATTTTGAAAATAGCTTTGAATTTAATAGTGATAATATCCACTCATATTTTTTATTTTAGCCAAAACATGCAATTTGACATAAAAAAAATATTTCATTTTGAATTTAATTTTAGAAAAGCATGAATGCATGATTTTCATATGACATACACATTTATGCTAGGAAAGAAATAAAATGATATAAGCATGTAATTTCATTCACTCTAATTAATTCCTAAAGATGATATTATAAAGTAAGATTATTTAAAGAGAATCAAAAGTTGTTTAAAGAGTCTTTCATTTTATTTTGAGTTTGATTTGAATTAGAAAAGTGTGAGAAGGTTGCTGGTCCTTACCCATTCCCACATATGTGTATGGTTTTAGTTTAATTTTTAGGTGATTAGATTAATTTTATGCTTTGGTTAGGTTAAGGTGTAGATTAAGTTCATTAATTACCCTTACCTATACCACTTTAACATATTTAATCAAATAATTATGAGCCAATGTATGACATAAAACCACAAGGAATTTAAATCATCAATGCATCCTAGAAAAGAAAGGTACCTAATGCAATTAGCTCATAATTAATGATTAATTAAGCTAAAAGGTTTAATTTAAGTACTTGCATAACCTTTCCCACACATGTGGGTTAGGTATGATTTCCTTAAGTTGCTTAGGTTATTGAACACCTAAGCATCTACCCAAGAAGGATTAGTTAAGTTCTGGAAAGTTTTGAAAATTTTATCAAGTTAATGAAGTAGGTCATTAGTGGATTAGCCCTTAATTAAGTTTAGATTAAGGAAGGAAGGGGGTTTAGGAAATATCTTATGAAAAATATCCCAAAATCATTCCATAAACCTCCTAATCACTTAAACAAAGTTAATTAACTTAATCAAGGAGTTAAACCACTATTCACATGCTTAATTAACCTTAATTACATTAAGAGAGTGATTAGGGATTCATTAATTAATTTCCTTGATTAACTCATTAACAAATTCCAAGAAAATTAGAGGATGCAGAAGTCATCCCACTAAATATGTCTGAGAAGTTCAGAATTAATTAATGAAGTCATTAAGGAGTAATTAGGGTTATTAAGTTTTTAAATAAACACTAATTCTACCATTCAAATTTAATTAGAAATAATTTTATTGGATTCTCCACTGAAATATATTTAAAATGAATCTGAGTTTGTATTTTTTAATTTTTCTACAATTAGTTATGAATTTATGAAGTTTCAATTGATTTAAGTGATTTTTAAGAATTCTGGTACTTTATTTTTATTAAAATAAATCATTTGAACTCAAAATTTAATATCTTTTAATCCAAAGGTTATTTTGACTTGAAATCTTTATCGTAGGTGTATTTTAATATCAGTTTTAATATCTAAAACTTTCAAATTAATCTGACATGTCCTTTTGATTTAATTAAAGAAATTTGATGTTCACTAAAAGTCCAATTAAGCTCAAATTATTCAGTGAAATTTGAGGATTTTTGGTTTGTTCCTCTCGCAAAGCGAATCCAAACCCTTATTTCCATTTTTTGGTTAAGTATTTTATTTTATATTAATGTTTGAAGTTTCAAGTATTTTTAATTAATTTTTTAAATAAAAAAAAGCTGCGCAGCTGGCCACGATGCGGCGCCGCTGATTAGCGGACGTGCCATCGCGCCGCGCGATTCATGCACGGTGCTACGTTAGCCGCTGGGAGGGAAAGATTGGTCAAACTATGGAAAGTGACCCGTGGTGCACTTTCCGTTGCCACCGATCGGACGGTCAGATCATATCATGCATCCCAGGCTTGGATTGCAATGGGGTGATTTGAGCCATCCAATCACGCGAACTATTTGATCGAATGGTCCAGATCGCATCAAGTGATCTAAAGGCATCACACGATCCACGCATGATCCGAGTCGTCCGATCCAAACCAGATGGACGGTATTTACCCGTGGTGGAGCGATGATTTGGTATTTAAAATATAAAAAAGGTTTTCTAAGTGAAAACTTATTCAAATGGACTCATTTTCACATTGATTCGCACTGGAAAAAAATCTATTTTCTAATTGGGATGATTTGAAGTAAAAATGGAGGATTATCAAGGGTAGATTTTTAAAAACCGTGAAAAATCCATCACAAAATGAAAGATCCTAAGGTCAGCTATGGTTTTTGAAGGTTACATCATCGAGGATGATTTCTGGTGGTGGTGGTGACTTGAGCATGCTGTAGAGTGAGGGAAGAAGCCTTGGACTGAGCTTAGATCCTCACCTTCATGTTCAAGCAAAGTTTCCTCCAGTGATTGTCATTTCCTCGCCAAAATTCCCTTAATTTTAGAGTATTTCTCTCCAAAATGAAGTGGATGATTTCTAATGGTTTTTTGGAGCTATAGGAGGAGGAGAATGAGAGGAATGAGGGTTTTCTTCAGCCACTAAAGCCTTAGAATGAAAAGTGAAGTGAAATGAACCTTTTCTACTTTTTGTTTGAAATTTTGGCTCCAAACTCATGTCACTTGGCTTGGGGTGGTTGGAAATGGAAGATAATCATCCTAGGTGGCTCCCTATGGTTGGCTAAGGCATGGAAAGTGTCTGCCATGAAGGACAAAGAGGTGTCCTAGCCAAGGGGAGATGAGTGTCCTTCAAGCCAAGCGTTCTAATGGGAGAGGTGAGGTGATTTCACCTCTCCATGAGTCATGGCTGCCCCAACCACTCCTTGTGTTAGAAAATCAGTGTCCTTGGTGCCTATGTGGACCAATGGATGAGTGCCAAATGGCCAGGGAAGAGAAATGATCACTTGGAAAAGTGCCTTTTCTCATGAAATGCCCTTGACCCAAAGACAAAGTGGTCATTTGACATTGAATTTGATTTGGGAAGATTTGAAATGAGTCAAAAGTAAGTTGGACCAAATTTCACGTCATTTGAAGTTCATTTGTTTTAATTTGGGTTAATTTGACTCATTTGGGTCAAATCAAGTCAAAATGGGTTAGGAGTATATTGATCAAATTGGGTCAAACCAAGAGTTGGGTCAAGTTTAAATGACTATTTGGAGTATATTGGTTCAATTGGTTCCAATTAATTTGGTTTAATTTATATTTAATTTGGATTTTGGCCAATCTGATCCTTTAGGTCAATTTGGGCTAAGTTGACCGATTTTACCCAATTGACTAAATTGGTTTGAATCATGGCTTGGTTTGGGTTTGGTTGATCATTTTAAATGGATTGGTATCTTTGTTTCCAATCAATTTAGTTTATATTTGATTTTGGCTTGATTTGACCTTTAAGGTCAAGTTGAGTTCATGTGGGTTAAAGGGTTGACTTGGTCAATGGCCTAGGTTGACTTAGTTTGGCCCAATTCATGATAATTGATTAACCTATGATGATAAACAAATATGACATGAAGTTTGGATTGGCTTAATTCACTTTGATTTGGATTGAATTGAATTTTAGTTCATGCAGGTCAAATTGGCCACTTTGGGTCAAATGAGCCAATTAGGTTTAGTTGGTTTAATCAAGGCTTGATTCAAGTTTGGTTGAACTCACATATGGACTTGTTATTAAAATATATATCCATTTTCAAGAGATTTGGAGACAAATGGGTTTTGATTCATTTGATAATTTCAAGTCAAAGGGTGAACATGAGTTTGAATTGAGCTTGATTTTTGAATTTAGTTTTGGTTTGATAATTGAAGTTTATGTTTTTATTTGGATTCATGATTAAAGGATTGATTGAATCATGAATAAAAATTAAGGGTTTGCTTGATTTGAAATTGATTTGGCTAGGTTCAAGATTTTTACTTGAAAGGCTTAGGTTGGATTTTGGTTAAATTTGAGTTTGAATTTTGAATTTGGTTTTGGATATTTGAATTTATAATTCATTTATATTTGTGAGTATAAATGAGAATATAAATGGGCTATGAGAAAATTTCTTGAATTTGGATTGATTTGGATTTGATTTGTGCTAAGTCCATAAGATAGAATCAAAGGGCTTAGGAAAGATTTGAATTTGGAATTTCAATCATGAGCTTCAATCATTTGGAGTTGATCATGGATTTCAATCATTTGGAATTGATTTAAGTTTATGGAAAATCAATTAGGTTGGAATTGATTGCTGATTTGATTTGGAGTTGAAGTTCAAGGAAGGAAGTGAGGAATGTGGTTCAAGTAATAGGGTAGGCAAATTTTTCTAACACCCCTAAGGCATGACCTATTCCTATGGCTAACTCTTCTAAGTCTCTAGGGCTAGGTTAAGTGTCCACCTAATCACTAGATGTGTCTTAAGACTAAGGAATTCTTAAAGTCTAAGAGAAGTCCTATGTCTAAGATGGAGGGGTTGAGAGCTCATTCCAAAAATGAGGTCAACAATGTGTTAGCTAAAATTAAGAATATGAGTGGCTATTATCACTATTAAACTGGAAATTATTTTTTTTAAAACCTATAAATCAAAGATTATAAATGAAGTGATGCTAGTTATAAATATTTATAAGCTTGCATGTGATGATAGCATATTTAAAGATTGACAACTTCTCCATCTTTAACATCATTATCTTATGATTAACAGGATTCTAAAAAATATTCATATGAAAAGAACACAACACTTGCCTAAATCTATTCCTATACATCTCTATATTAATACTTAAGAAGGATCTTCATACTACATATGTAAATCATACAACTAAATCAAACATAATCTCATGCATGATTACTTATCCATTTGTTCCTTTTTGTGCATCTACATGTATTTAAGAAAAGTGGTATATCAGTTTGGACATCCCAGGGCTGTGGGGCTTTAAGTAACCCTAACTAAGTCTTGTACCTTACACCCCTGGTGTAAAAAACAATGGCGTTGTACTCACTTATGACTTTTATACATGTGGATGTACATTTAGCTAATGGATGAAAAGTCCCTCTTTTCTATATAATAAAGACATGCATTAATAATCCAATTAACAAATGGAATATCCAATTTTTCAAATCACATCTCTTTGCATTCATCATCAAAGTGTGCTAAGATTTGCATTGCATGTATAAGTATGCTTAGGATTATTCATATGTATGGTATACATGGTGGAAAGAAATAAATAGATGTGTATTATGTGATAGTAATCCACCTTAACTAATCATAAGATGTCTTTCTTATTGAATAGGGATATTTGGAGCAAATCTAAACTTAGGGTTAATTAAAACATATAATAAACCATTCACTAAAAGAAATTCATTAATCTATCTATCTTAGAAATGCTTTAAGGTGGGGATGAAAGAGAACTCTTTTCTCTTTTCTTCTCTTCATAACATTTAGTCACTAAGTGTATGTTCATTCAATCCAAATCAAATCACCAACTAAGATTGATAAGTCAACTAAATCACTTAAAATGAAACCACCATCTAAATTGAATCTTTCATACTTGAAAATTTTCAACCTTAAAGCCAAGCTAAGATATGCCACAAAAATCTTAAATGACACACACAATAAGCTAAGTCACCACTTCTAGCTCTATGTTAGGACAGTGCATTGTTTGATGCATAATTTTATTTTATGGTGTAATGTTTTAGACTGGATGTTAGGGTGTATGTGTGTAGACTGGATGATAAGGCGATCTTATCATAATCATATTTTATGCATGAGATTGTGCTTAAGGGGCCGTTGTAATAAAAATAAAAAGAATATAAATACTTTTGATGTGCAGGTTGCTTAGCTCCTAAGTATAGTCCAAATTAGGACAGGTGGACTTTGTTACCCATGTGTGGGGTGCTAAGTCCAAATTATTCATATAACTACTTGGGTTGTGTGATATGTTTAGCTAACATTATTTTGCAGGTTTAGTTAGATTTACCTTTTTTATTTTGATGTAAATTTTGCAATTAGGATTTGGAATGAATGTTATGGGGGATTAGGATGAACATTGATTATAAGATCAAGTCTTATGTACCATGTGATGCCTTTGGAGTAACCAAATTCCAATCAAGTCAAAATGAAGAAAGAAAAGAAGCAAGCAAAAATGAATAAATGAAGAATGAAGAATGAAGACCCCCATAACATGAATTTCTTTTAATTGTAACTATTCAATTGTAATCTGGGTTGTATAATGGTAGAGCTCGGCTACCCATTTTCCTTTTCAGGTTGTGCAGTGGAACTCAACCACATTAGCCTTTTATTCTTTTGCGTTAATTTTATAAATTGATTGATGTTATGTTGATTGCATAATTAGGATGTCATGATTTTCTTAGTTTCTTAATTATTTTTTGATTGGCCTGGATGTGATTAGGCTCTTAGGAAAAAATAAATTTTCTATCCAATTAATCAATTCAAAATTAAACTAAATAATTCATAACCTTACCTAAATCCTAGGACATAAATCAAGATAATAAAATATATAGCAATCCCTTAGCTGGATGGTGTATGTCTCATATCATGCATATATCATATTGTCTCACTCTTGCCAATGGAGGGCTTCCACCTTTGCTAGAGAAAATGGTTTGACCTTTGAGAGTCATGGTGAAAATACACTTCCTTCTTTCGATTTTGGTCCATAACTGATTTTCTCATGCATTAGGCATATAAAATCTCATAGCCTGTGTCAAATAAAAATGTCAAAAAAATCAAAAAAAAGTTTGACAAAATCTGCATTAGATTTAGGTCATTATTCATCCCTTTCAAAATCTAGTCTCTTAGGGTGTGATTTTAAGGACTTAATTTCTCTTCTAAGTAAATAATAGTCTAACCATCTTGCAAAGCATATAACTTGCATACATGTATTTAAAATCATAGGAGGAGTTATTTGGCGGCCACCCCAGGCGGTTGTAAGTCCAACCGTCAGTGGTTTATTTTCTCTTGTGGAGGTAAATCATATACCCACTTTTGCCTTAGATTTAGGTCGCACTTTAGCTTATGCCGAAGCTCCCTAGATTTCAGATCTGACGTTGTTGTTTCCCTTTGGGGCTACAAGCATAAATCTCACCTCTTAGGCATTTCTACAATCTTGTATTGTAGAGTTGTAAGCCCTAGATTTCTAATAAAAATTCAACTCTATAATTCTCTTCAATTTCAAAAATATAAAGCCCAACCATAAGATAGTTTGGGATGCTCATGATACTAGGAAACCTAGTGAGCATCCCCTACTCATCTCTCTTTGGTTTTGATAATAACTTTATCCTTTTGATTAATCTCACTTAATTTTCTAAAAATAACCAATTTATTGATAGTCCTATCTTTGAAATCTTTGGAGACAATGATCATTTACCTTAATCGAGAGTATTCTTAAGGAATCTCATTCCTTAGGATGTAATTTACTATAGGGGCTTACCTCCATAAAGAACTTAATGAACTCGACTTAAAATAAACCCTACTTTACTTTTCCATATAAAGTAGGAAAATATATGTTACATTCGAAGACACATCATGACTTGGGAGTCCTCATTAGGTGATTAGTTCCTTTATAGGGTAGTGACTTCTATCTCTTGAATAGTACACTATTCCTTAATGCCATACCAGATCACCCTAATAAGTACATCTGTGGATCTATGTGGTGTCCCCTCACATAAATACACACCTAACACCCAAAAATAAACACCACAGACTCTTATAGACACTAAGAGTTCCATACTCTTAAGATACTTCTAGTGATTAAGTGAACACTTAACCTAACCCTAAAGACTTAGAAGAGTTATCCATAGGAATAGGTGTGCCTTAGAGATTTAGAAGGACTTTCCTACCTTATAGCCCAAACCCAATCCTTGCTTCCTTCTTTCAAACCCAAATCTCAAATTCAAATTCAAACCCCAAAATTAAATCCACCTATCCAATGATTGAAATCCATCATTAAATTCAAACTCTAAATCCCTTCCTATGCCCTTTGATTTTTTCTTATGTATTTAGACTTAACCAAACCCAAATCAGCCCTAATCCAATTGATTTTCTTAATTATCAAATTTAATCTCAAATCAAATTCCAATTCATAAATCAATTCCAAATTTCAAATGATTGAAATCCATGATTAAGTCCAAATTCCAAAACCTCATCCTAAGCCATATGAACCACCTTCATATGTTTAGTCAAAACTCCTTCAATAAATGAAATCATGGTTCAAACCCTTCAAACCAATTCAAAACCCAAGTTAGCCTCTTTTGACCTATATCCCTTCATTTGGTCAAATTTTCTTCTAAATAACTCCAAACTCAAGTAATTTTCTCACAACCTATTTATATCTTCATTTATATTCACAAATCTAAATAAAAGATAAATTCAAATGGTCCAAACCAAATCCAAATCCAAATCAAATCAAATTCCTAATTTTAGCCCTTTTAGCCAAACTTTTGAACTTGGCTAAATGACATCTAAATCAACTCAAAACTCATATATTTCTTCATGATTCAATCATTCCTTCAATCATTGATCCAAATATAAACATAAACCACCTTTATCAAACCAAATCCAAGTCAACCCAAATCAATCCCAAGTTAACCCCTTTGGCTTAAAATTATCATATGAACTAAAAAACCACTTGGCTCCAAACTAATTGCAATTGGATTTATATTTCAATCTTAGGCTCATATGTGAGTTCAACTAAACTTGAACCAAACCTTGATCAAGCCAATTAACCTATTTAGGCTCACTTGACCTAAAGTGAACTAAAAGACCTTTTTGAGCCAAGTTATAATACAACTTAAATTAGATTGAACCAAGCCCATCAAAATCTCACATCATGATCAACAATCATCATGGGTGATCAATTGCATTGAATTGTGTCAAACTGAGTCAAACCAAGCCTTTGACTAAGTCAACATTTAGCCCAAATGAAACCCAAACTAGAAAAAGTCCATCATATGCCAAATTAATTGAAACCATTGACTTAAACCCATTCATAATTAATGATTGAACATGACCAAACCATCAACTGAGCCAAACCAAGCCTAATTTACCATTTGACCCAAGTTGACCTAAATTGGCCTAAAAGGCTAAAATAGGTCAAATCATGATTTGATCCAAATTGATTGCAACCAATGGCTCAAGTTCATTCCAAATCACTTATTGAACTTGACCAAAGCCATAATTGAGCCTAAGTTGACCAATTGGTCAACTTGACCCAACTTAGCCCAAATTGACCTAAAGGGTCAAAATGACCAAAATTCAAATTAATTTCAAATTAAATAAAACCAAAGCCTACAATCATTTTCAATCAACCAATTAAACTTGACTCAACACCTAACCCAACCCAATTTGGTCAAATTGGTCTAATTGGTCAACTTGATCAATTTGACCCTTTTGAATCCAAATGAGTCAAATCCAAACCTAGGCCCAACCAATCCAAATTAATTGAACCAAAACATTCCAAATCATCATATGAACCTAACCTAAGCCTTGGTTTAACCCAATTTGACTAATATGCCAACCCAACCCAACCTAGCCCAAATGGAACCCATTTGACCAACCGAAGCCAAACCACTCAAATCCAACTTATGGAATCTTGTGGGCTGATCTAACTCAGCTTAAACTCACCCTACGTCAGCCTAAGACCTCCCCAAAAGCCAAGTGGGCCCTACACAAGGGGATTAACCACCAAACTATGGGATTTAAACTTTAAAACCAATGGATCCAAGCCAAGTCAACTCTCCTATCCCCATGGCAGCCCCTTAGCACTCCATAGAACCTTCCCCTGACCCACCTAGTCCACCTAACTCACTGTTGACCTCATTTTTAGAATGAGCTCTCAACCCCTCCATCTTAGATATAGGACTTCTCTTAGACTTTAAGAGTTACTTATCTTAAGACACATCTAGTGATTAGGTGGACACTCAACCTAGCCCTAGAGACTTAGAAGAGTTAGCCATAAGAATAGAGCATGCCTTAGGGGTGTTAGGAAAACTTGCCGACCATTAGCTTGGACCATTCCTCACCTTCCTTCCTTCAAGTAAAACTACAAATAAATTCTAATTGATTTTCTCCAAACTCAAATCAACTCCATGTAATAGAAATTCATAATTGAAATCCATGAATGAGGTTCCTAAGTCCAAATCTTTCTTAAGTCCTTAATCTTCTCTTAAGGACTTAACTAAAATCATGATCAAACTAATTCAAACTCATGATATTTTCATAATTCATTTATATTCTCATTTATATTCATGTATATAAATGAAATATAAATTCAAACCAATCAAACTAAACTCAAAATTCAAAATCAATCCATAAAGTTTTTCTAAGTCCTTAATTTTTTTCTTACGGACTTAGCCTAAATCATATTCAAATCAATTCAAATTCATGGGATTTTCTCATAACTCATTTATATTCTCAATTATATTCACATATATAAGTGAAATATAAATATAAATCAATCAAACCAAATTCAAAAATTCAGGTTCCAAACTCCAAAAATTTCCTAAGTCCTTTAAATTCCCTTTTAATTGACTTAGCCTAAATCACGATCAAATCATTTCAAATCCTTGAAATTTTCTCATGATCCATTTATATTCTCATTTTTATTCACATATATAAATGAAATATAAATTCAAACAATCAGAACTAATTCCAAAAATCAAACTCAAATCCACTCAAAATCCAACCTAAGCCTTTCAAGTCAAAATCTTGAACTTAGCCAAATTTCAAATCAAGCCAAACTCTTGATTTTCCTTCATGATTCAATCAACCCTACAATCATGAATTCATATATAAATACAAACTTTAGTCACTAAATCAAAACCCAATTCAAAAATCAAACCCCAAATACATTCATATTCTTCCTTTGAATATGAAATTATCAAATGAATCAAAACCCATTTTGACTTCAAACCACTTGCAAATGGATTTATATTTCAATCACAAGTCCATATACAAGTTCAATCAAACTCAAATCAAGCTTTGACCAAGTCATTTGACCCACTTAGGCTCACTTGACCCAAAGTGACCTAAAGTCCCCTTATGAGCTAAATTCTAATCCTAACTAAATTGGATTGAATCAAACTCATCAATGCCTCTCATCAGGATCAAAAATCATCATGGGATGATCAATCAATCAAATTGGGTCAAACCAAGTCAAACCTAAGGGTTGACCAAGTCAACACTTAGCCAAAATGAAACCTAACATAGCCAAAATCTACCATGGATAAATTGATTGAAACCATTGATCTAAGTTCATTCATGACCTATGTTTAAACTTAACCAAGGCAACATTTGAGCCTAACCTAGCCCAATTGGCCACTTGACCCAACTTAACCCAACTTGACCTAAAATTCAAAATATGTCAAAACTTGATCTAAGCCAAATTGATTGCAACCAATGGGTCAAGTTCATTCCAAGTCACTTGTGAACTTGGTCAAAGCCTCAATTGGCCAACTATACCTAAACTAGCCCAATTGACCTTGAACCCAACTTGACCTAAAGGTGTCATGTTGAGCCAAATTCAAACTTAACCAAAATTGATTGGAAATAAAGATACCAATTCACTTCATATAACTAACCAAACCTAAACCTACCCATGACCTAGCTCAAATAGGTCAAATGGGTCAAGTTGCTTAACTTGACCAATTTGACCTAAATGAAGTCATATGAGCCAAATTCAAAACTAAACCAAATTGAATCAAACTAAAGCCACCAAAATATTTGAAATGGTCTTATGAACTTGACCCAACCCTTGGTTTAACCCAATTTGACCAATTGGTCAACTTGACCCATTTTGACCTAAATGGGTTAACAAGAGCCAAACCATATCAAATGAACTCCAAATCCAATGAAACTTGGCCAAACCTATTTTCTCAACATACCCAACATATTCAAATTCAAAAATCAACCAAATTACTATTCTACCCCTAGGCCATAGAACAAATTTTGGTCAAATCCATGGGGAATTTGGTCAAGCCCTCTTCATATCAACTTAATACCTTCCTAATAGGTAAAGTGAACCCTATGGAGGGTGGTGCACCCAACCCAATGGGTTTGGGTCTAGCCAGATGGCCACAAGGCCAAAACTGACCACATGGCTCAAATTGGCCATGAGTGAAACCTCCCTCCACTCAATTTGAAGCACATGGGAGGTTACCAATCCACTTCTTAGCCCAAACCGACCATGTACCAACTCCAAACAGCTCAAACAACCCTTTTCATATGGACAATTGGATCAAAATGGAAAACCATGCTTCAGCCATCCGATTGACATAGGGGGAGATATATTCCCCCTAATTCACTTCAATTTACACATGCTCATTGTTGATTGAGTGTTAGAGAGTGTTAGGAGCAATCAAAGAGTGATCCTAAGCTTTCTAAGAGGGATTTCAAATCAACCATTCTCGATTTTCTTCAAGAGAAAATAGAGGAGCTCCATAAAATTTCTAACTTTATTTACACTACAATTCAACTCAATTGCCTTTACACACTCCCTTGGGGAACCAAATCGAGCTTGCCTAAGCTCTCCATCAAGTTCTAAAGGCAAGGAGAAGTCTAATTCAATCAAAATCGTAAGCAAGAGCAAGGGGAGTTTGTCCATAGAGCAAACTCCCCAACCTCAGGAGCTAATTCTTTCACCATAGCTTCGTCTCAACTAGACGAAGCTCCTCCAAGGGAATTGAGCACCGGTGATCTCCTCTGGTGAGGTATGCCATTTTTTGACCACTAGGCTTAAGGTGTGTTGGTCCTTTCTAAAAGAAAGTTTCATGGTATAGGATTTTGACCATTGGATAGGCTTGTAATTAGGGTTAAATGGTGTGTGCAAGTTTTCATTCCAATCCGAGCTCGATCAAGCTCGGATATTCCCTTTGAAAGTGGACGGTCCCCATTAAGCCTCATGGAAAAACATGGATGATCCTGGCCATCCATCCATGCATTTTGGATGGAAGGCCTAGATTAAACGCATGTTTTAAAATTCATTTATCCTTTTAAAACTAGGGTGATTCCTGGCCGTTCGATCCTTGATGGAACGGCAGGTATCAAACCGCATCCTACCACTGCTACATGTGTGGTGACGGGACAATTAAGTGGCTTCTCCCTGAGCGATGCATGGAAAGCGCAATGATCGTCACCGCCACATGTTAGGCTATGTTTTAAGGGGATTAATTATGTTTTAATTAATTCTAATTAATCCTCTAAGCTTTAAAAATTCATATCTCCCTAAATAAAAATAAAAAAAATATGAGGTAAATTTCCACTGAAAGATAATTCAATATAGAATATTCTAAAATTAATTTTAATGGATTTTGAATTGTATCTTTCTTTGATTTTGCCTTTTATTTAAAATATTATTTTGCTAATAACTCCATAATTAACCTCTGATTAATCTCAAACTTCTTGGATATATTTTAGGGGATGGCCTCTGCCTCCCCTAATTTTCTTGGGATTTATTAAAGGTTTAATTTGGAGAATTACAAATGTATTTCCCAATTACCCTCTTTATGTAATTAAGGATAATTAAGAATTTTATTAGTGTTTTAATCTCTTATTGAAGTTGATTAAGGTTTGATCCAAAGAATAGGAGCTTAGGGAATAATTTCTGGGTATTTCCCTGCTATTCCCCTTTTGTTTCCTTAATCCTCTTAATTAAGGACTAATTCATTAAGTACCCTCTTAATTAATTTATTAAAATTTCTAAAACTTTCCATAACTTAATTAATCTACTTTGGGTATATGCTTAGGTGTTCAAGAGACTAAGTTCAATTAAGGGAATAAAAATTCAACTCACATGTGTGAGGGGTGTTTTTGAAATTACTTAAGTTAAACCCCTTAGCTTAATTAACCATTAATCATGACCAAATTGTATTAGGCCCTTTTCCTCCTAGGTGCATTACAAATTTAAATTCCTTGTTAAGTTTTATGTCATTTTATTAGCTCATAATTATTTGGTTAACTATGCTAAGGTGGTGTAGGTAAGGGTTAATTAACATGTTTAATTCATACCTTAACCTAATCAAAATCTAAAATGAATCTAATCACCTAAAAATTAAGCTAAAATATTAAACACTTGTGAGAATGGGTTAGCAACAACAAACTCAATCCATATTTTAAAAATCAAACAAAAATCATATTAAATAAACATTGATGTATTTTAAGCTTTCTTATTTCATAAGATTGTCTTTAGGATTTACTTAAAGTGAATGTGTTTACATGCTTTCATTGCTTTAGTTCTTTCCCTAACATGTTAAATATGTATGTCATGTGGTTTCATGCATTCACACTGATGCAGGGCATCATCATCATCGACGTCATCATCATAAAGCTTAAATCCATGATTGGGCCTTTTGTTATAATTTAAGTTATGTATTATTGGGCTTTTATATTTTGTATGTCTTGAGCTTATATGTATTGGGCTATTCTTATGTCATGGCCTATGAGTCATTGTAGTATGTATGATACTTTGGGTAGGTATGGAATGAGTGATAGGTTTGATAATGGCGGTAGGTTTGGAAGTAGGTGGTGGTAGGTGTAGTTATGATGGTGTGAGGTTTGAGTTTGGAGTTAGGTTTGAGTATTCTTAACTCTCTCTTTCAATCCTATAAATAGGGAGACTCTTGTAATGCTTGGTACTTGAATTTGGAATAAAAGATACCTTCTTAAATTTCTTTTACTATTTTGTGCATTTTCCTCTTGAGTGACGGACGGCTTGAGTGTGTGAGCTCACAACCCTTAGAGAAGGACTTCTAAGGAAGGAACACGATCTCCACAATGATGGACTGTTTGTAGAGGTCAACTTCAACTATTCCTGCTTCGCTGCTGGTTTTTTTAAATCTGTTCCAGGTTAGATTGTTCATAACTTTTCAGTTATTTTTTTGCACTTATAAGATTCAGATCTCTAGTTTGGTTAACATAACTTTAATCAAAATCTTTTCAACTTCACTAAATTCATAATATTGTGAATGTGCTCAATAGTGGTGTGCATTTATCATTACTCTTTCATGAGGATTTAAGAATTATTGGTGTAATAAACAACATATCATAAAAAGCACCCGTGTCCTACATCATATTTGGTATCAGAGCAAGTATGTTTCTTTGAGAATATCTTGTTTAGTATTGAGTTTTATTTTTGCACTAGAGTAATCTTGCAATTCACTATTAAAAAAATCATACAAAATTTTTATCTAATTAGAGCATTTACTTACTTTTAATCACGTCTTTGATTTCATTACATTGCATTTCTTTTAAAAAAATATTAATTAAGTATTTGCCTATATTAATATTTTTAAAAGAATATCATCATGTCAACTCGTAGTGGTCTTATATATCAAGATCAATCCTTAGATGAAAAACATGATTCCTATGAATTTTTACTAGAAAAATAGAAAAGCTTACCCTTATGCACCAACAAACCTTTAATAAATTTCAAAAAAGATTTGAAGCCTTAGAAAAAAGTTGGTAGGCTTACAACACATTCACCATAAACCAACCCAATCCTAGAACACCAACTTGAAGAGAGAGAAGGTCATCATGTTGATCCCCTTCCTCTCCACCCCCATCCATATATTCTTCTATTAGATCTCTAGAACAACTTTAATGAATATCTTGAGTTTGATGAGGTACTTCCTCACCCACCTCATCGAATAGGAAGACAATTAAGATAAGATGAAGGTTATGCTCATCGAACTCCTTATGAGCAATATCCTCGACATTATAAAGAGTTATTATCTAATTTTATTGCCCCGTGACGTACACTTAGAGAACCTGATGATGATGTTATTCGAGGTTAAAATTGATCCACATACTTTTGATGGTCGACTTGATCCTAAAATTTTCATAGATTGGTTAGACATGGACCAATATTTTGATTGGATGCCCATGTAAGAAAGACAAGTTCGTTTTGCTGCATGAAACTAACTAGTCATGCTAAGACTTATTGGGTTAATCTCACATGAAAATATCAACTTAGGACAACCACCTATTTCTTCGGGATGAGATGAAAGAAATTTTAAAGAAAAAAATGTGCCATTAAATTTTCATGATCAACTTATGGATGAAATGACTACGCTTAAACAAGGATCTTTAATTGTTGAGTATATGACATTTGATGAATTGATGACCCGATGTTAGAGAGGATCACGCACAACAATCTCTAGATTTAGTTACGAACTGATATTCATAATGAAATGATAACTCAATAAATTTATTCTCTTGAGGATGCATTTCGAGTGGCGACTCAAATTGAACAATATCTTAGATCACAACCTTATAAGCGATTCACAACTTCATCTACAAATAACTCTCAATCGTGTGTTAACCCTCCTACTTTAGTAGTTCCTAAAGGACCTAGTGAAATAAAAGGAAAAGCTTTAGTGGGAACATCTAGCTCTAAGACTTCTAGCATTACTTGTTTACATGTGGTAAAATTGGTCACTATGCAAGTACTTGTCCTCGAAACTTACACTTAAATTATGAAAATGAAGATCAACAAAATGAAAATAATGATAATCAAATTGCAGTTGACCCTTGTGAAGAAGCTAGTGATGCATAAGAAGCATTAGATGAGTCTCATATAGCTATTATGCATTGTCTGTTAGCAACCCCACGAGCTAATATTGATTGAAGGCGCACATCAATTTTCCACACTTATTTTAAGAGTGGTGAAAGACGTGTAAGTTAATCATTGATAGTAGCAGTTGCATGAATGTTATTGCTACCTCTGCTTTAGCTAGGATGAAGCTCACCCTAGAGACCCACCCAGCCCTTATAAGGTTGCAGATAAGACTTCTATCTCTATATCTCAACATTGTCTTATACCCATTCAATTAGGAGAATATAGTGATAAAATTTGGTGTGATGTTCTTTCGATGGATGTTGCTCATATACTTTTAGGTAGACCTTGGCTTTTTGATATGGATGTCACAAATTATGGGCATCTAATACATATGCTTTTAATTTTCAATGTAAGAGAATTATCTTAAACCCAGCTAAGCCTAAATAGGTCACTTCATTTCAACCCCAAAATTCTTCTCCACCCATAGAAAATAAATCCCTACATATTATTAATAAATGTCAATTTCAACAAGAGATTAATGGGAATATCATTTTTGCATTAGTTGTCCTAACCTCTGAAAATCAACCTTGTGCTAAATCATTCTCATCTGAAGTACTTGAACTTTTGTTGGAATATCAAGATATTTGTCCCAAGAACTTCTATGAGCTTCCCCATTAAGAAGTATCCAACATGCCATAGAGCTAATTCCTGGATCATCACTCCCAAATTTGCCACATTATCGTATGAACCCAAATGAACATGCAGAGCTAAAATAATAAGTTGATGATTTATTATCAAAAGGGTTTATCAGGGAAAGTTTATCTCCATGAAGCCTCTTCTTACCCCAAAGAAAGATGGTAGTTGGCGTATGTGTGTAGATAGTCGTGTTATAAATAAAATCACTGTTAAGTATAGGTTTCCCATACCTAGACTTGATGACATGTTAGATATGATGGTTGGATCAATACTTTTCTCTAAAATTGATCTAGAAGTGGATATCATCAAATTCATATGAGAGAAGGTGATGAATGGAAAACCGCATTCAAGACAAAATATGGTTTGTATGAATGGCTAGTAATGCCTTTTGGATTGACTGATGCTCCAAGTACATTTATGTGAGTGATGACTCATATCTTACAACCATTCATTGGAAAATTTTTAGTTGTGTACTTTGATGATATTTTAATTTTTAGTCAAACTAAGTGCAATCATGAGAAACATTTACGACAAGTCTTTGAAGTGCTTCGTGAAGAAAGATTATATGTTCACTTAAAAAAATGCTCATTTATGACATCTTCAGTAATCTTCTTGGGATTCATTATTTCTTGTGATGGCATCTCTCCTGATCCCGAAAAAATTAGGGCTATTCAAGAGTGGCCTACCCCAATCACAATTCATGATGTACGTAGTTTTCATGGGTTAGCCACATTTTATCGAAGGTTTATTCTTGGATTTAGCACTATTATGGCCCCGATAACTCAATGTATTAAAAAAGGAGACTTTGTTTGGACAAAGGTAGCTGCTGATGCATTCTATAAAATTAAAGAACTTTTAACAAGTCCACCGATATTACAATTGCCAAATTTTGACAAAGTATTTGAGGTATCATGTGATGCTTTTGGAGTTGGTATTGGAGGTGTTCTTAAACAAGAAGGTCATCCTATTGCTTTCTTTAGTGAAAAATTAAATGAAGCGCATCAACGATATTCCACATATGACCGTGAGTTGTATGCTATCATTAAAACTTTACGTTATTGGTGACATTATCTTCTTTCATGAGAATTTATACTTTATTCTGATCACGAAACGCTTAAATATCTAAACACCCAAAAGAAACTTAGTTCTCGTCATGCAAAATGGGTTCAATTTTTTCAAGAATATATGTTTGTTCTTAAACATAAATCTGATGTCGAGAACAAAGTTACAGATGCCTTAAGTAGAATATGTACATTATTAAATACCATGAGTGTGAAGGTTACTAGATTCGAAAAGGTTAAAGATGATTATCCTAATTGTAAAGATTTTCAACAAATTTTTGAATCTTTGAAATTTGATGTTTCAATTAATAGTCCAGATTATCAAATACGAGAAGGCTATCTCTTTTGTGGCACACAACTATGTATCCCCGATTCATCACTTCAAAATTTTCTTGTTGAGAAATTTCATTCAGGAGATGTATCTGGTCATTTTGGTCATGATAAGACAATAGATATGATGGAGGATAGGTTCTTTTGGCCTAGTTATAAGAAAGATGTTGCTCGTATCATTGCCTAATGTCATACTTGCCAAGTAGCAAAAAGTGGAAAACAAAATTATGCTCTATACACACCACTCCCAATCCCCCACAAACCTTGAGAAGATCTTAGTATGGACTTCATCTTAGGATTACCTCACACTGTACAACATTTTGACTCTATCCTAGTAGTTGTTGACCAATTCTCTAAAATGGCACACTTCATTCCATGTTATAAGACATCAGATGCCTCACATATAGCGACAATTTTCTTTCGTGAGATAGTTCTCTTACATGGACTACCTAAGACAATTGTGTCTGATCGTGATGTAAGATTTATGAGATATTTTTGGAAAACTTTATGGAAAAAGCTTGGCACAAAACTCTTATTTTCTACCACCACCCTCAAAAGATGGACAAACCGTTGTTAATAGAAGCTTAGGAAATTTACTTAGGTGTCTAGTGATCGATCATACTACTAGTTGAAACCTAGTTCTTCCTACTGCAGAGTTTGCTTATAACATTTCAATAAATAGGTCAACCGGTATGAGTCCTTTTCATATTGTAACTGGTTATGATCCAAGAAAACCAATTGATCTTGTTGAATTTCCTATAACATATAGGTCTAGTGCATTTGCATCTTCATTTGCACAAAGCATGCATGATTTACATCTTGAAATTCAACAAAAACTTACTCTAAGTTATGATAAATATAAAGCTAATGTTGATGCACATAGACGATATGTAAAATTTAATGAGGGAGATTTTGTTCTTGTTAAAGTTAGACCTGAGAGATTTCCAACTGGAACTCTTAAGAAATTAACTCTCAAGAGATTTGGTCCTTATAAAGTTGTAAGGAAGATAAATGATAATGCTTATGAAATAGATCTTCCAATGAATGTTGGAATTTCTCCAATATTTAATGTATCAGATTTAATGTTGTACCATGGGCAAGCCACGGATGACACTATTCCCTCTACAAATAATACTGACATGCAGGTTCATACTTCATCACCGACTCCTATACCATCTTGCCGCTTAAGATCACATCATCCAGATCAAATTTTAGAAGACCATATTATCATCACATCTGATGGAGACACTCAAAGGTTTCTCGTTGGAAAGGTCTTTCTCCACTTGAAGATTCATGGCTTACATTTGATGAGTTACATCAACTAGACTCATTATTACAAGAGTACTTAGATTTTCATTCTCAGAGGAGAATCTAATAAAGTCGGGGAGGCCGATGCATCATCGCCATCACATCGACACATCATCATCATAAAGCTTAAATCCATGATTGGGCCTTTTGTTATAATTTAAGTTATGTATTATTGGGCTTTTATATTTTGTATGTCTTGAGCTTATATGTATTGGGCTATTCTTATGTCATGGCCCATGAGTCATTGTAGTAGGTATGACACTTTGGGTAGGTATAGAATGAGTGGTTGGTTTGATAATGGTGATAGGTTTGGTAGTAGGTGGTGGTAGGTGTAGTTATGATGGTGTTAGGTTTGAGTTTGGAGTTAGGTTTGAGTATTCTTAACTCTCTCTTTCAATCCTATAAATAGGGAGACTCTTGTAATGCTTGGTACTTGAATTTGGAATAAAAGATACTTCTTTTACTATTTTGTGCATTTTCGAGTGACGGACTACTTGAGTATGTGAGCTCACAACCCTTAGAGAAGGACTTCTAAGGAAGGAACGTGATCTTCACAATGACGGACTATTTGTAGAGGTCGACTTCAACTTATTCATGCTTCGCTGCTGGTTATTTTAAATCTGTTACAGGTTAGATCGTTCATAACTTTTTAGTTATTTCTTTGCACTTATAAGATTCAGATCTCTAGTTTGGTTAACATAACTTTAATCAAAATCTTTTCAACTTCACTAAATTCATAATATTGTGAATGTGCTCAATAGTAGTGTGCATTTATCATTACTCTTTTGTGAGGATTTAAGAATTATCGGTGTAATAAACAATATATCATAAAAAGCACCCGTGTCCTACATCACACACATTTCAAAATTCAAATTTAAAATGAAAATATTTATTTATGTCAAATTTGCATGTATTGCCTAAAGTAAGAATATGGATGGCTATTATCACTATTAAATTCAAATTATTTTCAAAATATATGAATCAATTATCAAAATTGAAAGTGTGTTACTTATATTTTAATTATGGGCTTGCATGTGAGTAAGATATAAGGATGTGCTTAGTGCAGGTTTTCTTCCTCTTCTCTTTTAGTATAGTTTTGAATAGGATTTGACAAGGTGTGTGGTTCATTTGAAAAGGACCTAACACTTGCCTAATTCCATATCCTATTCATTCCTATACTATCACTTAAGGATGATACTTATGCTTGTGCATATAAATTGCACAAACAAAATGAATCAAATAATACAAATTTTTGCATCCTTTCTTTTCCATTCATTTCTTTTGTACACATGTTTGTATTTAAGGAAAGTGGTATATTAGTCTGGACAACACCAAGATTGCGAGACTTTAAGTAGCCCTAAGTAGGTCTTGTACCTTACACCTCTGGTTAACAATGGCGCCACACTCACTTGTGCCTTTCTTGCTTTCATGTGTGTATGCAAAAATTGGATAAGAAATCCCTTTTCTACTAAATGAAAATTATGCATCATAAACTTTCAAATTTCTTTAAATGAATTACTTAGCATGCATCATAAAGTATGTTAAACATTCTCATTTGTGTGTATAGATATTCTTAAGACTCATTCATATGCATGTTATACATGTTAGGAAAGAAATGAAGTGATGTATATTTTGTGAATTTAGTTCATTTTATTTAATCTTAAAATGCATTTCTTTTTGAATGGGTTCATTTAGAGTTCATCTAAACTTAGGATTAATTGAAACATTTAATCAAAACATTCACTAAATAAAACTAAAATGTGAATCTACTTTAGAAATTACTTAAGTTAGGGTAGGAAAGAGAAGTTCTCTTCTCTTTCCCTCTCTTTATAACTTAGTAATTAATTGTAGGATTCATTTGAAACTAATCAAAACATGAAATAAAATCAACCCAAAATAATTAAATCACTTAAATGAAACCTTCCTCTAAGTTTAACATGCTTCACACTTAGAAAATTCTAACTTAAAGCCATAGCTAAGCATACCACACAAACCTCCAAAGCACACACAGTAGCCTAAGTCACCACTTCTAGCTTTAGGTTAGGGTAGTGCATGGTTTGATATTTACTTTTTGTTTTAAAATATATATATATTAGACAGGATGTTAGGATGTATGCGTGTAAAATGAATGGTAGGGCGATCTTAGTCTAACCATTATCTTCTGCAGGGGATTGTGCTTAAGGGCACTGTAATAAATAAAAATACAAATGATTTTATTGTGCAGGTGCTTATACCCCTAAGAATAATCCAATAGGCTAGGTGTACTTAATCACCCATGTGTGGGGTGATAAGTCCAATATACATGCTTGGGATTTGGTGGTTTGTTTAGCTAATCTTTATTTTGCAGATGTTAGCTAGATTCACTTTTCATTTTCATGTAAATTTTACAATTAAAATTTTGGAATGATTGTTATGGGGATTAAGATAAACATTGGTCATAAGATCCCATCCTATGCATCATGTGAAGCCTTTGGAGCATCTATCTTCTAAGTATCCAAAAGAAGGAACCAAAGAAGGAAGAAAAGAAGAAATGAAGCTTGAAGACCCCCATAATAATAAATTCTTTACTTAATTGTATTTAATTTATTTCTACTTCAGGTTGTATGAGGGTAGAGCTCAGCTACCCAATTTATTTTTGGGTTTATGCGGTGGTACCCGACGACAATGGCCTCTTATTCTTTTTGTGATTAGGTTTATAAATTGATTGATGATTTGTTTAGCTTGTGCATTAAGTAGAATCTTTTTCGTAGTTTCTTCCTTGCTTTATGTATAGCCTAGATGTGGATTAGGCTCTTAGGGAAAAATAAATCTTTTACCAAACTTTAACAACTCAAAACTAAAAATAAAGAACTCATAACCTCGCCTAAAGCATAGGTTTAAAATCAAGATAAAAGAATTAGTAACCCATTAGCTGGATGAGTATTTCTTTTATAACATCATGCACAAATGCATCTTGTTTCACTCTTGATTGGAGGGCCTCCACCTTTGCCAAAGAAACTTGGCATGACCTTTGAGAGCCATGGTGGAAACACACCTCCTCCCTTCTCGCTAATTTTGGCCAATAATTTTATTTCCCATGCATTAAGCATATGAATCCTATTAGCCTGAGTAAAAAATAATTATCAAAAAAAAATGAAATCTGAATTGCATTAGATTTAGGTCATTTGAAGCATGTCCTTACATGATCTAGTCTCTTTAGGGAGTGAGTTTAAGGACTTAGTTTCTTTCTAAATAAATAACAACCTAATTATCTTGCACAAGCATAAGACTTGTCTACATGAATTTAAAATTATAGGAGTAGTTAGTTGGTAGCCACCCCTAGGTGGTTGTAAGTCCAAACAGTCAGGTGATTTGTCCTCTCTCGTGGAGGCAAACCAAATACCCAATTTTGCCTTAGATTTAGGTTGTGCTTTCGACTCTCGCCAAAGCTCTCTAGATTTAGGTTTTGAGGCTGTTTCTCCCATTTGCAGGCCATAAGCATAATTCCTCACCTCTTAGGTCTATCCATAATCTCATGTTATAGAATCATAAGTCCCAAATTTTTAATGAAAAAAGCAACTCAAATAAATTAAATAAATTTTAAAAGTGTAAAGCTCAATCGTAGGATAGTTTGATATGCTCGCTAGGCTGCATCTCTTACTTATCTTTCTTTTGGCTTCGATAATAACTCCATCTCTTTGATCAATCCCATTTGATCTTCAAAATTGAATGAATTGATTGATAGTCCTTTTCTATTGAAATTTTTGAAGACAATGATCATTTACCTTAATCGAGAGTATTCCAAAGGGATCTCAACCCTTAGGATGTAATTAACTATGGGGGCTTGCCCCTGTAGGGAGCTTAATAAATCCGATTTAAAATAAACCCTGTTTTAATTTTCCATGTAAGGTAGGGTAAGAATCTTTGGTACATATGTAAACCCATTGTCCTTAGGAGTCCTTATTGAGGTGATTAGCTCCATTAAAGGGGAATGACTTCTATCTCCTAAGATAGTACACTATTCCTTAATGATGTACCCGACCACCCGAATAAGCACATCTATGGATCTACGTGGCATCTCAAAAAAGATAAATTTTATATTCTTGCTTTTCACCTAAACATGAAAGGCGGCCATATAGAAATTTTTCTAACCAACACTCACTCTAGGTCGACTAGAGACCTTTAGGAGGTGAGTTGACTCACCTCCAACCCAAACTGGGCACCCATTAGATCCAAGCTTTGCAAACCTTACACAATGGATCCATGGCAGCTTCCCCTCACTTCTGCCATCCCTGCGTGCCACCCTGACTTGATGGAGACAAGTTCAGTGGCTGGACGATGGAAATTTGGTGCAAAATGTGCACACATGACTGTCTGTCCTTCCCTGTGAATTGAGGAGTATACCCCCTCAATCAGAGCATGATTTCAAGGGCATTCAAAATCTTTGAGTCTAAGAAGCATTTTTAAAACCTCATAGAGTGATTCCAAGCCTTCCTGAGCACTCCAAAATCCAAATTTCCCATTCCCGTGCAAGGCCAAAATAGGGGTGGGAAATCTCAATTCATACTCCCTCATTTCGTAATCCAACCCAAATTCCTCTTAGCCACACCATCACCATACCTAGTCTAGCACAAACAAACCAATTCCAAAGCTTCCAAGTCATGGGAAGAGTGAGTTTGATCAAGACTGAATGCCAAAGAAAGGGAGCTTGGTTCATAGAGCATTCCACACCAAATCAAGCCCGGACTTCTTCAACAGGGCTTTGCCTCAACTAGGCAAAGCTAACTCCGAAGATCCACTACCGGACATTAGCTCTGGTGAGGTAATTTTGCAAACTGAGCCTTGTATATAAAAATGGGTTGGTCTATTATGAGGTAAATTTGAATCCCATGTGAATTTGACTGTTGGATGTGTATCACCCCTCCTTTCGAAGGTGTGGGATCGGTTTGATCCTAATCTGAGCTAGAGTGAGCTCGGATCAAACTGGGAAAGATGGATGGTGCTCATTTTTCACCGCTCATGAAAAAGGAAGATAATATGTCATCCTATATGATTGGAACAGATGGCTGTGATTAGATCATGATAGATCCTCATTGTTTTCTCTCTTAACCTACAGAGCGAATTGTGGCCGTCCGATCTTAGATCTGACGGTCCTCGAAGAAAGTGCGTCCTCTGCCAACTGAGTCAACGCATGAATATGACTACTTAAATAGCCAATCCCATCATGCCATGTGGAAAGCGCGCTGCGTCAGCCGTCATGTGGCCCGACTGGATTAAGGCTTTAATTAGGGCTAATTAATTAGTTTTTAATTTTGAAACTTCCTAAAATCATAACTAATTGTAGAAAAGTCTAAAAATTACAAATGTAGGCTCATTTTAAAGATATTTTAGAGTAAAATCTAGGAAAATTATTATTAATTACTTTTGAATAGTGATTTTGGCTTAATTAAGGTTTAATCAAGAATATAATTAGCTTAATTACACATTAATTAAACACTCAATTAAGCTCAATTTTTTTTGGATGTTTAGGTGGATGACCTCTGCCTCCCCTATTTTTTTAGGATTTTATTGATTGCTTAATTAGGAAAATCACTTGATTAAGCCCTAATCACTCTCTTAATCTAATTAATCATAATTAATTAATGAATAATAACTTGATTAAGTACTTAAACCTAATTATCTCTCTTGAATAATAAGATGAGTTAGGGGATGTGATTGGGGATACTTTTTCTAATTCATTTCCTAAGTTTTCCTTGCCTTTAAAAATCAAATTAATTAATGGTTAATGGAATGATTAATTGATTAATTAAGTGGTTAATCTTTAAGATAAGAAAATTAGAATTTAATTGAATATTTAAAATGATTTAGGGATTAGGACTGGGGCCTTGCCCTTGATCTTTCCCCTAAGTTAATTTCATCATTCAAATAAAACATAACCAAAGTGTTTAATCAATTAATTAAAGGCTTAATGAAGTTAAAATTAAAAAAATCAATTCATCCACACCTAAGCAACCCTTAATTAACCTTGGGTAGCTATTTGGATATTCAATAACCTAAAGTGAGAGATGATGAAATTATGATTGGCTCACATGTGTAAGAAAATCATAAAAGTAATTAAGTGAGATCCATTAAGCTTAATTAAATATTAATCATAAGACAATTGCATTAGGCTCCTGTCATTTCTTAGGAGCATTATAAATTTACTTTTCATATGGTTACATATCATATTGGCTTATTATTATTTAGTTAAATAACTTAAGGTGATATAGGTAAGGGTTAATTAATTCACTTAATCCATATCTTAACCTAATTAAAACATAAAATCAACTTAAATATTCTTCACTAAACCAAATTAATTCACACTTGGGGAATTGGGTTAGGATTAGCAAACCTCTTTCATACTTCCTAAGTCGAATCAAATTCAAAGCTAAAAAATATCTTTAAAGAACTTTGGTTTATTTTAAATAGTCTTATTTAATGTGTTTGTCCTTAGGAATTAATTAGAATGAATGAAATCATGTGCTTATTTTCCTTTATTTCTTTCCAATCTTGCTAAATATTTCTTTCCATATGAAATCAAATTTTTTTAAAAAAAATTAATTAAATGAAATGGTTTTGTTATGTCAAATTGCATGTATCGACTTAAATTAAAAATAGTTATTATTACTACTAAATCAAAAGCTATTTTCAAAAGCCTATAAATAAATTATTATAAATGAAGTAATGTTAATTACAAGTATCTATAAGTTTGCATGTGATGATAATACAAGATGTGCAATATGAAGTTCTCTTACCTTATCTTAACATGGATTCACATAGATTTGCAAGCGTATAGTTCATTTAAAAAGATCATAACATTTTGCCTAAATCTACTTCTATTCCATGTTAAGACTTAGGAAGAATTTTATATCACATATGTAAATAATACAATCAAATCAAATATGACTTCTTGCATGATTTCTTATTCATGTGGTTCTTTTTGTACATTCAGATGTATATAAGAAAAGTGGTATATTAGCCTGGACACCCTGGGGCTGCGAGATTTTAAGAAGCCCTAAGTAGGTCTTGCACCTTACGCCCCTTGTGCAGAAAATAATGGCGACGTACTCACTTAAAATTTTTATACATGTGAATGTGAATCTAGCTAATGGATAAAAAAATCCCTCTTTTCTATGTAACAGGGCATGCATTCATAATTCAATCAAAAATAAAATATTTAAATTCCAAATATACTTCTTTGCATTCATCATTCAAGCATGCTAAAAATATAAATTACATGTATAGGTATGCTTAAAATTTACTCATATGTGTGATATACATGATAGAAAGAAATGAATGAATGTGTGTTACGTGATAGTAATCTAGTCTAATTAATCATAAGATGTCTTTCTTATTGAATAAGGTCATTTAGAGTGTGTAATAAGCCATTCACTAAAGAAAACTAATTAACTAACTTGCTTTAGAAGTGACTTAAGGTAAGGATAAAATAGAGATTCCCTCTCTTTCTCCTCTTTATAACACTTAGTTGCTAAGTGTAGGCTATGTGAAATAAAAGAAAACACTAAGTAAAATCTTCAAATCAATTAAATCACTTAAAGAGAAATCAACCCTTTATAAATTAAATCCCTCACACTTAGCAAATTTTAACTCTAAAGCCTAGTTTGGACTTATCACACAATCCTTAACACATACACATTAGATTAAGTCACTATTTTTAGCTTTATGTTAGGATGGTGCATGGTTTGGTGTATGTTTAGTTTTTTGATGTATTGGTTTAGACTGGATGTTAGGGTGTATGTGCATAGTCTAGATGTTAGGCCGATATTAGCCTAATTGTATTTTTTTGTAGGGGGTCGTGCTTATAGGGCCACTGTAATAAAAAATATTAATACTTTTTGTTATATAGGTTGCTTATACCCCTAAGCATAGCCCAAGTTAGAATAGGTGGGCCTGGTTACCCATGTGTTATATGGTGTGTTTAGCTAATATTTGTTTTGCAGGTGTAGCTAGATTTACTTTCCTTCATTTTAATATAATTTTGCATTAAGATTATGATAAGTGTTATGGGGGATTAGGATGAGCATTGGTTATAAGACCAAGTCTTGTATACCATGTGATGCCTTTGGAGCAAGCAGCATCCCAATCGAGCCAAAAGGAAGAAAGAAATGGAGCAAATCAAAATGAAGAAATGAAAGATGAAGAGTTAATGGAGGATGAAGAATGACGACCCCTCATAACACTTATCATTTTATAATTGTGCTTATTCTTTCATTATGCCGAGATATTTAAGGGTGGAGCTCGGCTACCCATATTTCTTTTATGGTTGTACGATGGTACTCGACCACATCGACCTCTTACTCTTTTGTGATAGCTTTATAAAATTGTTTGATATTTTGTTTAGCTCATGCATTAGAAATAGCATGTCTTTTCATAGCTTTTTTATGATTGGTGATTTCTGTGTGGCCTTGATGCGATTAGGCTCCTAGGATAAAAAATTAATCTTTCTACCCAAATTAACAACTTATAACTAAACTTTTAAATAACTCATAACCTCATATAAAAGCCTAGGCATTAAATCAAGATAGTAAAATATTTAGCAACCCCTGAGCTAGATAATTGTACGTTTAATTTCATACATAACAATCTTGTTTCACTCTTGTTAAGAGAGGGCTTCCATCTTCGCCATATAGAATAGGCTTAACCTTTGGGAGCCTATGATGGAAGAACACCTCTTTCTCTTTTGATTTGTCTCATAATCAACTTCTCATGCATTTAGGCATACAAAATCTTTTAGCCTGTGTCAAAATAAGGAGTCCTAAATCAAATAAAATTTGATAAAAATTTACATTATATTAAGACATTATCCATACCCCTCATGCTCTAATTTCTTAGGGAGTGGGTTTAAGGACTTAGTTTCTCTTCTAAATAAATAATTGTCTAACCAGCTTGCAAAGAATATGACTTGACCACATGGATTTAAAGCGTAGGAAGAGTTAGCTAGCTGCCACTCCAAACGATAATAAATTCAGCAGTTGGGTGGCTTACTCTCTCTTATGGAGGTAAATCATATGCCCACTTTCACCATAGATTTAGGTCGAGCTTTGCCCCTCGCCAAAGCTCTCTAGATTTAGAATCTGAGGTTGTTGTTTCCTTTTGTTGTCTACAAGCATAAATCCTCACTTCTTAGGCATTTCCACAATATTTTATTATGGAATTATAAGTCCTAGATTTCTAATAAAATTTCAATTCAAATAAATAAATTTCTTCAATTTCAAATACATAAAGCCCAAGCATAAGATATATTGGAGTGCTCACTAGGTTTCTTAGTATCATGAGCACTCCTTACTCATCTCCTTTGGTTTCAATAATAACTCTCTCCTTTTGATCTATTGCACTTGATTTTCTAAAATATAACTAATTTGTTGATAGTTTTATCTTTGAATTCTTTAGAGATAACAATCGCCTACTTTAATCGAGAGTATTCTTAAGGGATTTACTTTCCTTGAGATGTAATTAACTATAGAGGATTGTCTTTATAGGGAACTTAACAAACCCATTTTAAATAAACTTTGGTTTACTTTTTTTATGTAAAGTAGGATAAAAATCTCTGGTTATTCGAAGACCCATCATGCCTTAGGGGTCCTTATTAGGTGATTAGGTCCATTATAGGGTTGTGACTTCTATCTCTCGAGATAGTATACTATTCTTTAAGGTCATACCCGATCACCTCAATAAATACATCCTCATATATGCGTGGTGTTCCCTCATATATACACACACAACACATACCAAAAAAATAAATACTGCAGATTTTCTAGTGACTCCGCTGGGGATGGTTCCTCTCTCCATCTCTAGTAGACGATTGTTGTCTCTAAGCATCGATAGTGGACTTTCATTTTCTATAATTCTGAGACTATTTATCCTTCCATTGGCACTTAGCTTATTTCATTCTTAAACAAAGTTAGCCAACATCCTTTAGGTTTTAGGACCTCACTCCGTGTAGGTCTTGAAACCCCTATTGGGTTTGCCAATAGGTGAGAACATAATTTATCAACGAAGTGGGAGATAATAAAAATTTAGAGCCTCCTCACCACTAGCTTGGTGAGGTAAGGTTTGTCATAAAATTTAAAGGAAATCATTTCTTTCACAATCTGACACTTTTCAAAAGCACTTCTTTTCGAAAATAGCCATCTTCATTCTACATACTCAAATTTGTTGAATGGAGATTCTACTTTCAAATCTTAAAATGAAATTGAAGCTCCACTCAACATATTTCACATATGTCAGAGTTGGAGCTTCCCTCTTTTCAAAAGCAAATCATGCATATTTGATTCCCACTTAACATATCAAACTTATTAAGTGAAAATCCCTATTTAAATCAAACATGAATTTGACCTTCACTTAACAATTTAAATTTGTTAAAAGGGGGTCTCATTTCCAAAACATAAATATGTCCTTCACTTAACATATTCAATTTGTTAAGTAGGGGTCTCATTTTCAAAACATGAATTTGACCTTCACTTAACAATTTCAATTTGTTCAGTAGGGGTCTCATTTTCAAAACATGAATTTGAACTTCACTTAATAATTTCAATTTGTTAAGAGGGGGTCTCATTTTCAAAACATAAATTTGACCTTCACTTAACATATTCAATTTGTTAAGTTGGGGTCTCATTTTAAACATGAATTTGACTTTCACTTAACAATTTCAATTTATTAAGTGGGGGTCTCATTTTCAAAATATAAATTTGACTTTCACTTAACAATTTCAATTTATTGAGTAGGGGTCTCATTTTTAGAATATAAATTTGACTTTCACTTAACATATTCAATTTGGTAAGTAAGGGTCTCATTTTCAAAACATACAATTAGACTTTCACTTAGCATATCCAATTTCCTAAGTAAGAGTCCCACTTTCAAAGCATTTATTTGGTTCTACTTAACACATCAAATTTGTTAAGTAAGAATCACATAATCATGTCATATTGGATTCTCACTTAACATATCAAATTTGTTTAGTGAGAATCCCATTCTCAAGTCATATCATACTTTCATTTCCACTTAACACGCCAAATTGTTAAGTGGGAGTCCCATTTTCAAATATATATCAAACACATTTAGGCTTTCACTTAACATACTAAATTTGTTAAGTGAGGGTCTCTTTTCAACACACATTTGATCCCTATTTAACATACCAAATTTGTTAAGTAAGGATCCACTTTTTCATATCAACCACACTTGAGCTTTCATTTAACATACCAAATTTGTTAAGTGAGAGTCTCATTTTTAAAGAAAAATAAACATATCTCAAACACATTTGGGTCTTTCACTTAACATACCAAATTTTTTAAGTGGGACTCCCATCTTCAAAGAAAAGCAAATATATCTCACAATCACACTTGGATTTCACTTAACATACCAAATTTGTTAAGTGAAAGTCTCATCTTCAAGCACAAATCAAACACATGTGGCCCTCTACTTAACATACCAAACTTGTTAAGTAAGAAGCCCTATTTTCAAATCAAAATATCACACAATAAAATCTTGAGGAGCAAAAATATTTCAAACACATAATCATAACCTCTTCTTAGCATACCCAAATTTTCTAAGTAAAGGTTCTTTCAAATAATCCGTATTTTCAAAAAAGAAACATAAAATGCTAACAATCTCCAAAAAAGAAATATCTCCTCAAATTTTTGAACCCCACCCAACCTACCTAAATTGGTTGAGTATGGGCTCTAAAAAAAAAAAATCAAATGGTAAAAGACTCTCCTCCAAACATCCAATTCTCTTCAATGAACCCCACTTAACATATTTGAATTATTAAGTGTGGGTTCAAAACTTTGAACCTCTGTTACTTTCTTGGAACAAATATGAAGACAAAAATTTGATATAAGTTATATTTTAATAAATGCAGACATACAACTTAGATCAGTTAGTGCAGTCTTTACAGTAGGTACACATGGCTTCTCAGAATTTTTTTCACCTTTATGTTCATGATGGACTTGGCCTTGGATCGGGCCAACCTCTTTGAGACTGACTCCACGCACCTAGTATTCTTTGGCTGAGGATTTGAGGGAGCACAAGTTACTTGTCAGGGGGCTACCCTCACCACTGTCAACCGGGATGAGGTAACTGGGTGGAAGCCGGTCATCCGCATTGACCTGCCTTCCGACACTAAGTATCCTTCATTGAGAAGGAAGGCGGTCGAGATTCTGCCAGTCAATCTAGTTCCCACTCAGCTAGTTGTTCCCACAGCCGCTCAGGTACATGCTAGAACCTCCTTTTTGCTCCCCTCTATGGGGAAGGCTATCCTGACTTCAGAGATAGTCCCACCTTCGAGGTAGAATCTAGCTCCACCTTACCTGCACGGTCTTTGCACATAGCATGCATAAGAGCCACAAGATCAAGTGGCACCCCGAGAGTGGCCGAGAGATTGATGTCGCATCCCACATTGCAGAGGATGGTTCTCCCCTCGAGGTTTCTCCATTTCTGACTAGAAACAAGCTCCACCAACTCTTAACATCAGACATAGAGGAAGACTGCCATAGGATAGCTGCATTACCTCCACCTCCCACATATCATGAGGTTTCGGCTAGGGACAGGAGGAAGTCCTATGCCTGTATATGGATGGTATTGTGCTAGGTAGGCAGGACACACAGACACTCAGATTTTGACACATTATTTGACATGAGGTTGATCATTCCTAGGAGTGTTACCAGGCATATTCACAGTGACAGAGCATCAGAGGCCCAAGTAGCAGCTCAGTCGGGGAGCAGGGAATGACAGAGGTTTATCAGGCAGTCGGTGGCCTTCGCTCTAGTTAATTTATTCGGTCATCGAGCCACAAGGGCCGATAGGACCGATAACATAGTGTTGACGGGTACCACTAGTCATAGGGGAAAAGCCCCAGCAAGGGTAGAGCTGGTGTTATCTCTGCCACACCAATCTACTCCTCCCCACCTTCACCAGTTCAGGTCCTGCCATCCACTGTTCCTATAAAGGCACAAAAGACAGCATCCGAAGAGAAGAAATCCCCCTTGGTGATCTGACTACGGCCAAAAGATCCCCCTTCATCTACTCTAACGACTGAGGTGAGGATGAGTTCCCCTACTCGACTTCCTACTTCAGTTTTGGTGAAGAAGGAGTGGCGACCCCGCAGCATCGTGGTCGCACTACCACCATCACCACCACCATCAAAGTCAGTGACAGTGGCAGTTGTTGAGGGGGAAGGGGATAGTTTTGTAGTTCCCATGGCAGTGGATCTCCCCAGGGACACCACTCCACCCATGAGCAGTCATGAGCACATCTCTTCCAGTGTGCATGACCATCCTAGAGTCAACAGTCTAGTGATAGTTAGTGTTAAGTGTATCTCTGTTAGTGAGCACAACCCCTCTACTGGTCAGCAACTCATATTTGTACTGGCACGGTTAGACCGCTCCCTAGATGATATTTAAGCACAGTACTTTGCAGAGAGAAGAGAACTTCTAGGGAATGATCGGTCAGATTATGAGGAGGGAAAGGTCAGATTTAATCTAGATGATGATGACTTTCTTGAGGATTTGACCGAAGTTCACATAGTCAATACTAGGGGGTCCCTCCATAGAGACTAGCATAGTCAGGAAGGTATTATAGTTGAAGAAGGCGATACCGTCCATTCAACTCAGCACCTCCTCTAACAGCTTAGACAGAGGGATGATCATATTGACCAAATAGGGAAGAAGATTTAAGAGTTGATGGAAGTGGTGTCAGCATTGCAAAATTAAGCTCGGGTTTCACAGCCTTCTCTCGTAGTAGCCGACTGAGCAGAGTTGGCACAAACTTTGGATCATCCTAGTTGCGTTCCTGTGGAGGGAGACAGCAGTAGCTTGCACAAGAAGGAGATGGATAGCACATCCATTCATGAAAAAGATATTAACTATATGATGGAGCAATAGGTGAGGGATGCGTTGGCGTAAGCCCTAGGTGGCTCATCTATTCCAAAGGGTGGACCCTACCTAGAGGAATTTGATGTTGTCCAATACCTTAAGGGCTTTGTACCTCCACCCTTTAAAATTTTTGATGACAGTGGAAATCCAGGCATCACATAGCACATTTCAGGGCCATTTTGCCTCTTCATCAGTAGCTTGACACGCATCGCATTTGATTGGTACGCTGAACTATCCAATGGTTCAATGAAGATATTTGATGAGTTAGAGTAGCTCTTTATGAAGATATTTGGTGAAGCTCAGCAAAGAGTAACTATGGGCAATCTCGTTGTAGCTCAATAACACCCCGGTGAGTCCCTTATTGATTACATTATTAGATGTCACAATTTAGTATGAAATGTGAATCACAGCTGTCTAAATAGCAAGCCATTGAAATTCTACTCAAGAATATTCATGGTCGAGTCACCTTCATGCTTAAAGGGTTTACCATTAAGATATTTGAGAAATTAATCAATAAGAGGCTAGTCTATAAGGGGAGGTCAAGCGGTTACCTTTCAAGATTAATTCAAGTCAAACAATAGGAATTTGAAAAAGCGAGGCGATCCGGTGTTGATAAGGGGTAGCATCCAGCCAGGGTTCAATCAGACAGACCTCGAGCTTAGCAGCCTCCTCTACCACCTCCTTTGCCACCACTTCGATCGTCATATCGGCCACCTAAGTTGCCACAACGACCTCCACCACCGTCAACAAAGATCCCCATCAGACGAGTAGATTTCTCTACCAAGTAGCTATCACCTACTCTACTCTTAGACAAATTAATTAAATCTTATTCATTCAGGGAGGTAGTGTGAAGATCTTTAAGAACCTCTTAAAGAAGCCTGATTTTAGTTATAGAGGAGGATGTAGGCAAGAGTCATGATCCAAATTATTGCCCCTACCACCGCATACTAGGTCATGTCTTGGAAGATTGCTTTTACCTTTAAGGACTGGCTTGAGCATAACTATAAGTCGAGTGTCATTATCATCCCTAAGGAATACCTACTAGAACAACCCTCTAGTTCTGTTAGGGTAATCCTTGGGGATACACACAAACTTCTTAAGATAGAGGAAGGTTGGGGTATCTTCCTATCCCGAACCTCCAAGAAAATCATTTATAAGATCAAAAAGTTACCCTTGCAGGTGCCTGAAGAATCTCAAACCTCCAACTCTAAGGTTTGCAAGTTGCTAAGGACAACTTGAGAGAGGTAGAAGCCCAGCAGCAGCAGCTACAGCTTCCACTTGCCTAGGATAGCACCTTAAAGCAACCACCAACCGAGTCCAGCACTCCTACCAAGTTATAGCTACAGTTCCTCCAGCTCTTCTTAGCAAATCATATTGTATGAGGGAAATCCAAATCTCACTCGATTTCTTTTACGTGATTTCTACTTTATACCTTCATCTAAATCTAAGAAATCAATGAAGAAGAAGACTAATTCCGCTTACATCCTAGCTACTTTTGATGATCTTGATCATTTTATTCCTATAGAAAACTCTTTAAGTACTAATAATTATAACAATTATGATCCACTCCTTTCTGATTTAGAAATGGATTATTCATTCCTAAATCACCCGGGTTCACCCATTGAGATTGATTTGGAGTCATCCGACTCCGATGATCCTATAGGAGAAGCTGTAGGTGAACCTAATGAGCATGTATAACTTTCCATTAAACCATCTCATGAAGTCAACATTCATAGTGGAAAAGTTCTACCTCCTAGGGTAGCACCTCCGGATAAGGGTAAAGAAGTCATTGGTTCTAGCAATCAAGAAGCCCCTCCATAGGATGCTCCACCTATGGATTTGCTTGTAGAGGACCAACCCAAAGTTGACTATAATATCCTCACTCACCTAAGAAAGTTTCCAGTTAAACTAAATATATATGATGCCCTTGTCTTATCCAAAGAGATGAGGGAATGATTGATCAAAGCCCTTCTTGATCCAGAAATATACTTAGCTTAGCTAACCGCTATTGGAGAGGAGGCATATTTTTTAAGAGAAGCCCGTGGAGTTACATTCACCAATAATAACTCTCTCCTTTTGATCTATCTCACTTGATTTTCTAAAATATAACCAATTTTTTGATAGTCCTATCTTCAAATTCTTTGAAGATAATAATTGCCTACTTTAATCGAGAGTATTCTTAAGGGATTCACTTTTCTTAAGATGTAATTAACTATGGAGGCTTGCCTCTATAGGGAACTTAATGAATCCAGTATAAATATATCCTATTTTCTTTTCCATATAAAGTAGGGAAAAAATCTCTAGCATATGCAAAGACCCATCATGCCTTAGGATTTCTTATTAGGTAAATAAGTCCATTATAGGGTACTGACTTCTATCTCTCAAGATAGTACACTATTCCTTGATGTTGTACCCGATCACCTCAATAAGTACATCCTCAAATCTGTGTGGTGTTCCTTCACATATGTACACATAACACAAACAAACAAAAAATAACACCATAATACTCCATCAATTGCTCATGTCCAAGACTCAAGTGAGTGCATAAGGTCGGACTCAACATGCCCAAATATGGCTGAGTTGCTGATAGGTCTGCTTACTCAATATGTTATAAAGACCACAATAAGAGATCATCATATTTCATTAGCTCAATGATAAGAGCATCTAATTCTCCCAATCCCTCTAACTTGGTGAGTTCAAGTGGCCCAGACTAGGAGATCATCTCTAAATAGACTATTTATTTCAAAATATATATATATATATATATATATATATGCTCACTCAAGAAGGTACTAAGTCAAGTTTGGATCAATATAAAATATGAAATCTCAACTTCTTCAACAAGTCTATTAAGTAAAAAGCAAAGACCGAAGAAAACTCTTTTTCAGCAAATATAATCAAGCATAAAGAAAGGAATTGAAGAAGTCATCCCAATGTTCACACAAAGCCAAAGGCTAAATTAAGGGAGTTATGTTATCAACATGTCCGTTATGCGTAAAGCGTAAGATTGATGACTCATTGCCATCAACCTAACACAGGCTCTAAGGGCTAGGTCATCTTATGGCATCCTTCTATAAGCTCACGAAAGCAGAAAGCTAGGGCAAAAGGTAAGTTCGTATCACCTAACAAGTTTTCAAGATAATTCAGAGAATTCCTTCGCCAAATCTATAAAAGCATAAAGGCAGGATTAAAAGAAATACGAACCATAAAATCTTGAGATTGAATCTTCAACAAGTCTAGCAAAGCTCAAAGCATATGATCGAAGATGTTCTCATCTCGTCAACAAATCATCAATTCCATTAAGTCCACCTAGACATAAATTTAGGACATGAGAAAAATACAAATTTCAAACTCTCAAGAGGAAGTCTTCAATAAGTTTGAAAGCACAAAGCAGGAGACCAAAGACATTCCAAATTCTCTCAACAGTTACTACGAAAGCTCCCCTATTAAACAGGGGACATTTTTATATATCTATCTAAGTTGATATCATGCTTTAAGACGAGATCCTTAGATAAATACATATTATGACTGAAATTATATCACACACGTTCTACATTAAAAGAGAATTAAGCTTTATAATGTATTTCTGAACTAATTTTCAATCCCCCTGTTAGACAAGAGCCCTCATGTTTTTTGTGATCAAAGTTGTTCAATCCTCTCCTGTGAAGAAGGAGGTCTTCTACATTGAGCTTTATGCTGAGATCCTTGAATATAACTATAACTATTAGGGCCAAAGTTGCAAGCTCTTGTAAGAACAAAAAGAATCAACTTCACGTATGAAAAAATAACCTTAAATATCAAAAGTTTGTCTCCCATATTTGTTAAATTTTGAAGATCAAGTTAGAAGAACTCTCAATTTCAGAAGCTTCAATCAACTAAGTTGAAAAATATCAACCTCTACATCTTTAAGTCTAGGACACTGATGGGTTCTAAGGGTCAAACTCAACAAGCTCATAAATGGCTGAGTTCTTGACGCTCTCCTCACTCAACAAGCCACAAGAAAAGGCCTCAGTGAAAGAGCCCTCATTCGTTAGTCTGATGACCAAACCACCAAGCCATCACCGATTAAGTCGAAGACTGAAGTGGGTTCTAAAGGTTGGATTCAACATGCTCATAAATGGATGAGTTGCTGATGCTCTCCTCACTTAACAAGCCATTAGTAAAGGTCGTGAAAGAGCCATTACTCGTCAGTCCAATGATGATAGCTGTTTAATCTCAAACCAAATTCAGCTTAGTGATTACAAGCAGCCAGAATTTAGGAGATCTTTCTACTTGATCGATGGACCAAGATAATATGAGGAGACAACTCTCAATTCAAAGTAGCATTAATTCAATCTCTATATTGTCTACAAGGTGATATTCCAAACTTTTTTCAAGCAGTCGGATCAAGCACAAAGCATAGATCAAAGAAAATTTCCTCATCAAGTCTGTCAAAGTAGAAATCATATGACTGAGAAAGCAATTTCATAGTTCATACGAAGTCAATAGCCGAACTAAAGAGATTCTATGGATATTCAGTCTATTAAAGCACTCATTGCTAGACCGATAACTTAACATTATAGACTTAATATAAGCTGAAAGGCTGGATCATCTGTATGCACCGTTCAACGAGTCCATCAAAGCTACAAGCATAGGACTTATGGCATACATACACTTCCTAATAAGTCAATATGGACAAATCAGGTCAATCTTTCATCAAGTCTGTCAAGCTTAAAGCTATGATAGAAGAAATTTCAAATCTCAAAGCAAACAAAACCAATTCCTCCATCCAACCCGGTCAAGCATGAAACTAGGGTCAGAGGAAATCTAAATATATAAAGACACCAAAGAAAGAGATCTTCAGCAAACTCATTGAAGCAGAGAGTAAATGGTGGAAGACACTCTTATCCATCTAACAAGTTAATCAAGACAAATCGTTCAATCATGTCATTTAGTCATCCAAACACAAGGCATTGTACTAATGACATATTCCATCAAAGCTCCATAAGCTATTAAAATCGAAACTGAAGTGATTCAAGATCCATGACCAGCCCAAAGGGTCAATCAGTTTTCAATAAATATGAATAACTCCATGAGCAAATCACATTTACTGGGGGGTATTTGTTGACCTCTATGCATGCTGCATCCGTCGAGTCGAGCTCACAAGATAAATTCGACGGACTTCGGATGCAACAGCTCATAAATTGAGGCTAAAATGCATCAAACATCGCCAAAATTGGTCAAAATGATCTCCGATCGATGAATCAACTTCCCCGTCATATTCAAAATGTTAAAATTGATCAAAATATATATATTGCACAATTTGATGGTCGACTGATCAAGAAGAAAATCCGTCAATGCGCCTATGCACATATCGAGGTCGGGAGGCTACGATGATGCCTATATGACCTTCGTTCATGAAATTGGTCATATCGTTAGCTTTAAAACATCAAAATCTATCAAATAAGATCATTTGCACTCAATTCAGATGAGTTTGTACAAATTTTGAGCCATCAAAAGTGATAATGCGTATTTTTAAACTGAAATTGATCTAATTCGACACCGACTTGATCCAAACGGCCTCCGTTCACGAAATGGATTGCGCCGTTGCATTCAAAACATTGAAATAATCTAAAATTGACATATCTATTGCCCATATAAGAATGATGTCGTAAAGTCCATATTAGGGTTAGTTAAACACTTAAATAAAAGAAGCTTTTATAAATTCCCCTTTATATCTAACCCTAAGACTATATAAAGATCTTATTCACAGCCAGCCCGAACCTCATTTTTTTTCGAGCACCACAAAACTCCGCTTCTCCCTTTCTCTTGGTCGAATGAGCCACAAGCCCCCCTTCCTTCCCTTCCTTCGTTCTATTTCCTCTGGATTGAATCATCGCACAGTAAGGCCTCCTTTTCGTGACTCCCCTCTCTCGTGCACAACCGATCTCCTCTCCGATCCCTCCCATCTCGTTCATCCCAAACTGATGTCGAATGAGCGAAGCTCCTGGTTTGTCCATCTCTACCATGAATAGGCCACTCCGCCCCTCTCTTCCCGTCCATCTTTGACGAAGGAGCACTTTGAACGTACTCCCTTCCGGTCGCTCTTCTTCTTGGCAGCTCTCAACAACGGGATTTTCAATTCCTCTTTCGGGTTTTGAATAGGCAGATCGTTGTCTCCGTTTCATATGTATCGAGGATCTGTGTAATGGCTCCCATTGTCGATCCCTTCGAGTCCTTCTTGAATGATCACTTCCATGTCATTGGAGTCGCATTAAAATGAAGGCTAGCGACGCAGATGTATTTGGTCTATCGCTTGAAGAATTTTGCAGCTCTTTGTATAATGATTTCAGTACTTCAGTTGGAGGACGACAGAAATAACATGGATATTGTGGTCCTTTTGTTGCAACTCCATAACCGGACAAACTGAGAGCCGAAGCCCTCTTTCTCGTCCGTGCAGAACAAGCAGCCGCATGAACAGCTCTTTCCCGTCCATGCAAACCAAACAGCTGCCTGGCCGTCCTCCTCTGGCCATTCGTTCCTCTCCACCAGCGAGCTCTCACAGCAAAAATCTCAGCATCGCTCGTAAATGCATAAAATGTGTGTGCATGTTTGAAATATATTGTGCTTAATTCTTATGCGTCTGAGAATTTATGGCGGTGGTGTTGCAAAGCATCACCCATACGCGTCATTTTAGATGGATGGACATGCCTAGTATTGGTAGAAATCACCTCTTCTAGGGGAGGTGCTATCAAAATTTTCATCATTTTGGATTAATAAAGGATAATAAAAAGACACTTAAAATATAAATTGAAGATGAAATTGATATTAAATCAAATATGAAATATAAACTCCTATGATAAAAAAAGAGCCTGCAAAAAAAAAAATTAAAATGAAAATTGATTGATATTTATGATAGACTTGGAAGCCCTTGGATAAGTACGACTAATTCAAAAGATGTAAGTGTGCATGCATCTCAAGACAAACTTCTCAAAATCATTGCACTGAAACACATGATGATGATTAAATGTCTCTAATAAAATAGATATTGCACATATTATAATAGGGGCTCATATTTGACTCCATTAATTCATAATACGTACAAATAATTAATAAGAGCTGATGTGACGTACATGCATTTCAAGGCAACTCATTATTCCAGTTAATGCATCAACATGTGTGCAAATACTCAAGGCTACAAGTCAATTGAGCACATAATTTAAAAAAATTATTACAATTAAGATCAATGTATCAAAATGTGTGCCAATAATTCAAAGTATATATGTCACGCATTTTGAAGCAACATATACTCATATTCACTGCTCTGAGATTCATGCAAATAATAAGATAAATCATGCATATGAAGAGATGAAATAAATTCAAATATAATGCTTCAAAAAAATGTGCAAGTGCTTTCAAGCAATTTGCACATTATACAAGAAGCATTTAGGGCATATCTTTGAATGCCTCACAAAAATGTGCAAATTCTATAAGTTGCATAAAATTCAATAAAATTTAAAATAAACTTACATGGGTCACTTTATCTATATGGAGAAGTCGTAAGTCTCAATTAATTAATACAATCCTCCTAACAAAATAGGAGTTAATAGGATTGATTCTAAATCAAATGCTCAATCACCAAGAAGAGAATTTGATTTATATATTTGCATATGACCATCAAAGGTTTAAATAGAGAAATTTCATAGTCAAATACCCCAATGATAATTGAGTTGATTGTAGATTTCAATAGCAGGGGTTCTATCTTAAAAATATAATTATCAAATTGTAATGTGAATATTCAATCATTCACACCCCAGTGATGGCTAAGTTGATTGAGAATATCAACCGGAGGGGTCATTATTATGAAAATATTCAAGATATTTTCAAAATTCTCAAAGTATAAATTTAGATCTGATCATTTATTATTAAATTAATAGAGTCAACGTGATCTAGAACAATAAACTAAATGATTAAGTAGATTTATATACCTCGATGATGGCTGTAGTGAATGAGAATTTCAACCGGATGTGATACTTTTATCAAAATATGCTTGTAATTTTAAATCAAATCTACTCAAATTAAGTATCAATCCAAATGCAAAACCTAACATGTTATTAAGCTATAAATGCCTAAATAAAATTCAATCTTTAAAAACTTAAAATAAAATTCAATTCATCCACCTTCCATAATTATTTGTTAAAAATGACAAATTAAGAAAAAAACTCTAACTCACAAAAGAGCCAATGTCAAGTTAAGTATATTTCTATAGTCACTCTCAACCAATCTCATGCCAATAAGGATGTGGCCCGTGTCCTCTGACCACGTGGTTTGGCCAATAGACTCCACATATGATATGATTACAACCTGAGTCCTCTGATCAGTGGCCGTCGCCAAATGGCACCATTATATTATGGTCACGATTGTAGCCCATATATTCCTCAATAGCTTTGTACTTTGAGTTGTGAACCATAGGGTGCACTTGATAGGGAAAAAAACTCTTTGTCATCTAAGGTAGACTTAAGCCCATCTCCTTGGACAAACACCACCCAGATCTATAAGATTTTCTTGGATGACGTAGCCCATGGCTACTGATAAGGATCATTCGGTCAGTTTGGGTCGACTACCTCCTCTGACTAAGTAGAATAGGGATCACGACAGCTTGTGATGACGGAACCATGGGATTTTGATCGGGCATGATATCATTCCCCCAACCATTTGCTTCAAGTTAAAGGATGATGAATTTCATAAATCAAAATTCCAAAGCTCCACAAACTACTACTATACATTATACATTTAGTGATCTAATGACTAGGCTTAATCGAAAGTTCTCTCTCAGCATTATGAGGGGTAATAAACTATAGATGCTTGCACCTATAGGAAACCTGAAACCAGATCTAAAGTCCTCTCAAAATGAGGGCGAAATCACTGGGTAGTGTCTTATCTACTATTTCATCTGCTTTCTAAAAAATTTAACGACATTAAATCATACTCTCTTTATCGAGGGGTCGGTGGTGAATTTTCAGAGCCCATCCTCCTTGGTATGCATCCTCTTCATAATTAGCATCAACATTATGTAAGTTATTCATTAGCTGTAAACAAGTTATACAAAATTTAACATTTGTTCTACTTGATTATAACATCGATTACATGTTTATCATCAATTCTACATATTATAATTCCAATATCACATCCTTACCTTCATTCTCTTCAGTTCTTGCCTTCTCATGCTATTCATTTAAGATCATGAACCTCTTTTAATAAGTGTTTACTAGTCAAAAGCCCTAAATTAATAAGTATAACATTTCTCAAAAAGTCAAACCATATATCCCTTAACCTAAAGTAGCTTGATCTATATTTTTTTCTTCTCACTTCTGGGGGCTAAATTTTTTATGAAGCTACATACTAATTCAATTGAGTCAGGAAAACTAAAAGTTCTAAATTATAGTTAGTACACAAATTTTAATATTTTTATATCATGATAGTTGAAACCTATGGAAGACTTAAGCTTTTTCTTATGATAAATTATTGATAGAATTGAGAAGTTTAAGCATTTTTAGAAATTTGATTTTTTTCAGTATCCACAAAAGCTAGCACAAAATCTATATGCAACAAATCCTAGTTTGTTGGCTATTGCTAGTTTGGTTCTTTTCACATTACAATTTGGTTTGTTATAATAGAGAGAGAGAGAGAGAGAGAGAGAGAGAGTGTGTGTGTGTGTGTTTAGAAATACACTTAATCCCATCTTAGTTTCCACTAACTATCGGTATCGGTTAGACAAAATCAATTGAATATAATTTTTTGGATTTTAAAGCTAAAACTAATTAGTATCTAATTCGTCTTAGTCCAAAAAAAAGTAAAAGAACAAAGAAAAAGAAGATTACTAATTAGCTTTAATTGACCAGAGAATGAGAATCGAACGTGGATAAGCTTTGTTGTGGGCTCCAAAAATTTTTCACCGACCTCTTCGATGAAAAGAGTGTTTTAAAGTATCGGTGTAATTTTTAGAAGGTAAATGAGATAGTAGATAAGACACTACCCAGAGATTTTGCCCTCGTTTAGTAAGGACTTTAGATCTGGTTCTAGGTTTCTTATAGGTGCAAGCCCCCATAGTTAATTACCCCTCTCAATAAGTGAGAGGGAACTTTTGATTAAGGCTAGTCATTAGATCGTAAAATATGTAGCGTATAGTAGCAGCATGTAGAGTTTTAAAATTTAGATTATGAAATTTATTATTTCAACTTAAACCAGATGGTTGGGGGAATGATGACGTGCTCGATCTAGATCCCATGGTTCCGTCATCCTGGGCAATCACGGTCCCTAGTCTACTTAGTCAGAGGAGGTAGTCGACCCAACCTGACAGAAGGATCCTCATCAACAACACATGGGTTACATCATCCAAGAAATCCTTGTAGACTTTGGGTGGTGTTTGTCTAAGAAGACAGTCTTAAGTCTACCTTAGCTGACATAGGGTTGTTTGTCCTATCAAGTATACCCTATGATTCACAACTCAAAAGGCAGAGCCATTGGGGAGCATACGGGCTATGATCGTGATCGTAATATAATGGAGCCAGACTTGCCAAACCACCTGATCAAAGGACTCTAGTCGTGACTGCTTTATCTGTGGAAATAATTGGCCAAGCCACACAGTCAGAGGACACGGGCCACATCCTTACTGACAAGAGATTGATTGAGAGTGAACATAGTAGAACACTTGATTTGACATTAGCTCCTTTGTGAGCTAGAATTTTCTTAATTTGTCACCCCCGACAAACAATTGCTGAAGGTGGATAGATTGAGTTTGGTTTTAGTTTTTAGTGATAGAGTTTCATTTGAGTTGTTTCAGATTAATATTTGAAAGTTGATTTTAAAAATTTATTAATTTGAATATGTTTACGAGTTTTAGATCTTGTCAACTTTGTCTAGTCAGCAATGAGGATTAGATCTATCGTCGCCGTAATCGGGCCGATATTTCACTAATTTGAAACTCTTTTATATGTTTTAGGTTTTATTAACTTCGGACCTACCCCAAGACTAAACCGAAGTAACGACAGATCCTTGACACTTGAATTTAAGCATTCAACATAGTGTCGGGGCACATGCGGTGTTTTTAAGAATTTATGCAATTTTTATTTCTGAGTTATGAGATTGATTTTAGTTTGCTACTTAATTTGATTTGAAAAAAATAATTAATTTGAATATGTTTAAGAGCTTTAGATCCTATCAACTCTGTTTAGCTACTAACAAAGGATTATATCTATTATCACCTGAAAAAATTAGTTTTTTAGATATTTCACTAATTTAAAATTCTTATTATAGGATTTTAAGTTTTGTTAACCTGGACCCAGTCCTAAGACTAAACCAGGAAGCAACCCGCGCAGCATCCTCAGACACTTGCATTTAAGCATTCAGCGTAGTATCGGGGCCCATGCGGGTATATTTAAGAATTTAGGTAATTTTATATTTGAATTATGAAATTAATTTCAGATTTTTCATTTAATTCTTACTTTAGCCTGTGCGCAGCCTTTTCAGACATTAAAATTTACACTTGAAATCTCTATGTCCGAGCACATGTAGGTATTTATAGTTTAGCTAATTCCATGATAAAATCATTGATTTTGAAGATCATAATTATAATAAAATTTCTTAATTTGATTGAAGGAAGCCCTATTGTAAATTTTGGTTTAGTATCGCCTTTTGTCTGCTTGTACAAAGAGTTACAGATTTGGTGGTGAAGAAAGCATTTTGATTTATATTGTAGTTTAAAACATTACTTGCACTTAGTTTACTTGTTGAGTTTTTCAATTCTCCTAATTTGATTATGTTCAATCTACATCACTTTTGATAAGTTATGTTGATTTAAGTATTTATCTCATGCTTATTAGCTAGCATAGTAATTACATCTACATTCATATAAGAGTTATTAAACTCAATTAAGATTCATACTTAGATTTTGAGTTTATTGCAAGTTTGTTATGAATTTAGCATTAGTCCCCCATCAATTCCAATTAAAGCTTGTTTAATTTTTGAGAAATTTATATGAAAAGAGAACTCACTTTACCATCAATTTAAGCCATAGAGAATTGTAATTAAAGTTTGTGAGTTTAGTATTAGCCTCCCCCAAAGTTTGTTTGCATTTTAAATGAATGTTCCCTTTTTTTTTTCAAAATTTGCTTTAAAAGTTCCCCCTCTTTTTTCTTGTTTGATTCTTTTAGTTTAGAATTAGCTGTAGGTTTTCTTACTTAGCGTTCTTAAGTCAGCTCATTTTACCCTTCTCTTTTTTCTAAGTCAAAAGATTTGAAAAGACAAAATTCTCCCTCAGCCATCCCCGCAGTAGTGCATCGGTGTTTTATTTACGACACCGTTGAGCATAGCGAGTGGTGTCTCTGGAGACCGCATGATTTTTCATCTCGTACTGAGAACACGATGAGACCTTTAAAGATGAAAGAAGACATACAATGCAATATATATTCCTCCCCCTTTTTTTCTAAGTTTGTAAATTATACAAAATTTTGACACCATTTCGTCTAGGGGGAGCGACATCTAACAAGTGTTGGCTTACTCGATATGCCATATCGAAGGTGAAGGGCAGGTTCATGACACCATAGCCTATTTTTTCATCTCGTCTTGAGCACAATATTTTCAAACATGCCAGATATATATATATATATATATATATATATATATATATATATATATATATATATATATATATATATATATATATATTCACATTCACAAATCCCACACGTTCTTACGCATTTTTTGGCGCGCTGCAAGGCTAGGCAAAGGAACGGGGTTAGGTATGCAATTGGGAATATAAGGCAATGAGTGTGACACCGGAAATCAAAAGAAGAATTCGCCTGTTGACGATATTCTTCCCCAATTCGCGGTGAAGCGAAACAGCTAAAATGAGGGAAGCGACGTCGGAAATCTAAGGAAGAATTCTCCTGTTGATGATATTCTTCCCATTGAGGCGCAAAATAAACGAATGGCTAAAGCGAGGAGTCAAAAAATCAAAGAATTCGTCTGTGATGATATTCTCGAAAATAGAATAAAATAGGAGGCTGCGGCGGGATCGAAGGAAGAATCATTGATGATATTCTTCCGATCAATAAACGGACAAAAGCGAGTGCGCCAAAATCGAAATAAGCGCTCCTGTTGACGATATTCTTCCCCGATTTGCGGCGTAACAAAAATGGCAAAATTTGGATGGGTTGCAGGCTTGCGGGAATGATTGTGCAGAATGGGCCAGGTTTGTGGGTTAGCTTACACATAATGGGTCAGATTTGCGGGCTGGATAGCGTAGAACGGGTTAGAAAAGTGGGCTGGTGGGCTATGCAGTTTTATGGGCTGAAGGAGGCTGCGGGGGCCTTGGGCTGGAGGAACAGCGGGCTGGGCTGTTTGAAGGGCTGGCGGGTCGTGGAAGGGAGATTGTGGATGGTGCGCCGGTGGATCTGTTTGTGTCGGCGGGAGTTTTCGGTGAGTCGGCGGGCTAATGGGCCAGTGGACAGCGCTGCGGCGGTTTGATTTGCGGGAACGTGATGGGCCGGCCGGCAGCGAAAACGCGGAACGGCGGCGGAATGGCCGGAGTGGGATGCACGTGGAAGCGGTGCGGGCTGGGCGCGCGGAAGCGGGCCTACGGGACGCGCGGGGGGCCGAGGCGGATCGACGGGCTCGGGTCGGCGGGTCGCGGGCTACGGGACGGCGCCGGAAGCGGGTCGGCGGGCTGCGGTTCCGCGCGTTGGGCCGAGCGGGTCTGGACGGTGAATCGCGGATTTTGGTCGCAGGACGGAGGGTGCGGCGAGGCGGGACGCGGATGTTGCCGGATCACACCGGCGGGACGGCTGGAAAATAGCGAAAACAGTGGAAACGAGAGCGAGGAGAGGAATTACCTTGCTTTTTTTCTTTATTTTTTTTATTTTCGAACGGGAAAGAGAGAGAGAGATGCAGGAGAGAGAAACGTGGGAGGCAAGAATAAAGGAGTGTTGAAACTGCTCTTTTTTTTCTTTTTATTTTTTTTTGACAATTTTTCATAAAACTGAAAATAGGAGGTAATTTATGAATTTTTAAATAATTTTTTAAATTGATTAAGTGGTTTTAACATAGATTTTGCGCCGATAAATGTACATAGTCAATATATATATCAATTTAATATATATCAATTTGTAATTACGATTCAAACCCAACTACAGAATCCGCTTCGCGGGAGTCGTTCTGGTCAAGCCAACGCCAAATCAGAGTTGACCAAAATGTGTTTTTGCCTTCGTTAGCGATTTTCACGCAAACTCATTTGTATTGAATGTGAACTATCTTATTTGATAGATTTTGGCGTTTTGCCAATGCATTCATGAATGGCGCCGCTTAACTTGATGCGCGCCTCGACTGAGCATGACGTTGACAGGCTATTAACTCGAGTTGACGGTTGATCATCAAGTCGTACAATATTTATAGCCTGACCGATTTCGATGTTCTGAACTCAATGACGAAGTTCATTCGTCGATCGGAGGTCATTTGAGTTGATTTCGGTGACGTCATGCGCATTTCAACCTCAATTTGTGTGTTGTCACTTCAAATCATTTGACATTTGCGACTGCCTTTAATTGACGAATGCTTATTTGATAGTTTCGTTTTAACAACACGATCAATTTCGAATTGGCCGTCGACTGATCGCAGCTTCGACTAGATTGCCGACACATCGATACCGCTTAATCAATCGCTCGTTAGATTTTGCAATATTCATTTTGATCAATTTCGGACGCGATGCGCAGTTCGTCGATTGGAGGTCGTTTCGATCATTTTAAGTGATATCCAGTGCATTTTGATCTCGATTTGCGCACTGTTATCTCCGAAATCCGTGGAATTTGACTTTTGGGCTTGTCTTGACTTATGACACACATATGAATGTCAACATCTGTCAAAGCCGAAGGCTGCATGGGTAAGAAAACCAAAGAACAATAGAACCACACACACAAAAAAAATCCGGAATATTATTTAACTCACATGTTTGAATAATACTTCTACAGCAATAGAAAATTAAAAAGGGTCGACCAACTTAAAAGAAAATAATAAGACAAAATCATATTTCTTTAAGCAAAAACTGGTATATTTTTACACAGCTAACACCTGCCTCAAAAAAAAGCCTGATTTTTCTTTCTGTCTCCCTCAAGGAGTCTTCCTATGTCCTTAAGGGAGCTGTCCCCATATCATTTAGTGTTTCCAGTTCATCTTTTGAAAATCTCCCCATCTTTGAATCACGTTAGTTTTCACACATTCTCTTTCTCTACATCTCTCTCTCTCTCTCTCTCTCTCTCTCTATATATATATATATATATATATATATATATATATATATATATATATATATATATATATATATATATATATATATATATATAGGTTCTCTAAACTGAACCACAAAAGACTAGATGAATCGAATTTAAATAAATATTAGTCAATAAAGACGCTTTAGGGGGCGTCTTTGTCTGCGTCAAGTATCGCCATGGTCAAGGCTTGCTTTAAGGTGTCTTCATTCCAATCACTTGCCTGCAGGAATATCACACCAGATTGGAGTACAAACAAAATAATATAAAATTTTAGGACGTGAATTCATAAGTTAATTCAGCTAGTTTCTATTAATAAAATACGCAAAAAAAAAATAACAACTATATATTTATTCATTTTTATTCTGCAATTCATATGTGTATGATCAAAAAGCTTGTAAAATTAATTCATAAGTTGTTTGAAAAAATGTGGATATTTATTAATTTCTAGCCATTTTTTAATAAAATATTTGCGATTATATTAATACCTTTTTGCTTTAATTATGTATAGTAAGTTAGGAAGAGAGTTGTAATCTAGAAAATTTCATATACAATGATTTATCGATTTAGTCAGCGATTATATAAGAGTTATTTCATGCGCAAATCCAATTTAATTTAAATCTCAGCATGGGTTGCTGGAAAACAAAATTAATGTGCTTAAAATATGATAAATATTGATTTAATAATTAATATTTATTTTTTATTCTAAATTTAATAATTCCATTAAACTAAAATAATCTGAATTTTGGTCCATCACCAACCTAAAGTCTGAAAAATAACATTACAAATAAGTAATTAAAAAAATTTCACTATATTCTGATATTAAATATTTTTTTCTTTAGACATTCTTCTTGTTGATAAGACTAGAGAGGAGTCCAACGAAACTTGAATTATAGAGGTCAACTTTAGAGTCTAAAGGTTTTCTAAGCAGATCTAAAACTGAATATATGGAGTGTAATTTTAGTTGTAGAAGTTTTAGTGGTAGTATTGTGACTTTAGGTGATCAAGTCATTAATAAGAGTGATTTATCTTATATTTAGGCTCTATTGTTCAAAATGATGGTGAAATAGATGGAGATATTATTAGTAGAATTCAAGTTGGATGGTTGAAGTGGAGGAATGCATCCACCTATTATGATAGAAAGTTCCACTTAAACTTAAGGAAAAATTTTATAAGATTGGTAAGACGCAATGACTTATATGCGAATGTTGGCAATAAAGAGAAACATAAGACTAAGTTAAGTGTAGATGAGGATGCTCGTGGATGAGTGGCTTTACCCTTAGAGATAGAATGCAAAATGAGTATGTTCGGAAAAAGTTGAAGTAGCTGGTAGATAAGATTAGGGAGAGTCGCCTAGATGGTTTGGCCACATAAAGCGCCGTCATGAATGATTAGGAGAGTAGATGCATTAGATTTGCCTTATGTTAAGAAAGGTAGAGGTAGACCTAAAAAGACTTAGTTAAGATGTATAAAAAATGATCTTAGTATACTTGAATTAAATGAGAATTGGAATCATAAGACACAATGGAGACGAATGATTCATGTAGCCGACCCCACCTAGTGGGATTAAGGCTTGTTGTTGTTGTTGTTGTTGTATGTAGTTAATTAACAAATATTATATTAATAAAATAATTTGGCGATGAATATAATCTGTATCAATGAGAGACTTTCCTATTTCTACATCATAAAGCATTATATTATCATTCATATTGCCACAACTAGAAATTTAAATTATATTTATCTTTTTAAAATAATTTGTAACCATAGCATATATTTCTAATTGTGTGAGAATATTATTATTGAAAAAGAAAACTTGATAAATATTTCGGATTAATTGGATATTAAAGACAATGATTTAATAATCACTTATTATCTTTATTTACGATATTTTAGCTTTTAGATAACGGATTAATAGAATTACTATTCTATTAATTTTTAAAATTTACTATATTTTAGCATAAATTATGATAAATTTTTGGTTGATCACCTTCCTAAACTTTCGCTTGTTTAAGTTGTTTGAAAAATTATATTACATATCAAAAAAATAAACCTTCGGGTGTGTTTGGGATAGCTTTCGGGCTACTTTGTTTTTCCAAAAATCAGTCAGAAAATAAAACAGTTTTGTTTGGGTGCTTTTCAGAAAGTTTTGTGGTAAAAAAATTATTTTAAGAACTAAAACTATTAAAATGTGGTGGCTGTCAGAAAGTTGTTTTTTAAATTTTTCAAAAAGAAAAATATTTGTAATACACAACAGTTTTTTCAAAAAATTTCTTTCTTCACAGCAGCTTTACAACTAACTTTTTAAAAAGCTACGACTATCCCAAACAAACTCTTAGTCACCATAGTCAGATTTGAGATAATTTTTTCACACTGTAGTTGGATATTAACCAGGATTAGTTTAAGACAATAATTCTAAGATAAAATACTCAATATAAATGAGAGACTTTCCATTAAGCTACTATAAAGCAATCATCATTAATATTGCCACTGCTAGAATTTTAAATGATATTTATCTTTTTTAACTAAGGTGTGACCATAGCTTAGATTTGTAGTAGTGTGTATTAATATTTGTGTTCTTAACCAAGCAATTAAACTAAACTTATCTTTTTTTAAATAATGTATAACCCAGTTTAAATTTCTAGTAGTGTGCATTGATATTTGAGTTATTTTGATATTCATGAGATTAAAATTATTTTATCTTATAATTTTAGGTCAGTGGTAATAGTTAATTATACATTTATCTATATAGTGATTATTGTTTTGCTATCTCTCCCACTGTTAGGGACTTGGCTTTTAAAATTCAAATGCAGATCTTCTACAGTTGAACTGGTTACTGTAGTTGCTTTCGGTGGCAAAGATTTTAATTCAGGCTGATCTTACAAAACCACTTTATTTTTGTGTAAATTAAATCCTGGCCGTCTAATGCCGATTGAGAATAATATTTACAGGAAGATTTTAATACAATTAATAATAAGATGGAAAGATAGTTACAAAAATATATTTGATCTAAATAATAGGATATTTATATATTTTTATGGAGGTTTTCTTTGCTAAGTTAAAGTTTAAATATTTTATAATCTTAACAAATTATCTTCTTCTCCTAATATGTTTAAATTATGCTCTGATACAGTTCATTTTTTTTTTTTTTCTTTTTCTGTTTTATTTTTCATGCACGCATGATCGAGCTTTTATTTATATAGGAAGCTTTCTTGCTCAATGGCCGCTAATAACTAAAATTTTAAATCATATATAAAATATCTATGTAATGGAAATTCTTTATTTGTTCTCCTGGTTGACTAGATCTTGTTGAAGCTTGCAACAAGGCTATGAATGGTGGAGATTAAAGTAAATTTTATTTAAATTAAATATTATGTGTATATGTGTAATAATATATATAAGTGTCTGTTAATTCAATAATTTTGAAAGTTATTGTCAAAGTCTAAAATATGTTAAAATATACATTACAATAACTTTGACTTATAATAGACTTTGATGTTACCCCTAAAATGCTTATTTTGTAAATTATATATTGCAAGACAAAAAGAGCTTTGTTATAATTTATGAACAGCAAAATGAGACGATTTATATTTTTGTAACTGTCGAAGCTTCATAATTTCAAGGAAAAAAAATGCATGGTTATTTTCCGTACCTCGACTTGCAATGTAAGGCTTGCCATTGTAGGACTTGAGCTTGCTTCAATTGCAGTCAGATTCATTATTCCCATCCTTTTTAAGCATTGAAGAACTTTAAGAAGCAAATCAGTCATTTTCACCTCTTCTCTCACAATTATTAAGAGGTTTATTTTCTGAGATTCTGATGATCTGATAACTTGAACTTCCACCCTTTCATTCGAACCAGTAACTTGAACAGATTGTTTATTTGATTTTAGTTCCATTTGGAGCTTTCTATTCCTTTCCTCGAGCTCATTGATCTGAGCTTTTAAAGTTTTCACGTAATCTTTTGTCTTAGAAAGAACTGTTACATAGTCCTTCTGTCACAGGATGAAGTTCGATCACCATTTTGCCATAAGGTAAACGGAAATGAGGAACTAGTTCTGAGTAGTAAACAAATACCACAAAAAAAAAAGTGGTATACTAATTTTTTTTATGTATGAGCTTGATTGCTTGCTGATAATTTTTTTTTTCAAAAGTTAATGATGTTTTGGTTTCAGTCATTTATAATGTATGAAATAAAATTATTATTTTTGTGAGATTTGAGAAGATTTTTGAATTTTTTATTTGCAACAGATGATTTCAAACTAGACATAGCAAGTTGGCTTATATAAAATTTTTTATTATTTTCAAAACTTATTTTTTCACATGATGCAATAAAGGAGTCTTTAAGTTGATTCAAAAGAAAGAATTTTGTGTCAAAAAAGTTTCTTGTCTTTTGATTGTTGTCAAGTAAATATTTTTACTTTTCTTCATAATTCATTTTTTCAAGAGAATAATAGTGTATTTTTATTTTCGAACGGGAAAGAGAGAGAGAGATGCAGGAGAGAGAAACGTGGGAGGCAAGAATAAGGGAGTGTTGAAACTGCTCCTTTTTTTCTTTTTATTTTTTTTGACAATTTTTCATAAAACTGAAAATAGGAGGTAATTTATGAATTTTTAAATAATTTTTTAAATTGATTAAGTGGTTTTAACATAAATTTTGTGCCGATAAACGTACATAGTCAATATATATATTAATTTAATATATATCAATTTAAGGTAATTGACAAACCCAAACCCAACTAGTCTCTTTTAGCGATCCGGCTTCAAGAGCTAAATCGAAATTGGCTTCACCAAAATTGCTGCGCCTTTCGACTGATTTTCGCAAAACTCATCTGGTGTGAGTGAATGCCTTATTTGATAGATTTTGCTGCAATGGTGTGACCAATTTCATGAATGGAGGTCGTTTAACAGATAGCCTCCGACCTCGAGATGTACGCAACGCTGACCGAGCGCTGATCTATTGATCATCAAGCATAATATTTATAAATATGATTGAACTCAATGACGAAGTTCATTCGATCGGAGGTCATTTGAGTTGATTTGGTGGCGATTTCAACCTCATCAGTGTCATTCAAATCATTTGACATGCATTGCACTGTCAATTGAAACATGCCTTATTTGATAGTTTGTTGTAACAATACGATCAATTTCGAATTTAGGTCGTCGGACTTGATCGTACCGAATTTATATGTCGACATGATAAAGCGCTTAATCAATTGCTCGTTAGATTTTGCAATATTCATATTCTGATCAATTTCGATGTTCTGGATGCGATGGCGAAGTCCGTTCGTCGATTGGAGGTCGTTTCGATCATTTTAAGTGATATCCAGTGCATTTTGATCTCGATTTGCGCACTGTTATCTCCGAAATCCGTGGAATTTGACTTTTGGGCTTGTCTTGACTTATGACAAAAAAAATGAATGTCAACATCTGTCAAAACCGAAGGCTGCATGGGTAAGAAAACCAAAGAACAATAGAACCACACACACAAAAAAAATCCGGAATATTATTTAACTCACATGTTTGAATAATACTTCTACAGCAATAGAAAATTAAAAAGGGTCGACCAACTTAAAAGAAAATAATAAGACAAAATCATATTTCTTTAAGCAAAAACTGGTATATTTTTACACAGCTAACACCTGCCTCAAAAAAAAGCCTGATTTTTCTTTCTGTCTCCCTCAAGGAGTCTTCCTATGTCCTTAAGGGAGCTGTCCCCATATCATTTAGTGTTTCCAGTTCATCTTTTGAAAATCTCCCCATCTTTGAATCACGTTAGTTTCCACACATTCTCTTTCTACATCTCTCTCTCTCTCTCTCTCTCTCTCTTTATATATATATATATATATATATATATATATATATATATATATATATATATATAGGTTCTCTAAACTGAACCACAAAAGACTAGATGAATCGAATTTAAATAAATATTAGTCAATAAAGACGCTTTAGGGGGCGTCTTTGTCTGCGTTAAGTATCGCCATGGTCAAGGCTTGCTTTAAGGTGTCTTCATTCCAATCACTTGCCTGCAGGAATATCACACCAGATTGGAGTACAAACAAAATAATATAAAATTTTAGGACGTGAATTCATAAGTTAATTCAGCTAGTTTCTATTAATAAAATACGCAAAAAAAAATAACAACTATATATTTATTCATTTTTATTCTGCAATTCATATGTGTATGATCAAAAAGCTTGTAAAATTAATTCATAAGTTGTTTGAAAAAATGTGGATATTTATTAATTTCTAGCCATTTTTTAATAAAATATTTGCGATTATATTAATACCTTTTTGCTTTAATTATGTATAGTAAGTTAGGAAGAGAGTTGTAATCTAGAAAATTTCATATACAATGATTTATCGATTTAGTCAGCGATTATATAAGAGTTATTTCATGCGCAAATCCAATTTAATTTAAATCTCAGCATGGGTTGCTGGAAAACAAAATTAATGTGCTTAAAATATGATAAATATTGATTTAATAATTAATATTTATTTTTTATTCTAAATTTAATAATTCCATTAAACTAAAATAATCTGAATTTTGGTCCATCACCAACCTAAAGTCTGAAAAATAACATTACAAATAAGTAATTAAAAAAAATTTCACTATATTCTGATATTAAATATTTTTTTTCTTTAGACATTCTTCTTGTTGATAAGACTAGAGAGGGAGTCCAACAGAAACTTGAATTATGGAGGTCAACTTTAGAGTCTAAAGGTTTTCGTTTAAGCATCTAAACCGAATATATGGAGTGTAATTTTAGTTGTAGAAGTTTTAGTAGTATTGTGACTTTAGGTGATCAAGTCATTAATAAGAGTGCGATTGATATTTAGGCTCTATTGTTCAAAATGATGGTGAAATAGATGGAGATATTATTAGTAGAATTCAAGTTGGATGGTTGAAGTGGAGGAATACATCTGGCCTATTATGTGATAGAAAAGTTCCACTTAAACTTAAGGGAAAATTTTATAAGATGGTGGTAAGACCTGCAATGACTTATGGTGCAGAATGTTGGCACAAAAGAGAAACATAAGACTAAGTTAAGTGTTTAGATGAGGATGCTCGTGGATGAGTGGCTTTACCCTTAGAGATAGAATGCAAAATGAGTATGTTGGAAAAAGTTGAAGTAGCTCAGTGGTAGATAAGATTGGGAGAGTCTTGATGGTTTGGCATAAAAGCCGTCCATGACCGATTAGGAGAGTAGATGCATTAGATTTGCCTTATGTTAAGAAAGGTAGAGGTAGACCTAAAAGACTTGGTTAAGATGTATAAAAAATGATCTTAGTATACTTGAATTAAATGAGAATTGGACACATAATAGACACAATGGAGATGAATGATTCATGTAAACCCCACCTAGTGGGATTAAGGTTTGTTGTTGTTGTTGTTGTATGTAGTTAATTAACAAATATTATATTAATAAAATAATTTGGCGATGAATATAATCTGTATCAATGAGAGACTTTCCTATTTCTACATCATAAAGCATTATATTATCATTCATATTGCCACAACTAGAAATTTAAATTATATTTATCTTTTAAAATAATTTGTAACCATAGCATATATTTCTAATTGTGTGAGAGTATTATTATTGAAAAAGAAAACTTGATAAATATTTCGGATTAATTGGATATTAAAGACAATGATTTAATAATCACTTATTATCTTTATTTACGATATTTTAGCTTTTAGATAACGGATTAATAGAATTACTATTCTATTAATTTTTAAAATTTACTATATTTTAGCATAAATTATGATAAATTTTTGGTTGATCACCTTCCTAAACTTTCGCTTGTTTAAGTTGTTTGAAAAATGATATTACATATCAAAAAAATAAACCTTCGGGTGTGTTTGGGATAGCTTTCGGGCTACTTTATTTTTTCAGAAATCAGTTAGAAAGCAAAATAGTTTCGTTTGGGTGCTTTTCAAAAAATTTTGTGGTAAAAAAATTATTTTGAGAACTAAAACTGTTAAAATGTGGTGGCTGTCAGAAAATTGCTTTTTAAAATTTTTTAAAAAGAAAAATATTTATAATACACAACAGTTTTTTCAAAAAATTTCTTTCTTCATAGCAACTTTACAACTAACCTTTTTAAAAGCTACGACTACCCCAAACAGACTCTTAGTCACCATAGTCAGATTTGAGATAATTTTTTCACACTGTAGTTGGATATTAGCCATGATTAGTTTAAGACAATAATTCTAAGATAAAATACTCAATATAAATGAGAGACTTTCCATTAAGCTGCTATAAAGCAATCATCATTAATATTGCCACTGCCAGAATTTTAAATGATATTTATCTTTTTTAACTAAGGTGTGACCATAGCTTTGATTTGTAGTAGTGTGCATTAATATTTGTGTTCTTAACCAAGCAATTAAACTAAACTTATCTTTTTTTAAATAATGTATAACCCAGTTTAAATTTCTAGTAGTGTGCATTGATATTTGAGTTATTTTGATATTCATGAGATTAAAATTATTTTATCTTATAATTTTAGGTCAGTGGTAATAGTTAATTATACATTTATCTATATAGTGATTATTGTTTTGCTATCTCTCCCACAGTTAGGGACTTGGCTTTTAAAATTCAAATGCAGATCTTCTACAGTTGAACTGGTTACTGTAGTTGCTTTCGGTGGCAAAGATTTTAATTCAGGCTGATCTTACAAAACCACTTTATTTTGTGTAAATTAAATCTGGCCGTCTAATGCCGATTGAGAATAATATTTACAGGAAGATTTTAATACAATTAATAATAAGATGGAAAGATAGTTACAAAAATATATTTGATCTAAATAATAGGATATTTATATATTTTTATGGAGGTTTTCTTTGCTAAGTTAAAGTTTAAATATTTTATAATCTTAACAAATTATCTTCTTCTCCTAATATGTTTAAATTATGCTCTGATACAGTTCATTTTTTTCTTTTTTCTTTTTCTGTTTTATTTTTCATGCACGCATGATCGAGCTTTTATTTATATAGGAAGCTTTCTTGCTCAATGGCCGCTAATAACTAAAATTTTTAAATCATATATAAAATATCTATGTAATGGAAATTCTTTATTTTGTTCTCCTGGTTGACTAGATCTTGTTGAAGCTTGCAACAAGGCTATGAATGGTGGAGATTAAAGTAAATTTTATTTAAATTAAATATTATGTGTATATGTGTAATAATATATATAAGTGTCTGTTAATTCAATAATTTTGAAAGTTATTGTCAAAGTCTAAAATATGTTAAAATATACATTACAATAACTTTGACTTATAATAGACTTTGATGTTACCCCTAAAATGCTTATTTTGTAAATTATATATTGCAAGACAAAAAGAGCTTTGTTATAATTTATGAACAGCAAAATGAGACGATTTATATTTTTGTAACTGTCGAAGCTTCATAATTTCAAGGAAAAAATGCATGGTTATTTTCCGTACCTCGACTTGCAATGTAAGGCTTGCCATTGTAGGACTTGAGCTTGCTTCAATTGCAGTCAGATTCATTATTCCCATCCTTTTTAAGCATTGAAGAACTTTAAGAAGCAAATCAGTCATTTTCACCTCTTCTCTCACAATTATTAAGAGGTTTATTTTCTGAGATTCTGATGATCTGATAACTTGAACTTCCACCCTTTCATTCGAACCAGTAACTTGAACAGATTGTTTATTTGATTTTAGTTCCATTTGGAGCTTTCTATTCCTTTCCTCGAGCTCATTGATCTGAGCTTTTAAAGTTTTCACGTAATCTTTTGTCTTAGAAAGAACTGTTACATAGTCCTTCTGTCACAGGATGAAGTTCGATCACCATTTTGCCATAAGGTAAACGGAAATGAGGAACTAGTTATGAGTAGTAAACAAATACCACAAAAAAAAAAAGTGTTATACTAATTTTTTTTATGTATGAGCTTGATTGCTTGCTGATAATTTTTTTTTTCAAAAGTTAATGATGTTTTTGGTTTCAGTCATTTATAATGTATGAAATAAAATTATTATTTTTGTGAGATTTGAGAAGATTTTTGAATTTTTTATTTGCAACAGATGATTTCAAACTAGACATAGCAAGTTGGCTTATATAAAATTTTTTATTATTTTCAAAACTTATTTTTTCACATGATGCAATAAAGGAGTCTTTAAGTTGATTCAAAAGAAAGAATTTTGTGTCAAAAAAGTTTCTTGTCTTTTGATTGTTGTCAAGTAAATATTTTACTTTTCTTCATAATTCATTTTTCAAGAGAATAATAGTGTATTATTTCGATGGGAAGAGAGAGAATGCGATTGGAGTCGTTGATCATTTAAGTGATATCCGTCTTTATCTTTTTGACATTATCTGAAAATATGGAATTTTGAATCTTTTTAAATAATATAAATAGTTTAAAGCCGAAGGCTGCATGGGTAAGAAAACCAAAGAACAATAGAACCACACACACAAAAAAAAATCCGGAATATTATTTAACTCACATGTTTGAATAATACTCTACAGCAATAGAAAATTAAAAGGGACCAACTTAAAAGAAAATAATAAGACAAAATCATATTTCTTTAAGCAAAACTGGTATATTTTTTCACAGCTAACACCTGCCTCAAAAAAAAGCCTGATTTTCTTTCTGTCTCCCTCAAGGAGTCTTCCTATGTCCTTAAGAGCTGTCCCCATATCATTTAGTGTTTCCAGTTCATCTTTGAAAATCTCCCCATCTTTGAATCACGTTAGTTTCCACACATTCTCTTTCTCTACATCTCTCTCTCTCTCTCTCTCTCTCTCTCTCTTTATATATATATATATATATATATATATATATATATATATATATATATATATATAGGTTCTCTAAACTGAACCACAAAAGACTAGATGAATCGAATTTAAATAAATATTAGTCAATAAAGACGCTTTAGGGGCGTCTTTGTCTGCGTCAAATCAATCGCCATGGTCAAGGCTTGCTTTAAGGTGTCTTCATTCCAATCACTTGCCTGCAGGAATATCACACCAGATTGGAGTACAAACAAAATAATATAAAATTTTAGGACGTGAATTCATAAGTTAATTCAGCTAGTTTCTATTAATAAAATACGCAAAAAAAATAACAACTATATATTTATTCATTTTTATTCTGCAATTCATATGTGTATGATCAAAAGCTTGTAAAATTAATTCATAAGTTGTTAGAAAAATGTGGATATTTATTAATTTCTAGCCATTTTTTAATAAAATATTTGCGATTATATTAATACCTTTTTGCTTTAATTATGTATAGTAAGTTAGGAAGAGAGTTGTAATCTAGAAAATTTCATATACAATGATTTATCGATTTAGTCAGCGATTATATAAGAGTTATTTCATGCGCAAATCAATTTAATTTAAATCTCAGCATGGGTTGCTGGAAAACAAAATTAATGTGCTTAAAATATGATAAATATTGATTTAATAATTAATATTTATTTTTTATTCTAAATTTAATAATTCCATTAAACTAAAATAATCTGAATTTTGGTCCATCACCAACCTAAAGTCTGAAAAATAACATTACAAATAAGTAATTAAAAAATTTCACTATATTCTTATATTAAATATTTTTTCTTTACATTCTTCTTGTTGATAAGACTAGAGAGAGTCCAACAGAAACTTGAATTATGGAGGTCAACTTTAGAGTCTAAAGGTTTTCGTTTAAGCAGATCTAAGCGAATATATGGAGTGTAATTTTAGTTGTAGAAGTTTTTATAGTAATATGTGACTTTTGATCAAGTCATAATAAGAGTGACGATTATATTTAGGCTCTATTGTTCAAAATGATGGTGAAATAGATGGAGATATTATTAGTAGAATTCAAGTTGGATGGTTGAAGTGGAGGAATAAATACTATTATGTGATAGAAAAGTTCCTTAAACAGGAAAAATTTTATAAGATGGTGGTAAGACCCAATGACTTATGGTGCGAGAATGTTGGCCATAAAAAAGAAACATAAGACTAAGTTAAGTGTTACGAGATGAGGATGCTGGTGGATGGGCTTTACTGAGAAGAATGCAAAATGAGTATGTTGGGAAAAAGTTGGAGTAGCTGTGGTAGATAAGATTAGGGAGAGTCGCCTTAGATGGTTTGGCCACATAAAGCGTCTAGTCCAGATGACCGATTAGGAGAGTAGATGCATTAGATTTGCCTATGTTAAGAAAAGGTAGTAGACCTAAAAGACTTAGTTAAGATGTATAAAAAATGATCTTAGTATACTTGAATTAAATGAGAATTGGACACATAATAGGACACAATGGAGATGAATGATTCATGTAGCCGACCCCACCTAGTGGGATTAAGGCTTGTTGTTGTTGTTGTTGTTGTTGTATGTAGTTAATTAACAAATATTATATTAATAAAATAATTTGGCGATGAATATAATCTGTATCAATGAGAGACTTTCCTATTTCTACATCATAAAGCATTATATTATCATTCATATTGCCACAACTAGAAATTTAAATTATATTTATCTTTTAAAATAATTTGTAACCATAGCATATATTTCTAATTGTGTGAGTATTATTATTGAAAAAGAAAACTTGATAAATATTTCGATTAATTGATATTAAAGACAATGATTTAATAATCACTTATTATCTTTATTTACGATATTTTAGCTTTTAGATAACGGATTAATAGAATTACTATTCTATTAATTTTAAAATTTACTATATTTTAGCATAAATTATGATAAATTTTGGTTGATCACCTTCCTAAACTTTCGCTTGTTTAAGTTGTTTGAAAAATGATATTACATATCAAAAAAATAAACCTTCGGGTGTGTTTGGGATAGCTTTCGAGCTACTTTATTTTTTCAGAAATCAGTTAGAAAAATAGTTTCGTTTGGGTGCTTTTCAAAAAATTTTGTGGTAAAAAAATTGTTTTGAGAACCAAAGCTGTTAAAATGTGGTAGCTGTCAGAAAATTGCTTTTCGAATTTTTCAAAAAGAAAAATATTTATAATCTGTGCAGTTTTTTGAAAAATTTCTTTCTTCATACTTTACAACTAACCTTTAAACTCACCAAACAGACTCTTAGTCACCATAGTCAGATTTGAGATAATTTTTTCACACTGTAGTTGGATATTAGCCATGATTAGTTTAAGACAATAATTCTAAGATAAAATACTCAATATAAATGAGAGACTTTCCATTAAGCTGCTATAAAGCAATCATCATTAATATTGCCACTGCTAGAATTTTAAATGATATTTATCTTTTTTAACTAAGGTGTGACCATAGCTTAGATTTGTAGTAGTGTGTATTAATATTTGTGTTCTTAACCAAGCAATTAAACTAAACTTATCTTTTTTTAAATAATGTATAACCCAGTTTAAATTTCTAGTAGTGTGCATTGATATTTGAGTTATTTTGATATTCATGAGATTAAAATTATTTTATCTTATAATTTTAGGTCAGTGGTAATAGTTAATTATACATTTATCTATATAGTGATTATTGTTTTGCTATCTCTCCCACAGTTAGGGACTTGGCTTTTAAAATTCTAATGCAGATCTTCTACAGTTGAACTGGTTACTGTAGTTGCTTTCGGTGGCAAAGATTTTAATTCAGGCTGATCTTACAAAACCACTTTATTTTTGTGTAAATTAAATCCTGGCCGTCTAATGCCGATTGAGAATAATATTTACAGGAAGATTTTAATACAATTAATAATAAGATGGAAAGATAGTTACAAAAATATATTTGATCTAAATAATAGGATATTTATATATTTTTTATGGAGGTTTTCTTTGCTAAGTTAAAGTTTAAATATTTTATAATCTTAACAAATTATCTTCTTCTCCTAATATGTTTAAATTATGCTCTGATACAGTTCATTTTTTCTTTTTTCTTTTTCTGTTTTATTTTTCATGCACGCATGATCGAGCTTTATTTATATAGGAAGCTTTCTTGCTCAATGGCCGCTAATAACTAAAATTTTTAAATCATATATAAAATATCTATGTAATGGAAATTCTTTATTTTGTTCTCCTGGTTGACTAGATCTTGTTGCAACAAGGCTATGAATGGTGGAGATTTTATTTAAATTAAATATTATGTGTATATGTGTAATAATATATATAAGTGTCTGTTAATTCAATAATTTTGAAAGTTATTGTCAAAGTCTAAAATATGTTAAAATATACATTACAATAACTTTGACTTATAATAGACTTTGATGTTACCCTAAAATGCTTATTTTGTAAATTATATATTGCAAGACAAAAGAGCTTTGTTATAATTTATGAACAGCAAAATGAGACGATTTATATTCTTGTAACTGTCGAAGCTTCATAATTTCAAGGAAAAAAATGCATGGTTATTTTCCGTACCTCGACTTGCAATGTAAGGCTTGCCATTGTAGGACTTGAGCTTGCTTCAATTGCAGTCAGATTCATTATTCCCATCCTTTTTAAGCATTGAAGAACTTTAAGAAGCAAATCAGTCATTTTCACCTCTTCTCTTACAATTATTAAGAGGTTTATTTTCTGAGATTCTGATGATCTGATAACTTGAACTTCCACCCTTTCATTCGAACCAGTAACTTGAACAGATTGTTTATTTGATTTTAGTTCCATTTGGAGCTTTCTATTCCTTTCCTCGAGCTCATTGATCTGAGCTTTTAAAGTTTTCACGTAATCTTTTGTCTTAGAAAGAACTGTTACATAGTCCTTCTGTCACAGGATGAAGTTCGATCACCATTTTGCCATAAGGTAAACGGAAATGAGGAACTAGTTATGAGTAGTAAACAAATACCACCAAAAAAAAAAGTGTTATACTAATTTTTTTTATGTATGAGCTTGATTGCTTGCTGATAAATTTTTTTTTTCAAAAGTTAATGATGTTTTTGGTTTCAGTCATTTATAATGTATGAAATAAAATTATTATTTTGTGAGATTTGAGAAGATTTTGAATTTTTTATTTGCAACAGATGATTTCAAACTAGACATAGCAAGTTGGCTTATATAAAATTTTTATTATTTTCAAAACTTATTTTTTCACATGATGCAATAAAGGAGTCTTTAAGTTGATTCAAAAGAAAGAATTTTGTGTCAAAAAAGTTTCTTGTCTTTTGATTGTTGTCAAGTAAATATTTTTACTTTTCTTCATAATTCATTTTTTCAAGAGAATAATAGTGTATAGTTCTATTTGGCGAATAAGATTCAAGAGTGTTTTGACACTTCTTAAGAATTTTTACATAAAAAATCATTTGAACCTCACTTGGACAAATCAAATTTGAGAGTGTTCTTAGTTTTTTTACTTGAAAATTAAAAATTTTTAATGATTCACAGAATCAAGTAATATATTATTGTGGAGTATATACAGTCTTTCTCAATATTGAATAACAGTATAATAAAATTGAAATGCTGTTGAGGTATTTAAGTTCTGTTAGAATTTATAAATATTCTGAATTGGGATTATTTAACACTAACCCATATTAAATTTGAAGGAAATTCACTCAAATGATCATAGTTAATTAACATAAATTTCATTTGAGTGGAAGTTTGCATGATGTAATTATATTAAAAGGTTTGGTAAATCTAAAAAATAATCTGAAAATATATTAAGCATGAAATGAACCTTACCTTAGAACCAGGAGGAAGTAACATTCTGAGATCACGCAAGCTCTCATTAATCCTCAGTCTCCGCGTCCGCTCAGCAATGACATGATGCAGTTTGCTTCTACTTATAGGTAACTGTTCATGCCTTCTAGCTTCAGCATACTTCCATGAATACATCTTTCTCAAAAGCGATATAGATTTTTTAATCATTCTTTGCCCTTTTATTCGAAAATTAGATTCAAAACTTGTTGAAATGGAACCGAATGGCTTGAAAGCGCTTGAAGTCTGATTCATTCTGCCTTCCACCTGCTGCTGAAGATCAGTCTGAGAAGAAGAGATCACAGCCAATATTGCTCTTGTTAATGCAGCATCATCACTTTGAGGAGAAGGAAGTAAGAGATTTCTGTAGGAATCCATAGTTATTTGATGATGTGAAGTAATCAAAGCTTTTCCTTGTTTAAATGCTTGATCTGATCCAGATTGATCCGTTATTGGATTGCTGAGAATAAGGGAAGTGTATTCTGGACTTCCAACGGAGAGAGATTTTAGAGAAGAGGTTGAAGAAGATGAAAGAATGTTCTGATCGGGTAGTTGAAGATCTCCAAACTGAGTTTGAGATCGCTGAAAGTTAACGAAGTCATTATTGAATAACAGTTGCAAGTTTGCCTGCAAATGAATATTCAAAACTTGTAGATATTTATGCATGAGATAAATATATTAGTTCTAAACTTAATATTCAGTAATGTAACTTACATTATTAGAACTTAATGATCCCATTTCAATCTCTCCACAATTGCATCCAATGAACACAGCCTTCTTCTCATTATATTAATAATATTTTAGTTAAATGAAAAGGATAAATAAAAGATGAATGAAGAAACATGAAAAGCTTAAATAAGTTTGAATATCTGATACCAACTTTTATTCCAGCTTCCTGCATAAAAAAAACAAAAGAAAGATAAATTAGAATAACATAATTAATCTTAGTATTATCATTGTCTGTACTATGTACGTCGGAATTAATTAGAATCCTCATTCGCCTTTTTGCACTTCTGTCAAGCACTAATTTTATTTGAATTATTTTAATATAATTTCTTTTCTTAATCAAAATTTCTAAACAACGTACATTTACCTACAATTCACTTAAGAATTGAACAGATTAAAGTTACGACAATGAGAACACTAGCTCTTCGTTTCACCTTATAGAACTCCAATTGTTCAAAGGTCGAAGCTGAGTTCATTAAATCAGAATCCTCTAGCTGTATATAAGGCAATCCTTGCTTAAAAGCCAAGCCAGGAACACAATAACAAAAAAACACTCAATAATCAGCCAAATAATGGATGAAATATTCATGCCTGTAAATAACTTGAAGCTTTTTTTTTTCTCTATTTGAATATATGATATGTATAAATCATACCCACTGTCCACACTGCAAAATGTATTTCTATAACCTTCAAAGAGCCTCTTCTTATAACTACCCGTAGAAGAGCTCGGTTGTCTATCATCTTCATTATACCATCCATCCATGGAGATCAAACAGCTACAAACCAAAAGGCCAAATATTAACTAAGTTCTCTTATTGTCATCAGAACGAAAATTAGTACCACATACAATAATTTAAATATATATTTGTATAGAAAGAAGGGAGGAGAGCAATAACATACTTGGATGGAGGAGGAAGATAATACCATAAGCATATATAAGCACATCCAAGAGTTTGGGCTTCTGTTTGTAAGAAATGTAAGCGAGCCTCAGGACGAAGAAGAAAGAGAGAGTCCATGAATGAATAGGAAGAAGAAGAGAACTATATAAGAAAGAAGATGAAGCTTCCATAGCTGTTCAAGTGATTAGGGTTTGGGTTATTGCAAGTGGGAGGGAAAGGGAAAGTAATAGAGAAATGGAAAAGTAGGCACCGGTAGGAGGCCACGCAGAAAGAGAGAGAGAGAGAGAGAGAGAGAGAGAGAGAGAGAGAAGAAAGTCAATTCAAACTTCAAAGTCTTTGCTTGAAAAGTATTGAAATGGCCGTAGCGCTGGCAAGATGGTACAATTTGCTCTCTATTTTTCATTTTTTCTTCTTCATAGTTTAATTAGTTGCTGTTGCTTGCCTAGTAATTTCCTGGTACATAAATCGAATAAAAAATTTTAAAATATACATTTTAATTATAAGATAGCACTTCCTATTTTATTAAAAAAAATCGTGTATGCGTCCTGATCGTTGTTTCTTCTAACTCGATGAAAATGCCTTAATTAATAAACAAAACAAGAAGTTTTTTACGCTTAGTTAAAATATGATGACAGAATTCGTCTTTCAATTTTTTTAAATTGTAATATCTTTTTATTAGTTATTTTTTCGACCGTGAAAAATGAAATTTGAATACAGTGGTTCCCACTTTTGTTGAATTTTTTGAGCATATTTTACATCGATTAGAATTTGTGAGAGAATCTATGGTTTGCTAGTCAGGTCAACAATGAAATAAAATAGGAGGATTTATATGAATAGTACTAAAAATTTTATATATTACATATTTATGAGAGTATAGATGATTTGCTATTCATGTCAATAATGAAATGAAAATAAGGGGATTTACAAACATAGTATTCAAATCTGTAGATATTATATATTTAGCACATAAAATTTAAATATTACATCTATAATATTCTAAACATTTTAAATATAATAAATTATCATTTTCTGCTAAAATGAGAATATTCTATCTTCTTGCGTCGCCTGTCCCGCCACCGTTCACCCCGCTTGACCCTAACATCACTGCTATTAGGGGCTGTTTGGTTGCTTGTATAGTCTAAAAGAAATTCAGTGTAAAAAAATTAATTTATAATTATTTAGTTAAGAGCTTCACAAATTCATGACTTTTCTTTTTTTTGTTTGGTTGACAAAATATAATGTAAATTAAATTGAAGGTTTTAGCGTGGCGCCAGAAGCGGCGCGCAGCGGCGGCGGCAATGCGGCGGCGGTCGGCTACAAGCGGCGGCGGCAGCTGGCGACGGCCGATGGCGAAGCAAAGCGGCGTGGCGGCAGGCGGCGGCGATGGTACCAATGGCCGGAGGTGTGGCGACGACCAGCCGAGCGGTGACGGTGGAGTAGCCAGCAGCCGCTCACTCGTTAGTAGATGTATTTGGAAGTTCAAATCGATGAATTTAATCTCTTAAATCTTTTACGGTGTATTTAAAATCTACTTAATTTTACTTTGACCAAACCTCAAATATTTAAAAGCGTCGTTTAGAATGCGGTCTGAAACAGCCTCTTAGTGTCAGGATGTGGTTGCAAGGAATTTACGACTTCACAGAAACCTCAAGCTTCTCAAACATCTCCCCTTCCTCTCCCTCTGCCAACCATCTTTAGCAGCACATCCATTTGTAGCATCACTCCAAACTCCTTCCCTTTTTTACTTTTCCGATTCTGCAAACCCATTCGAAAAAAATGGAAATTGACCTGAGTTCTCCCTTGACCTTATTCCTCCCTTTAATCAAAGCCCATTGTTGACTTCCACTGCTCAATGGCAAGTCATCAAGCAGATTAGCCACTCCGCCACTATCACAAAAGAAAATAACTCTCTTTCCCTCAAGGAAGTGTTAAGTTCTAATATCTCCCACGGCAAGCTCGTCTCTAGTGCCACCAACATTGCAGCCTACTCATCCGCGGTCGTCCAACATTTTGGGTACTCAGCTTAGATTTGGAGAACGAGAAGAAAGGATTGCCAAAGGACTTCAAGGACAAAAATAGCAACATAGCAGTGCATGGCAGGATGTGTGTATTTTTAACGGAGAGTGATATTCCTATTAGATTTTTGCGGCGTCCTCCAATTTATAAAGCCTCATTCCTCATACGAGGGGAGGTGAAGGAAAAGGGGCAAGCAAGAGAGGAGAGATCTAAAGATCCTCCAAGCACCGTCGTGCCACCGCCGCTCGGCGTCATCAATCACCGCCGCCATCATCGGCCGCCACCTGATCTCGCCCGACCATTGTTGTTCATCGCTCATCACCGACCATTATCGTTGACATCATCGTCGGCCTCGTCGTCAACATTATTCATATCGGCTGTTGCCCATTTTTCCAGATTACGTAATCCGTGCTCGGGAAGATCTTGTACTGAATATACATAGTGGAAGCTTTTCTTGGGCTGGGGTGGTTTTCCCTCTTTTGAGGTTTTCCATTAAAATTTGGAGTTTTCTTGTTCACTCTTTAAATACGTGTGTGTCTTTGGATTCTCCAAAGCTAAAGCAAAACTCTACATGGCGGTTTTCTAGCATAACACGTTTGGCGTCAGTGGGAAAGTTGATTCCCATTATTTCATCTTGTATCGACCAAGTTTCCCAACAAGATCAAAACCACCATCGAGGTGGAGCATTTCAAGCTTTTAAAGGCGAAGAATGAAGATTCATCAAACTTTGTTCCTTGGATTCGGTGGGGCAACTCTTAATCTCGAAGATCACCCATGTTAAGCATCTGTCGATTATCATCCCAGAAACAAGTCAAAGTTGGAGGATATTTCAACATTGAGAAGAGATATAGCTTTGCAAATTATGATTTTCACTCATACTCATGGAAAAAGCGAGACCAAGGTTAAGGAGCAACTTTGGCTACAACCACTGGATGTTTTTTTTGACCTCTTCCATACGGGTTAATGTCGTGAGCAAAGACTCGACAAACAACCTGGGATGGGTCAAATGTCCGTGGACTTCTTCTTCCACATAGTTAATGTGGTACACTCGACAAACAACCTGGATAGGTCAAAATCGCGATTCAATTCACCTCTTCCATGCAGTTGCGTCATCGGGTAACACCCTGACAAACAACTTCGGATAGGTCAAAAATCCTTGGCGGATTCAATTCGACCTCTTCCATACGGTTGCGTCATGGGTAACACGACAAACAACCTGATAGGTCAAAAATCCTCAATGGATTCAATTCGACCTCTTCCATACAGGTTAACGTCGGGTAAGACTCGACAAACAACCTCGGATGGGTCAAAATTCCGGTTAATTGACCTCTTCCATACGGGTTAGCGTCTGCCAATATTTACCAACAACCTGGATAGGTCAAAAGCGTCTTTGGTGGACTTCATAACCTCTTCCACGGGTTGCGTCATCGAGCAAAAAACTCTTCGAGGATGGGTCAAAAGTCGTGGACTTCGCGACCTCTTCCATGCGGGTTAATGTCATCGAGCAAAACTCGACAAACAACCCGGATAGGTCAAAACGTCCTTGGTGGACTTCCCGGCCTCTTCCATGGGTTAATGTCATCGAGCAAAAACTCGACAAACAACCGGAAGGTCAAAAGGTCCTTGGTGGACTTCCGGCCTCTTCCATGCGGTTAGCGTCGGCGAATACCACCTAGGAAGGTCAAACATACCCACTCACCGAGGTTAATGTCATTGGGTAACACCGACAAACAACCTAGGATGGGTCAAAATCCTCGGACTTGACCTCTTCCACACGAGTTAGCGTCATTGAGCAAACTCGACAAACAACCGGATGGGTCAAAATGGTTCTTGGTGGACTTCCTGACTCTTCCGCGAGGTTAGCGTCGCCGTCACCACGATAAACAACCGGATGGGTCAAAATCTCGGATTCAATTCAACCTCTTCAGGTTGCGTCGCCATCGTCGGACGAACCGATAGGTCTTGTACCTACTCACCGCGAGTTGCGTCATCGGTAACACTCGACGATAAACAACCGGATGGGTCAAAATCTCGGCGGATTCAATTCAACCTCTTCCAGGTTGCGTCGCCGGGTAACACTCGACAAACAACGGATAGGTCAAAACTTTGTACCTCCACGAGTTAACGTCATCGAGCAAACACTCGATAAACAACCGGATGGGTCAAAATCCTCCGGATTCAATTCAACCTCTTCCACAGTTAGCGTCGCCGGGTCACACTCGACAACCGGATAGGTCAAAACTCCTCCGCGGGTTAGCGTCATCGAGGACGATAAACAACCGGATGGGTCAAAATCACCGGCGGATTCAATTCACCTCTTCCATGAGTTGCGTCATCGAGTAACACCGACAAAAACCCGGATAGGTCAAAATTCCGGCCGGATTCATTTCAACCTCTTCCGGGTTGCGTCGCCGGGTCACACTCGACAACCACCGGTCAAAATATTCGGCGGTTGATTCAACCTCTTTCCACGAGGTTGCGTCATCGTAACACACCGACAAACAACCTCGGATGGGTCAAAATCTCGGCCGGTTCAATTCAACCTCTTCCATGAGGTTGCGTCGCCGGTCACTCGACAAACAACCGGATGGGTCAAAATCCTCGGATTTAATTCAACCTCTTCCACAAGGTTGCGTCATGGGTAACACTCGACAAACAACCTCGGATGGGTCAAAATCCTCGGCGATTGATTCAACCTCTTCACGAGGTTTGCGTCAGCCGGGTAACACCACGACCACCGGATGGGTCAAAATCACCGGTTATTGATTCAACCTCTTCCATACAGGTTAACGTCATGGGGTAACTCGACAAACAACCATAGGTCAGGTCCTTGGATTCACCTCTTCCACCGAGTTAGCGTCATCGAGCAAACACTTACAAATAACCGCCGGATAGGTCAATCTCAAGCCGTCTTCTGCGTCGCCAACCACCCGTCGGCCGCCAACCACGTAGTCGGTCAGCGATTATCATCGTCGGTCCTTGCCGCCGACCATCGCGCGGCATTCTCAGCCGGTCACACCATCGTCGCCGGTCATCCCGCCATTGCGTTGGTCACCATCGACTACCTGCCGGATTCGCATTGCCGATGACGTCGCGCCGAACCATAGCGGTCACCGCCGCCGACCAGCGGTAACCGCCGGCGGTCATCACCATGTGCGGTCATCACTGCGACTACCGATGTTGTACCGTCGTCGTTGCCAATTTCACCTTTCATCGACCACCGTCGGTGACAACTGTCGCCGGTCAGCGCCGCCGCTTGTCGTGGTCACCGTCGCACCAGTAAACGTCGGTCACCGGCCGCCGACTACGTCGCCCGATCATCGCCGACCATCGACCGGCAATCTCCGCCGGTCACCACCATATCGCTCATCCGAAGCGTCGGTCGCCACGTCGACTACCTCGCCGATTAGTTGTCGACCACGTCGGCCGTAACCGTCGTCATCCGCCACCGGATCGTTGCGATCTGGTCGTCAAACCCGGATGATCCGCGTCAAGGTTGGCCTCTTCGAGGGAAAGCGGAACGCGGCGTAAATAATGGGTCTTGATCCTCGACACGGTCCAGCCGGTTGGCGCTTCGAGGGAAAATCGGCGTAAAATCCGTGGGTCTTGATCGCTTCCAAACGCAGTCGCCAGGTCGTTGACTCCTCTTCGAGGAAAACCAACAACGGAGGATTGCGGTGCCTCGACCCGGTCGTCAGGCGGTTAGCCCTCTTCGGCGGAACAACGCGTAAATCACCGTGGGTCTTGATATCTCAAACCCGGGCCGCATGGCGGTTGCGCCTCTTCGAGGAAAAACCGCGATGATCGTGGAGTCTTGATGCTCCAAACCACGGTCGTCAGCGGTTAACGCCTCTTCGAGGAAAACAACAACGGCGTAAAATCCGTGAGTCTTGATCGCCTCAAACCCGGACGGTCGTCAAGGCAGTTAACGCCCTCTTCGAGAAAACCGGAACAACGGCGTAACCACGGCCGATCCATCGACCTTCTGGAGAAGAGAAGGTGCCTTCTCCACCCTGGGGTTTTATAGACCCCACCAGGGAAAAATGATAAAACCGCCCAAAACCGTTCAAACCGCTCGTCAAAAACCATCGTTCGACCCGTGGCCGCCAGCCCGCGTCTGCCGCTGTAGCGCATGGGTCGCCGCGTCGCATTCCGATGCTTCGCCCGATCCCGGATTCGCCACCGCCACCGCCAAGCCGTCGACCGCAGGCACAACTCAGCGTGGCACATGGTAGCGCCCGCAGCAGCGCCATGACCGCCGACTTCCATTCACCTTCGTAGCGCGTCATCCGCCCGACGCCAGCGGCGACCAGCGTGGTCAGCGACCCGTATGACCGCTTCAGCACCGCCGGAGCGGGCCGGCGCCCATGACGCCATCGTGCGCGTGTCGCCACAGCGCCCGTACGTCGCCCCCACGATGGTCCGTTCGCGCGGATGGGTGTAACCTCAATCTCGCACCCACATACTACGCATTTCGCCCGCATCATCATAGTCATAATTTGTGCTTACATGAAGATCTGTTCTCAAAATGTGGTTAATGGACTGATTTAGTTGAAGAATTTACTATTTTGAAGTGCTTGACACATATTTTTTTGATGATCGAGATAATATCATGAAAAATAGGGCAACGATATGTCACGAAAATTCGATCACGAATCTCGAGGCATTTTCAATGCTTGATAATCACCGTTTGACAAACTTCTGATCAAAGCCGATGAGGAGTAGAATCAGCATAGAGTCAGCTCATCGACTCGAGATCAAGCTATCGAGATGAAAACTCGGTTCGTCTAGAAAACCGATTCGCGGTAGAGTAAAGTTTACTCTTCTTGGAGAATCCGGCCATAGGTATTTAAAGAGAACAAGAAAACTCTAGAATTTTACATGGAAAACCCAAAGAGGGAAAAACCATTTGCGAAAAACTTCTATGTATATATTTGAGTACAAGATCTTCCGATAGGGATTGATGTGAGAAGAGCAACATTCTTAGTAAGACAATGTTGATGACGATGTTGACGTCGATGTCTACGATGAAGTTGACGCTGATGATCGACAATAGTGGTCGGTGATGATAGCCGGCAACAATGGTCGACGACGGCGAAGATCAGCGATGGCGGCTGATGGCGGCGGCCGACGCAGTGGTTGGCAACCGTCAGTGGCGGCGATGTGCAGGATCTTTAGAGCTCTCCTCTCTTTGCGCCCTCAGCCGCTTCCCTCTCTCTTACTCTCCCGCGACCATTCGCGGCCGTGAGCGGTCAGCGGCTCCGCGCCCAGCAGAACGATCGACCGCTCAGCGCCTGCGCCGCGACCGTCGACCTCAGCGACCCATTGCCCGTACCAGCGACCGATCGGCGCTTCGCGACCCGGACCGCAGCGGCGCCCGGCAGTGCGTCCGCGCCTGCGCAGCATTGCTTCTTGGCCATGGCTCGGCCGCCAGTGAACCCGTTCACCGGATCGATCATAACCTCAAAATATCGCTTCATACATGTGCATTTGCGACCATCGGCTTCCCAGTTATAATATTGTGCGGTTATGAAGATCTGTTCTCAAAATCTTGATTGATGGACTCTCAAATTTCATTGAAGAATTTGCTATTTTCAAGTATTTGACATATATTTTTGGATGGAGATAATGTCACCCAAAAAGAACAACGATACATCCTCGGAAAAATTAATCGATCAAACGCGAATCTCAAGGCATTTTGAAATGCTTGATCTAATCACCGATTTCGAAACTTACGGTCAAGCGGCCGTCGATGAGACGAACATAACATCAAGCGTAGTCATCCGAGCTCGAATCGACTCGGATCAAGCTATCGAGCATGAAAATGGATCGATCCAAATGGTCACCAAAGCGACATATTTATAGTCGGTCGGCGGCTCGTCAAGGCGAATCCAACGAATCCAAGATCACCCAATTCCGACATCATTAAGGCACCCAGATCATCAAAATACACCGTCTGATCGAGGGGATCGCATTGGGCCGTCCGATGGGAGTGGTTGGAGTTTTCCGCAATTTCTGACTCCCAAAATCTATAAATAGAGCTTCATTCTCACCTTAGGGGTGAATCGATTTGAAGACCAGGCTCGAGAACCACCGGTCGACCTTGGCGCGACGATCTCACCACCGGTGCCACCACCGGTAGTGCACGAAGATCGGGAGCTTCGCCATAGGAGATCGCCCCAGGACTAGAAAAGACCGTTCAGCTCCTTTCTCACGAAGATCAGAGGTTGCTCCCGGAAGATCGGTTCTGCGCTTTTGGGAAACTTCTCCCTTGGGTTGGAGTTGGCCGATGTTATTATTTTCTACACTCTATTGTTTCGCCCCTGTAAACACCTTCTTCTCGAACTACGAAGCGAGGACACGTATCTTTTGAACACATAGTGAAAGTTCTGAGGCCGGGCAAGGCCAGGTGGTTTTCCCTTAGCGGGTTTTCCACGTATAACCCGTGTTCATATCACCTTGTGAGTTGGATAATTTTTGGGCTACGAAGATCTGCATCTACGGAATAAAATTCTCTAACGCATAGCAATATATGAAAATTGAAAAAGATTTGCGTTCCTTTTAGGGTATATTTGGGACAGCTGCAACTTCATGAAAAAATAGTGGTATAGCTATTATGATGCGTATACAATTCTTTTTTATTTTACAAAAGTTAAATTGTCATTTTCTAGCTGTCATCGTAGGTAGTTAGGTCAGGTTAAAAATACAAAATTTTCATCATAGATTTTTCAAAACATAGCCAAAAATGCAACTAGAATATAGTTCCCAAATAGTGTAACAGTGTGTTTTCACACCAGCCTCCTAAATACACTCTTAGACTACCATCTAAGAAGCTTAATAGTTTCTATCATTCACTTGCCACCTAAGAAAATAAATTGAAGACTTAAATCCTCGAGAAAAACAAAGTTTGTCATTAATGATCAATAATCTTCTTGAATTCAAGTATTTTACATATTCACAATGTTTAAAAAAATTTCAACTTAAAGCAATAATAATGTCTTTTTATATACATTGAAATAACAAATCTAACAAATCTCATTATTCTTCAAAATATGATTTCTAACATCAAGAAAATAAATAAATCCTTAGAAAAGACATGATGCAAAACAACTATAGAAATTAAAAATCATTTGGAATTCTCAAAAAATTATAGGAACATTTTGCATGAAATATATAATTTTGTTAAAACATTTTTTTTAATGAAATGCTTATGCAACTTCCAATAGAAAATGTAAATTAAGGCAGCAATGGCGGTCTTCTTTTCTCAAACGACGTCTTTGAATTTTGAAAAAAGAGGTTGGCTTATAAAAATTTTTATATGTAAAGTTTGGTGTTCCTCCTTCCATTATAACGAGTTTGTTATGTAGAGGATGGCCTCCAAACTTTTTAAAGCATAATAATTCTATTAAAATTGTGTTTTGAAAAAGACAAGTTTTGAATACCCTAATAATTAAAGTTTAAGGGGTTTTAAGTTAAAACTTTATTAATACATTCAGTTATCTCTTAGATAAACTTTTCATAATTTTATTTTAGAATCGCAATCATATTTTTATTTTTTATTTGGGAATACTTTTTTTACAATTAAATTTATTCTAGTAATGTGGATACAAAAAATTTTAAAAATTATTTTTTTTCCACAATATTTAGAGCCTTTTGGAGCAGCCTTTTAAAAACTTTATTTTCTAAGCACTTGCTTAACCTAGTTTTGGTCTTCAATATAAATATATTTGAAGAGTCATAAAAACCAGTAAAATGATTGCTGCTTGACTACTTTAATATACTTATAATTTTCCAAAAATGTTTAACAGGAACCAATCATCTGATCTTTTTTATTTTTAGCTTAAAAATCTCATAAATAGTTCTTTAAAAAGAAAATGTTAAAAAAATATATGAATAAATGATTGTTTATGGTAGTTTTCTCATATAGCTTTGTTGTTTTAGAAAATTATAATACTTTTGTGTAGATATAATTTTTTTTATAATGAAAAGTAGCTTTTACAATTTTTTTTTACTTAAGTGTAATAGTTGTAAGATTATTATACTTCATTTTCAAAATAAATATAATTCTAAGACTTTCAAAAGTCTACATTCTTGTGGTAATTTTGCATAGATATCCCAAATAGTCTCAAAAGGTACATTAGAGGCTTTTCATAAATTTATTTTAAAGATATTAACACACTTTTATTTTGCAATATCTTTCATGTTGTTTTTTATTTTTTTAATTTTCTATTTTAAAAAATGATTTTTCAAAAATCAAACATGTCAAAACATTTGTTTATAATAAAACTATTTTTCAATTTTTCTAAAAAATTATAATATTATAACATCTTTCAAAAAATATTAATTTAATGCAAAAATTTCATACTAACTCTCATATAGTTGTTGCCACTCTAAACTGACTCTAAGGTTTCATTTATAATTTGTTTATATTTTTTGTGGTGGTAAAAGTTGTAGAAGAAAATGTGTAATTGGATAATATTTTTTTCAATATTTTTTAAAATTTTACTTTACAAAAAATTAATTTTACAAAAGTAATATAAAAATTATAAGAAAAATTACATGCATTCACTTAATGCTTATATATTTATCTATATCTAATATCTAAATTTTAATATTTATATAAATGACATCTAAATCTTTAATATTATATAAAAATATCATTATTATCAGCTTGTTAAAGTAAAATGCAATTTTTCACATATAAAAAAATTATTAAATCTATAAATGCATAAGAATTGCATAATATTTATATAAATCTTCTAAATTATAATTTAGAAAGAAATTAAAAGAAAAAAAAGCACACAAATAATAGCTACATCTATCATAAAAAACTGTCTCAAAGAACAAGAATATCCTCCACACTCTAACTTCTTTTTTAGGAGATTTATATGCATCATATAATTTTATGAATTTATATATTTAACATATAAAATTTAATATTTATAAATATAATATTTTTATTATATATTTAATAGATGTATTTTACTTAAAAAATTGAATGATAACGATATTTTAAATATAATATTAAAGATTGAAATATTATTTATATAAATATTAAAATATAGGAAGATTTACATATAGAACACGTGAAACACTCACATTTACATATTTAACACATGAAACTTCTTATTTATCAAAATCGCACTCAAAATTGTCTATGGAGATAAAAAGTAGTCATTTGTTCATTCCATCGGCCTATCTGTTAACCTCTGCGTGTCTTTCTTGATGAAATTTGCTTCACGCCTTAACAAATCATCATCTTCTCCTGCTCCATTCACGTCGAACTGCATCCGCCAAATTTCAGAGAAGAGGAAAAGGGGATGGAGAGGTGGTTTGGTAGGAGGTCTAATGGAGAAAATAATGCAATATGCAGATGCCCATTTTTATAATCGTAGAAAGTTTTAAATATTGTTTTAGTAAATAAATAATTTGAAGTGTTAAATATATAAATAGGAGAGTTTATATATATATTCATGCAACTGTTTTGGCCGTCCGCAAGGTTCGTCACCATTTCCATTAGCGTTTTTTCGTGTCCCGATAAAAACGTCTTTTTGGATCTGTCCACTCTGCTAACATCGAGAGAGAGGAAAGTTTCGATGAAGAAGAAGCATAGCCGATGAGAGTTCTGTATTGCCAAGTTTGCGGTTTACCGGCGGAGTACTGCGAGTTCGGACCTGTCTTCGAGAAGTGCAGCCACCCTGGCTCATTCACGACGCCAGAACTCTACCCAGATCTCATCAAAGGTATGGGAAACCCTAGCTGCCACTTAATTGAAGCTCTGAATCTTCTGCTGCTTGTTTTTCCCAACCTTAATTGGTGCCATTCTTTTAATACTGGTCAGAGGCGAACGACAGGGAAGTGGAGAAGGCCGCTAAGGGCTGCATTCTGTGGGGCTTTCGTGCTCTTGCGACGGTGGTGGTGCAACCAAGGGCCCGGCAAAATTTTCATGTACTAAGCTCAGTAGGTTAATGTCAAAATCAACCCCTGTTTCGATTGTTATGGATGTAATTGCCCTATTTGAAGCATCACGGTTAAATTTCATGAGGGTTGGATAAAATTGTTTATTTTTGTTTTTTCCAATATCGGATTTCAAGAATTGTTTTTGTTGAAACGGATGCCACGTGCATGCCGCTTAAATCTTGATTATCAGTATTGTGTGCTAGAAAATCAGTTGCGATAGAGTAAAAGTTTATATCTTCATTGTAGTCTAGTCAACGATATTTGAAGAATTAATGATAAAAAATTTTATGTGCCCTCGAGAAAGAGGGAAAAATCATGAGGCCTAGTAAAATCTTCCACTATATATCATTTGAATTACAAAATTTTCCGTCGGGATTCAATTATGTGAGAAGGGTTGGTATGAATCGAATGAGCAACAAGTTATATAACTTGGTTAGAATTAACGATTCTTGGTAATAGATGATAGTGAAACGGCAGTGGCGATGACGATGAAGGTCGTCGGTGGTAACGCGGAGATGGTCAGCGATAATTGGCGGCGGTGATCGGATGGTCAGCAGCGTTCGGCGGCATGGTCAGCGGATAAGCGGCGATGATTGTGACAAGGATGATGGTGGTAATGGCAAGCGGTTTTCGGTGGTCGGCAGCAATGATGTCGATAGTGGCGGCTCTCGTAGTAGTCAGCGAGATGACCAGCGATGATAGTAGTGTCGGCGGAAATGGCGGCATGGTGGTGACCGGACAGTGATGGAGCGGTGGCGGTAGCGGCAGCGGCAATGGTTGCGGCCGTTGTGTCAGCGGCAGTCAGTGGCATGATTATGCTTGGAGGATTTCAACTTTAGAGCTCTCTCTCTTTAGCGACCTCCCTCATGTGAAAAATGAAGGCTATTTATAGATTAGAGGTGATATTTACGTAAATACAAAATCAAACCACCATCAGATGGCTCACGATGATTCCCTTGATCATCTCATGTATTTCATGTATTTGAATGCTCAAATGAAATCAGAATAAAGAGATCTTGGGCTTGTTAGATCCGACTCATCAAGACGCTCAATTTGACTATAAACACTTCATGTTTAAGAGATTGATAATAAGCCGATCGAGTTAGTTTTTAGGATCGACCTTTCGACATCAAGATTGTGCTTAGTAGAATTTTCGTGTCATCAGTTGCCCTCATTTTTGGATGACATTATCTCAATCTTCAAAATATATCGCCATGAAAATAGCAAATTTTTCAATGAAATTTGCGGGTCTATTAACCATACATTTTGAGAGAACAAATCTTCATGTGAGCACAAGATTATGATCCAGCGGATCACGAGGGCATGAGATGTATGCGTATCTCGGCCCAAGATTTCGGGGTTATGGACCCATTCGGACATTTACGGGCACTTGTAGGCGCGTGCGTCACGGCGCCCAGGCTGGTGCTCGCGTGCACCAGCGTGGGCGTGGTGCGTGGATCACGAATCAGAACGGGCTGGGCAGGTAATGAGCGTCGAGCGCAGCGTGTGGCAGCGGGTTCGATCGGCGAGCTGCTGGCAAGGTTTGGGTTCTTGACCGGAGCTGAACGGTAAAGCAGTGTGGGTGCAGGCCTCAGGTGGTAGTCGTGGGGTGTCGGAGCTGGCGAGTGTGAGCGACGGCCTCCCTCTCAGCGCTCAAGAAGCGGAGCTACGTCAGCGAAGCGTCCATGGAGCGAGTGGAGCATACGGCATGAGCCGTCGATGGCGATTCGACGATTTTCAACGATTTTTTACCTTATGCCCTATAGGGGGTCTATAAAATCCCCGGGCCGAGGGGCACTCTTCATATACTAGTGCTCCTCTTCTTCTCAGAGAAGGTCATTGAGGCGATCAAGGCCGTAGTTCACTGAGGCTCGGTTTCCCTCGAAGAAGGTCAACTCGTCGAACCGAGTTGAGAGGCAATCAGGATTAGGCGTGAGGCTTTGGTTTTCCCTCGAAAGAGGCATCAACTGTCCTCATCAGACCGACCTGGTTCGGTGGCGATCAAGGCTTGTAGTTCATACGACAAGGCTCCGATTTTCCCTCGAAAGAGGCGTCAAGCGTCTCGTCGGACCGACGGTTGACGACCAAGGCCCCGTAGTTATCTGGGAGCTTGATTTTCCCTCAAAGAGGCATTGCGTCTCGGAGACCGGCCGGGTTGGTGACCAAGTCCCGTAGTTCATCGGAGGCTCCTATTTTCATCAAAAGGCGTCAATCGTCCTCGTCGGACCGATGAGTTGGGCGTCAAATCAGTTCATAGGCGCCTCCATTTTCCTTGGCTTCGTCGACCGGCCGGGTTGGGCGATCAATCCCGTAGTTCATACTGGCGAGCTCCGGTTTTCCCTCGAAGAGGCGTCAACTATCCTCGTCGGACCGGCCGGGTTCGGAGGCGATCAAGGCCCGTAGTTCATGGAGCTCCGATGTCGAAGCGGCGGTCGGCGATGATGGCACGGATTAATAATGACAACGGTCGATGGTGGTGACCAGCGGAGATGGCTGACAATGGTCGGCGGCGTGTTGGCGGCGAGGGTGGTGAGCGGCGGCAATGGCGGCGGTAGTCGGCAATGGCGGCGGCATCGATAATCTGAGATGGAAACGATGATGGACGGTGATGACCGTTGGTAATGATCGACGACGGTCCGTAGTTCCTACTTCTTCTTGTTGGAAATTGAATTTCTTGAAACTTCAATGGATGGTTCAACGATTGAACGCCAAGATGGCGGTAAAGCATTAATAGGAACCGTCATTGAAACTCGAAAGTCGATAGATAATTTCAAAGTATCATTCTCCATGATGTTACTGATGCGTTAACTGCATGTGAGGTATAATCAATTGCGAGTATTTTTGACCCATCCGAGGTTGTTTATCAATCTGTTACTTGATGACAATAACCTGCACAGAAGAGGTCGAATTGAATCCATTGAAGATTTTTGACCCATCCGAGGTTGTTTGTCGAGTGCTTGCGATGGCGTTAACACTATGGAAGAGGAATTTGAATCCGGCGTTTTGATCTATCTCGAGGTTGTTTGTCGAGTGTTACCGATGGCGTTAACATGTATGGAAGAGATCGAATTGGATCCACTGAGGATTTTAACCGAGATTTTGTCGAGTGTTACCCGATACGTTAACTGTATGGAAGAGGATGAATTGAATCCGAGAATTTTGACCTATCCGAGGTATTTGTCGAGTGTTGCAATGGCGTTAACAGTATGGAAGAGATCGAATTGAATTCGCTGAGGATTTTTGATATATTCAAGATTGTTTGTCAGAGTATTACCCGGTGACGTTAACCTATATGGAAGAGGTCGAATTGAATCTGTTGAGAATTTTTGACCCATCCAAAGTTGTTTGTCAAAGTGTTACTTGATGACATTAACACACGAGAGGTCGATTGAATCCGGCGAGGATTTTGACCTATCCAGGGTTTTGTCGAGTGTTACCGATGGCGTTAACTGTATGGAAGAGGTCGTGGGAAGTCCACCAAGGACCTTTTGACCCATCCTAGATATTAGCCAAAGTGTTATTTGACTTCTACCTGTGTAGAGTAGGTAAGGAGTTTTGACCTATCCAAAGTTGTTTGTCAGAGTCTTTGTTTGATGACGTTAACCTGTGTGGAGTAGGTGCGAAGTTTTGATCTATTCGAGGTTGTTTGTCAGAGTCTTTATTCGATGACGGTAACATGTATGGAAGAGATCGAATTGAATCCGCTGAGGATTTTTGACCTATCCGAGGTTGTTTGTCAAAGTATTACTTGATGACGTTAACATGTATGGAAGATGTCGAATCAAAACATCCGTTTATGGTTGTAGCCAAAGTTGCTCCTTAACCTTGATCTTATTTTTCCATGAGTATAATTGGAAATCATAATTTGCAAAGCTATATCTCCTTTCAATGTTGAAATATCTTCCAACTTTGACTTGTTTCTTGGGATGGTAATCGATTATTTGCTTAACATATTAACATAGGCGATCTTCTGAGATTAAGAGTTGCCCCCCCTAATTTTCAACAAAATCTAAAGGAATAAAGTTTGATGAATCTTCATTCTTCGCTTGCGCTCCTTAAAAGCTTGAAATGCTCCACCTCAATGCTGGTTTTGATCTTGTTGGGAAACTTGGTCGCCATACAAGATGAAATAATGGGAATCAGTTTCCCACAGACGGCGCCAAACTGTTGCGTGCTAGAAAACCAGTTGTGGTAGAGTAAAAGTTTACGCCTGCGGAGTCCAACACACACACAGATGTTTGAAGAATTAATGATAAAACTCTAGAATTTTTACGTGAAAAAATCTCAGAAAGAGGGGGAAAAAATCACGGGGTCTATCCCAGTAAAAATCTTCCACTATCTATCTGTTTCAGAGTACAAAATTTTCCCGATAACGGGATTACAGAATTGTATATGAGAAGGGCTGACAATAGGAATCCCAGAATCAGGCAACAATAGCTATATAACATTGGTTAGAGTGTAACAGTTGCTAGTGGAAGTAGATGATGGTGAACAAAATTTGAATCGGCCGATAGATGTCAGTGGTGGTGATCGGAATGGTGAATGGCATGGTGGCGCGGCAGTGGTCAGCAACGGTAATCCGATGGCGATTAATGCAGCAACAATACCGTAACGATGGGTCAGCGCTATGGCCGATAATGATGGTCAGCGAGATAACCAATGATGGTTAATGATGAGATTTATTGTGGCCGATGCAACCAGTTAGCGATAATTCGGCAGCAATAGAATGTGGTCGATAGTGGCGAGCGTCGATGTCAGTGGATGACCAGCCAACGATGGTGGCAGTGAAGATGGCCGATGGTCGCAGCGATAACCGGCCAGCGATGATGGGACCGCGATAAGTCAGCGAGATGACCGGTAGATGATGACGGCGGCAGTGATGACACCAACGATGATGATTGCGGCAGTGATGACCTTGTAATGCGACGATGGTGCGGCAGCAACAGCGGCGCGGATGGTTGCCGTCGGGTGGTTGGACCGTCAAATTCTTGGAGGATTTTCAAGCTTTAGAGCTATCTTCTCTCTTTAGCTTGGCCTCCCCTCATGTGAAGAATGAGGGGCTATTTATAGATTAGAGGGGTGGCATTTCTGTAAATATATGCAAAATCCAAACCACTCCATTGGATGGCTCACGATGATTCCCTTGATCATCTGATGTATTTCGTGTATTTGAATGCTCAAATGAAATCAAAATCAAGAGATCTTGGGCTTGTCAGATCCGGCTTGTCAAGATGCTCGCTTTGACTATAAACATTCCATGTTTAAGAGTCCATTGATAATAAGTGTTTGATCTGAGTTATTTTTAACTTAGGATCAGCTTGCTTTCGACATCAAGATTCGTGCTTCGACTAGTAGAATTTTCAGTGTCATATCAACCAGGTTCTCCATTTTGTTGAAAAAAATAGTTAAGGAATTCATAGGATGGACATATTGTATGTACCTGATGTATAGTGTTCATGGGTGTTAGTGGGTATGAAATTAATAGAATAAAACACTTGAGAAAAAGAATACTAGAAGAAAATTACTTAAGATGGTAATGCTAAAAAACTTCATTGATTTTTTTGAAGCATGGAAGACTATTATAATCAAGACAAAAGAGAGGTTTCTGAAAAGTTTTACATGAATTGCTATATTTGTTATAGAAAACTGGAAAGTCCGTAAAAATATTAGGATCCAATATGAATGTAGTGAGCAAACTTTATATAAATAAAAACACTTTGAGTTTTATTTCAAATAAATGCTTCAAAAATAATGCTACTACTAAGCACTTAAAAATAAGATTTCAAGAAAGAGATTTGGCAATACATGCATCATCAGCTCAATCAAAAACAATTGTAGGATTATTATAAGAGTACATATCAAATGATTAATCAAGTGGTTGAATGAAACTTAAAAGAACAATGAAATTAATAAAAGAATTGAACACTTATGAAACAATTTTACCATAAGAAGAGCTCTTTAGGGAGGCAATGCCATAAGAATGTAATCCAAAAAGTAGTTGAAAAGGAGACCCCCACGAGCTTGTAAACAAAGAGAGGTGTTATCAAAAGTCATGACTATGAGTTGAATAATAGGAGCCTTGCAGTGTGTGAAAAGGAGTTGTTTCTTTTGAAGAGCATGAATGATTTACCACATGAGTGATATTAAAGCCCTAATAAAAATAGAATAATATTATGAAGAAAATAGAAATTCTATATTGCTAATGATGGCAACCTAATTGAATTGGGAATTGGTCTTAGTTGAACCAAAGAAAGAAATGTGCGTCTAGGCCACTTGGAAGGGTGTGGATCTTGAAATTGTGAGGTGAATAAGCATTTGTTTCTCTGTATCTTGAAATCCATTTCAGGTGGTGGTTTTCAGATATCCTTTTGGTTGGGTCTTGGGTAAAGAAATATTATTGAGAATATCTTATTGTTGTTTCTTCCAACTCATTGTTTCTTCCAACTCATTATTTCAATTATTGTTCCCTATTGTTCATTACCTGATTTGGTATCTTTTTGTATCAGAGCTTCTCATTATGCCATTGTGAAGGAATAATAAATGGCAAGTAAAAGAAGTGGTAGTTGAAGACTTACATAGAGAAATTTGGCAATTACATCAGCATTTGGTGGAGTTTAATTAAAGAGAGCATGCAAACAATGTGAATGGGGTGATGGATGATGAAGATGATACAAATCCATTTCATCAAAGATCTTCAAGTGAGGAAGAGAAAGCTCCACATCATCAAGGAAGGGAAGTTTGTTGGCAAGCGGTTGATCTTAGAATGAAGATAACTCTTCCTAAATTCAAAAGAAGAATGGATCTGGGTGAATTTGTTGGTTGGTTATACACAAGGAAGCACATATTCAAATATAAAGAAATTTTGTTGAAAAGCATGGTCAAGTTGGTGACAATCAATTGAAAAAGAATGTGTTTCTTTGGTGGGAAAATTTGAAGCGAATATGAAATTAAGAAGGTCATTTTCAGATAACCACATGGGCAAAGATGAAATGATTTCAGTGAAAATACTTGATGGATTGTTATTAAAAATATAATTTCTTGAAGTTTCATCATCTACATTATAGAGAAATATTTGTGGGTGAGTACCTGGCAAAATTTGAGCAACTTATATTGAAATGTGAATTGAATGATCTAGAAGAGAATTCCATTGATCACTCTCTTGGGTGATTATGATATGCTATCAATCATGTGATGCAATTATAGTATTATTAGACCTTCTCAATTGTTATAAAAATGTCATTTAAAGTTAAAAAATAAAAACACCATGTCTGCTCTAAGAATTCATGCCCGACATCTCGATGATAAGAGTTTTGATAGGTGTTGAGTCAAACTTTGAGAAGATGGATGAATTTGTAGATAAGATGCTATCTAAAGATTTTATTCTCATTTTGTGAGGACTTTAGATTTTGTTGCATGTGAAGTTAACTTGCATAAGATTTTAGTTTTTTGGTCATTTGGACGCACTTTGACATGATGAATTCAAATATGAGATTGCTTTCTAATGTGTGCAAGATTTCAATCTCTTCTACTATTTGCGTGCATTTTGATGCAAGCAATATGAATTATCTAATCACTTTGTATTGTATATGCCTTAGTTTTTTAGTTATTTGCACAAATTTTGAGATACTATATTAGAAAGAACAACTATATTATAGTATGTACAATATTACATTTGAAGTCAAACGCTTTCTGTTCTCTTATATGATGTTGTGGGCTCCGAAAATTGCCATCGATCTCTCGATGAAGAGAGTATGATTTAAATATTGGTTAAATTTTTAGAAGGCACTGAAATAGAAGATAAGACACTACCTAGAGATTTTGCCCTAATTTTGTAAGGACTTTAGATTTAGTTCTAGGTTTTCTATAGGCGCAAGCACCTATAGTTAATTGCCCCTCTTAATGCTGAGAGAGAATTTTTGATTAAGGCTAGTTGTTAGATCGCTAAATGCGTAGTGTATAATAGCAGCATGTGGAGTTATGAAATTTGGATTTATAAAATTCATCATTAACTTGAAGTGGATGGTTGGGGAATGATAACATGCCCAATCAAGATTCCAAGGTTTCATCATCCCGGGCTGTCGTGGTCCCTAGTATACATAGTCAGAGGAGGTAGTCAACCCAACCTGACCTAAGGATCTTTATCAGCAACCATGGGTTGCGTCGTCTAAGAAAATCTTGTAGACCTGGAGTGGTGTTTGTATAAGGAGATAAGCTTAAGTCTACCTTAGCTAACATATAACTTTTTGCCCTATCAAGTGCACCCTATAGTTCACAACTCAAAGGATAGAGCCATTGGAGAGCATATGGGCTACAATCATGATCGTAATATAATGGTGTCATTTGGCCGCAGCCACTTGATTACAGGACTTTGGTCATAATCACATCATGTGTGAAGCCTACTGGCTAAACCACGCGGACAAATGACATGGGCCACGTCCTTACTAGCATGAGATTATTTGAGTGTGAATATAGAAGTACACTTGACTTGACATTAGCTCCTTTGTCAACTAGAGTTTGTTTAATCTATCATCTCCGACAAACAATAGCGAAAGGTGAATAGATTGAATTTTATTTTAATTTTTTTTAGATATTGGATTTCATTTAATCATTTAATAATCAGTAATTTATCTGATTTTATATTTGTGTTGGTACTTGATTTTGATTAATTTGATTTGAGCTTGAAATCACATTTTGATGGTAAGTATCCCTTCAGTTGAAATCTATATTCAACATAGCCATTATCGGGATTATGGGCTCTGAAAATTCACCATCGACCTCTTATTGAAGAGAGTAGATTAAAATGCCTATGAAATTTTTAGAAGCGTATGGAATAGTAGATAAGACAATACGTAGAGATTTCACCCTCATTTTGTGAGACTTTAGATCTGGTTGTAGGTTTCTTATAGGTGTAAGCACTTATAGTTAATTGCCCCTCTCAATGCTGAGAGAGAACTTTCGATTGAGGCTGGTCGATTAGATCGCTTAATGCGTAGCATATAGCAGCAGTATGTAGAGTTTTATTTAGATTTATAAAATTCATCATTAGCTTGAAGCGGATGGTTGGGGGAATAATGACGCTCCTGATCAAGATCTTATGGTTCCGTTATCCCGAGCTGTCAAGGCCCTTAGTCTACTTAGTCAGAGGAGGTAGTCGAACCAACCTGGCCAAAGAATCCTTGTTTGCAGCCATGGGTTGCATCGTCCAAGTAATCCTTGTAGACCTGGGGTGGTGTTTGTTTAAGTAGACAGACTTAAGTCTACCTTAGTTGACAGAGGACATTTTGTCCTATTAAGTGCACCCTATGATTCACAATCAAAGGATAGAGCCATTGGGGAACATAGAGCTACAATCGTGACCATGATATAATGGTGTCATTTGGCGGCGACCACCGTCGAGGACTCGGCGTAGCGCATCATATGTGGTGCATATTGGCTAACCGGTGAGGAGATGGACCATGTCCCCGCATGAGATTGATTGAGAGTGAACATAGTAGAATACTTGATTTGACACTGGCTCCTTTGCGAGCTAGAGATTTATTAATTTGTTACCTTCGATAAATAATTGTGGAAGGTGGATTGAGTTTTAGCTTTAAGTTCTTTAAAGATTAAATTTCATTTAAGCATTTAACACTTAATAATATGTTGGATTTTGTATTTGGATTGATACTTAATTTTAGTTAATTTGATCTAAAATTGTAATCACATTTTGATGAAAGTATCTCTTATGGTTGAAATCTTCATTTAACACAGCCATCATTGGGGTATATGTTTTATTTTGCTATTCCAAATCCTGTCGACTCTATTAATTTAATAATAGAGGATCATATCTACTATCATATGATAGAATTAGCTTCTCATATATCTTATTGAGTTGGAATTCTTATAATATTATTATTTGATTTTAGATTTTGTTAACTCGAACTCGGTCCTAAGACCCAACTGGGAATCGACCCGCGCATCATTCTTAGAAACTAAGTTTAAGCATTCAATATAGTGTTGGGACCCATGCAGGATATTTAATTTAAAATTGATTTAACTTTAAAAATTTGAATAGTGTTATTTATTTTGATTGAGTTTTCATTGCAAGTATAGAATTTTAGATAAAATTTTGACAGCATTTTGACATCCTCCTGGTGTCGTCCTCACATAGGAGGCTACAACGAGGGCTGGGCCTGTCCACCATGACAAGAAAGACATATATGGGTGGTGTAAACACCACGACTGAATGGGTCATCCCACCATGCTAAGAAAGGTATGTATGGGTCTCTAAAGCACCTGCATGTAACACAAATTTTCCCATGATGTCAAGAAAGACGTGTACAGGTACTTATATACTTGCAATGTCAATTTAAAAATTAATTTTGTAATTGTAGTTGCATTTATATTAAATTGTTTAGGCCTCCTGTTAATGTAAAAGTTCGATAGTATTTCTGCAACATCATAGCGCCATCCTCGTATAGGAGGCTACCTCGAGTATGCTAGGCCTTCTCACCATGCCAAGTAAGGCATGTATGGGTGGTATAAATATTATGTTCGAATGAGCCTTCCCATCATGCCAAGAAAGGCATGTATGAGGCTTTGAAGTATTTGCATGAAATAGATTTCTCCGCCATGCCAAGAAAGGCATGTCGAGTATTTATACACATGCAATGTTAGTTTAAATAATAATTTTATATTGTGACATGGCTTTATGCAAAGCTATTTAGGTTCCCCTATTGGTGTAAAGTTTGACATCATTTCAACATCCATCATCGTCCTCGTAGCTTTATCTTGGGCACTATGCCAAGAAAGACGTGTATGGGTGGTATAAACCACGGTCGAATACGCCATCCCACCATGCCAAGAAAGGTATGTATGGGTGTGGGCTCCAAAAATTTACCACCGATCTCTCGATAATTTATTGAATTGAAGAGAGTATGATTTAATAATGTCGGTGTAATTTTCATAAGACGGATGAAATAGTAGATAAGACACTACCAGAGATTTCACCCTCATTTGGTGAGGACTTTAGATCTGGTTCCAGGTTTCCTATAGGCGCAAGCCCCTATAGTTAATTACCTCTCCCAATAAGTGAGAGAACTTTCGATTAAGGCTAGTCATTAGCTCACTTAATGCGTATAATATAGTAGTAGTATATGGGGTTTCAGAATTTAGATTATGAAATCTATCATTTCAGCTTAAACCAGATGGTTGGGGGAATGATGATGCGCCCGATCTAAATCCCATAGTTCCGTCATCCCGGGCAATCGTGGTCCCCAGTCTACTTAGTCAAAGGAGGTAGTTGACCTAACCTGACCGAATGATTTTTATCAGCAACACATAGATTACGTTGTCCAAGAAATCCTTGTAGAGCTAGGGTGATGTTTGTCTAAGGAGATAATCTTAAGTCTACCTTAGTTGGCAGAGGGATATTTTTCCTATCAAGTATACCCTATGATTCACAACTCAAAGGGTAGAGCCAATGGGGAGCATACGAGCTACGGTCATGATCGTAATATAATGGATCCTGACTAGCCAAACCACACGATTAGAGGACTCTGGTCGTAACTGCTTCATTTGTTGAGCCTATTGGCCAAACCATGTAGTCAAAGGACACGTGCCACGTCCTTACTGGCATGAGATTGATTGAGAGTGAACATAACAGAATATTTGATTTGACATTGACTCATTTATGAGCTAGAGTTTTCTTAGTTTATCACTCTGACAAACAGTTGCGAAAGGTGGATGGATTAAGTTTGATTTAAGTTTTTAATGATATAATTTCATTTAAGCAGTTTCAGATTGATATTTGATTTGAGTTAAAAAATTGATTAATTTGAATATGTTTAAGATCTTTAGATCCTATCAACTCTATTTAGCTACGAAGATTAGATCTCTTTTGCAATCGTTTTTCAAATATTTCACTGATTTGAAACTCTTATTATAGGTTTTTAGGTTTTGTTAACTCGGACCCACTCCTAAGACTAAACCGGGAAACAACCCGTGCAACATCCTCAGACACTTGAATTTAGGCATCAGCATAGTGTTGGGGCCCATGCGGGTATATTTGAGAATTTATGTAGTGTTTATTTCTGAATTATGAGATTGATTTCATATTTTCACTTAATTTCAACTTAGCCTACGCAGCCTTTTCAGCATTAAAATTTGCACTTGAAATCTCTATGTCCGAGCACATGCAGGTGTTTATACCTTAGCTAATTTTACCTAATTAGTGATTTCGTTGATTTTAAAAATTATAATTTAGAATGAAGTTCCTTAATTTCTTTTGATTGAAGGAAGCCCTATGATTTATGTAGATTTTGATTTAGTATCTCTTACTTTCTTGTACAAAGAGTTCTGGCTAAGAATGCATTTTGATTTAGATTGTTGTTTAAAACATTACTTGTACTTAGTTTACTTATTGAGTTTTTGTAATTCTCTCCACTTCATTATGCTCAATTTAAACCACTTTTGATAAGTTATGCCGATTTCAGTGTTTATTGCTTTAGCCCTACTCATGCTTATTAGCTAGCATAGTAATTACCTCCATATTCGTATAAGAGTTATTAAACCCAATTTGGATTCATCCTTAGACTTTAAGTTTATTGTAAGTTTGTTATGAGTTTAGTATTAGTCTCCCCAAATTCCAATTAGAGCTTGTTTAGTTTTGAGGAATTTACAAGAAAAGAGAACTCATTTTATTGCTTTAATTTAAGCCATAGAGAATTACAATTAAAACTTGTGAGTTTGGTATTAGCCTCCTCAAATTTCACTTGCATTTTAAATGAGTGTTCTATTCTTTCCAAAATATTCTATAAGTACTCTCCCCTTATTTGTCTTTGATTTAACATTTATCTTCATATTTATCATATATTCTTTTGTTTGACTTAAGTTTAGGTAATTTCATTTGAATTTGTTTAAGTATTGAATTTTAGTCTAAATTTTGGCAACTTCGCGTCATCCATGTGGGATGCATCGGGTGTTTTAGTATGCCCTCTTCTTGAGCTGAATGTGTCTTGACACCATAGCGGGTTTTCATCTCGTCCCCCTCTTGAGTGCAATGAAAACTGAAGAAGATAAATGCAATATATGTTCATTCCCCATCCCCTTTTTTCTGTATAAAATTAGACAAAATTTCGACAGCATTTTATCTAGGGGGAGCGACATTTAACGGATGTTCGCTTACTCAGTACACTCACTTGAGCATAGTGAGCGGTGTCATGCGACACTACAACCAGTTTTTCATCTTGCCGCTCCCTCTTGAGCATGATGAGGTCTTCAAACCTACAAAGAAACACAAGCATGTATATATTATATATATATATATATATATATATATATATATATATATATATCCACATTCCTGAATCCACATGTTGACTCATTTTTTGGCGTGTTGCAAAGATAGGCAAAGAGATGGGGTTGGATATGTTAGAAACCTAGAAAAGAACCTGCCTCTTGACGGTGTTGCTTCTCCGGTTATGGCGGTAACTAGAAAAGAAGATTTGGCTGGGAGAACGCAGCGGAAACCAAAGAAGAACTTCTTACGGTGTTCTTCCCGGTTTTGCAGCAAGATTGGAAGGATAATGTGAGGAGTGCGATGCTGGAAACCAGAAACTGAAAGAAGAACCCACCTCTTGATGGTGTTGCTTCCTCCGTTCTGGTGAAAATTGGAAGGTGATGCAAGGAATCACGATGCCAAATGAGAAGAACTACCTCTTGATGGTGTTCTTCCCGGTTTGAAGTGAAAGTGGAAGGATAATGGGAGTCGGCAGAAAATCGAAGAATTACCTCTTGTGGTGTTGCTTCCTCAATTAATTGGCATGAAATTGACTTGGTTTTGAGGGAAAGAGGCAAATTTTTTTTTTTGTGAAAATGAGGGGATTAGTGAAATGGAGAAGGAGGAAGAGGGAAGTTTTTTGGGGTTTGGAGAAGGAAGAAGTCGCTGCCCTCAACTTTGGGAGAGGAGGGGAAATGTGAACAGAGGGATTTGTACAAACGGGAATTGGAGAATCGTTTGCCTTGTGTTATTTATTTTCATGGATTTTACCTTGTCCAGCTTTGGCTGATATGTCTTTAACTTTGTCTTCCTCACCTTCAACATCTTTCTTATTTGCATCACACTTTTGATTTCATCATATTTAGTTTTTTTATTAATGAAGCTTTATCTTTTTCATCCCGTTGGGGTGTCTTCTTATCTTCACGTGCTGGCTTATTTACTTCACTTTCATTGTCATGGAGATTGTGGGAATCTTTCTCACCTTCAGTATCCAACTTATTTGCATCATGTTTCTTGATTTTATCAGTCTGACCTGGTTTTTTTTTCTCAGTTATTGAAGATTTATCTTTGCCATCTGGTTTTGGTTTCTCTTTCTCCCCTTCAGTGGTTGGCTTATTTACATCGTGATATTTTGTTTCCTCAGTTCTGACTGATTTTCTCTTGCCACCTGATGAAGATTTATCTTGATTAGCCTGCCTCAGTTTCTCTTTCTTGTCTCTCATAGTTGGTTTATGTGCATCTCGTTCTTTGATTTCATCAGTCTTACCTGACATTTCTTTGTTATCGATTTCGGTGTCTCTTTCTTGTCTTTAATAATTGGCATACTTGCATCATGTTCCTTGATTTCATCATTCTTCTTTGCCTCAAGTTCTTTGTTGTCAGCTGACGGAGTCTCAGCTTTCTTTCCTTCAACTTTTCGTTGAACTGCCTCATCCTCTTTTTTTTACTTACTTGGAGTTTGCTCTTTCTTGTTACCTGATGCATTTATTTCTCCTTCATCCTCTTCTCAAATGTCTTCTTTAGCTTCTTTTTTTTTCTTGTTGCTTAATTTTGTATCTCCAATCGGTCCATTTCTTACACCATTTTTGTGTCGAGAAGAAGACGACTGATTTGTTTCACCGTTGGACACTAAAACATTGAACTGAAGGCCTTCCTCTTCGAACTTTTTGACTACCTGTTTCCATGAATCCCTCTCATATATGTTTCCACCATCGACTAACATTCATCCTATCCTTGAAGAGAACCATACTCAACAAAACTCTCAAGATTGTATGTGTTGGGAGATGGTATAGGTCTGAGTAAAGTAACTACAAAGAATTATTCTCCCGTCTTTGTTCATACAAGTTGACTTTCTCCAGTTTCTTTCTCGATCACCTTCTCTATGTCTTCTCGACCTTAAATGCAAGATAGAAAACAGGCGAGCTTGGAGGATCAAACCTTTGCATTGATGATGAGACCCTTGCCAATGGGTCTTTTACTAGGAGATACTGATACCCATATGCTCCATACTTCTCCACAACATGCCTACGTATTTTTCTGGACCCTGTGCAGAGGGAGGTCCGAGCGTATGAATAGAGAAAGAGAGGAGTGTTGGTTTCCTACAGTTGAGGAAAATTGAATGGGGTAGTGGGAAGTTGCAAGCGTAGTACCAAGGTTGAGGAAGATTTGGGGGAGGAGAGCGGTTGGGTTTTGGAATTAGGGCGATAAGATGGGGATTTTTGGGTTCATTTAATTTTAACCACTTAATGATGACTTTGAGATAAAATCTCATGATATATATATATATATATATATATATATATATATATATATATATATATATATATTTAATATTCCATTGTTCTGAAGGCAATGACACAGTCCGTTTTGCGGTCGGAGGCCGTTTGGTTCGAGTTGGCATCAAATTGAGTCAATTTCAGATCAAAATGCCTATCACCACTTTCGACTGCTCGACATTCGTGCAGACTCATCCGAATTGAGTGCAAATAGTCTTATTTGATAGTTTTTGATGCTTTGAAGCTAGCGGCGTAATTAATTTCTTGAACGAAGGTCGTTTGGTCATCGTCGTAGCTTCCCGACTCTGATATGTGCGTCGACACATTGATAGCTCGAGCACTTAATTGATTGCTTGTTAGATTTTGCAATATTTATATTTCGATCAATTTTGACATTTTGAATGCAACAATGAAGTCCATTCATCGATTAGAGGTTGTTTCAACCATTTTCAGTGACGTTCAGTGTATTTTGAGCCTTAGTTTACGTACTGTCACCTCCGAAGTCCGTCGAATTTGACTTGTGGACTTGACTTATGACACATATGTGGAGGTCAACAAATGCTCTCGAACAAATGTGATTCGTGTATGAAGCGAGTCACGTTTGTTGAAAATTGGTTGACCGTTTGGGCTGACCATAGAACTTAGATCATTTCAGCTTCGATTGCGGTAGCTTTCGAAGCTTTGACAGGATTTGTCATTAGTTCACTTCTTATTCAGGACATGCGAAGTAACGAGATTGACCGATTTGTTAGAATTGACTTGTCGGATAGATAAGAGTTCTTACACCATCTACTTTATGCTTTAATAGATTTGCTGAAGATCTCTTTTTTTATGTTCTTACAGATTTGAGTCCCTTCCAACTCTAGCTTCACACTTGGCTGGGTTTGATGGAGGAATTGGTCTACTTGTTTTGAAGAAGGATTCCACTAGGGAATTGGTTTATCTGTGCTTGGTTGGATTTGAAATTCCTTCTGTCTTATTAGCTTTAAGCTTGACGGACTTGAAGGAGGACTAACCTGATTTGTCCATATTGACTTGTTAGGAAGTGTATGTACACCATGACTCTTGTGCTTACTACTTCGATGGACTCATTGAAGGGTACATACAGATGACCCAGCCTTCTGGCTTATATAGGGTTAATGTTATGTTATTAGTCTAGCAACGTGTGCATTAATAGACTGAATAATCATGAAATTCCTTTAGTTCGGCCATCAGCTTTGTATGAACTATGGACTTGCTTCTTCGGTCCTGTGCTTTCTGCTTTGGCTGACTTGATGAGGAGATTGTCTTTGATATGTGCTTTGAGCTTGATTAGATCATTTGAGAATAAATTGAGTTATCATCCTGCGGGCAATATATAGATTGCTTTGAGGCAGCCCTGAATTGAGAGTTTCCTCATATTATCTTGGTTCATCGATCAAGCAGCAAGATCTCTTGAATTTTGGTTTCTTGGAGTCACTAAGCTGGATCTGGTTTGAGATTGAACAATTATCATCATTGGACTTATGAGCATGGGCTCTTTCAATATGGCCTTTTCTTGTGGCTTATTGAGTGAGGAGTGCATCAGCAACTCAGCCACATTTGGGCTTATTGAGTTTGACTTTTAGAACCTACTTAAGTCTTCGACTTAAGCTATAGTGGGTTGGTGATTTTGTCATCAGACTGACGAACAAGGGCTCTTTCACTGCGACCTTTTTTTGCGGCTTGTTGAGTGGGGAGAGCGTCAGCAACTCGGCCATTTGTGGGCTTGTTGAGTTCAACCTTTAGAACCCATCCATGACCTAGACTTCAGGATGCAGAGATTGATATTTTTCTAACTCAGTTGATTAAATCTTATGGAATTGAGAGTTCTTCTGACTGGATCTCCAGAATTTGGAAAATCTGGGAGATAAATTTTTTGATATTTATGGCTATCTTTTTGTGCATAGAAATATATTATTTTTGTTCCTGCAAGAACCTGCAACTTAACAGTAATAATTATGGATATATTTAAGGATTTCAGCGTAAAACTCGATGTCAACCTGAATCAGAATATATTCAAGTATCTCATCTTATAGCACGACGTCAACTCAAATAAACATAACATAAACTAAAAAAATTCCCCATGTTTAGCAGAGGGAATTCTAAAGCATATTTATAAGAGCTTTCAAGATGAAATTAAGCAAATACATCAATATTTGAATTGATATGCTCTTAAGAGGGTTTTAACATGTAACATTGATTTCATCCATGTATAGAAATCTAAAATGCCCCTTATGTAACAGGAGAAATTTCATGGAAAAGATTTTTCATCTGGAGTGAGTATATTTATTTAGGGATCTCGGCATGAAGCACGATGTCGACTTAAATATATATACTAAAAAAATGCTCTTTGTCTGACAGGGGATGTTTACTTTATTTCAAAATGTATTCTTGCTTCGCAAGAGAATTTCCAAGCAAAACTTACACATGTAATGATAGTGAGGAATAATTAGTCTTCTCAGCACCAGGACTAATTCTCCTTCTTGAAAAGTTCAATGGATTCATCATATGATTGAAAGCTTTGGACATCTTTGCTCGGTAGACTTCTAGATTTTGTTGAGCTTGGTGCTTAATCTTGTCAAGTCCATCAAATTCTCACATCCATAGATAGACATTCTCATCTTGAGTGAGATTGTGTTGAATAACTACTCAGAGTGAAGGTAGTTCAACTTCAAGTGGCAAGACTGCTTCAGCTTTAAATACTTTAGTATGAGAAGTGATTTTGTGGGAGTATAACCTAAATGTCACACTGTTGTCTATCTGTAAGGGAATTTTACTTTGAGATTTTGGCCTCCAAATTTGCTCACCTATTTGCTGGGACCTTTTGACAACAGATTCTTAGACATGTGGTCCAAGTGTCACACATCGATGCTCACTATGGGAGACTTGAATTAGTAGACATTTTGTCAAGGCTGTAAGTGGAGGTCTCTTTGGAAGAGCAACTCTAGTCTCCCTAGGGATAGGACCTTCATATTTTCTTTTTATCAGTCCTTTCTCCTTTGTAACTTTGAGGACTTGATGCACTCTTGCATATATAGTTTCAAGTTTCCTCATTGGAGAAGTTGGAACCTAACGTTGTCGGGTCTAGAAGGACTGTTTGGTTTGACCAGTAGAGCTATTCTGCTTTATCCATCTTAGGCTATCAAACCTGTCATGGGTTGGAATCACTAGTTCAGTTGATTATAATTTTCTACTTGGGATGTGACGAATAGTCTAGCATTTCTCTTTCCTCACTATCTCTAAGCTAGCTCGCTTCCAAATGAAGAAGCTTGATCTACTTCTTTTCGGGCTTATCCATATTTATTTTTCTTTTTTTGGACCTTTTGGTAGCAGTTCAATCTGCGGTTCGGTGTCACCACAATGCTCACCGGTGTAGGAATTGCTTAGAATAGTCTTGAGCGGTTACTACCACTGATTGTAGTTTTTGTAGTGGAGCATTTTTAGCTTCTTTGATAATTGACATTTGATACCTGTTCTTCATAAGAAATTTTTCCTTAACAACCTTCAGAACTCTATGTGCTCGAGTAGATAGAGTTTCATGTTATTTCTTCAGAAAGGTTGAAACTGACTGCTGTTGAGCCTAGAAACACCATTTAACATCACCAATAGAGCTATTCCATTTCACTCATCTCAAATTTTTTAAATTTATTGTGGGGTAGAAATACTCGCTTCTGGTTGTAAGGTTGGTTGTATGACTTGTGATTCAGATAACAACTACTGAACTCCTAGTTTAGTGTTTCTTCTCCTTTGCCTTCTACTCAATTTTTCTCCAGAAGAGAAGGCTTCAGTATCATACATTCCTAGTGCGAAAAGTTCAACTAGCACAGTTGTCAAATTCATAGGTATGACTGAAACTTTCTGCCTAGTGAAGGTTCTCTTCATGACTAGCGCATCAAAATGAATCAATTTTTTAAGTACAAAGGCTCTCTTTTGAGGAACCTCAATAGTAGTAGTGGCCATTCCAATTATCCTTCTCCATTGTACAGGTTGGTGTGTACAATATGCAGATGCTTCATTTGGAGGATTATTTGCAATGGTGATGGCTGGGAAGTCTACACTATCAAATTGAATAGTATCCCCAACATCTTCAGTATTGATTACAACATTATCCAGACAGATATTGGCCCCGCGACTTAGCTGCATGATAAACGGTGTTCTGAAGATCCATCGATATACAGAACAAATAGATTAGTCATAAGAATATGATTGGTTTAAATTAAATATCTTTGATAATTGATTTAAATTTTAATTTTTATTATACTTTACAGCTACTATAGCTCAAATTCAACTAGCCAAAGATGGAAAGAGAATCCTGCCCCCAGCGGAGTCTCCATAAATCTATAGGCTCTGAAAATTCACCACCGATCTCTCAACAATTTATTGAATTGAAGAGAGTATGATTTAAGAATATATGTATAATTTTCAGAAGGCAAATGGAATAGTAGATAAGACACTACCTAAATATTTCACCCTCATTTGAGGACTTTAGATCAGTTCCAGTTTTTTTTATAGGCAAGCTATAGTTAATTACCTCTCTCAATAAGTGAGAGAGAACTTTTGATTAAGGCTAGTCATTAGATCACTTAATGCATATCGTATAGTAGTAGCATATGGAGTTTCAGAATCTAGATTAAGAAATTCATCATTTCAGCTTAAACTGGATGGTTGGGGGGAATGATGATGTGCCCGATCTAGATCCCATGATTCTGTCATCCCGAGCACTTGCGGTCCCTAGTTTACTTAGTCAGAGGAGGTAGTGTTGACTTGAAGAATCCTTATGACACATGGGTTACGTGACGTCAGAAATCTTGTAGACTTGAGGTGGTGTTTGTCTAAGGAGACAATCTTAAGTCTACCTTAGCTGACAGAGCTATTTGCCCTATCAAGTATACCCTATGATTCACAACTCAAAGGGCAGAGCCATTGGGAGCATAGTATGATCGTGATCATAATATAATGGACTGGCCAAACCACCGTCGAGGACTCACAGTTTGTAACTTCATGGAGCCTACTGGCCAAGCCATGCAGTCAGAGGACACGGGTCACGTCCTTACTAGCGTGAGATTGATTGAGAGTGAACATAGCAGAACACTTGATTTGACATTGGCTCCTTTGTGAGCTAGAGTTTTCTTAGTTTGTCACCCCGACAAATTCTGCGGTGGATGGATTGAGTTTGATTTAAGTTTTAATGATAGAATTCATTTAAGTAGTTTGATTGATATTTGATTTGAGTTGAAAAATTGATTAATTTGAATATATTTAAGAGCTTTAGATCTCAACTCATTAGCTTGAGATTAGATCTACTATCACTAACATATTAGTTTCTCAGATATTTCACTGATTTGAAACTCTTATTATAGGTATTTAGGTTTTATTATCCCGAACCGAGTCTTAAGACTAAACCGGGAAACAACCCGTGCAGTATCCTTAGACACTTGAATTTAAGCATTCAGCATAGTGTCAGGGCCCATGCAGGTGTATTTGAGAATTTATGTAGTGTTTATTTTTGAAATATGAGATTGACTTCAAATTTTCACTTAATTTCAACTTAACCTACACAACCTTTTTAGACATTAAAATTTGCACTTGAAATCTCTATGTCCGAGCACATGCAGGTGTTTATATCTTAGCTAATTTCACCTAATTAGTGATTTCACTGATTTTGAAAATCTTAATTTAGAATGAAGTTCCTTAATTTTTTTATTGAAGGAAGCCCTATATTTTTTGTAGATTTTGATTTAGTATCGCCTTATGTCTACTTGTACAAAGAGTTGCAGATCCGGTGGTGAAGAAGGCATTTTGATTAAGATTGTTGTTTAAAATATTACTTGTACTTAGTTTACTTGTTGAGTTTTTGTAATTCTCCCCACTTGATTATGCTTAATTTAAACTACTTTTGATAAGTTATGCCAATTTTAGTGTTTATTGCTTTAGCCGTACTCATGCTTATTAGCTAGCATAATAATTACCTCCATATTTGTATAAGAGTTATTAAACCCAATTTGGATTCATCCTTAGACTTTCAGTTTATTGCAAGTTTGTTATGAGTTTAGTATTAGTCTCCCCAAATTTCAATTAGAGTTTGTTTAGTTTTGAGTAATTTACAAGAAAAGAGAACTCATTTTTTCGCTTTAATTTAAGCCATAGAGAATTATAATTAAAGATTGTGAGTTTGGTATTAGCCTCTTCAAATTTTACTTGCATTTTAAATGAGTGTTCTATTCTTTCCAAAATTTTCTATAAGTGCTCTCCCCCTATTTCTCTTTGATTTAACATTTATCTTCATATTTATCATATATTCTTTTGTTTGACTTAAGTTTAGGTAATTCCATTTGAATTTGTTTAAGTATTGAATTTTAGTCTAAATTTTTGTGACTTCTGTCTCACCCAGGTATAGGGCCGCATCGAGGGTGTTTTGGCTTTTCGGTGCTGCTCTTGAGCGTTCTGGCGGTGTCTTGTGACACCACACACGGGTTTTATCTCATTGCCCTCTTGAGCAAGAGGCCTTCAAACGAAGAAGATAAATGCAATATATATTCATTCCCCCTCTCCATTTTTTTAAGTCTAGAAATTAGACAGAATTTTGGCAGCATTTCATCTAAGGGGAGCAACATCTAACGGATGTTGGCTTACTCAGTATGCCCTCTTGAGTTTAGAAAGTGGTGTCTTGTGACACCATAGCTAATTTTTCATCTTGTCGCGCTCTCTTGAGCACGACGCGGCCTTCAAACCTGCAAAGAAATACAAGCATGTATATATATATATATATATATATATATATATATATATATCCACATTCACAGATCCCACATATTTTGACTCATTTTTCGGCATGTTACAAAGATAGGTAAAGAGATGGGTTGGATATGCCAGAAACCAAGAAATGAACTCGCCTTTTGACGGTGTTGCTTCTTCTATTTCGACGAAGAAAAAACTGGAAAGGAAGGTTTGGCTAGGTGGGCAACACCGAAAACCCAAAGAAGAACCCGCCTCTTGACGCTGTTCTTCCCCATTTTGCGGTGAAGTGAAGATTGGAAGGATAATGTGAGGAGTACAACACTGGAAATCGAAAGAAGAACCCACCTCTTGATGGTGTTGCTTCCTCTGATTGCGGTGAAGTAAAATTTGGAGAGGTGATGCAAGGAATGCGATGCCAACTGAAAGAAGAACCTGCCTCTTGAAGGTGTTCTTCCCCAGTTTATGGCAAAGCACAAATTGGAAGGATAATACGAGGAGTGCGACGTTGGAAATCGAAAGTAGCCGCCTCTTGACGGTGTTGCTTCCTTCGGTTGCGGTGAAGTGATTGTGGTGATATTCGGATTGGTTTTGTGAGAGAAAGAGGTGAAATTTTCTTTTTTTTTGTGGAAATGAGGGGATTAGTGAAATGGAGAAGGAGGAAGAGGGGAGTTCTTTGCAGTTTGGAGAAGTAATAAGAAGTCACCCTCGGCCGGAGGGAAATGCGAGAGGATTTGTACAAACGGGGTGGAGAATCGTTTGCCTTGTGTTCTTTGTTTTCATGGATTTTACCTTGTCAACTTTGGGCGATATGTCTTTAACTTTGTCTTCCTCACCTTCAACATCTTTCTTATTTGCATCACGCTTTTTGATTTCATCAAATTTAACTGGTTTTTTATTGCCACCTGATGAAGCTTTATCTTTTTCATCCCGTTGGGGTGTCTTCTTGTCTTCATGTGATGGCTTATTTACTTCACTTTCTTTGTCATGGAGATTGTGGGCATCTTTCTCACCTTCAGTATCTGGCTTATTTGCATCACGTTTCTTGGTTTCATTAATCTGACCTGGTTTTTCTTTCTCACTTTTTGAAGATTTATCTTTGCCATCTGGTTTTGGTTTCTCTTTCTCCCCTTCAGTGGTTGGCTTATTTGCATCATGATCTTTTGTTTCCTCAATTCTAACTAATTTGCTCTTGCTAGCTGATGAAGATTTATCTTGATCAGCCTGCTTCAGTTTCTCTTTCTTATCTCTCGTAGCTGGTTTATGTGCATCTCGTTCTTTGATTTCATCAGTCTTACCTGTGGTTTCTTTGTTATCTGATTTTGATGTCTCTTTCTTGTCTTTAATAATTGGCGTACTTGCATCATGTTCCTTGATTTCATCATTTTTCTTTGCGCCAAGTTCTTTATTGACAGCTGACGGAGTCTCAGCTTTCTTTCCTTCAACTTTTCATTGAGCTGCTCATCATCTTTCTTTTCCTTACTTGGAGTTTGCTCTTTCTTGTTACCTGATGCATTTATTTCTCCTTCATCCTCTTCTTGAATGTCTTCTTTAGCTTCTTTTTTTCTTGCTGCTTAATTTTGTACCTTCAATTGGTCCATTTCTTACACCATTTTTGTGTCGAGAAGAAGATGACTGATCTGTTTCACCATTTGGCACTGAAACATTGAACTGAAGGCCTTCTTCTTCAAACCTTTTGACTACCTACTTTCATGAATCCCTCTCCGATATATGTTTCCACCATCGGCTAACATTCTTCCTGTCCTTGAAGAGGTAACCATACTCAACAAAACTCTCAAGATAGTATGTGTTGGGTAGATAGTATAGGTCATGAGTAAAGAAATCACAAGGAATTGATTCTCCAGCCTTTGTTCATACAAGTTCAGACTTTCTATTTCTTCTTACTCTGCGTCACTTTCTCTATGTCTTGACCTTAAATGCAAGATAGAAAAAGGGAGCTTGGAGAATCAAACCTATGCTTCACCGAAACCATTGATCGGCGAGACCTTTGCCAATGGGTCTTTTCCGAGGAGATACTAATACCCATATGCTCTATACTTCTCCACCATGCCTAATTTTACGGACCACGTGGGAGGGAGGTTGAGCGTGAAAGAGAAGAGTGTTGGTTTCTTGTGGTTGAGGAAAACTGAATGGGGGAGTGGGAATGATGGAGGTGGGTGTTCTTTCTTTTGATGAGATTGAGATAACGTGGGAATTGGAGGTGAAGGAAGAGGATATGTTGGATAACTAGCACTCCCACCAAAGATTGCCAAGGTTTGGCCACCAAGCTCTCAAACCACAAGAATAACTCAAAATTTTGTAATTGCCAAAAGATGCCTTTCATTCTAATAAGAGGGGCTATTTATAGCCATTACAAGCATCTTTCAAAAGAAAAGAATTCAAAACATGGAGGGAAAGGTAGGTGTCCACATTAATGTGAAGCATTAAATTACCTCATTATTTTATGCCATCCACCCATTTCACATGCTATTATTTTATGTGGATTCAACCACCTCACATGGCATGCTTTGAATTTTTAAATGCAAAATTTTAAACATGGAGTTTCTAGAAGAAAATTAAAAATTACATAAATAAAAAGATGAAATCATAAAATGGGCCTTAGTAGGCTAATGGGCTAAGCCTTCTTCTTTCTTGAATTTTCTTGGGCTTTAGCTTGAGATCTTGTAAATGGACCTTGAGTTCTAATTTTGATCCTCATGATGTCTACATCAACTCCCACAGCTTAATTGAACTCTGCTCTATAGAGTTGAAATCTAAGAAGTCTTCTACTAATTATGGGGCTAAAGTCTCCAAATCAGTGTCAACCATGTGTCTTTAGCTGGTGGCTTATTCTTCCAATGAACTAGAAAATGATGTTCAGAAGCTAGATTAATGGGTGCTTCCTTGGTGATAATATAGTCAACTTCAAAGGAAGAGGGCTTCTGCAAGTACGGTGCTATATCTCCTGCTAAAGAGTTAGACTGAACAAGTGGAGGTTTTCTAATTCCTTCATATGATAGAATATCTTTAATATTTATAACTGGATGAATGAGCATATCAGTAGGAAAATCAAGGTGATAAGCATTAGTTCCAATTTTCTTGAGAATTTTAAATGGACCACAAGCTCGTGCATGTAATTTCTTATATCTAGTAGTTTGATAATGCTCAGGCCGAATGCGAATCAATACATAATCACCTTCTTTATATTCTTTTGTTGAACGATTATGATTTGCCTTAGTAGCATAGTTATCATTACTTATAGTAATTTGTATTCTTATATCTTCATGGAGGCTTTGAAAATCTTTAGCAAATGAGAATGCTGTATCAGAAAATACATGAGATGGTAGGTTTGCTACATCTATTGGTCGTCATGGGTTTTGACCATAGACTATCTCAAATGGTGATTTTTTTGTAGTTCTATATATAGTACTATTATAGGCAAATTCTGAGGTTGGTAAATGTAAATCCCAATTTCCTAAACTTTTACCTACTAAACATCTAAGCAAATTTCCTAAGGTGCGATTAACTACTTATGTTTGTCCATCAGTTTGTGGGTTAAAGATAGAAGAAAATTTTAATTTGGTACCTAATAATTTCTATAATATTTTCCAAAAATATGAGACAAACTTAACATCTCTGTCAGAAATAATGGTTAAAGGGAGACCATGGAGTCACACTATTTCCTTAAAAATAATTTGGCTATATAAGAAGCATCGTTTGTTTTGAACAAGGTAAGAAATGAGCCATTTTGAGAACCTATCCACTAAAATAAAATACTATCATGTCCTCGAGATGTCTAGGTAATCCTAGAATAAAATCCATTGATAGGTCTTCCCAAGGCCTATAAGGAAGTATAAGGTATTGTCCGGACCTTTGTTTGATAGTTTTAGCCTGTTTACAAATTAAACATTGAGCCACCAATTTTTGAACATCTCGTTTTAATGAAGGCCAATAAAATCTATTTTCTAATAAACATATGGTCTTATCCTTTCCAAAATGACCAACTACACCCCCAACATGTAGCTCAGTGATAAGGAATTCTTTAAGAGAAGATCGAGGAATGCATAATTATTTTCTTTTATATAAATACCCTTGAAAAGTTATTGGTTTATCTAGGTGTTCAAGATAAATTAGGTGAAAGTTAGGGTATACAATATAATCATCTTTAATTCTATCAAATCCTGGGATTCTTAATTCTAAAGAGGAAATCATTAGGTTTACCCTGGATAAATTATCAACAGGCTTATTCTCAATTCCAGGCTTATGCTTTAGAACAAAAGAGTAGTATTATAAAAATTCAACCCATTTTGCATGCCTATGACTTAATTTTCGTTGAGTATTAATGAATTTTAAGGCATGATGATCAAAATTAAGTATAAATTCTCTATGTAAGAGATAGTGTAAATGCCTTAAGGGAATTCAACATAAAACTCTCCATCATAAGTGGAATATATCGTTGTTTAGCTTCATTTAACTTTTCACTAAAGAATGTTATAGGATGATTCTCTTGACTTAAAATTCCACCTATCCCAATTTCTAAAGCATCGCATGTCACTTCAAAGGCTTTAGAAAAATCAAGAAGCCTAAGGATTGGTGCAGAAGTGAGAAGAACTTTAATTTACTCTAAGGCCTTTTGTGCATTAGAAGTCCAACAAAATTTATCTAATTTCAGTATATCAGTTATCGGAGCAACAATGGTACTAAAATTCTTAATAAATCTTCGATAAAAAGTGGCTATCCTATGGAGGCATCTAACTTCAGTAAAACTTTTAGGTGATGGCCAATCTAAGATTGCTTTCATTTTAGAAGGATCAGGTTTAAGTCCAGTAGTGGATTTAATAAAGCCTAAAAAGATTACCTTAGCTTGCAAAAAGAAACACTTTTTAAAATTAATGTATAATTTCTCTTATATAAGTAGTTCAAGGACTTTTTGTAGGTGTTGTAGATGTTCACTTTCACTTGGACTAAAAATTAGAATATCATCAAAATACACCACCAAAAATTTACCTATAAATAGTTTAAGAATAGTATTCATTAGTCTCATAAATGTGCTAGGAGCATTTAAAAGCCCAAAGGGCATGACAAGCCATTCATAAAGTCCATCAGGGGTCTTAAAAGCTATCTTCCACTCATCTCCTGATCTAATCTGAATTTGATGATATCCACTTTTTAGATCAATCTTTGAAAAAAATTTGCTCCTGAGATTAAATCTAACATATCATCTAATTGGGGAATAGGAAACCTATATTTGATAGTAATTTTATTTATTGCTTGACTATCAACACACATTCTTCATGTTCCATCTTTCTTTGGAGTTAATAATGTTGGGATTGCACAAGGGCTAAGACTCTCTTGAATAAAACCCTTTCTTAATAATTCCTCAACTTGTCCTTTAATCTCAACATGTTCGGTAGGGTTCATCCTATAATGTGGAAGATTAAGAAGTTGAGAATCGGGTAAGAACTCAATAGCATGTTGAATGTCTCTTAGAGGAGGTAGCTCATTAGGAAGCTCATCGAGTGCAATATCATTAAAATCAGAAAGAAGAGAAGAGACCACAACAGGTATGTGAGTCTCATTAGAGGTCCAGTATGACTTCTTTTACATGTAATATGTGAAGAAGAAATGGATCAAAAATTCTTTCATTAAGCTCCAAAACCTATTATTTCTATCTTTGGGGTCAAGGAGGAAGAGTAGTGTTTTAAAGTAAGAATAAATGATAGTATTAGGCCTAATAGTAGGATTTTCTATGATAATTAATTGAAGTTTGGCATTTTTCTTCAATAAAGGCTTAGGTTGCAAGTCAGAAGTTGTTTTGTGTGGTGTTATGGAGGTGTTTTTCTCTGGCTTTATTGGTAGGAGTTTAATAGTCTTATTATTATATTTAAAAATATAAGTATTTTCCTACCATAGTGAATAACATTCATATCATATAGCCAAGGTCATCTAAGAGAATGTGAGCAATGTCCATAGGAGAACATCACACCAAATTTGATCCTCATAGCTTCCTATTTTAATAGGAACAAAATCGATTGGTGATGGGAAGAGATGTATGATTTACCCAACTAACATGAAATGGTTCGTGAGGTTTAGGTTGGCTCGAGTTAAGGTGTGTGTTTAAATGACATTCATAGCACTCCCTCCATCTATAACTAACCTACATCTATTTTCATTACATAAAACATACATGCTAAAAATGTTCTTTCTCCTCCAGTCTTCTGCCTCATTTTTTGTTACAGTAAGACATCTGATCATATTAACATGAGGGTCATCAATTAATTCTAATTCTTCATTAGATAATGGGGTGTCGTCATAAACTTCTTCTAGATTATCATCTATTGGATTTTCAACTTCTTCTAAAAATAAGATTTGAGCTTTACATTGATTTTACATATGACCCTTTTTATGATATTTAAAACATATTACTTCCCTAATGTTCTTAGAGCTTCCTTCAATTGAAGTTTTAGGCAAAGGGGACAGGCCATTTGGATGGGCGAGTCTAACAATAGATCTATGGGATGAAATGGAAGGTACTTGACTTTAGTTTTAGAGAGGAGGCATATTTCTTTTTTGTTGTTCAATAATGCATAATAAAATGCTCTAAAGATTGGTCAAATAATTCAACTTCATTTCTAATGTCAGTCCTAATTCCAATAACAAATTTATTGGCTAATTGTCAATCATTATCAGCACAATCAGTTCTAGAGACTAAATCTTCAAAAGTATTCAAGTATTCAGTTACAAGATAATTACCTTGTCTCAAAGTTAATAATTGACTATGCAGCTTCTTATCATGATGCCTAGATACTTTGCTCTTAACATTTCTTTCATTTCTATCCAAGTGAGGCTTGCCCTTCCTAATCTTTATTCTTTAACTAAAGTATTTGTCCAATAAATTTTAGCATGCCCTATCAATTTCATTTTAGTAAAAGTAACCCTTTGGTAATCATCCATTTTATACCAATCAAAGAAGTCATCCATTTGAACTAACTAATCAAGAAATTTATTTGGGTCATGTATACCATCATAAATTGGAGCTTCTACTTTAACTCTTCGAAATGGATCATTAGTCATCTATAGTCTTAAAATAATTTTCTCCCCTTCCACCATTTCTAGCAATTGATGCTCTTCTAAGTGGTTGATTTTCTCTATGGTTTGGATATGAATCTTCTTCATCTATCCCTATTGGCACAGTTTGAGCAGGTATTGGAGGAGTTGGTACTCTATTATTTTGTAGATGCGCTATAAGAGTTTGCATTTGTTGTTTAAGTTCTTGCATTTGATTCTTACTTTCTTTTAATATTTGTTGAGTTTTTAATTCATTATCTTGGATCCTAAGATCTAAGGCATCAACTAATCTAGTCAAATTTTCAACTTGATCTTTAGAGATAGATTTTGGTGCCACGATATTTTTTTTAAAGGAAAAAAAAGATATATGAAAAGGGATCAATGAAAAAAGAAATGAAAAAAAAAAATAAAAAAAATAAAAAAGTATAATATAATTGTGTAATCAAAGTGAAATATTAGGCTAAGAGAACTTCCAGGTGAGGAGGGGGTACAATACCACTTAAATCTCAAGCTCTCCTTAGACAGTTTAGGTCTTTTTGACAAAGTTCTATTTAGCTTCCAAAATTACTAGGTTTAACACACTTATATTATTATGCATGCATATTTTTTTTTATTTTTTCAATGCAATGAAAAAAAATGCTCAAATTTATCAAGCCTCTTTTTTTTTTCTTAAGAAAACAAGTTATCATAAGTTAATTAAAAAACTTCTAAAATTAACCATAAACAATAACAAAGATAATAAAGCAAGTAATTAGATTTTGACTTGCACTAATGACTAGGTTGTTTTAGGTGAAGAAATGCCTCACTAAGGTGCTCTCTTAATTCTTTTTTTTTTTCGAAAGGGGGGGAGGGGGTGCACAAGTTCACACAATTGGAAAATGACTAATATATAATGGAGCTTACTAATTAAAATTTTATGTTATCACCATAAACTTGCAAGCAATATATATCTTTTCAAGGTACTAATATGTATTTAAACTATCAGATAAAAGAAAATTAATTAACCTCACAAGTTCAAGAAAAACTCACAAGTTTGAAGACAAGTCCAGCACTTGAGATGCTCCCTTTGTTGAAGAACTTTTGATCAAATTCTCCTTCAGCTTCCTCGATACCAAATTTGATGGAGGTGGGTTCTTTCTTTTGATGAGATTGAGACATGAGAAGGTGGATGTGAAGAAAGAGGATATGTTGGATAACTAGCTCCCACCAAGGATTGCCAAGGTTTGGCCACCAAGCTCTCAAACCACAAGAATAACTCAAAATTTTGTAATTGCCAAAAGATTCCTTTCATTCTAGTAAGAGGGGTTATTTTTAGTCATTACAAGCATCTTTCAAAAGAAGAGAATTCAAAACATGGAAGGAAAGGTGGGTGGCCACATTAATGTGAAGCATTAAATTGCCTCATTATTTCATGCCAGCCACCCATTTCACATGCAATTATTTTATATGGATTCAACCACCTCACATGCCATGCTTTGAATTTTTAAATGCAAAATTTCAAACATGGAGTTTCTAGAAGAAAATTAAAAAATTATATAAATAAAAAGATGAAATCATAAAATGGGCCTTAAGCTAATGGGCTAAGCCTTCTTCTTTCTTGAATTTTCTTGGGCTTTAGCTTGAGATCTTGTAAATGGACCTTGAGCTCTAATTTCTGGATCCTCATGATGTTTACATCAGGGAAGTTGCAAGCGGGAGTAGTTCTTAGGAGTTGAGGAAGATTTTGAATGGGGGAGGGAACAGTTGGGTTTTGGAATTAGGGCTGAGGGAGATGAGGGGATTTAGGTTTGATTTGGGTTCATTTAATTCTTTTAATTACTTAATTGCACTTAAAATGACTTTTATGTCGATAAAATCACTTGATCAATATATATATATATATATATATATATATATATATATATATATATATATATATATATATATATATATATATATATATATATATATATATATATATATATATATATATATATATATATATATATATATATATATATATATATATATATATATTTGTTATTCCATTGCTCGAACACAATGGTAGTCGTTCATGATGAGGCCATTTGGTTCAAGTCGACGTCAATTGAGTCAATTTCTCAAAATGCATTATCTTTCCACTCGACATTAAATGAACCGTCCAAATTGAGTGCGAATAGTCTCATTTGATAGTTTTTGATGTTTTGAAGCCAATGACATAATCAATTTCATGAATAGAGGTGATTTGGTCATCATCATAGCTTCCTGACTCCAATATGTGCATCGACACATTGATGGCTCGAGCGCTTAATCGATTAGTCGTTAGATTTTGCAATTTTTATTTTTTGATCAATTTTGATGTTTTAAATGCAATGGAGAACTCTGTTCACCGATTGAAGATCATTTTGACCATTTTTAGTGATGTCCAGTGCATTTTGAGCTTTAGTTTGCATATTATCACTTCCGAAGTCCGTCGAATTTGACTTGTGAACTTTACTTGACTTATGACACATATGTGGAGGTCAATAATGGGCTCTAAGGTACCTGTTGAAACACATATTTCCCCGCCACGCTAAGAAAGATATGTACGGACACTTATACACCTGCAAGTAAGCACAATTTTTCTCGTTGTGTCAAGAAAGGCACGTACAAGTGCATATATTTTAACACAGACTTTAGGTGAGCACGGGTGTCGTGAGCTCACATGGTATGCGTGAATGCTCACAGCACTATGCATCTTGAGTTCTTTTGGAATGCATCGTCTTGGGCTAACATTACATGGATCTGAAGAATGAGGTTGGGAAGTTGACCGGGAACAACGGATGGGGATTGGTCCTTTCATGTGGTTGTCTTTGAGTTCGCGAGAGAGAGAGGAGGTGAGGTCGAGGCTTTGGGGAGTTGGGGAGAATATAAATTATGGTTAGGGTGATAAGAGGGGTATTTATAAGAGTTATTTATTTATTTATTTTATCTTTTTAATTAGACATAATTTATATTTTTGCACTGCCATTATCATATAGGCAATATATATCGATCGTAAGTTATTTTGATGTTTCGGATGCAACGGCATAGTCTGTTTTGTGATCGAATGCCATTTGATTCAAGTTGGCGTCGAATCAGGGTCAATTTCAGTTCAAAATTATGTGTCATCACTTCAGATCACTCGATATTAATGCAGACACATCCGAATTGAGTGTGAACAATCTCATTTGATAGATTTTAATATTTCAACACTAACAATGTGATCAATTTCATGAATGAAGGTCTTTTGGGCATCATCATGGTTTACTGATCTCGATATGCGCGTCAGCTCATCCGCAGCCTTCTTTCTTGATCGATCGACTGTCGGATTGCGCAGAATGTATAGTATGATCAATTTTGACATTTTAAATGTGATAAAGAAGTCCATTCATCAATCAAAGATTATTTCAGCTGATTTTTGGTGCCATCGAGTGTATTTCAGCTTCGATTTACACTGTTGTATCTGAAGTTCATCGAATATATTCTTGTAAGATCGACTCGACTGATGCAGTATACATAGAGGTCAACAGGGGTGTATAAGTTTGCTTGATTATTTAGTTTATTATTTCAGATCCTATCGACTCTATTAATTTAATAATAAAGGATCAGATCTAGATTTATATTTTGAGAATTTTGAATTTGAAATTATTGAATACAAGTATTTTAGATATTTTGACAGTGATGACCCCTCTTATTGAAATTTTCATTCAACACAGCCATCATTGAGGTGTATAAATTTGCTTGATCATTTAGTTTATTATTTCAGATCATATTGATTCTATTAATTTAACAGTAGAGGATCAGATCTAGATTTATATTTTGAGAATTTTAGATTAATAATAACCCTTTTGGTTGATATCTTGATCAACTCAGCCATCATTAGGTTTACATATTTTATTTTCCTATTCTATATCTTATTGACTCTATTAATTTAATAATAGAGAATCAGATCTACTCTTATATGACAGAATTAGCTTCTCATACATTTTAATTAGTTGAAATTCTTATAATATTTTTATTAAATTTTTAGGTTTTGTTAACTCGAAATCGGTCCTAAGACCCAACCGAGAATTAACCCGCACAACATCCTCAACACTAAGTTTAAGCATTCAGCGTAGTGTCGGGGCTCCGGTGGGTTATTCAATTCAATATTGATTTAAGCTTAAGAGATTTGAATAATATTACTTATTTTGACTGAGTTTCATTGCAAGTTTAGGATTTTAGGTAAAATTTTTGCATTTTGCAGTCATCCTCATGTAGCTACCTATCTTAGCACCTCACCATGTCAAGAAAGGCATGTATGGGTGGTGTAAACACCATGGCTGAATGCGCCATTCCACCATGTCAAGATAGACATATATGAGTCTCTGAAGCATTTACATAAAACATAGATTTCCCCTCAACGCCAAGAAAGATGTGTGCGGGTACTTATACACCTGCAATATCAATTTAAATATCAATTTTATATTTATAACTGATTTCATATTGAGCTATTTAGGCCTCCTATCGTGTAGAAGTTTGGTTTGAAAGCATCCCCATCGTCCCCATGTAGTCGCCTATCTTTGAACTCATCTGAAGAAAGGCATGTATGGGTAGTATAAATATCGTGACCAAATTTGGCTCCTATCATGCCAAGAAAGATATGTATGGGGCTCTGAAGTACTTGCATGTAATATAGATTTTCCTGCCACACCAGGAAAGGCGTGTACAGGTACTTATACACCTGCAATGTCAGTTTAAATAGTAATTTTATAATTATGGTTGAATTTATGTTAAGCTGTTTAGGTCTCCTAGTAGTGTGAAAATTTGATAGCATTTTGGCTGACATTCCATCGTCCATGTAGGCTACTGGGTATCAGCTTTTATGCCAAGAAAGATATGTATGGGTGGCGTAAACACCACGGTCAAATGCCCCATCCCACCATGCCAAGAAAGGCATATATGGGGCTTTGAGGTACTTGCGTGGAACACATATCTTTCCACCATGTTGAGAAAGACATGTATGGGTACTTATAAAATCACTTTATCACGTCAAGAAAGATGTCACAGTATTTATATTTCAACATAGACTTGATCGTGTGGCTTCAAGAGGATGCTACCTGGCAACAGTCAGAGCATGGCCTTGGTTCTTGCACATCAATGGGATGTGCGTAGGACACGTGGTCATTTCTGAAGCATCAATCGAGGCGAGACATGGTGTTACTGCATTTCTTTGATGGAGATGTCTTGAGCTCCTTGAGGATGGGAAAGACAGAAGGAATTTGCTATGCTCTAGATGGGAGTCATGTATGAGATGGAGCGAGAGATCAGAAGACTTTGGGGCGTGGGAGTTTAGGCGTAGGTAGGTAGGGTTAGATATAAGGGGGTATTTATAGAAGTTTTTATTTAAGTATTTAATTAGCCCTAATTCATATTTTTGCACCAAAAATATTACATAGACAATATATATGTTGATCTTAGGTTGTTCTAATGTCCTAGATGGAACGACGCAGTCCGTTTAATGATCGGAGGCCGTTTGGTTCAAGTCGGTGTCGAATTGGGTCAATTTCAGTTCAAATTTGTGCTTTGTCGCTTTCGATCGCTCAACATTCATGTAGACTCATCTAAATTAAGCGCAAACAGTCTCATTTGAAATGTTTTAACGTTTCGACATTAATGACTTGATCAATTTCATGAATTGAGGTCATTTGGGCATCATCGCAGCTTCTCGATCTTGGTATACGCATAGGTGCATCGACGGATTTTCTTCTTAATTGGTTGACTGTTGAATTGTGTAATATGTATATTCTAATCAATTTCGATATTCTGAATGTGATCACAAAGTATGTTCATCAATTGGAGGTCATTTCGACTGATTTTGGAGTTGCATAGTGCATTTCATCTCCAATTTGTGCTATGAAGCTCGTCAAATTTATCCTGTGAGTTTGACTTGACTTATGGTACATGCATGGAGGTCAACAGATATGTTACAGATTTGGTGGTATGATGACGTTCTATGTTTAGATTTAGATTATTCAATGAAGTCTCAATCATGTTCATTGGCGAGCCTCCAAAATCACTACTAGTCTTATATAAGTTTCTTTCGATTTATTTTTTATTTGTGTAGCGCAACAAATAGCGTAATCTAAATGTTCAATTGAATGCCTTGTTTGTGTTCATTGATGAGCTACTTAAGTTTTTGCAAATCTCTTATGCATCTTCTTCAAGTTCCATTCCTCGCCTAAAGACAAACATTTGAATATAAGGTCCCATATGTTTCAATTCTGCATTCTTGGAAAGGTCAAATTCCTGCTAATTAGTGAATTTTTGTTCATTGTAGGCCTCAAATAGGTCCTTTGGCTTTCTTCAATCTATTTAGAGTGGGTTGTAATACAGTCCAATATTAAGTAAAAGGTTCTATCTATGCTCATTGATGAGCTATTGAATTTATTGTAAGTCCTTGCAAGTTTTGCTCAAATTGTGTTCATGTTTGGAAGTTGAAACATGTTATAATGGTCCAAGTGTTCTTTGAAAGATCACATTTAGGTCGGTAGGCAACCATCTAGTTCACTATAAGTTCCATAAAAAACTATTTAAATTTTATTTTTGTTAAACAATAAACCTTCAAGTCCACTACAGGTCTCTTATGATTCTCGTTTGAGTTTCATTCTTGTTTGAGGATAAACAATAGGATATATTGTAAGTCTGTGGTGTTTATTTTTGAGATGTGGGACACCATGTAGGTCTTACGGGGTACATATTGAAGTAATCATACGACATTAAGGAATGATGTACTATCTCCAAAGATAGAAATCACTACCCTATAATGGACCTAATCACCTAATAAGGACTCCTAAGGCATGATGGGTTTTCGAATATACCAGAGATCTTTCCCCCACTTTATATGAAAAAGTAAAATAGAGTTTATTTTAAGCTGGGTTCGTTAAGTTCCCTATGGAGGCAAGCCCCCATAATTAATTACATCTTAAGGAATGAGAATTCCTTAAGAATACTCTCGATTAAAATAGACAATTAGGGTCTCCAAAGATTTTAAGGTCAAGACTATTAAAGGATTGGCTATTTTAGAAAATGAAATGAGATAGATCAAGGAGAAGACTTATTATTGGAAGTCATAGGGAGATAGGTAGGGAATGCTCATGATAATAGGAAACCTAGTGAGCATTCCAATCTACCCTATGGTTGAACTTTATATTTTTAAAATTGAAGAGAGTTAATTATTTGAGTTGACATTTTATCAGAATACTAGGACTTATAATCCCACAACATAAGATTATGAAAATGCCTAAGATGTGAGGATTTATGCTTGTAGCTCGAAGTCAATAGCTACCTCAGATCTTAAGCTAGGGAGCTTTGGTACAAACCACAAGCACGCCCTAAATCTAAGAAAGGTGGACATAATGGTCTACCTCCATAAGAGAGAATAGGCAGTCCGATTATTGGACTTACAACCGCCTGGAGTGGCTGCCAACTAACACCTCCTACACTTTAAATCCATGTAGGCAAGTCATATGCTTTTGCAAGATGGTTAGGCTATTATTTATTTAGAAAGAAGACTAAGTCCTTAAAACTCACTCCCTAAGAGACTAGAGTATGAGTGATATGAATTCATGACTTAATCTAATGCAAATTTTATCAAATTTTATTTGATTCTTTTAGACTCTTTGTTTTTACACAGGCTATGAGATTTTGTATGCCTAAATGCATGAAAACTTGATTATGGGCCAAATCAAGAGAGAAAGGGTGTTCTTCCATCAAAGGCTTTCATAGGTTAAGCTTTTATTCTCTAGCACAGATGGAAGCCCCTTCTTAACAAGAGTGAAAGAATATTATATGCATGATGTTATACATATAATCATCTAGGTAAGGGGTTGCTAAAAATCTTATTATCTTGATTTAATTCTAGGCTTTTATGTAAGGTTATGGGTTTTTTTAAAATTTTAGTTATGAGTTGTTAGTGGGATAGAAAATTTAATTTTATTCTAAGAGCCCACCACATCCAGGCCACACATTCAAACATCAATCATAAAAAGCTATGCAAAACATGTTGTTCTAGTGCGCAATCTAAACACAATATCAAACAATTTTATAGACTACCGTAAAAGAATAAAAGGTCACTGCGGCCGGGTTCCATCGTACACCCCGAAAAGAGAAAAAAAGATGGGTATTTACTCACTTATATACAACAGATTACAAAAATAATACATGCTATGGGGGTCTTCTTTCCTTCATTTCTCCCTCTCTTTATTTTGATTTGATTTGCTCCAAAGGCATCACAAGGCACTCCAGGGACTAAGCCTTCTGGCCACTGCTCATCCTAATCCCCCATAACACTAATCCTAATTCCTAATGCAAAATTACATTAAAAATAAGAAAAGTAAATCTAGCTACACCTGTAAAATAAATGTTAGCTAAATAAACCATACAACCCAAGCAGTTATATAAATAATTTGGACTTAGCACCTCACATATGGCTAAAAACTAAGCCCACCTATCCTAACATGAGTTATGCTTAGGGGCTAAGCAACCCGCACAGCAAATGCATTTATATTTTTATTATAGCGGCCCCTTAAACAGAACCCCCTATAAAAAATATGATTAGGCTAATCACGGCCTATCATCCAGTCTACGAGGCATACACCCTAATATCCAATCTAAAATATTATAACACAAAAAAATACAATATCATACATACAACACCCTAACTTAGCACTAGAAGTGGTGGCTTAGTATTCTAATGTGTGCGCATAAGGCTTGTGTGATAAGACTTTACTAGGCTTCTTTAGTTTAAGTTTCAATTTGGAGTTTGAATTTGTTTAAATTTTACTTTTGTGTGATTTCAATTTAACTGATTTAATGATTTATTTTTTATTTTTATTTTATTTGGTTAAAATGATGTTAAGGTTTTCAAGAATGAAGAGTATAATGAATTCCATTTGTAGTAACTCACCCATATCCTAACAACTAAGGTACATGATCTTAATTATCCCATTTGAATTTGTGTAATTTATTTGATTTGATTCATTTGATTTGATTTATTTGATTTGATTTAGATTTTAGAATTTGAGTTTGTTTAATCTTCATGTATTTGATTGATTAATTTTGGATTAAATATGTTGATTTAATTAAATCTTGATAGTTCAATATCCTTAATATCTAATGAAGCTTAAGTTTGTTTAAATCCATATATTTTTGATTGATTAATTTTAGATTAGATGTTTTGGTTTAATTAAATCTTGATAATTAAATATCCTTTTAAATTAATATTTAATTCTTTTCTTTGATTATAGTTATGTGATTTAATCTTATGTTTATTTGATTTGGTTTTTGTTCATTTATTTGTAGTTTGATTGGATCATATTAATTGAGATTTTATTTTGATTGTAATTGAGTTTGATTCTTTATAATTAGGATTTTATTTTTAATCTCATCCATTTGTCATGTTTATCAAAGTTTAGTTTGTATTTTGATTTCGTACATTGGATAGTTAATTATTTTATCTTATTTATTTGAATTATTGAATGAATTTTGAGTCTTTCTTAATTTAATTTAATTTTTTATTATCTTTATTAGTCTATGGGTTTTGCGTAGGTTCAGTGTAATTATGTAATTAGTTTAATTAAGAAGTGTATTTATGTTAACTATAAAGATTTATTTAATTATGTAATTATGTATTCTCTTCTCTCCATGGTGGGGGGTGGCCGGCGGTCACCTCCTCTTACAAGGGACAAGGCGGCTAGGAGGGAAGGCCGAGAAGGTGGCAAGAAGGAGAGGGGCCATGGCAAGGATGTGCTAGGGATGGACAAGGTTTTTGGTGTAAGAGATGATCGGGTTGGTGATGATTTTGACATGGAAATGCATGGAGAAGGTGGCGACCTCCAAGGACCATGCAAGGCTTCTCAAACAAGAGGAGGTGCTTGGGATGACAAGTGGTGGTCTTGGTTTGGCGGAGGAAGAGATTGAAAAATCAAGGTCTCGATTCTTGTTCACTCTCGAATCTGTGACTGCTGCCAGCTTGGTGCTAAGGAGGAGCGGACAAGTGGCGGATGTCCCAGCCGGCTGGCCCTGGAAGCAGGCGCCTGTGACCAGCGTATGATCTTGGATTCTGAGGCGGGGGGGCCGTTCAGAAAGCGGGTCATAATGCACGCATGGAACTTCTGAGATCTTGAGAGCGTCTTGGATTCTGAAGAGCGGCAGCGTGAGGCCAGAGCTGGCGCAGCGCTAGCGCATGGTGGCCTTAGCATACACTATTCACTCTGCGGCCTGTGAGGGACAAGCCGGATGCCATCCAGAACCATTCACTCTGGCTGTCTTTGGAGGAAGCCGAAGGACAAGCCGACAAACCATCGAGCACTATTCACTCTCGCTGGCCGGTTTCGCACAGCTAGACATCTTTGAAATGGCCATCAAGTGGCCAATGGGGATGATGATATGGATGATGATGGTGAAGATCAAGATGGCCTTGTTAAGGCCAACAACACTCAAGGGCAAAGCGAAAGCATGGAGGGGCTTCAACTTGGCCAAGGTATGTTCTATAATGGGCATGATATGGGTGATGTTAGGGCTTGTTGCCCATATGGATGAATTTTCAGGTGGGGATCATCTTTGAACACCCAAAGGAAAGGGGGGGAGGCTGACCAAGATGTCTCAATGGAAGATGACATGCTCAAGACAATGCACACAAGGTGTTTGCACAAATGCCAAGGAGAACCCAGCACCTTTGCTTGGGGTGTGCTTCAAGGATTGAACAAAGGGAAGGGGCAAGGCTACTACCACCTTGTTTGAAGACAATAGCCTCCCTAGAGAGGCTCTTCCTAGAACTTCAAATGGTGCTAGCTCTCGGCCAAGGGAGGGCAAGGATCAAGCTAACCCTTGGAAGAAGAAGGAGTATGTTAAATTGGGGCCTGTTGATAAGAATGCAGCACTCATGGAGGATGGCATTACTATTCTGCTGGATGACCAAGCTGTGGATGATAATCAAGTGAAGCTTGAAAGAGCACTTGTAGGAAAGGTGTTGGGAGAAGACCACCCTATTTCTACCTTAATGCACTGGAAGTGGAGTAGATGGGGGCTTTCAAATTGATTATGGTTGCTCAGTTGCTTTGTATGCATCTTTGAAACTCGAGGCTAGAGATGCGGTTTTGATGAATGGGCCTTGGTTCGTTGCGGAAATGTCATTGGGTTGGATAAGTGGACTCCCACTTTCAATCCCAAATCTTTTGATGGGCTCTCCTCTCCGATGCAGCTTCCTAACCTCCCCTTGCTTCTTGGGACAATACTAATATTGCGGGATGGCTTCCTTCATTGGAGAGCGTGGGTGGACCACCCAACAAACTCATGGGGCAAAGCATGTTTGCTAGGTATGCATCGGGCTTGATCTTTCACAAAACTCCCCACGGGTTTGGATCCATGGAAGAAATGGAAGGTCTTTCCAGCGGGTTGAGTATGAGGGGATTACTCAACTCTGTTTTGCTTGTGGAAAGGTGGGACACAAGGTTGACTCTTGTCCCACCAAGGGAGTTCCTCAGACTACACTCATGGTAAGACTTTCTCCTTCTCACATTAGACTAATGTGCAGTCTATCGAGCCCTCTTTGGAGAAGGGGAATGTAGCACTACTAATCAAAATCCTACCAATGGAAAAATCTTTGAGACACAGACTACTTCACCACCATTACCTACCTGACTGAGGAGTCCATTTCTTAGTATGGTCAATGGGTCTTTGGTCACCAAAGAAGAGAACTAACAACAAGCGTGACAAATTAACTTAAAGAAGAAGGAAGATGGGAAGCAAGGCCATAGGGTGGCCAACCCTACTACGGGAAGAGCTCCTCTTCAAGGAGCACCTTCAAGCATCCCTCCTCTGCTGAGCCTCCTCGACTCCTATATTCCAAGCCAAAACCACAGTGGAGAAGCTCAAAAAGCCAGTGAGGGAGAAGGCAACCACCCAACCTACCACAAGGTCTAGGATGTCTCAGGCCCACTTTGAGAGGGAGGTGCAGAATTTGGGGCCAAGTGAGGCCAACTCAAGAGGAAAAAAAGATACACCTTGAATCACCCATGGGATAAATCCCCATGGTGACTTAATGTCATCGATTCTATTTTGGAATTGTAGGGGTGCCATAAGAAGACTACAGAACTACCTCATACAATTGGTGGTACGATCTCGACATTATTGGCTTACTTGAAAGCAGATTGAGTGCATCTCAAGACATGAAGTGGACAAAATGGCGGGATCAAGGCGGTTCTTTGTAAACCCTCAAATGGGCTTTACGGAGGCATTATCATCCTTTGGAGAAAGGATATTGTGGACTTCTCCCCTGGTTATTTTGACCCGACTTGTTTTGGGCACTGTTCCTTGCCCAATGGCATTAGGTGGACTATTGGTTGGGTCTATGCCCAGAGTTATCAAGGACAATGTGGATCTTCAAGCTCCCATGGCTATTGGGGGTGACTTTAATTGTATCTTGGCTCAAAGTGACAAGAAGGGTGGGAGGCCCTTTCATTATACACTTGCAACACAGGAGATGGAGGAGTGTATGGCTTTGGCAGACTTGCATGAGTTGGAGTTTGTTGGCCCAAAGTTCACTTGGACCAACAATAAAGATGGGAGCTGTAGGATCTGGGTCCGGCTTGATCGGGTCTTGATCAACTCTATGGCTTCTCAATTACTGGGGGATACCAAGGTTCGCCACTTACCTCGGATGCAGATCATGCTCCCCTTCTTCTTCCTCTTTACACTTTAGCCCCGGAGATGGTTAAGGTTTGAAGATACTTGGCTCTCTTATCCCATGAGTTGGAGGCTGGTTTGGAGAAGGAAGACTTTGGCTCAAAGGCTGTAATTCTCCATAGAAAGAGTTGTCGTACCCTACGATCTCTCTTCCATTGGAGTAAGTATGTTGAAGAACCTCCACTCTCTCAGTTGACTTGGAAAAGGACATTACCTCTCTCCAAACTCTTGATTGTTATGATGGACTCACTCCTACCCAAGAAGGGGGAGCTCTAAGGTTATTGAGCTTAACTCTACATTGGCGAGGCTCAGTACTTGGTGGAGACAAAGGGCTAAAGCTAGATGGCTCAAGGATGGAGATGGGAACACTCATTTTTTCCATACGGTTGCCTCTGCCAGGACCAACGATTACTTTTGCGGTGGATGGAGGTATGATTGAGAACCCTTGAGATTTACGATATTTTCACTTCCTTCTTGAGGCAAAATGGGTTGAGGGATGTCTCCCTTGATGGTTGGCCTATTCTATAGAGAGGTTCCTCCGTCGCCAAATCTCTCCTTGAAGCCCGGTGGTGATCAAGATATTTGGGAGGCAATTCATTCTATGGGGAGTAACCGTTCACGGACTTCGATGGGATCACCTCTTTTACAAGCATTTACGGCCTTGTGTGAAGAAGGATGTCGTTCTTCTTGTTGAGTTCTTTGAACTTGATCATATGGAGGATTCATGGAAGGAGACACTTATTGTTCTCATCCCCAAAGTTCTTGGGGCTAGCTCCTTCCAAATTATGCTTTGTGCAGACGATCTATAAAGTGGTGGCCAAGATTTTGGTGAGCAGGTTGAAGCATTTACTACCTCTCCTTGTTTAGAAGAACAAGGTGCTTTTGTGCCTGAGAGGAACATCTCTCACCATGCTCTCCTTGCCCAAGAAATCATCAACAAATTCCAGCATTCTTCTTCCCAGGTTGGTTTCATGGCAATTAAAGTTGATATGGAGCAAGCCTATGATAAGATGAGCTGGCGTACATTGAGCAAGATGCTCACCTTGATGGGGTTCCACGATAGATTGATGAGTGGATTCTCTGATTGTCACTCACCCTAGATTCTCCATCTTCTTTGAATGGTAGAAAGTCTCCCTGGATTGACGAGTGTGTGGATTTTCTCACCTTACATTTTATTCTATGTTACGGTACTTTCTTTAGCTTTTAAGCGAGAGGGCCAAACACGGGTATGGTGAAGGCGGGAGGTACCTCTATCTCTAATCTCCTATCATATCGAAATGACATTACCTCACCTTGCATGCCAAGCAAATTAAAGCCATCCTTGATGATTATTGTGTGAATTGATCAGCGGTGCTAAGTCCATTCTCTTTAGCAAATCTGCTAAGAGATGGAGGATATAGATTGCTAGGCTTATTGGTTTAGGTCCAAGAGATGGAGTATCTTGGCCTTAAGTTGGCTATGAGGAAGCTTTACAAGCATGATTTCAGTTCGATTAAAAGAGAAGATTATGTCCTGAACTGACATCTCTCTATGCAGCTAATATTTCCTCACTCTTATAGTTGGTTTATCTAACACACTACTAAAATGTGTTGCAGATTGGCTTTATGGGTCCTTCATGGACAAGAGTCCACTAAGGCATTCTTGTCGGTTTCTTTTGCTTACCTATTAAGCATGGGGGCTTGGTTTCACTCTACCTTGCTTGGGCACTCTCAAGGGGGGATTTTCTTGAAGCCACTTCATTACTTCACCCCATTGTGCTTAAAGATATTTGGAGTGGAAGCTTGAAGAGGGGGCATTTGTCATTCTTAGTGGGGCTCAAAGTCTTGAACCTCTTTTTGGAAGATCCGATGGCCAAAAGATTTTGGATCACACATGGTTGGTGATTGTTCCTTGAGACCAACTTTCTTAGATCACTAGCCTTGAGGATCAATTTGTCAGCTTCATCCATCTGGGTGGGTTACATACCGATTTTGGTGAGATCTTGTGAAGCACATTACCAAGGTGGAGCTTCATTGGACTTAGATGAAGACTGAGCTTCTTCACCTCCCATTGGGGAAATCTACTGGCCTTTGATGCCCACCCCCCTTCCCCCAGCCACTCTTGGCTAGTTCTTTTGCTGAGAAGTTTTTAGGTGGCATCTGAATGCCTTACCAACCTACCAGCTCCACTCTCAAGGTCTTCTGAGAGACTCATTGCCCTGGTACATGGAGATTGAAGACACGGATCATATCCTCTACATTTCTCTTACTTCTCTTCATCTGTTTGTCCTCTTGGGAGTTAACCTCCTCTTTTTCTAATGCTCATGATCTGCTTTTGATTCATTACGGACCACCAAGTGGACATGGCTTGGGGTGAGTTTACATGATATATATATCAAGTTTGGAGGACACAATGCAAAGACACATGGTAGCCAACATGGGACACCAAGGTCATTCTACTATTTTGAGGCTTTTACAAATGCATCTACCTTTTATTGGCAATGGGGCTCCACCGCTTAGGCATCCACTCCCCTTTCGGACTTGGATGGCTAAAGGTGAATGTAGATACCTCCTCCCTGGCAGGCATTGGAGTTATTTTTAGATGATCTTTGGTGACTTCATCAACTGGTATCCATTTCTCCATTGGGATAGTGCTTTCATAAATTAGCTATGTTTTTAGCGACTTGTTGACCCAGATGTATGTGAGTACAAGGGAATCATATTGGAGGGACAACATTAGTGTTTTCAATTTACTTAGAAGACCATTAGACTTGGTCTTCTCTTAAAAGCTCGGACTTGGGCTTTCTTCTAATTCCACCAAGTTCTTCTCACATTTCAGGACTTATGGTGGCAATTCTTTTAAACATTTAGACTTTACTTGGTTGTCTTTAGATGTTTACTTTACCTTCTATTTTATCTCGTTATTTGAGGGATGATAAGAATATGCTTCTATTTAGCTTCTTGTTTTGTCTCTAGCCTTTTAGTTCTTGTATTACTTTGTTGTTTACTATTATTAAATGCAATATGCAAGTTTCAAAAAAGATTTATTTAATCTTCAATTTGATTTCATATTTGTTTAGATTAATGATGTAATTAATGACTTAATAATTTAGATTTAATTTAGGTTTTGATTAGTATTTAATTGCATTTATGTTTGATTATGTTTTAGTTTAATATGATTAATTTGATTGACTTAATTAGCTTATTTAAAATGTGTGATCAAATTAATTAGTAGATTAGTTAAGTGTTTGATTTGAATTTTATTTTAAAAGTTAATTTGGTTCATTAAGATGATGGATTAATTTATTAAGTTTGCATTAATTAGGTGTTTATTCAATTGGATTAGCTTAAGGGTAATTAGTTTAATTAAGAAGTGTGTTTAAGTTAATTATTAAATTAAATAAAGATTTATTTAATTTATAATTTGGTTTTATATTTATTTATATTAATGATGTAATTAATGACTTAATGATTTATGTTTCATTTAGGATTTGATTGGTATTTAATTGCATTTATGTTTGATTAAGCTTAAGTTTAATATCATTAATTTGATTTAATTAGTTTACTTGAGGGTTATGATTAATTATTAAATTAAATGAAGATTTGTTTAATTTTTAATTTGATTTCATATTTATTTAGGTTAATGATGTAATTAATGACTTAATGAATTAAGTTTAAATTAGGATTCTATTAGCATTTAATTGCATTTTATGTTTGATTAAGCTTAAGTTTAATATGATTAATTTGATTAACTTAATTAGTTTATTTAAGAGGTGTGATCAAATTAATTAGTAGATTAATTAAGTGTTTGATTTGAATTAATTTTAATGTGATTTATAAAATTAATTTGGTTCATTAAGAAGATAGATTAATTCATTAAGTTTGCATTAATTAAATGTTTAATTAATTAAGTTTGATTCAGGGTAATTAAAATTTTTAAATTATTAGATTGATCAAATATTTATTTAATTAATTACTTAATTTTTCACATGTGAGTGATTCGATTTAGTTAAGTGTTTTACTTAAGTTTGATTTGATTAAAGGATTATTTTTATTACTATCATTGTTATTAAGTGAATTAACTATTTATTTTTTTTCACCTAAGTTTGATTATTTATGATTAGAGTTTTATTTGATTTGATTCATTTATTAGGTTTCTTTATTTTAATTAATATGTTGATTTAATTATTAGGTTGAAATATTTAATGGTTAATTAATCATCTTATTCCAAATGGATGTGATTTAATCACATGTTAATTAAGTTTACTTTAACTTTATTTGGTTTAATTTGATTAAAATCAAATAATTATGTTGAATTGGTTTGTTAATCAATTTGATTTTTAGTTTTTTTAATGATTAATTAATATTTAATTTATTAAGTAGTTTCATATAATTAAGATTTAATACTTGGTGTCGGTTTAACAAGATTAGCTTGATTTTACATTAAAGTTTCATTGATTTATTTAATTATGAGTTTAATTTAAAAATTTAATCATTTAATTGAATTTCATTAACTCAATTAGGTTCAATTATGTTTAAATTCAATTTCATTTAGGTATACATGATACTTTTCTGACTTAAGGTTTGATTATCAATCATTTAGGTATTACATCATTTCTGATTTTGATTTGGTATTTAAATTATTTTTAGATTATGTTTTAATTAATTTTTTAATTGATTAAATTTTAATCTTAAGTGTTTGTTTGGAGTTCATTATGATTCAGAAAATCACATTATTTTCTTAAGAGTCCTAGATGTCAACTGAACTGATTTAAGCCATTTTGAAGTTTTTTGTAAATTTCTGGATTTTTATTTGATTTATTTTATTTAAAATGGATAATCTAAACTTCAAAATTTAATTTCTCCCTATCTAAAAATTCTTTTTATTTGATATTTTTATAGTATGTGTGTTTTAACTTTAGTTTCAATCCTTAAAAATTTCAACTCAATCCGATTTATATTTTTAGAGTAATTAATAAAAATTTATTTTTACTAAAACCTAAATTAAGCTCAAACTATTTAGTAAAATTTGAGGATTTTGGGTTTGTTGGATTTCTTTCGAAAAGATGAATCCAACGAGTCATTGTTTGTAAATTTTGGTTAGGTATTTTATTTTTCATGAATTTTTAAAATTTTAGGTAATTTAAGTAATTTTTTAAAATTAGAAAATCTGATTTTTCCCACATTGCACCGCGATGTTGATGCATGGCACCACCATGGCGCGTATGCGATTAGTGTGGTGATGCGTGGCGCACGCGCGCCGCGATGGACTGCGCGTCATGTGGCGAAAATCGTGTGCGATTTGCGATCGATGATCGAGATTGTCGATTCCGTCGCGGTCCATATAAGATCGGTGAGATCATGGCGGATCATGCGATTGGCGCCGAGTCACTCGATGCGAGCGATGGACGGTCGAACCCATCAAACGTCTCGAAGTTCGGATCAGCGCGTCGCGATCGTCCTATCCGGCGAACCGGATGGGCGTCGCTACTGTACGCGGCATGAATAGTAAAATTGTGGGATTAGGGAAAAAATGAGAAATTCTAAGTGAAAACTTGTCCGAATGGACTCGTTTCTGCCTCGATTTGCACCAAAAAACTTCTATTTTCTAATTGAGATGATATAAAATATAAAATGCAGGATTATCTAGGTTAAATTACTAAAATTGTGTAAAAAATCATCACAAATGAAGGATCCTAAGGTCGGCTACAGTTTGGCAAAATTTACCTCGCCGGGGATGGTTTATGGTGGTGGTGAAGATCCGACCGAGCTCCTAAGTACAATAGAAAGCTTTAGAATGAGTGTGGCCTTCGCCTTCACTTCGGAATGATGTATTTTCTAGTGCTTGTCATTTCCTTACTAGAAGCCACCCGGTTTTGATGTTTTTGTCTCAAGAGAGGTGGGGAAGTGGTGCCTGGTTGGTTTAGGGAGCTCTTGGTGGATGAATAGTGGTAGGAGGAAGAGGAATGAAGCCTCATTTCCCCCTCCTTTAATAGTGCCAAAAATTCACCCTTTTTTGAATTTTTTTGCTCCAAAGTGTTGTCATTTTGCTTGGGGTAGTTGGGATGGATGATAGATTGATTGAGGACTTTGGAGTTTTGCTCCAAAGTCCTCTCTTGCTTTCATATGATCAGCTCCATTAAATGCAAATATTGGGGAGGAGCTAAATGCATGTGATGGGGAGAATTAAATGAGGTTGGGTGGAATCTAATGTGGGGAAGGATTCATGAGGGATTTAATTAGGTTTGGTTAATTTTGGGCTGATACCAAATGGGCTTGGGTCAGGTTTGATCATCCCCCAATGGGCATGGCTTGGTTTCAAGGGATTTGGCTCAATTTGGGTCATATGGATCATATTGGGTCATATCAGGTTAGGTTGACCAATTGGTCAAATTGAGTCAAACCAAGGCTTATGTTAGGTTCAAATGATAATTTGAAGAGTTTCGGTATGATTAATTTGATTTAATTTGGCTTAGAATTAATTTTTGCTCATTTGGAATTAAATGGGCCAAATGGGTCAAGTTGACCAATTTGACAAGAATTGGCCAAATTGGCTTGGGTTATGGTTTGATTCATGTTCAATTGGCTAATTGAAGATGAATGTGATCTTTGGTTTGAATCAATTTGGATTTAATTTGAATTTTGGCTAATTTGACCTTTTAGGTCAATTTGGGCTAGTTGGGTCAAGTTGACCAATTGGTCAAATTAGACTCAATTATGACTTTGGTCAAGTTCAATAATCAAATTGGAATGAACTTGAGCCATTAGTTGTAATCAATTTTGGTTAGATCATGATTTGACCCAATTTGGTCCTTTAGGATAATTTGGGTCAACTTGGATCGAATGACCAATTGGGCTTGGTTTGGCTCAATTGATGGTCAAATCATATTTAAATATTGAGTTTGGGTTGATTAAAATAATTAGTTTTAATCAATTTTATGTAGGATGAGTTTTATCTAGTTTTGGTTCATTTGGGCTAAGGGTTGACTTGGTCAAATGACTAAGTTAACTTGGTTTGACCCAATTGATTGCAATTGATCATCCTAGGGTGATCAATAATCTTGGTGGAAAGTTTTGGTGAGCTTGGTTCAATCTAATTTGGGTTGGACTAGAAGTTGGCTCAAATGGGTCCTTTAGGTGGAGTTATGTGTCAATTGGTTTGGTTTTGGTTTGATTCAAGTTTAGTTGAACTTATATATGAGCCCTGGATTGAAATATAAATTCAACGTCAATCAATTTGGAGTCTAAGAGATTTTGGCTCATTTGAAATTTTCAAGTTAAAAGGGCCAGGCTAGGTTTAACTTGGGTTGGCTTCAATTTGATTTGATGATCGTAGGTTTCATTTATATTAGATAATTGAATGAATGATTAATTCAAGAAAAAATTGTAAGTCCAGAGAATTGGCTGAAAGGGCTTAGATTGAGTTTGGATTTAATTTTAGATATCATTTTAGTCATTTAAATTTGGATTTCATTTATATTTGTGAATATAAATGAATGAACAATTGATTTATAAAGAAATCAATTGTATTTGTATTGATTTAAAGGGAGTTTTTGGCTGAGCTTATGAAGGTGGTTTGTATGGCTTAGGTATGGTCTTTGGATTTGAATTTGATTTTGGGTTTCAATCATTTAGAGTCAAATTTGGGATATAGATTTGGAATTTGGATTTGAATTTGAGGTTTGGTTTTAGATTTTAATTTGGGTTTAACTTGAGAAAGTGTATCTAGATTAGGTTTAAGCTGTAGGATAGGTGATTTTCTTAAGTCTCTAGGTTTAGGTTAAGTGTTCACCTAATTACTAGAAGTGTCTTATGACTAAGGCATTCTTAGTGTCTAGAAGAATCCTAAGTCTAAGAAAAAGAGGTTAAGAGCTCACTCCAACAATAAAAAGACCCTCAATAGGTGTGGTGTAACTGACAAGGCACACTACATGTATTGACATTGATTGAAATTATTAACAACATCAAGAAGATTGCAAACACTAATGAAAATGATCTATACTTATACCCGAGAGGTAGATAGAATCATGAGCTTAGTGCAATGTAACCCTATTTATGCCAAGGGAATGAGATAATAAGAAAGAATTCATTGGGGATTAAGTACATGAACCTTCCTCTAGGAAAATAGGTTCAAACTATCTGTTGGGGAAATGGATCTGAGTTTGATTATGAGTATGATTTGTTTGGGTGTGTATCCGCCTGAGATAAGAATCTATAATCCGATGGGGATCAAGATCGAATTGATTTTAATTAATATGGAGGCATATCCGCTAAGGATATGTGCTCAAATCTGCTAAGGATTGGGTATGTGAACCTTCCACTAGGGAAGCAGGTTCGGGCTATCCGCTGGGGATAAGAATTTGATTGGATTTCTTTGATTTGTTTGATTAGACTCCACTAGGGAGGTTGGTTTAATTTGTTATGGCTCCATTGGGGAGAAGGGTTCTAGATTGAGGGCATATCCGCTAGGGATGTACACTCGATTGAATTTGTTTGATTTAGATCTAGGTTCCACTGGGAAGGCTAATTTGATTTGGGCCTTGTTGGGAAGAAATTTGGTTTGTTCAATATGTTTAATTTAACTCCACTAGGGAGGTTGGTTTTGAATTTATTTTATTATGGACCCTATCGGTGTGCGACAGACTACACTAAGAAGGAGCCACGGGGGCCTTGGCCTGTCTTAGATTTATAAGTCCAAAGGGATAGTCTACCTGCCATAAGGTAGGACTATCCGACCTAAGGGGTTGTCTTTCGGTGTGCAATGACTATGCTAGGAAGAAAGCGTAGCAGACTTCCAAAGGAGGGGAAAACTGCTGGGGTGATTTGTTGGATGAACAACACATCGAGCTACCAAGGCGACTGAGTGAAATGGGAGATCTTACCTCAACAAGAGTAGTCGATGATTAATTTGATTTATATTTCATTTGATTTGAATTGATTTAATTTAATTTGGTGTGTATGTTATGGACCACCCATGCGATGGACCTCTTGAGAAGGAGCTATGTCGCCTTGATCTATCTCGATTTACAAATCCAAAGGGTAGTCTACTAACTAGGACTATCTAAGGGTTGCCTTTCGGTGTGCAATGACTACTAAGAAAGCATAGTAGACTTACATCTTCCAAAGTAGGGATCACGTTGGGGTGATCGATACAACAGATCAATCCGACTAGGGTGACTATTTTGAATATGGACTCATATCAACTCAATAATAGGATTAATTTAAGTTTAAATGGACCTTGGTGTGCGATGCATCTACTAAGATGGGTAATATAGACCTATCTTAGGTTTACAAATCCAAAGGGATAGTCTATCGGTCATTGGGTAGAACCAACCTAAGTGCCTTTCGATTTGCAATGGTCAAGTTAGGAAGAAAGGGACTCACATCTTCTAAACTAGGAACCATTGGGGTGATCGGTTTCGTAATGGCATCGACCTGCTTCCTATCAATTTGTAACGATGTCTTTGGAAAAGAATAATAGACTTATATCTTTCAAAGTAAAGATGACCGTCGGGGTAACTCGTTGGTGGCACAACAAGTTGAACTTGATATAGGGGTGACTACTGAGAGAGTGCTGACCCGAGGACTTATCTTAACTCAAAATAGTCAAAAAATTCCTATAGGGAGTTTTGCTGACACCGCCCTAAAGATAGGATGTCTGCTTGAAAAAGGGGCCATTAGAGGCTTGAATTTCTAATCCAAGCGAAGATATATTTTGTTTATTTTATATTTGCATGGAATCTGTTGGTTTGCGAGGGATCACACTGAGAAGGAGCTCATATCAGCCTAGTCCTATCTCAGACTTACTAGAGCAAGGGAGAATTTGCACATCTGCTGAACAAATTCTCCAACCACATGGGTGGTTACTAGGAAAGGGGGACTATCGAATTCAAGAATAATCGGGGTAGTGTCTAAATGGGGTCACTAAGAATGTGATCCAAATAGAGTGCCTATAGGGGAGGTGTCGCTAGGGGCTTTATCCAAAACCTTGTAAAAGAGAGCTTGTAGGTATTCGGTGGCCAACTCAAGGAGAAAGCGCGGGGACTCACATCTGCCAAGAGTGGTGTATCCGGGTGGGTCCGTATGGAATAACCAACCAACCTAAGGTGCCCATCGGTTTATGTCATAGAAAGAAAGTGTGACATCTCCCTAAAGCGAACTAATTGCGGGATATCTTTGACTGACATCTATCACCTAGGGCTTACTAAATAAGGAGTATAAGGAAGACCAAGCTTAAAGCAGTCAGGAGAAAAGGATCTGCTGGGGGACTTATCTTAAACCTCAAATATACTCAACCTAGTCAATGCATATTGGCTAATCTAAGAAGAAAGTGTGTAGGCTTACATCCTCTTATATAAAGTCAATATAGGGTAGCTTATCGGCTGCGCAGTAAGGCCTACCAAACAGACAAGGCGCTCGATGGTTTGAAATGGTCAAGTCAAGAAGAAAGTGCGGGGACTCACATCCACTAGACAAGTGATTACTGGGGTGACATACTAGCAAAATAGCATGTCGACGACTAGGCAACTAATAAGTGAGTGCCACATGTGTGGGGCTTTTCCCACATCAAAATAGCCGAAATAAAAGATATGTGTTTGTTTGTATTGTGGAAGAGAGAATAGGATGTCGCTTGGGTTCTCTTATACCTACCCTAAACACATAGAAGAATAGACAAAATGGCACCGCAGGGGCAATTGTGACTCCACCAAGAAATGATGCTGCTTGGGTTCTCTTACTTCTAACTTAGTTTTACTAGTCAAAATAGGATGCCTCTTGGGTTCTCTTACACCTATCCTAATAGCATTGGCGGATCATTTATAGTATGTTGTGGAGGGATAGGATGCCCCTTGGGTTCTCTTATACCTACCCTAAACACATCATGGCAAATTCAAAAGAGAAAGATACTTCTAACACATAAGAGATAAAATTTGATATGAAAAGAAGTTTTATTAATGGTTATTTTCAAACAAGATTTATGGATAGTATTTCTTTAAGTAGAGCCCATTAATTGGAAGCAGAGGGCACTCTCCTTTACAATTTATGAGTTGATAAGATCCTCTTTAGTAGGCCTTCTCTATGGCATAAGGGCCTTCCCAAGTGGGTTCAAACTTGCCTCCCATCTTTCGATAGGCAACAATTGGTCTCTTTAGAATTAAAACAAGCTCTCTTACTTGAAAAGCTCTAGGGCGGACCAACTTGTTGTGAGCTTGAATCATTTTATCTTTGTACAACTTGAGGTTCTGGCATGCCCGGAGTCATCTCTCCTCCAAACCTTCGAGCTCTTCGAACCGTAACTTGGCGTTCTGCCCCATTGTGATTTTACTAACCATGATAATTCTTAGTGATGGGAGTTGGACTTCTAATGGTACAATGGTTTTGGAGCCATACACTAAGAAGAAAGGGGTGGACTGCGTTGGAGTTCTATAGGTGGTGCAGTACGTCCACAAGGCTTCAACCAACTGTTTATGCCATTATCGTTTGTTGTCATCTAGTGTCTTCTTTAGTATTTGAATGAGACTTTTGTTGAAGGCTTCTGCTAACCCATTTGCCCTTGGATAGTAGATGGTAGAGTACTTCCAATCTATGTTATATTTTTGGGCAAAGATGTTGATTTTAGTGCTCTTGAATGCAGTATCATTATCAGATATTATTTGTCGAGGCACCCCGAACCTATATACGATATGATTCCTGAAAACCTGGAGCACATGCTGAGTTTTGACCTCTCTAAGTTGGATTGCCTCTGTCCACTTGGAAAAGTAGTCATTAGTAGCTATGATGAATCAATGACCTTTGGAAGAAGGAGGATTGATCGAACCCACAATGTCAGTACCCCAACACTCGAATAGCCATGAAGCTAATGTCGGATGGAGAATGTTGGGTGATTGATGTAGGACCACACTGGGTACCTAACATTGATGGCATCTCCTAGCTACGTCCATGTAGTCTGTGATCATTGAAGGCCAGCAGTATCCTAGTATCTTGATCTTGGCTTTCATCTTCGGATTGGATTGATGTGCTCTACATAAACTTGAGTGTACCTCAGTCATGATCCTATGAGCTTCGTATTTTTCCAGACAATGTAACCACATATGATCGAAGGACCGTCGGTATAAGGTTCCATCACGAGCATAGGAAAGGGCTCTCTGCTTCACCTGGTGTGCTAGTGATTTCTCTTGAGGTAGTTTGCCAGTATGTAGATAATCCATGAAGGGTTGCCTCCAATCTGACTCCCCGTCCTTTTTGGCAACGACAACCTCCCTTTTAAGAGAGAATCTCTCAATGAGTTCAGCATCAACAAGCAATAAGACTTATTTATTTTGGACCCTTATTGGAATAGACTCATCTTCCAAACATGTCAACTCTTTAGCAAGCTTGGCTAATGCATCTACTACTGCGTTCTCTCCTCGGGGAATCTTATAAATGGTAACCTCTGGGTTTCAGGCCAATAACTCCAAAGTGTACTTGTGGTAATGATGGAGCTTAGGCTTTTGAACTTTGTAGGACCCAACGATTTGGTTGATGACTAACTGAGAATCCCCAAAGATGTTTATACTCTGGACGCATAGTATAATGACTATCTCCAGACTGGCAATCCGAGCCTCATATTCAGCTTCGTTATTGGTGCATGGATTGGACATATGATATGAGAATCTCATCACATCGCAGTCCAGATATAGGAGAACTATTCCTACCCCTACCTTCCTTGGGATAGTAAATTGTGGTTCTTCTCCTCTTTGAGTGGAAGTCGTACCATCAAAATACATATCCTAGCGGTGAATGCTAGTGTTCCCCAAGTTCAAGATTTGTTCATCGGGGAGGTCATCACTAAGCAGAGAATCAATAAGAACTGGGTGTGTTGCTAAGAAATCTGCTAGTGCCCATCCTTTCATCGCACAGAGAGGTATGAATATTATGTCAGACTGAGACAAAATCATGGATCAATGTGCCAACCGTTCGGATAAGGTCAGCCATGTTATGAGATATTGCAGTGGATTGACTCTAGAGATCAGATTCACCTTATGAGAAACAATGTAGTGTCATAGCTTTTAAGATGCGAAGATTAAAGTTAGGCAATGTTTTTTAATAGGTGGGTAGTTTTCCTCAGTAGAGATTAGACGATGACTGAGGTAGTAGGGAGCATTTTCTTTCCCTTCGTCATTGGTTTGAGCCAACAAAGCGCCAAGGGAGTCGTCTAATGCAACAATATATAATATATCTTGCGGGAGCGCTAGAACTTGGCATCATCGATATTGCTTGATGTCTTGAAGCATCTTTGGCACTATCATTCCACTTGAACTTGGCATCCTTTTTGGCAAGTGCCGAGAATGGTTGGCATCTTTCTGATAGGTTGGATGTGAAGCATCTTAGATACGCCAACTGCCCTTGGAATGATCTGAGTTGAGTTAGACTTTTATGGGGTGATATTTCTAAGATAGCCTTGATCTTCTCTGGGTCAATTTCAATTCCCCGGTGTCAGACAACAAACCCAAGAAATTTTTCTAAAGCTACTCTGAATGTACACTTTAGGGGGTTTATTTTGAGGTTATATTATCCTAACCGTTTGAAAACTACTCTCAAGTCAAAGAGATGGTATTCCTTTTATTTGCTTTTGACAATGAGATCATCGATGTAGCATTCAACTTGATGATGAATGAGTTCATCGAAGTTTCGAGTCATGACTTGTTGGTATGTGGCACCGATATTTTTAAGGCCGAAAGGCATGACCTTATAATAAATTGATCGGGGTTCGGTGTTTCTTTCATCCTCGGGGGCCATCTTGATTTATTTATAGCCAGATGACCCATCCATAAAGGAGAATATTGCATGAGATTAGGCGATGCCCACCATTAATTCTGGTATAGGAAGTGAAAATTTATCTTTAGGACATGCCTTATTTAGATCCCTAAAATTGGCGCATATGTGAATTTGTCCATTCGTTTTCTTAATTGGGACAACACTAGCTAACCAGCTAGAATATTTTTCTTTATTGATAAAGCTAGCATCGATCAGTTTCTTGATTTCAGAAGTGACCTGCTATTCAATCTCTAATAGCATGCGTCTAGGATCTTGCTTGATAGGGTTAGCATTAGGTTATATTGCTAGTTTGTGGACTGCTATGTTAGGAGATAAATGGGTATTTCTTCATAACTCCATGCGAATAGCTAATAGCCTAACTAAGTTATTGGTTTCTTTTTACATTTAACAAGGAACTAATGTATGTTGATGTGGATTGTCTTCGGTTCCCAAGTTAATTTATATGAGCTCATCAATAGTTGATCTGATCTCTTCTTCAAACTCTGGCAGTGCATCTCTGACTTCAAGCTCATTTGGGTCATCTGAAGTTTCTAAACATACCCCCTCATAAGAGTTAGTATGATTTGAGAATAATCTATCAGACTTCAAATGATTTATGATGACTAGGCAATGGTTGTCATCGTCGGGACCCACTTGGAATCTAGTCCTCTTGATTGAGATGTGCGGTTTGTTGTCCCATAGCCTTTCAAAGTAGTCGACCAGTGTTTAGACCAAGTATGTGGGATTAATCCTTCTTTGCTAAATTAAGAACACAAGGCAGTACCAATCAAAAGGTAATTCTATTAAATCTTTATATGAATCATCCTTAAGTTCTACAGACTTTGAGGATGATGCTCCCAACAAAATCTTTGGCTTGACATCGTGGATGACTTGGGGGCCTCTTAACTAAACCTTCAACTTTCGAAGAAAGTGAGGTTAGACCTAAAGTTCCCAACTGTTGCCTGACTATTCTACATAATAGTGATTCGGATACATTCATGCTTTGCTTGGAGGCTCGATCTTCATCACTGTTTGACTCGAATGTCACCTTCGAAGGGATCCACTGAGAGGGGTTGGTTAGCGTGCTAACCACGTGAGACTCATCCTCTGAACTAGACTCTAAGTCTATGTGGATAGCGGGGGTACTCACTGTGGAACATAGCTCCTGGTTGGCCACCCGAGGTCTTCCACCTCTAGAACGCCTCACTTTACCTCTTCCTCTACGGTGGGGTCGAGTCATCTACCCATGTGTTCATATGGAGGAACAAAGCTGGGAGAAATGTAACATCTCTACCTCTTCCTCTCGGTGTTTGATTCTCACTCACTTGTATTTTCATTTTCTCTTTTTTTTTCTTTTCTTTTTTTCTTTTCTTTTCTTCTTTTCTTTTATTTTTCTTTTGTTTTGAACATTCACCAAGTTCAGAATAAACTTTTGATTTGGAGGAAGATAGTAGGTGCATCTTCATAAATCTCAACCTCTCTAGCGAGAATGGCTTCAAGTCTCCTTTGACAATACTGATTCCACCTCTTGAATTTGATGCGTGCAAAAAGATGGAACATGTTCATGTATCCAAGGCCTCAAGCAAAGCATGAAAGATGTATCGTCTATTATGTAGAACTTGCCTCTATCTTCCAATCATCTATCTCTAGTGGTAACACTATGGAGCCTAAAGCCCTCTCACCTTCTTCGTTGAATCCTCTCAACATCATCCAATCTCCTCAGAGTTTGAAGATATCGATCCTCAAGTAGGAAAAGATTTTTAGACACATAATGTTCACTGATGTACCTTGATCAACTAATACCTTGGAGAGCCTGAATTTGTCCATATTCACTTTGATGTAGAGGGGATGGTTGTGCTCTATTGTCTCCAAAAGAAGGTCTTCATCTGTGAATGTAACTTCACGGGCTTCTTGAATAACATGCCTCCTCTCTAATAGTGGTCAGCTAACCTAAGCATATTTCTAGATCAAGAAGAGCTTTGATCAATGGCTCTCTCATCTCTTTAGATATGACAAGGGCATCATATATGCTTAGTCTAGTTGACAACTTTCTTAGGTGAGCGAGAACATTGTAGTAAACTTTGGGTTGATCCTCCACAAGCATATCCACGGGTGGAGCATCTTATGGAGGGGTTTCTTGATCACTAGAACCAATGACTCGTTTACCTTTATCCTAAGGTGCTACCTGAGGAGGTAAAACTTTGCCACTGCGGAGGTTGACTTCAATGACTTCATGAGATGATTTAGTGGAAAGTTCTACACTCATGCTCACAACTGGGGATCATATGACTCCAAATCAATCTCAATGGTGAACTGAATGATAGAATGGAAAATCCATTTCTAAATCAGAAAAGGAATGATTAGAACTAGGGTTATCTTTATTATTTTGTAGATTTGGAGAGTTTTCTAGAGGAATAAAATCTATAGTATCAGAAGTGGGCATTCTACCTGCTCATCATGTTCACCTGCTTTCTTATAGGATCATCAGAGTCGGATGACTCCAAATTAGTCTCAATGGGTGAACCTAAATTATTCAAGAATGGAAAATCCATTTCTAAATCAGAAAAGGAATGATTAGAACTAGGGTTATCTTTATTATTTTGTAGATTTGGAGAGTTTTTAAGAGGAATAAAATCTAGAGTATCAGAAGTGGACAAGATGTAAGTGAAATCTTTCTTCATTAATTTCTTCTTAGATGGAGGTACATGATAAAAATCTAATAAAGTAAGCAGGGTAAGGGGTTTAGTGCCCTTGCCCACTGATACAACGCTCATGCTAGAAGAAGAGGAGCTAGTGGAGGAAGAAGTAGTAGCTGCAATGGTGGATGGAGTGTTGGACTCAGATGGTGGTTGTGCTACTATGTTATCTTGGGCAAGTAAGGTGGACTACTACTACTGCTACTGCAGGGCTTCTACCTCCTTCAAGTTGTCCTTAGGAACTTGCAAACCTTCCTTAGAGTTGGAGTTTGAGCTACTTCAGGCACCTACAAGGGTGACTTTCTGATCATAGAGATGATTTTCTTGGAGGATCGGGATATGGAGATATCCCAACCTTCCTCTATCTTGAGAACATCACTTGTATTCCCAAGGATTACCCTAACAGAATTGGAGGGTTATTCTAGTAAATATTCCTTGGAGATTACAACGGCACCTGACTTATAGCTATGCTCAAGCCAGTCCTTAAAGGTAAAGCAATCTTATAAAACATGACCTAGCATGCAGTGGTAGGGGGAAAAGTTTGGATCATGACTCTTTCCCACATCCTCCGGCCTCCTAGGTTCTGGTAACTAAAATCAAGCTTCTTTAAGAAGTTCTTAAAGATCTTCTTAACTACCTCTCTCTTGAATGAATAAGGCTTATTCAATTTATCGACAAGGATAGTTAAATGGTAGCTACCTGGTGGTGGATAGAGTACCGTCAGGGGTGGGATACTATGTTGTGGATGGGGATACTGCTGAGCAGGTGGTGGTGGAGGCTATTGTGGCAACTGAGTTGGCCTATATGATGGCTGAGGTGGTGGCAAAGGAGGTGGTAGAGGAGGTTGCTGTGTTCGAGGTCTGTCTGGCTAAACCCTGGCTGACTGCTTTCCCTTGTCAACTGTTGTGACTATTCCTAGCTTTTTCTCAAATGCCTTCTACGATTTGGGCTTGGCTGACTGATCTTAGAAAGATAAATGTTTGACCTCTCCTTGTAGACTAGCCGCCTTGTTGATTAATTTCTCAAATATCTTAATGGTAAACCCTTTAAGCATGAAGGCGATCGGGCCATGAATATTATTGAGTAGAATTTCAATGGCATGTTGTTCAAGTAGCTGTGATTCATATTTCATACTTAAATTATGCCATTTAAGAATGTAATCAACAAGGGACTCATCGGGGAGTTGTTGAGCTATAACGAGATCGCCCACAGTTACCCTTTGCTGAGCTCCAACAAATCTCTTAATAAAGAGCTACTCTAGCTCAGCAAATTTCTTCACTGAACCATTGGGCAGTTCAGCATACCAATCAAATGTGATGCATATTAAACTACGAATGAAGAGATGGAATAAGAGTGCATGCCACCCAAGATTGCAACATCACTAAGTATGTGTATGGGGTTGCCACTACTATCAAAAATTTTGAAGGAATGAGGCACAAAACCCTTAGGATATTGGACACCATCAAATTTCTCCGGGTAGGTTCTACCCTTTGGAATAGATGAGCCACCTCGGGCTTGCACCAACGCATCCTTCACTTGCTACTCCACCAATTGCTTCATATCTTTTTCTTGCATGGAGGTGCTATCCACCACCTTCCTATGCAAGCTACCACTGTCCTGATCTACTGGAGAAGTGCTTTTGGGCTGATTTAGGACATGTGCTGACTCGGGATGATCTATCTCTATCGGCATATGTTGCGGTACTGAGGCCTAGTTTTGAAGAGCATGGAGGGCCGCTAACAAGTCTTCCATCCTCTTCTCTCTCCAGTTGATCTGATCATCCTTTTGTTTAAGCTGCTGATGGAGGTGTTGGGTTGAATGGATGATATCATCTTCCTCAACCATAATACCTTCCTAACTATGTTATTCTCTATGAAGGGAACTCCTAGTATCGACCATGTGGACCTCGATCGAATCCTCAAGGAGATCATCCTCATCTAGATCAAAGCTGGCCTTTCCCTCCTCATAATCTGATCGATCAATCCCTAGAAGCTCTCTCTTCTCTATAAAGTACTATTCCAGAATTTCTTCTAGGGAATGATCTAATCGTGCTGGTACAAATATGCATTGATGATTGGTGGAGGGGTTGTGCTCACTAACGGAGATGCACCTAACACTGCCTATCACTGAAGTGATGGCTCTGAGAGGGTCATGACTGTTAGAGGAGACATGCTCGTGACTGGTCATGGGTGGAGTAGCGTCCTTAGGGAGATCCACTACCATGGGGACTGTAGAAATGTCCCCTTCCCCTTCTACAATTGTTGTTATTACTGCCTATGATGGTGGTGGTTGTGGTGGTGCGACCACGATAATTGGTGGTCGCCACTCCTTCACCAAGACTGAAGTAAGAGGTCGAGTAGGGGAACTCATCCTCACCTCAGTCAGTGGAGAAGATGAAGTGGGATCCTTTAGTCATAGTCGGATCACCAATTGGGCTCTCTTCTCCCTAGATGTTGTCTTATGTGCCTTTGTAGACACGGTGGATGGTGGGACCTAAACAGGTGATGGTGTGTGAGGAGTGGATCGGCATGGTGGAGATGACACTCTACCATCATCAGGGATTTTCCTCTATGACTGTGGTACCTGTCAGCACTATATTATCTATCTTGTCAACCCTGGTGGCCCGATGACTTGGAAAATCGACTAGAGCTGTGGTGAAAATTTTCTATTTGAGAGGGAGTCACCTTTCAAAATCTATTGGTAGAAAAAGAAAGAGGATACCCTTTATAGAAATTCATCTTTTTTAGGATGCCACGTAGATCCGCAGATGTACTTATTCAGGTGATCGAGTACATCATCAAGTAATAGAATACTATCTTGAAAGACAGAAGTCACTACCCTTTAATGGACCTAATCACCTCAAAAGAATAAAAGGCCATTGTGATTGGGCACCACCGCACAAATCCAAAAAAAATATCAAATGTGGGTAGTTGAGCTCTACCCTTATACAATCCAGATTATAAATAAATTAAATTACAATTAAGTGAAGGAATTCATTGTTATGGGATTCTTCAAGCTTTCTTTCTTCTTTCTTCTTCTTTTCTTATTTATTCTTTTGGTTCTTCCTTTTGGATGGTTGGAAGGTGGATGCTCCAAGGCTTCACATGGTGCATAAGATAGGATCTTATGACCAATGCTCATCCTAATCCCTATAACAATCATTCTAAAATCCTAATTATACAAATTTTTACATGAAAAGAAAAAGTGCAAATATAACTAACACCTGCAAAACAAATGTTAGCTAAAATAAACCACACAAATTCTCAAGCATGTATATTAGACTTATCAGCCCACACTTGGGTGACTAAATCCACCTGGCCTATGGATTATGCTTAGGAATATAAAGCACCTACAAGCAAAAGCATTTTATATTTTTTTATTTATAGCTTTATAGAAAAGAATAGTAGACTAAGAACGTCCTACCATTCATTCTACGAGCATACACCCTAACATCCAGTCTAAAATATATATCACCAAATAAAATAAATATCAAACCATGCACCGACCTAACCTAAGGCTAGAAGTGGTGACTTAGGCTAATGTGTGTGCTTTGAAGGTTTGTAAGGTATGCTTAGCTATGGCTTTAGGTTCAAATTTCTTAAGTGTAAAGAACATGTTCAACTTAGAGGAGAGTTTCATTTAAGTTACTTAATTATTTTGGATTAATTTTATTTCATGTTTTGATTTATTTTAAGTGGATCCTACAATTAATTACTAAGTTATGAAGAGAGAGAAAGAGAAGTAACTTCTCTTTCCTTCCCTAACCTAAGTAATTTCTAAAGTAGATTCACATTTTAGTTTTGTTTAGGTGAATGTTTTGATTAAATATTTTAATTAATCCTAAGTTTAGATAAACTTTAAGAAAACCTATTCAAAAAGGCATTTTAAGATTAAATAAAATGAATCAAAATTCACATAACACACATTACTTCATTTCTGTCCCAATATATATAACATGCATATGGATGGACCCTAAGTATATCTATACATGCAAATGAGAGTATTTTAATACTTTATGATTCATGCTAAGTAATCCATTTAAGAAAATTTAGAAGTTTAGTATGCATGATTTTCTTAAGTAGAAAATGATTTCTTTATCCAAAATTTTACATACACATATGAAACTAAGAAAGGCATAAGTAAGTACAGCGCCATTGTTAACCAGGGTGTAAGGTATAAAACCTACTTAGGGCTACTTAAAGCCTCGCAACCTAAGGTTGTCCAGACTAATATACCACTTTCCTTAAATATAAACATGTGTATAAAAGAAATGAAATGGAAAAGGAGAACGCAAAAAAAATTATTTAATGGATTCATTTTTGTTTATGCAATTTATGTATGCAAGTATAGGCAACCCTTCTTAGGTGATAGCATAGGGATGAATAGGGTATGGAATGATGTGTTGGGTTCTTTTCAAATGAACCCTATATCTTACCAACTCCTATTCAAAACTATGCAAATATAAGAAAGAAAGGAAACCTATGCTAGCATGCTTTTATAATCTATCACATGAAAACTCATAATTAAAATATAAGTAGCACACTTTCAGATTTGGTATTTGATTTATGTATTTTGAAAATAGTTTGGATTTAGTAGTGATAATAGCCATTCATATTTTTACTTTGGCCAACACATGCAAATTGACATAAAATAAATAATTTCATTTTAAAATTTGAATTTCAAAGCTATGAATGCATGAAATCACATGGCATGCAACTTAACATATTGAGAAAGATCTAGTGCAATGAAAGCATGTAAACAAATTCACTTCACTTAAATCCTAAAGATATTCTTATAGAATAAGAAACTTAGAATAAATCAAAGTGAATTTCAAAGTGATTTTTGTTTAGTTTGAAGTTTGATTTAATTTTGAAAAGGTGAGATGAGTTTGTTGTTCCTAACCCATTTTCACATGTGTTTGATATTTTTGTTTAATTTTTAGGTAATTAGATCCATTTTTATGTGTTGATTAGGTTAAGGTATGAATTAAGTAGCTTAATTAATCCTTACCTACACCACCTTAGAAGAATTAACTAAATAATTTTGAGCCAATGAGATGACATAAAACCCATAAAGAATTTAAATTTGTAATGCACCTAATAATGAAAAGGTCTAATGCAATTTGGCTCACAATTAAAAGTTAATTAAGTTAAGGGGTTTAGCTTAAGTAATTTCAAAATACCCTTTCATACATGTGAATTAGATCTTCATTTCCTTAATTAAACTTAGGCTATTAAACACCTAAGTATCTACCCAAGGTAGATTAATTAAGTTATGGAACTTTTTAGAATTTTTGAAAATTGATTAAGGTGATAATTAATGAATTAACCTTTAATTAAGAAGAGATTAAGGAGATAAGAGGGGGTTTAAGAAATAGCTTGGGGGAAATGCCCCAAAATTATTTTATAAATCTCATACTTACTGGATCTGACCTTAATCAATCCTAATCATTGGATAAATCCACTAATCATACCCTAATTATGCTTAATTACATGAAAGAGGTAATTAGGGAATGAAATAGAAATTTCTTCAATTGAGCCCTCAATAAATCTCAAGAAAATTAGGGGAGGCAGATGTCATCCCCTAAAATAAATCCCAAAAATTTGAGATTAATTGATGACCTAATTAAAGGATAATTAGCTAATTAAGATTCTCAAAGAAATCCAAATTCAGAGAAAGGGTAATTCAAAATCCATTGAAATTATTTTTAAAATATTCTAGATGAAATTATCTTTCCATAGCATTTTTTCTTTTATTTTTCTGATTTTTCTAGAGGGAATTATGAATTTTAAAAGTTCTCTGAATTAATTAGGAATTAATTAATACACTTAACTAATCCCTGATTAATCCTTAGCTCATGGCGCGACGCGTGGTGGTGGTGGTCAACGCGCTTTACATGTGTCGCGTCATGAGGGGACAACTTAAGTTGTCACCTCACAAAGGTGGCGGCGGCGAACACGCTTATATTCCCTACCGTCTCGATCAAAGATCGAACGGCTGAGGATTCCCCCGCAATTTATAAAGGTTAAATGAGATCTAAATGTGTTAAATAATCTCAGTCATCCATCTAAAATGCAAGGATGGACGGTTGAGATGAGCCAAGTTCTTCCCCTTGATCAACAGAGACCATCCATGTTCAAGGGAAAGATCCAAGCTCGATCTAGCATGGAATCACTCCAAAATCAACCCACACCATCTAAAGGTAGAGAGCGGCAAATCCAATGTTCAAAATTCGATGAGGTGAAAATTTCTTTCACAAAGCTCCACACCACATTAAGTTTAGTGATTGAAAAATTCCATACCTCGCCGGAGGTGATCACTGGCACTAGAGATCGATGAGGTAGCTTCTTCTGGTAGAGGCGGAGCCCTGCTGAAATTCTTAGGCCTTGGGATTGAGTGGATCAATGGGTAGACCAACTCCTCCTTGCTTGGGCTTCAACTTTGATCCAATTGAGCTCTTGCTTGCTATGGGAACTCCAATAGAAGCCTAGGTGCACTCGACTGAGCTCCTATATGAAGTGTGCAAGAGCAATTGGAAAGAGATCAAGTGTGGAGAAAAGTAGCTAATGGATTGAGCTCCCCTATTTTTACACTATGCAAAATTGAGAATTAGGGAATTCAAATCCTCTCTAAGAAGCTTGGGAGTGCTCTCTGATGATTGCTCTGGGTTCCTAAGCTTCAATCGACAAAGGGCAAGTAAAAAATTTCATTGAATTAGGGGAGTATATCTCCCCCTATGGAAATCAGACGGTCGACACCTCCTTTGCTATTTTGATCCAATTGATGAGATTGGGAGGATTGTTTTGAGTGTGCACATGGTTGGTTTGATCCCAAGTAATGGATTGCTAACTTCCCATGTGCTGAATTTAAGCTTAAGAGGGAATTTGAAAACTAAATTTCAAGCTAGGTGGTTGGGTTTGGACTAGGGGCCAAATGGGCTGACCCAAACCCATTAGGTTGGGTGAACCACTCATCACTAAGTCCCCTTGAGCTTTTAGTAAAACCTCAAGTGATTGTGAAGAGGGTATGACTAAAATACCCATGGGATACGACAAAATTTGTTCTATGGCCTAGGGGTAGGATGTTCATTTTGCTATTTTACTACTTTGGACATGTTGGGTATGTGGAGAAACTAGGTTTGGCCAAGTTTCAATGGATTTGGAATCCATTCGATAGGGTTTGGCTCATGTTGATCCATTTTGATTAAAATGAGTCAACTTGACTAATAGGTCAAATTGGGTCAAACCAAGGGTTGGGTCAAGTTCATATGACCATTTGAAATATTTTGGTGGCTTTGGTTTTGTTCAATTTGGATTAGTTTTGGTTTTGGCTCATATGACTTCATTTATGTCAAATGGGTCAAGTTGACCTATTTGACCCATTCGACCTATTTGGGGTAAGTCAAGGGTAGGTTTAGGTATGGTGGATTGGTATCTTTATTTCTAATCAATTTGGGTTCAGTTTAATTTTGGCTCAACATGACCCCTTTAGGTCATGTTGGGTCTAAGGTCAATTGGGCTAGGTTAGGTCTAGTTGGCCAATTGAGGCTTTGGTCAAGTTCCACAAGTGATTTGGAATGAACTTGATCCAATGGTTTGGATCAATTTGGCTTAGATCAAGTTTTGACACATTTTGGCCCTTTAGGTCAAAATGAGTCAACTTGGGTCCAGTGGGCCAATTGGGCTAAGCTAGGCTCAAATGTTGGCTTGGTCAAGTTCAAACATAGGTCATGAGTGAACTTAGATCAATGGTTTCAATCAATTTAGCCTATGGTGGAATTTTACAATGTAAGATTTCTTTTGGTTAAGTGTTGACTTGGTCAACCCTTAGGTTTGACTTAGTTTGACCTAATTTGATTGATTGATCATCCCATGGTGATTGTTGATCATGATGAGAGGGATATATGATTTTGGTTCAATTCAATTTGGCTCATAAGGGTGCTTTAGGTCACTTTGGGTCAAGTGAGCCTAAGTGGGTCGAATGACTTGATCAAAGCTTGATTTGAACTTGGTTGATCTTGTATATGGACTTATAATTGAAATATAAATCCATTTACAAGTGGTTTGAAATCAAATAGGTTTTGATCCATTTGAAAATTTCATATTCAAAGGAAGATTATGAAGAGGTTTTGGGTTTGATTTTTGATTTGAGTTTTGATTGAGTGATTGAGGTTTGAATTTATATATGAGCTAATGATTGTAAGTTTGATTGAAGTATGAGAGAAAATCAAGAGTTTGGCTTGATTTGAAATTGATTTGGCTAAGTTCAAGATTTTGGCTTGAAAGGCTTAGATTTGATTTTGAGTGGATTTTAGTTTGATTTTTGGAATAGTTTTTGATTATTTGAATCTATATTTCATTTATATATGTATATATAAAGGAGAATATAAATGGATCATGAGAAAATTTCAAGGATTTTAAGTGGTTTAATCATGATTTGAGCTAAATCCATTAAAAGGGGATTTAAAGGATTTAAGGCAATTTTTAAGGATTTTAAATTTGGAATTTAATTTTTGGATTGTATTTAATTGATATATATTTATATTTCATTTATATATGAGAATATAAATGAAAATATAAATAAGTTTTGAGAAAATCCCAAGGGTTTGAACAGGTTTGATCAATATTTAGGTTAAATCCATTAAAGGGAATTTAAAGGATTTAAGAAAAATTTCATGAATTGATTTTGAATTTGAATTTGATTTGATGGGTTTGAATTTATACTTCATTTATATATGTGCATATAAATGAGAATATAAATGGATCATGAGAAAATATCAAAGATTTGGTTTGGTTTTGATTGCTTTGGGTTAAGTCCTTAAGGGAGGCTTAAGGACTTAGGCAAAATTTGGACTTAGAAATTTTTTGATGGATTTTGATCATGAGCTTCAATCATAGATTTCAATCATGGATTTCAATCATGGATTTCAATCATGGGATTGATTTGAGTTTTGTGAAAATCAAATTGAATTGATTTGTAGTTTGACTTGAAAGAAGGAAGGTGAGGAGTTGTTCAAGCTAAGGGTAGGCAAGTTTTTCCTAACACTCCTAAGGCATGACCTATTCCTATGGCTAACTCTTCTAAGTCTCTAGGGCTAGGTTGGAGTATCCACCTAATCACTAGAGGTGTCTTAAGACTAAGGAACTCTTAAAGTTTAAGATGAATCTTATGTCTAAGATGGAGGTGTTAAGAGCTCATTCTAAAATTGAGGTTAACAAAGGGCGCCTGATAGGTGTGGTGTGATTGACCAGGTACACCGCATGTATTGGTGTTGACCGAAATGATCAACAACATCGAAGGATCATAAGCATTAGCAGAAATAATTTGTCCTTAACCCAAGGAGTAGAAAGAATCCAGACCCTAATGCAATGTGGTTCTACTTATTTCCAAGACATAAGAGAGAGGGAAAAAAATCCACCAAGGGATAAAGTGTGAACCTTCCACTAGGGAAGCAAGTTCAAGTCATCCATAAGTTGATGAGAAGTTTGATTTGGGTTCCGCTGAGGAAAGAGGGTTAGATTTGTTTTCATTTGTTGTTTGTTGAATTTGTTTTGGTTTATTTTTTACACTCCATGGGGATAGAAAGATGAACTCTTCATTAGGGAAGCAAGTTCAAGTTATCCATAGGGAGGGATTATGAAATCCACTGGTGGATCAGAATTCTAGATCCATTGGGGGATTAGAAAGATTTGCATCTCAAAGGAGAAGCAAAAGAAGTGATTTAGATTGGTTGATTTATTTGTTTTGTTTCTTTGGATCTATTTATTTCAAATTTTTAGATTTTAGATTTTGAGATGGACCCTGCTAGTTTGCAATGAATTGCACTGAGTAGAAGCTACGGAGGCTTAGACCTAACTCAGATTTACCAATCCAAAGGGGTAGTCTACTAAACACACAGTAGGACTAGCCAAATAAAGGGATGCCCTTCGGTATATAACAACTGTACTAGGAGGAAAGTATAGTAGACTTACATCCAAAGTAGGAACCAGTTGCTGGGGTGGTCTATTGGCAAGGCAATATATTGAACCCAACTTAGGGCTGACTATTGAGTGAATATCACTGGGGGACTTAGATCGACTCAAGATAGCCAAAGATAAATTTCTTTTTTAGATTTATTTTGATTTGATTATGATCCTATTGGTTTATGATGAACTGCACTGAGTAGGGGCCATTGAGGCCTAAACCTAACTCAGATTTACCAATTTAAAGGGAATAGTCTACCAACCACAAGGTAGGACTATCCAACCAAAAGAGTGTCTTTCAGTTTACAATTGTTAAGTTTTAAGAAGAAAGCGTGGGGACTCACATCTTCTAGAAACATGGAACCACTAAGGTGATTGGTTGCCAAAGCAATGGATCAAACCTGACCTAGGGCTGACTATTGAGTGAATGCCGCTGGGAGACTTAAATCAACTCAAAGATAGTCAAAGATTAATTTCATTTTTATATTTGTTTTAGTGAATCCTATTAGTTTGCGATGAATTGCACTGAATAGGGGCCATGGAGGCCTAGACCTAACTCAGATTTACCAATCCAAAGGGAGTATTCTACCAACCATAAGGTAGGACTATCTAACTAAAGGAGTGTCTTTCGGTTTGCAATGGTCAAGTTTTAAGAAGAAAGCACGGGGACTCACATCTTCTAGAAACAAGGAACCACTAGGGTGATCGATTATTTTGGACAACAAATCAAACCTGACTTAGGGCTGACTATTGAGTGAATGCTGCTAGGGGACTTAAATCAACATAAAGATAGTCAAAGATTAATTTCATTTTTATATTTTTTTAGTGAATCCTATAGGTTTGTGATGAATTGCATTGAATAGGGGCCATGGAGGCCTAGACCTAACTTAGATTTACCAATCCAAAGGGAGTGGTCTACTAACTACATGGTAGGACTATTCAACTAAAGGAGTGCATTTCAGTTTACAATGGTCAAGTTTTTAGAGGAAAGTGTGGGGACTCGTATCTTCTAGAAATAAGGAACCACTGGGGTGATTGGTTGGCAGAGCAACAGATCAAACTTGACCTAGGGCTGACTATTGAGTGAATACCACTAGGGACATAAGTCAACTCAAGATAATCAAGATTAGTTTCATTTCTTTTTATATTGTATTTTAGTTTGATGGATTCCATTGGTTTGTCATGGATCACACCGAAGGAGCTATCGCTGACCTATCTCTGATTCAACCAAAGGGAGTAGCTTTCCAACTGATGGTAGAGCTATCTGATCGAAGGAGTGCCTTTCGGATTGCAATGATCAATTGAAGGGAAGAAAGCTTGGGGACTGACATCTTCCACTACAAAAGACCACTGGGGTGATCAGTTGGGCAACAAATCGAACCCGACCTAGGGTTGCTTGTCGATTTGCGACAGTCATGCTAGAAAGAATGTGCCATAATTTATATGTTCCAAAGCGGAATGACTATCGGGGTAACATGCTTGTGGCAAAATAGATTGACCCTAACCTAAGGGCAACTACAGAGTGAGTACCGACCCGGGGATTTATCTCAACTCAACTAGTCAGACAATTCCTATAGAGAGTTCTGCTGACACTGCCCTAAAGATAGGATGCCAGCTTGGGAAGAGGGGCCCTTTGGGGGCTTGATTTCCTAATCCACAAGTGAATTAATTTTGTTTGATTTGATTTAGTTTTATCAAGGACCCTGGTTTACGAGGGATCAAATTGAGAAGGAGCTTATATCGCCTCTAACCTCACCTATCTGATTTCAACCAAGGGAAAATTTGCAAATATGTTGAACAAAATCTCCAACCATAGGGGTGGTTACTAGGAAAGGGGCATTGTTCAATCCAGAAGTAACCCAGGTAGTGTTTAAATGGGGTTGCAAAGGACATGATCCAAATAGAGTGCCCACAGGGGATGGGGCTGCTAAAGGGATTAATCCAACACCCTAGAAAATGATATGGCTAGTCATATATCTAATTGGTATTTGGTGTCCAACTCAAGGAGAAAGCACGAGGACTCATATCTGCCAATAGTGGTGTACTCATTGGGTGAGTCGCTATCAGCATAGCGAACATCAACCAACCTAAGGTGCCCTTCAGTTTGCAACAATCAGCCTAGGAAGAAAGCTCGGGGACTCACATCCTCCTATAGCGGAATTGATTACTAGGATAGTCTATCTTCGACTCAATAAGTGTTATCCGACTTAGGGTGACTATTAAGTGAATGCCACTAGGGGACTTATATCAACTTAAAAGTAGTCAAGAGGAAATGAGCCTCTGGGGGACTTACCCTAAACATCAAATATACTCAACTTAGTTAGTGCATGATGGCTAGTTCAAGAAGAAAGCAGGGGACTCACATCTTCTTAAGAAAAGTCAACATAAAGTACCTTACTAGCTGGGCAGTGGAGCCAACCATACTAACAAGGCGCTCGTTGGTTTGTAATGATCAAGTTAGAAAGAAAGCGTGGGGACTCACATCCTCTAACAAATGATCACTGGGGTGACATACTAGCAAGATAGCATGTAGACCTGACCTAGAGCTGCTAATGAGTGAGTGCCACAGGGGGCTTCCTCTCACATCGAAGAAGCCTGAGAAAAAAGAGTTGTGTTTTTTGTGTGCATTTGTTAAAGTAATAGGATGTCTTTAGGGGACTCTTACACCAACCTTAAAACACGTTGGGGGAAATATGAAATGATGCCATGGATGGCAACAAGATTCCCACTTAGAAAGGATGCCATTAGGGTTCTCTTACACCTAACTTAGTTGTGCTAATCAAAATAGGATGCCGCTTAGGTTCTCTCACACCTATTCTAATAACATTGGGAGGTTGTGTTTATGATGTGAAAGAGGGTTAGGATGCCACTGGGGGACTCTTACACCTACCCTAAACATGTCATGGTGGATTCGTAAGATAAGTAAACAACACTTCGAAATGAAGAGAAGATTTGATGAATGGAATCCGATTTTTGTTCTTTTTATTAATGAATATTTTCAAACATGATTTATTTCATAGGTAATATTTCTTTAGATAGAACCCATTAATTACAAGCATCTAGTGTTCCCCTTTACAATCAATAAGCTGATAAGATCCTCTTTGGTAAGCCTTCACTATAGCATAGGGGCCTTCCCAAGTGGGTTCAAAGTTGCCTCCAATCTTTCGATGGGCAACAATTGATCTTCTTAGGACTAACATAAGTTCTCCTACTTAGAAAGACCTAGGTCGGATCCGCTTATTGTGAGCTTGAATCATTTTGACCTTGTACGACTCGAGGTTTTGGCACGCCCGTAGGCGACTCTCCTCTAAACCTTTGAGCTCTTCTAACCGTAACTTTGCATTCTACTCTGTAGTGATCTTGTTGCCCAGTGCTATTCTTAGTGATGGGAGTTGAACTTCTAAAGGTAGAACGACTTCAGACCCATACACTAAAGAAAATGGGGTTGACTGAGTTGGAGTCCGATGTAGTGTGGTAGGTCCATAAGGCTTCAACCAACTACTCATGTCACTATCATTTGTTATAATCAAGAGTTTTCCTCATTATCTGGATGAAAGTTTTGTTGAATGCGTCTGCTAAGCCATTTGCTATAGGGTAGTAGATGGTAGAGTATCTCCAGTTTATACCATGTCTTCTAGCAAAGTTGTTGATCTTCATACTTTTGAATGCAGTATCATTATTGAATATAATTCATCGAGGCACCCCGAACCTATATACGATATGATTCTTGAAAAATTGAAGCACATGTTGAGCTATGACCTCTCTAAGTGGGATGGCTTCCGTCCACCTGGAAAAATAGTCGGTGACAGCTAGAATGAATCGGTGACCCTTGGAAGAAGGAGGATCGATTGGACACACAATGTCGATACCCCAGCACTCAAATGGCCATGAGGCCAATGTAGGGTGTAGAATGTTAGGTGGTTGGTGGAGGACCACACCGTGTACATGACACTGATGGCATCTTCTAGCTACATCCATGTAGTCTGAAATCATAGAAGGCCAGTAGTATCCTAGTCTCTTGATCTTCATCTTCATCTTCAATCTGGATTGATGAGCTCTGCAAAGACCTGCATGTATCTTGATTACAATTGCATGAGCTTCGTGTTTTTCTAAATAAAGTAACCATATTTGATCAAAGGACTGTCGGTACAAGGTGCCATCAATGAGAGCATAGGAGAGAGCTCTCTATTTCACCTGATGGGTTTGTGATTTCTCTTGAGGTAGTTTATCGATATTCAAGTAGTCTATGAACGGTTGCCTCCAATCCAACTTCTCGTCCTTTTTGTCAACGATAACTTCCCCTTCAAGAGAAAGCCTCTCGATGTGTTCATCATCAATAAGAGATAAAACTTGTCTATTTTTGACCCTTATTAGAAAGGACTCATCTTCCGGACATGTCAATTCTTTGGTAAGTTTGGCCAAAGCATCTACTATTGTGTTCTCTACTCGGGGAACCTTGTAGATGATAACTTGAGGAATCTGGGCCAACAACTTCATGGTATACTCATAGTAGTGACGAAGCTTGGGTTTGAGAATCTTGTATGACCTAGCGATCTGGTTGATAACCAACTGAGAATCCCCATAGATGTTAATGCTTTTGACATTGATAGTGATGATTAACTCAAGATCGACAATTCAAAGCCTCATACTCTTCATTGTTGGTGCAGGGGTTGGAAAGATAGTATGAGAATCTCATCGCATCACGGTTTGGAGTTAGAAGAACTATTCCTACCCCTGCCTTACTTGGGAGAATAGATCATGGTGCTTCACCTTTAATAAAAGAAGCAGCACCATCAAAATACATCTCCCATCGCTGGTTTTGTCCTGCCCTAAGTTCATGATTTGTTCATCGGGAGATCATCACTAAGCGGAGAATCAGGAGTGCTAAGAAATCGCTGCGACTTTTTACATGGAGGGGTACAAAATTGATATCAAACTATGAGAGAATCATGGACCAGTGAGCCAAACGTCTGGATAGTGTTGGTCGTGTCATGAGATACTGTAGTGGATTTATCTTGGAGATCAAGTTCACCTTGTGAGAAAGCATATAGTGGTCGTAGCTTTTGGGAGGCAAAGATCAAAGCTAGGAAATGTTTCTCAATAGGTGGATAGTTTGCTTCAACAAGGATCAGACGATGGCTGAGGTAGTAGAGGGCACTCTCTTTTCCTTCGTCATTGGCTTGGGCAAACAGAGCATCGAGAAAGTCATCCAATGTAGCAGTGTAAAGGATGAGTGGCCTACCCAGGATAGGGGCTGCGAGAACTGGCGGCTTCACCAAGAACTGGTTGATATCTTCGAATGCGTGCTGGAATTTGTCATCCCACTTGAACTTAGCATCCTTTTTGACAAGTGCAGAGAAAGGCTTGAATCTCCCCAATAGGTTAGAATAAAGCGTCTTAGATACGACAGCTGCCCTTGAAAGGATCTGAGTTGAGTTAAACTCTTAGGAGGTGGCATTTCTAAGATAGTTTTAATCTTTTTAGGATCTATTTTTGCTCCAGTGTCAAACAACAAACCCAAGGAATTTCCCTGAAGTGACTCTGAATGCACACTTCAGGGGATTCATTTCTTAGATAGCTTTAATCATTCAAAAACTACTCTCAAGTCAAAGTGGTTGTCTTCTTTTTCTTTGTTTTTGACTACTAGATTATCAACGTAGCACTCAACCTGATGATGGATGAGTTTGTAGAAGATCTGAGTCATGGCTCGTTGGTATGTAGCACTAGCATTTTTAAGGCCGAAAAGGCATGACCCTATAATGATTTTAATCGGGTTTTGTTTCTTTCATCTTTGAGGAGACATCTTGATTTGGTTATAGCGGATGATCCATCCATGAAAGAGAAGACGCATGAGATGAGGTAATGTCCCCTAAAGCCAACATCAGTTTTTTGACTTAAATGACGTTGTTCAATTTCGATCGCGCGTCTAGGAGCTTGCTTAATAAGGGTAATGTTAGGGTCTTGCTAGCTTTGGAGCGTCGAGAGATAATATGGGCATTTCTTCATAACTCCATGTGAAGCAGTCTTTAAACTCAGTCAATAGCCTAACTAAGTCATTCATTTCTCCTTCATTTTGCAATGAACTGATGTACGTCGGGTGAGGATTTTCTTTTGTCCCGAGGTTAATTTCTTTGAGCTAGTTTATTGTTGAATGGATTTCTTCTTCAAATTCTGGAGGTGCATCTTTGACTTAAAGATCATTTGGATCATCTGAGATTTCTAAACACACATTCTCATAAGAGTTGAGGATGTGTGAAAAGAACCTATTAAACTCCAAATGGTTGGTAACAACCAAATAATAATTGTCATCATCGACTGGGCCCACTATAGAATCTAACAGCTTTTGATTGTGTTTTTTTATAATTTTTTTCAAAGTACTCTTTCTGCTTGGACCAAGTGTGAGGAACCAAACCTTTCTGTATAAGATTTTGAACACAAGGAGAGTAAAAATCAACTGGCAATTCCATTAATTCTTTAAAAGTATCCTCCTCAAGTTCTACATCAACTTCAAGACTTAAGGAGGATGATCCCAAAAAGAACCTCTTCTGCTTCATGTCAATGGAAGACTTAGGGACTTCCTTAACTACTAAACCTTTAACTTTTTGAGATAAAAGTGAGGTAAGAACTAAGGTCCCCAACTGCTACCTAATAGTTCTACATAAATCAAATTCGAATGCTTTGCTTTGCCTGGAGGCCTGGTCTTCGTCACTATCTGGAATGAAATTCACATCCAATGGAACCCACTGAGAGGGGTTGGCTGGTATACTAATCACATTAGACTCATCCTTAGAGCTAGATTCCAATCATATGTGAATAGTAGGGTACTCCTGTGGACTGGAACACGACCTCTGTTAGCTGAAGGCCAACTAGGGGGTCTCCCACCCCTAGAACTACCTCTGTTTCTACCTCTACCTCTGCCTAGTGGAGGTTGAGCCATTCTACCCACCCATCCATATGATGGAATAGACTGTGGGTGGAATGTGAGATGCGGTTCTATTTCATTCGCATTTTCCCATTCTTGTGGACTCAACTTTTATTTTTCTTTTCATTTTCTTTTACCGTTTCTTTTTCTTGATTTTCTTTCTCTTTCGAATTTGCATTTGAATTTTTTCCAAATTCACGAGAAAGGGTGTGTTGAGGAAGATAGTAGGTAGCATCATCATAGATCTTAACCTCTCTAACTAGAATGGATTTTCATCACTGTTGACCTGATATTCAATTCCATCCTTTTTGAACTTGATGCTCTGATAAAGAGAGGATGGAATGATCTTGTTCTGATGTATCCAAAGCCTACTGAACAAAGTAGTGAACGAAGTATTCGAATCAATGATGTAGAAATTGGCTTCAGTCTTCCAGTTACTGATCTCCAAAGGTAACACTATAGAACCTAAAGCCCACTCACCTTGATCATTGAATGCTCTCAACATCATCTGATCTCCTCAGAGTGCGGAGATGTCGATCTTCAAATAGGCAAGGGTCTTTAGACTTATAATGTTCACTGATGCACCTGCGTTCATGAGAACTCTGCCGAGTCTAAACCTGTCCATGTCGATTGTGATGTAGAGGGGACAGTTGTGCTCCAAATCCCCTAGTAGAAGGTCTTCATCTGTGAAGGTAATCCTGTGGGCTTCTTTTATATAGTGTGCTTCCTCACTTATAGCGGTCAGCTGAGCTAAGCATATTTTGGGATCAAGTAGAGCCTTGATTAGTGATTCCCTCATCTCTTTAGATAAGACAAGGGCATCGTATATGCTTAGCTTAGATGTCAACTTTCTTAGATGAGAAAGGACATTGTAGTCCACCTTTGGCTAGTCTTCCACAAGCATACCCAAGGATGGAGCATCCTGTGGAAGGACTTCTCGATCTTCAATACCAATGACTTGTTTCCTTCTATCTCGAGGTGCTACCCTAAGAGGTAGAATCTTACCACTACAGAGATTGACTTCGGTGATCTCTTGAGGCAAGGTGGTGGAAGGTTCTACATGCACTTCAGGCTCACCTACAACTTCTCCTATGGGACCCTCAGAATCGGATGATTCCAAGTCTATCTCAAGAGGTGAACCCATAGTGTTTAGAGTTAGAAAGTCCAATTCTGAATTAGAAAGAGGAAGATCAAATTGTTATATTTATTTAGACTTGAAGAGTTATCGTTAGGAGTAGAAGAAGATAACCCATCAGAAGTGACACAAATATAATTCAAGCTAGTTTTATTCTTCAATTTCTTAGAAGTATTTGGAGGTACAAAGTAGAAGTCAAGTAAAGTGAGTGGAGTAAGGGATTTGATGCCCTCATCTACTAATACAAGAGTTCTACTAGTAGAAGAAACAGAAGAGCTAGCTAAAATGGTAGAAGCTGCCGGTGTGGAAATTGTAACTGAAGGCTGGAGGTTGGACACGGTCGGTGGCTATGCTAAAGGGCTATCCGGTCACATTTGCTTTCTCATTGAGCTCCCCTTTTCTTGAGTTGGCTCTGGAAACTTGCAAACCTTCCTTGATGTTGGAGGTTTGAGCTGGCTCAGGCACTTGTAAGGAAAGTTTTTTTTTTTTTGAGACAATTTTCTTAGAGGTTTTGGATAAAGAGATATCCCAACCTTCTTTAGTTTTGGAAGGATCACAAATATCCACAAGGATTACCCTAATAGAACTAGATGGTTGTTCCATAAGGTATTTCTTTGGGATGACTATAGCATCAATCTTGAAGCTGTGTTCAAGCCAGCCCTTAAATATGAGGCAATCTTCCAAAATATTACCTAACATACGGTGGCAGGGGCAAAAGTTAGAATCATGGCTTTTGCCCACTTCCTCCGGTCTCCTAGGTTCGGGTAGCTAAAAATCAGGCTTCTTTAAGAGATTCTTAAAGATCATCCTAATTACTTCCCTCTTAAATGAATAAGTTTTGTTAAGTTTATCCAAAAGAGTAGGTGGACCGTAGCTACTTGGTGGCGGGTATATGTACCGCTACTGCTGATGATGTGGCTGAGGAGGAGGTGGTGCAGGCCATGGAGGATGTTGTGGCGGCCGGTAGGGCTGCCTCGGTGGTGGTGGAGGAGGTGGAAGAAACAGTTGCAGAGCATGAGGTCTCTCAAACTACTCCATGGCCAGCTATTTCCCCTTGTCTACTACTATCATTACTCTGAGTTTCTTCTCATATACCTTCTGCCGCTTCGACTTTGTTGGTAGATCTAGAGAAGGCAACTATTTGGCCTCTCCTTTTAAGCTAGCCGCCTTGTTGTTTAATTTCTCAAAAATTTTGATGGTGAAACCTTTGAGCATGAAAGTGACTGGGCCATGGATATTCTTAAGCAGAATCTCGATGGCATGTTGTTCAAACAGCTGAGGTTCACATTTTATACTCAAACTATACCATCTGAGAATGTAATCAACGAGGGACTCACCATGGTTTTGTTGAGCCACAATGAGATTGCCAACAATGACCCTTTGCTGAGCTCCAACAAACCTCTAGATAAAGAGTTGCTCCAACTCAGCAAAAGTCATTGCTGAATTATTGGGAAGTTCAGCATACCAATTAAAAGCTATCCCTTCTATCCTACTGATGAAGAGACGGAAGAGTAAAGTGTCACTGCCACCAATGTGGTAACAACTAGCTCTGAAATGCGCAATATGCTGTCTTGGGTTTCCACTGCCATCAAAGCTTTTGAAAGAAGGAAGCACGAAACCCTTAGGATATTGGATGACAATGAATTCCTCTTAATAGGGTATGCCCTTTGGAACTGATGATCCTCCTCAAGCTTGAGCCCATGCTTCTCCCACCTGCTGCTCAACCATGCTCTTGATATCTTTTTCCTATTTGGAGGTACTATCCACTACCTTCCTATACATGCTGGTGCTACCTTGCTCTATTGGAGGTAAAGTCTTGGCTGGATCCAAGACATGCACCAACTCTGGCTGACTGATCTTAGCTATGGTAGGATGAACTGTCAGGGCCTGATTTGCAATGCTAAGACAACTACTAATAGATCTTCAAGCCTCTTCTCCATCCTATATTTTTTTTCATACTTCTACTTTATCTGTGCTAGGAGGTGTTGGGTCGAGTAGGTTGTGTCTTCCTCCTTGGTCGGCACCTTCCATTCTGCTCTCTGGGAGGGATCCCGGTGTTACCATGCAAACACCTACTGAATCTCCCAACAAATCATCTTCATTGGGATCAAAGCTGATCTTCTTCTCATCTGACAAGTCATATCCTAGGATCTCTTTCTTCTCCATGAGATAATGGGCTACTATAGCATCCAGAGAACGATCTATCTGAACTGGCACAAATGACTTTAGGCGGTGGTGGGATCATCTTGTGAGGCACAAGACCTCCTACTGAGAGTTAACCTTGTGTGGGCTATTTGGAAGAAATACACTCGATCATCATATGGGTGACACTCCTAGGAGGATCTATCATCATGGGTGCAACTGGGATGTCATCTTCTCCCTCGATAACTACTATCTCTATCGTATGTTGTGGTGGCGATGGTGGATGACCCGATGCCGGGTCACCATTCCTTTCCTCGGTAGGTCGATGGGAGTTTGGCCTTGCCACAGTAGGTGGTGTAGATGGAGCGGGATCCCTTGGCCTTAATCGAATCACCATTGGGGGTCTCTTCTCCCCAGATATGACCTTCATGGCCTTTGGTGGACAGGAGATGCTGGAACTTGAACCAGAGATGGTGGACAGGGGCTAGAGCCGTATGGTGGAGACACCAGTGACTCTCTCTGCATAGGAGTCCTCTTTCTATGATGGGTGGGTACCATCAGCAGAATGTTGTCGGTGTGGCCTCGAACCTATCTGGAAAGTCGGAGGGCTAAAGCTGGCCTCACAACCTACATCTCTCCCTACTAGTAATGTCGGCACGCCTCCGCCCTCTCCTATCTAATATGCTTCCCCATGCTACAGGGGATAACGGATCTCAAATCAAATTGATGCCCGGACTCATATCGTCCATAGGCTCCACCAACTTGTAGAACTAAACGGAGGCTGACATATGACCTCCTCCACTAATGGTGGCCCATGGTGGAGGTGAAGCAGAAATCCTCCTAGCATCCTCTCTGTCAACCCAGAGAGAGGATGGATTGAGTTCGCTGTAACCAGTAGGGAAACCATCAAAGCAGATCCTCCACAACAGACCAGGTAGTGCCTCCATCTTCCTAGCGATGCAAGTATGGTACCACTTTATCATGCGATTCTTATTTCTCCTTTGGGTTTAGGCAGTAGGAGAGCTAGACCCAACCTCAGAGACCATCCGGGATCGGGAGCCTTCCCCTTGGAAGGTGCTAGTGAGTGGGTGTTAGCCTGGCAGGCGACGGGAACCATGGGGTGCAGATCGCCATCCATGTCAGGTCTTCTGTGGGAACTACCAATGCCTTCCTCTTCAGTGAGGGAATCTTAGAATTTGATGACATGTCAACCTGAATGGCTGGCTCCTGTCAGGCCTCTATGCTCCTACTAACAATCATGAAGGGAGTGCCCTCACAGGTAATCCTGGCCACCTCAAAACCTTGATTGAAGTGGATGAGGTGGGCATAGTGAGAGCATGGGAAGTTGACTGATCTAGGGCCAGATCCATCTTATGGGGAAAGGTAAACACATATCTCTGAGCAACCATTGTTATCAACTGAAATTGAAACTAAACTATAACTGAAACTGACACTGAATGAAAGTCTGCAATGTTGAAAATAAACTTAAATTAGATTCTGTTGATTTTGAATTCGAATTTAGAATTTGAACCCATACTCAACATCTTGAAAGTATTAAGTCGGGCTCAAATGGATTTGGAATAGATTTTGAGATTTGATTGGAAAGAGGAATTTTTTTAATATAAAATCCACTTTCAACAAATTTGAATATACTGAAAAATGGATTCAAATATTTTTTGGAGAGATGCTTCCATAGGTTCATATTTGAATTTTGATTTTTATTTTGAATTTGTGATTTTTGGGTTTTACTCATTTAGCAAATTTGGGTATGCTAAATGAGGTGTTTGAAAATAATTTCTTCTTTTTCTTTGTTTGCTTTGTTTTGAGAACCATTTGTAATTTGAAAATGGAACTCTCATTTAGCAAATTTAGGTATGCTAAATGCGGAATCCAAATGTGTTTTGTTTTTGAAATTTTTTGAAAATAGGATTCTTAACAAATTTATGTATGCTAAGGAAATACTAATGTATTTCTTTTTTGTTTTGGATTTTGTTTTGAAAATGGAGACTCACTTTAGAAAATGTGGTATGCTAAAATGAAGTTCCAATGTGTTTCTTTTTTTTGAATTTTGTTTTAAAAATGAAAACTTCACTTCAGCAAATGTGGTATGCTAAAATGAAGTTCCAATCTGTTTTGAAATTTTGTGAAATGGACACTTGACTTAGAAAATTTGAGTATGCTAAATGAAATTCCAAAGATGTGTTTCAAATTTTGTTTTGAAAAATGGAGACTTCACTTTAGCAAATGTGGTATGCCAAAATGAAGTTCTGATGTGTTTCTTTTGTTTTGAAAAATGAGGACTTCACTTTAGCAAATATGGTATGCAAAAATGAAGTTCCAATGTGTTTCTTTTGTTTCGAATTTTATTTTGAAAATGGAGATTTCACTTTAGCAAATGTGGTATGCCAAAATGAAGTTCTAATGTGTTTCTTTATTTTTTGAATTTTGTTTTAAAAAATGGAGACTTCACTTTAGCAAATATGGTATGCTAAAATGAAGTACCAAAATTGTTTTGAAAATTTTGTTGTGTTTTGTTGATTTTGAAAAGAAAGATTTCCATTTAACAAATTTGGATATGTTAGATGGAAATCAATTATGTTTCATTTTTCAATGATGTATTTTCATGTGTGATTTTTTCTTTTTGAAAAAGGAAATTCCAACCTAGCCATATATGGAATATGTTAAGTGGCATTTCAAAATAATGTCATTTTATTTGGAAATGAAATCTTCATTCAATAAATTTGGGTATATTGAATGAGATGTTCATATGTGCTTTTTTGAAAATTTATTTTTGATTTTGATTAAAAATGAAACCTCCATTTAATAAATGTGGGTATATTGAATGGAGAGGTTTCATATGTGCTTTTTGAAAATTTACTTTTGATTTTGATTGAAAATGAAACCTCCATTCAATAAATGTGTGCATATTGAATGGAGAGGTTTTATATGTGATTTTTGAAAATTTGAAAATTTTAACTTGACACATGTGGAATGTGTTGAGTGGAATTTCAAAGTTGTGGTTTTGACTTGAAGATGTAACATCCATTCAACATATTTGGGTATGTTGAATGGAAAGGCCCATCTTCAAATTTTGTGCTTTTTGAAAGTTTAGGAATGTTGGAATTTTTTTATTTTTGGAAGTGAGTCTTCATCAAAATGAATTGAGTGAAGAAGTTCATTTGTGCTTTTGGAAGTTTATAATTGTTGGTTTTATTTTTGAAATGTTTCTACATATAACAATTATGAAAATTGTTAGATGTAGTACAAATAGTTTATTAAGTGTATTTTAAAAAAGTGCTTTTGATAAGTAAGACTTTCATGAAGGATTTATTTTGTCTTTATTTTTTAGAATGAACCTTTCCTTACCATAAAAATTGTAAGAAGGAAGTCTTTAATCATTTTATTTTTATTAAATTTTTTTTCACCCATTGGGAAACTCAACAGGAGTTTTAAGACCAACATGGGGTGAGGTCCTAAAACCGAAAGATGTTGACTAGCTTAACTGACAGATGAAAGAAGCTAAGCGCCAACGGAAAGAAAAATAGTCTTGAATTCATACAAAAGTACAAACCCACTATCGATACTTAGAAACAATGATCATTTACCAAAGATGGAGAGAGGAACCACCCTAGTGGAGTCGCCAAAAAAATCAATGGGTTTTAAGAAAATTTTATCTACATCTCTGCCTTCATCTATCCCCCTTTTCGAAAAAGAAGAGGATAAATGAAAACAAAAAAATATAAAATATCTTGTTGGGACGCCACGTAGATCCACAGAGGTTCTTATTAGGGTGATCGGGTACGGCATTGAGGAAATGTGTACTATCTCGAGAGATAGAAGTCACCACCCTATAATGGACCTAATCACCTCAATAAGGACTCCTAAGGACTATGGGTCTTCGAAATATACTAGAGATTCTTCTCCTACTTTACATGGAAAAGTAAAACAGGGTTTATTTTAAACCGAGTTCGTTAAGTTCCCTACAGGGGCAAGCCCCCATAGTTAATTATATCCTAAGGAATGGGATTCCTTAGGAATATTCTCAATTAAAGTAAATGATCATTTTCTCCAAAAATTTTGAAAAGGTAGGACTATCAATCAATTAGTTTATTTTTAGAAAGTCAGGTGGGATTGATCAAGAGGAGGGAGTTCTTATCGAAGCCAAATGAAAGCAAGTAAGGGATGCTTAAGATATTAGGAAGCCTTGTAAGCATCCCAAATTACCCTATGGTTGGGCTTTACATTTTTGAAATTGAGTTAATTTGTTTGAGTTGAATTTTTATTGGAAATGTAGGACTTACAATTCCATAATATAAGGTTATGAAAATGCCTAAGAGGTGAGGATTTATGCTTAGGGCCCACAAAGGGGAGAAGTAACCTCTAACCTAAATCTAGGGAGCTTTGATGAGGGCCAAAAGCATGACCTAAATTTAAGACAAAAATTAGTATTTGGTTTACCTCCACAAGAGAGGATAAACCACCTGACTGTTGGACTTACAACCGCCTAGGGTGGCCTCCGACTAACTCCTCCTATGATTTTAAATTCATGTAGGTAAGTCTTATGTTTATGCAAGATAGCAAGGTTATTTTTTATTTAGAATAAGACTAAGTCCTTAAACACACTCTCTAAGAGACTAGATCATGTAGGGTATGCTTTAATGACTTAAATCTAATATAAATTTTGTTACATCTTATTTTTATTTTTGGACAATCAATTTGACACAGGCTTTAAGATTTTTATGCCTAATGCATGAGAAATTAGTTTATTAGCCAAAATCAGCAAGATAATGAAGTGTGTTTCCACCATGGCACTCACAGGTCAGGCCAAGTTCTCGGGAAAGGAGGAAGCCCTCCAATTCAAGAGTGAAATAATATGCTTTTATGCATGATATGAGAAAAGTAATACTCATCCAGCTAAGGGGTTACTAATTCTTTTACCTTGATTATTAGCCTAATCTTTAGTTGAGGTTATGAGTTATTTATTTTTAATTTTGAGTTGATTAATTTAGTAAAAGATTTATTTTTCTCTAAGAGTAGGATCTTCATCCAGACCATACATCAAGCAAGGAAGAAACTAAGAAAAGGATGTCATCTTAATGCACAAGCTAAAAAAATATCAAACATTTTACAAAGCTAGCGCAAAAGAATAAAAGGCCAAGTGTGGTCGGGCATCACCGCACAAACCCGAAAAAATAAATTGGGTAGCCGAGCTCTACCCTTACATAACTCTGATTACAAATGAATTAATTTACAGTCAAGTAAGGAAATTCATGTTATGTGGGTCTTCATTTCTTCTTTTCTTCTTTCTTCTTTCTTCTTTCTTCCTTTTGGTTCCTTCTTTTGGATGGTTGGAAGGTGGTTGCTCCAGAGGCTTCACATGGTACATAAGAGATAGTATTATAACCAATGCTCATCCTAATCCCCCATAACAACCATTCAAAATCCTAATTGCAAAAATTACATGAAAAGGAAAAGTAAATCTTACTAAAACCTGCAAAATAGAGATTAGCTAAACAAACCATGCAAATCCCAAGCATGTATATTAGACTTAGCACCACACACATGGGTAACCAAGTCCGCCTCGCCTCTTGGATTATTCTTAGGGATAAAAGCACCTGCACAACAAAAGAAATTATATTTTTATTACAACGCCCCTTAAGCATAATCTCCTACAGAAAATAATGATTAGACTAAATCATCCTACCATTCATTCTACGCACATGCACCCTAATATCTAGACTAAAATAAAACATCACAAAATAAAAGCAAATAGAAAACCATGCATCATCCTAACCTAAAGTTAGAAATGGTGACTTAGACTAATGTGTGTGCTTTAAAATGTTTGTGTGGCATGCTTAGCTATGGCTTTAAGGTTTAGATTTTCTAAGAGTCAAGATGTTCAACTTAGATGGGTGATTTTATTTAAGTGTTTAGTTGATTTGGGTTGATTTTATTTTGTATTTTGAATTTAGTTTTGGATGAATCTTACAATTAATTACTAAGTGTTGTAAAGAGAGGAAAAAGAGAAGAGAACTTCTCTTTCCTTCCCTATCTTAAGTAATTTCTAAAGTTGACTCATGTTTAATTTTATTTAGTGAATATTATTTTATGTGTTTTAATTAATCCTAAGTTTAGATTTTCCCTAAACAAACCAATTCAAAAAGAAAGACATTTTAAGATTAAATAAAGTGAAATAATATCACAAAAAACACACCATTTATTTCTTTTACAACATATATAACATGCATATGGATGAATCCTAAGTATATCTATAGATGCAAATGAGAATGTTTAGCACAACTTAATGATGAATGCTAAGTAGTATTACTTAAGAAGATTTGGATATTTTATGATGCATGATTTTCATTAAGTAGAAAAGGGGGTAATCTTTTATCCTTTATTCATATGCACATGTGTATGTATGAAAGACATGTGAGTACGACACCATTATTAGCACTAAAGGTGTAAGGTACAAGACCTACTTAGGGCCACTTAAAGCCTCGCAACCCCGGGGTTGTCCAGACTAATATACCACTTTCCTTAAATACATATGCATGTATAAAAGAAGTAAATGGAAAAAGAAAGATGCAAAAGTTTATATTTATATGATTTTTGGTTTGATTGTTTAATTTATATGTGTGATGTGGAATTCCTTCTTAAGTCATGACATAAGAATGTATAAGGATTGATTTAAGCAAGTGTTGTGTCCTTTTCAATTGGATTATACACTTTGCAAATCCTATACAATCCTATGTTAAGAAAGAGAGGGAGAAGGAAAGCCACATAATACATATCTTTATATTTCTTACATGCAAGCTCATAAATAATTATAAATAGCATACCTTTCAGTTTTAATGTTTGATTTATAAATTTTTTAAAAATAATTTTGGATTTAATAGTGATAATAGTCATTCATATTTCTACTTTAGCCAAAACATGCGATTTTACATGAAGAAAATATTTCATTTTAATTTTGATTTTTAAAAGGAATGAATGCATGAATTTCATATGACACACATTTAGCATGTTAGGAAAGAAATAAAGTGATGAAAGCAATGGAAATTCATTCACCCTAATTAATTCCTAAAGACAATCCTATGAAATAGAATTATTTAAAGCAAATCGAATTTTGTTTTAAAGAAATTTTGTTTGATTTCAATTTGAGAAATGTGAAGATGGTTTGCTGGTCTTAACCCATTCCCACATATGTATATTATTTTTGTTTAATTTTTAGATTATTAGATGAATTTTATATTTTGATTAGGCTAAGGTGTAAATAAAATGTATTAATTACCCCGTACCTAGACCACCTTAGCATATTTAATCAAATAATTATGAGCCAATGATATGACATAAAATCGCACAAGGAATTTAAATCAGCAATGAACCTAAGAAGAAAAGGGCCAATGCATTTGGCTCATAATTAATGATTAACTAAGCTAAAGGGTTTAAGTTAAGTACTTTCATAACCCTCCCTACACATGTGGATTAGGTTTTGATTTCCTTAAACCACTTAAGTTATTAAACACCTAAGCATCTACCCAAGATGGATTAATTAAGTTCTCGAAGGTTTTAGAATTTTATCAAATTAATTAGGTAAGTAATTAGTAGATTAATCCTTAATAAAAGTTTTGATTAAGGAAGAAAGAGGGGGTTTAAGGAATTGCTTAAGAAAAATATCCCAAAATTATTTCCTAAACCTCCTCTTCACTTAAATAAATCTTAATTAACTCAATCAAGGGATTAAACCACTGATTACACACTTAATTCAGCTTAATTATATTAGGAGAGTAATTAGGAATGAATCTAGCAATTACCCTAATTAAACTATTAATAAATCCCAAGAAAATTAAGGGAGGCAGAAGTCACCCCACTAAATACACATGAGAAGTTTGAGAATAATTAATGGAATAATCATAGGGTAATTAGCCTAATTATATTCTCAATAAAACCCAAATTCAGAAAATAACACTATTTAAAATATATCAAAATCAATTTTATTATATTCTACCTTCAATTATCTTTCATATGCAATTTATTTTATATTTTTTGATTTTTCTACACTTAGATATGAATATTCAAATATTTTATGATTAATTAGGTAATTAAATCCCCTAATTATGTGACTAATCCCATCGACGCCACATGGAGGCTGATGTAGAGTGCGCTTTCCACATGGCATGATGGGAAAGGTCACTTAAGTTATCACATCGTAGCACCTGTCAGCGGTAGTGCTACGCATTTTCTCCCCATCCGTCCGATCAAGGATCGGACGAGATCAAACCTGCAGTTCTTAAGGGATAAAATGATAGATCTACGTGTCTTGATCATGGTCGTCCATCCAAAATGCGTTGATGGACAGCCCATGTTCCACCCCTGATCTTCCATGTGGGAGATGACCACCGTCCATCTTCTAGAGGAAGATCCGAGCTCGATTGAGCTCAGATTGAATCCAAATTCAACCCACACCATCACCATGCAAGGGCGATTACATCTAATGGTCAAATTATCATGAGGTGAGAATTTCTTTCATAAAGGACCACACTATGGATACTTTAAGCTCGATTTAATGGCATGCCTCGTCGAAGGCTATCACTGGCGCTCGAGTTCAATGAGGTAGCTTAGTCTAGTGGAGACGAAGCCCTATTAAAGATTTAAGGTGGTTTGGTTGAGTGGATCTTCCTATGGACCAAGCTTTCCTTTAAGTGGGCTCGGCCTTGATCAAGAACACTCTTCCTTTGCTTGGAGAACTTGTGTGAAGGCTTGGGTGAACTCGATTGAGTTTCTTGATGAAGCTTGCAAAGTGAATTGGATTAGTTTGGAGTATTGAGTGAGATGGATTAATGAGGGAGCTCCCCAGTTTTCAGTCTAAGAAAATTGAGAAATGGGAAATTTGAACTCACTCTAGAAAGCTTGGGGAGACTTCGAAATGGTTCCCCTGGCACCCCTAAGCTCAATCGAATTGGAGAGTGTTGAATTCAAATTAAATTAGGGGGAGTATATCTCCGCCTTGAAGGATCGAATGACCATGAAGGGTTTTGTCATTTTCATCCAATTAACCTCATGTAATGGGTTGTTAGGCTATTTAGGGCTTGCATATGGTTTGTTTTGGCTAGAGGGAGCTAGTGGGGAAGTTGTCATGTGCTAAATTGAGTGGAGGAAGGATTTCCATGAGCTCAATTTGAAGGAATGGTCAGTTTTGACCTTGGGTTGGGTTTGGCTGACCCAAACCCAATGGGTCATGTGCGCCATGCCCATTAGGGATCATTTGGTCCACTAAGAGGATGTCAAGTGTCCATGAAAATGGATTGACCAAATTCCAAGTGATTTTGATTTTAGGTTACCCTATGGCCTAGGGGTAAAATGGTCATTTGACATTGATTTCAGTTTGAATATGTTTGATATGATTGAAAAATAGGTTTGGCCAAGTTTCATTGAATTTGGAATTGGTTTGATGTGATTTGGCTCATGTTGACCCATTTAGGTCAAAATGGGTCAACTTGATCAGTTAGTCAAAATTGGGTCAAACCAAGGGTTGGGTCAAGTTCATATGACCATTTGAAATGTTTTGGAAACTTTGGTTTGATTCAATTTGGTTTAGATTTGGCTTTGGTTCATTTGATTTCATTTAGGTCAAATGGGTCAAGTTGACCAATTTGACCCATTTGACCTATTTGGGATAGGTCATGGGTTAATTTAGGTTTCATTGGTCATTTGAAATGCATTGGTATCTTTGTTTCCAAAAAATTTTGGTTTAATTTGATTTCAGCTCAAAATGAACCTTTAGGTCAAGTTGGGTTCATGGTCAATTGGGCTATGTTGGATCTAGTTGGCCAATTGAGGCTTTGGTCAAGTTCAACGATCATTTTAGAATGAATTTGTCCCGTTGTTTCAATCAATTTGCCTTAGATCAAGTTTTGACACATTTTGATTTTTTAGGTCAAGTTGGGTCAAGTTGGGTCAAGTGGCCAATTGGGCTAGATTAGGCTCAAATGATGACTTGGTCAAGTTCAAACATTGATCATGAATGAGTTTTGATCAATGGTTTCAATAAATTTGGCATATGGTAGATTTTGGCTAGTTTAGGTTTTATTTTGGCTAAGTGTTGACTTGGTCAATCCTTAGGTTTGTCTTGGTTTGACCCAATTTGGATCTTTGATTATCTCATTATGATTGTTGCTCACAATGTGAGTCTTAGTGGGACTTAGTTCAATCCAATTTGGGTAAGATTAGAATTTGGCTCATAAGGGGTACTTTAGATCACTTTGGGTCAAGTGAGCCTAAGTGGGTCAAATGGCTTGGTCAAAGTTTGATTTTAGTTTGATTGAACTCACATATGGACTTATGATTGAAATATAAATCCATTTGCAATAGATTTAAACTCAAATGGGTTTTGATTCATTTGATAATTTCAAGTTCAAAGGGTGAACATGAGTTTGACTTGGTTTGACTTTAGAATTTAGTTTTGGTTTGGTGATTGAAGTTTGTATTTATATTTAGATTCATGATTGCAAGATTGATTGAATCATGAAGAAAAATCAAGAGTTTGGCTTGATTTGAATTGGATTTTGCTAAGTTCAAGATTTGACTTGAAAGGCTTAGGTTGAATTTTGGTTGAATTTGAGTTTGATTTTTGGAGTTAATTTTGGTTGTTTAAATTTATATTTCATTTATATATGTGAATATAACTGAGAATATAAATGGGTTATGAGAAAATTTCTTGAATTTCAAGTGATTGAACTTGATTTAAGCTAAGTCCATGAGAGGGAATTAAAGGACTTTGAAAAGTTTTTTTGGATTTGACCATGGATTTTGGATTTGATTTTGGGTTCAGTTTTATTCATTTGAATTCATATTTCATTTATATATGTGAATATAAATGAGAATATAAATGAGTTGTGAGAAAATTTCATGAGTTTGAATTGATTTTGGCTAAGTCCATAAGAGGGAAATCAAAGTGACTTAGGAAAGATTTTGGAATTTGATTTGGATTTCAATCATGGGTTTCAATCATTTGAAATTGGTTCATGATTTGAGAAAATCCATTGAATTGATTCAAGGTCTAATTGAGAGTTGAAGTTGATATGAGTTTCGAGTTTGACTTGAAAGAAGGAAGTGGGGATTTGGTTCAAGCTATAGGGTAGACAAATTTTCTTAACACCCCTAGGGCATGACCTATTCCTATGGCTAACTCTTTTAAGTCTCTAGAGTTAGGTTGAGTTTCCACCTAATAATTAGATGTGTCTTAAAACTAAGGAACTCTTAAAGTCTAAGAGAAGTCCAATGTCTAAGATGGAGGGGTTGAGAGCTCATTCTAAAAATAAGGTCAACAAGGGGCTATCTGCTCACTGGAATCAATGACTTGCTTACCCTTATCCTGAGGTTCTACCCTAGGAGGTAAAACTTTGCCACTGCATAGGTTGACTTCGGTGACTTCATGGGGCTGGTTGATAGAAAGTTCTACCTACTCATTGGGTATACCTACAACTTCTGGGACCTCGTGAGATGACTCCAAGTCAATGGGTGAACTCGATTGATTCAGAAAAGGAAAGTCTAATTCTGAATCATAAGAGAAAGGATCCAAATTATTTGTGTTATTATTATTATTATTTAGACTTGGAGAGCTTTCAATTGAAATAAGATCATTAAGACTATCAAAAGTAGAGAAGATGTAAGTGGAATCTACTTTCTCCATTGATTTCTTTCTAGGTGGAGGTACATGATAGAAATTAAGTAAAATAAATGGATCGAAGGGTTTAGTGCCTTCATCCACAGATATAATGTTTATGCTAGAAGAAGAGCTTAATGGAGTAGTAGTAGCTGCAACAGTAGAGGGCATGCTCGAATCGGTCGGTGGTTGCGCTTCTAGCCTATCCTGGCAAGTTAGGACTACTATTGCTGCTGTTGAGCTCCCACTTTCCTCAAGTTGTCTTTGGAAACTTGCGAACCTTTCTTGGTGTTAGAGGTTTGATCTGCCTCAAGTACCTGCAAGGAGAGTTTCTTGATCTTAGAAATAATTTTCTTAGAGGTTCAGGGAAAGGAAATATCCCAACCTTCTTTTTCTTAAGAGGATCACATGTATCCCTAAGGATTACCTTAACAGAACTAGATGGTAGTTCGAACAAATAGTCTTTAGGGATAATTATGGCCCCAGACTTGTAACTGAGCTCAAGCCAGTCCTTGAAAGTGATACAATCTTCTAAGACATGTCTTACATGTGGTGGTAGGGAAAAAGTTAAGATCATCACTCTTGTTCACTTCCTCCGGCCTCTTAGGCTCTAGTAGCTGGAAATCAGGCTTCTTTAAGAGGTTCTTAAAGATTCTCTTGACTACCTCCCTCTTGAATGAATATGGTTTGTTTAATTTATTCAGAAGAGTAGGTGGATAATAGCTAAGTCACGGTGGGTATGAGAACCTCTTTTGTGCATACTACTGTGGAGGTGGCGGCAGTGACCACTATGGTAGCTGTGGTGGTCAATATGATGGCTGAGGAGGTGGAAGAGGAGACGGTAATGGAGGCTACTGAGCTCGAGGTCTGTCATACTGAACTCTGGTTGGTTGCTTCCCCATGTCAACTGATACTACTGCTGTTGGTTTCTTCTAGAAAGCTTTCTGCGGCTTGGACTTGGAAGACTGGTCGAAAAAAGGTAACTGTTTGACTTCCCCTTGTAGACTAGTCGCCTTGTTGATTAATTTCTCAATGGTTTTGATTGTAAATCCCTTGAGCATGAAAGCAACCGGGCCATGAATATTCTTAAGAAGAATTTCTATGGCATGTTGTTCGGACAGTTACGGTTTGCATTTCATGCTCAAATTTCACCACCTGAGAACATAATCAATAAGGGACTCGTTGGAATTTTATTGTGCCAAAATGAGATCGCCCACAGTTACTCTTTGCTGAGCTTCAGCTAACCTCTTGATAAAGAGTTGCTCCAACTCAATAAATTTTTCCATTGAATCATTAAGCGCCGCATATACCAATCAATTCAATAACATTGACTAACAAAAAAGTAGTGTGTTGCTGCCTTCGGCATTGCAATAGTTGGCTTTAAAGTGTGCTATATCCTACCAAGGGTTCCCACTGCCATCAAAAATATTGAAAGAAGGTGACACAAACCCTTTGGGGTATTGAACTATGTCAAATTCCTCTGGGTAGGGTCTACCCTTTGGAACGGATGAGGTACCCCGGGCATATGCTAATGCTTCCCTCATTTGTTGTTCCACCATTTGTTTGATGTCCTTCTCCTGCATGGAGGTACTATCTATGACCATCTTATGCATGCTTCCACTATCCTGATCTATGAGAGATGCACTATTGGGAGGATCTAAAACATGTAAGAGCTTAGGCCAATTGACCTCCATATGACTGGGCTATAAAATCGGGGCTTGATTATGTAGTGCAAGAACTGCTACTAATAGGTCTTCAACCCTCTTCTCCATTCCATTAATATGTTCATCCTTCTGCTTGAGCTGCTAGAGGAGGTGTTGGGTTGAATGAGCGATGTCATCCTCTTCAACCACAATACCTTCCTGATTGTGATGGTCTCTAAGAAGGGATCCTCGGGTATCGACCATATGGATATCTGCTAAGTCCTCAAATAGATCTTCATCATTGGGGTTGAAGGCTACCCTACCCTCTTCCTGATCTGAATAATCGCTCCCAAGAAGTTTTTTCTTTTCAGCAAAGTAGTCTTCTAGGATGTCGTTTAAAGAACGATCTCCTACTCTCTGGACCGCACAAACACCACCATCATTGATTGTGTGTTCATTTCACTCATGCATCCTACACTATTAAAGGGATGCCCTCACTAGGAGGGTCTACTACCATGGGAACTGTGCTGTCATTCCCCCACCCCCTCCTCTACTACTGCTGGTGATTGCAGTGATGGCATGATGATGACACTTTTGGGTCGCCACTCAACCTCACCTCAACTGATGGCATAGATGTAGTGGGATCCTTATGCCATATCCAGATCACCAATGGGGATTTCCTCTCCCTAGACGCAGACTTCTGGATCTTAGCTAGAATTATGGAAAGGGGAACTTGAATAGGTGATGGTGGACGAGGAATGGAGCGGTATGATAGTGGATGGGGAATGGAGGTGTGACGGGACACACGCCTCTCTCACTAGAACTCCTCCCAGACATTGGCCAACACTATAATATCTCAGATGCACCTAGTAGATCTAGAAAATTAACAAGGGTGAAGGCTGCCAGCTGTCGGGCATACGTCTGTCTCTCCCTCTTGCCCGCTTGGGTTGTAGCTCTGACCTCCATGACCTTCTCCCTATGGATCTGATATTTGACACTCCTAGGGATCACAGACCTCAAATCAAATAATGCACCACTTAAGCGCCCCTTATACCAACCCGGTGAAGAACAACAGACCCAGATAGGGCTTCCTCCACTACATAGCCGGTGCCTCATATTGATTTGGTGGTGGAGGTAATGCAGCAATCCTTCTAATATCTTCTTCTCCATCTGAACTGGAGAGGGGGTGGAATCTTCTACCACCCAAAAAAGGGGAGACCTCCCATATAGAACCTTCCTCGGTAATGTGGGAGGCAGAGCCAACCTCATTTGTTGCTCTCTCCTATTTCCAATTAATCTTTCTATTCTTATTGCTCCATTGGGTGTGGGAGAGCAAGGCGGCGCAAGAACTGGAACCTACCTCAAAGGTGGGGAAAACTATCTCAAATGCCAAGATAGCTTTCCATTTAAGGGGACCAAAGAGAAGGTGTTAGCTCACACCGGGGCTGTAGTAGGGACAACAACAACAGACAGAACTAGCAAGGGAACCACTAGTACTGACATTGCTAAAGCTAGAACTGACACTGCTATGGGAACCTCCGCAGCCTTCCTCTTAAGTGAGGGAAACTCTGAGTCAAATGGAATGTTAAAATGAAGAAGTGGTTTATGTCCAGCAACCTCCTCCCTACTAACAGTCGTGAGGGCTGGCCCTTCACAGGTGATCCGGACTCCCTCAAAACTACGGTTGAAGTAAATTAGATGGGTGGTATCGGTTGAGGTGAGATTGGCCTGATCCAAGGCTAGATTTACACTGGAGGGGAAGGATAAAGAAAACTTGCTGAGAGCCATAGTAGTTGAACTAATTGAAGACTGAGAAAGAACTAACTGTGATGATACCTCTGCATTTGTCAAAAAATAACTGAATTAGACCCTTGCTTTGATATTTGTCTTCAAAAATTGATTTCTGATATTAACTTGGAATTTTGAACCCACAATTAATAGAGCACTGAATGAGTTATCAGCATCTATCATATGGACTTAGCCTGTATATAGCTAGCCGAATTTGAGTGGAAGCCTGAAAGATCCGAGAGGCTACTATCCCTTTTCATTAAAGCCATGAATCATCAGCTTATCTCGACCTAGATGTTGAATGTCGAGAGATAGTTCCCTTAATGCTCGTAGACTCATAAGATTAACTAATGAACCTGGGTCGATCAGAATTTGATTGACTATGACACTATCGTATATAATGGGCGATTATGTTTTGATGTCCTGAGCATGAGGTCTTCTTCAAAAAAGTGATCGTCAGGAATTCATAAAATTGTAGAACTTCAATCATACATCGTTCTACAAATATACTTCATATTTCTTCAGATCCTTAAAAGCTTGAATTAAAATTTTGTAGAGATCCTTTGACATCAAGAGGACCTCAAACACACTCAATTGTGCAAAGATCTTCCCCAAATGTGATAGGATATTAGAATCAATTCCTTCTCCTAGTTCTGATTTCTTTTTTAGATCTTTAAGAATGATGTTTTCATTGACTTCAATATTTTTATCTAGTGGCCCTTTCTTTGATGGTGACGGTAATATCTTATCACTTCTTAGTTGCACTTGAGTCACTTTATCTGGCTCAGACTCTTTTGAAGAAGTGTCATCTTCACAATCACCATTTATCCCTGAAGTTTCTGAATCATTGCCCCATTTTATGTGCTCTATATGAGATTTTATTGAAGATTTTGAATCATCCTAATTAAGAGAACATAAATCTTTTTTTGAGCTGTCATCCACTTATCTAGTCATCAAACAAGATTCAAAGACCACTCCTTTAGAAATTCCTCTTTTTAATGAGATAAACTTTCAGGGTTTTCCTAGACATGCTTAATGTTGACCTCAATTTTTTGAGTGAGTTCTCAATATCCTCATCATAGATCTAGGACTCTTTTAGACACTAAGAGTTCCTTAGTCTTAAGACACTTCTAGTGATTAGGTGAACACTTAACTTAAGCCTAGAGACTTAAAAGGGTTAGTCATATGATTAGGCTATGCATTAGGGATTTAGGGGGCCCATCCTATGGCCTAAACCAAACCTATATTCTCCTTCATTAACCAAACCTCAAATTCAATTCAAATACTAAATCTAAATCCAAATTACAAATTAAATGATTGAAACCCATGATCAAATACAAAATCAAAATCCTGCTTAAGCCCTATGATTTTATCTTATGAACTTGGCCCTTAACCAAATTCAAATCAATACAAATTTAATTGATATTCTACAATATCAATTCAACCTCTTAATCATTTATGAAATTTAGGTCCAAATTCAACTCCAAATGATTGAAACCCAAGATCAAATTTCAAACTCCCAAACCATTTAATCCTAATGATTGAATTCCATGGACTTAGCCAAATATCCACCCAATTCAATCCAAACTTGATTGATCTCTTCATGAATCAATCATATCTTCATTTATATTCAGAAATATAAATGAAATATAAACTCAAATAATCAAAACTAAATCAAACTAAATCCAAATCCAATCAAATCTTATGCTAAGCCACATGGACCTACCTCCATGAGCTTGGCTAAATCTCATTCAAACCAAGTCAAAATCATTTGATATTCTCACAGATCAATTATTACATCAATTATCTTCCCAAATATAAATGAAACCCACATTTCAATGATCAAAACTAAATGAAACTAAATCAAATTCCTTTCTAAGCAATATGGACCTACCTTCATGAGCTTAGCCAAATTTGCCTTCAAACCACTCCAAATAAAATTGATTTTCTCATAAGTCATTTATATCTTCACTTATATTCACAAATATAAATAAAATATAAATTTAAATAACCAAAATCAAATCTAAAATCAAATCAAAAGTCAATTCAAGCCTTTTAAGCCAATTCCTTGGACTTAGCCAAACCCACCTAAATCAAGCCAAAATCAATTGATTTTCTCTTGAGTCAATCATTCATTCAATCATCTATCCAAATATAAATGAAACCTATAATCATCAAGCCAAATTGAAATCAACTCAAGTCAAGCCCAACTTAGCCCTTTTGACTTAAAAATTTCAAATAAACCAAAACCCATTATAGCCCAAATTGATTGCAGTTGGATTTATATTTCAATTCTAAACTCATATATAAATTCAACTAAACCTTAATCAAACCAAAACCAAGCCAATTGACCCATCTAGGTCCACTTGACCCAAAGTAGCCTAAAGAACTCATTTGAACCAAGTTCTAATCCAACCCAAATTGGATTGAACCAAGCTCATCCAAACCTCATATAATGACCATTGATCACCCTAGGATGATCAATTGCCTTAAATTGGGTCAAACCAAGTCAACCCATAGCCGATATGAAACCTAAATTAGCCAAAACTCATGCTACACCAAATCAATTGAAACCATTGATTCACACCAACTCATAATCAATAACTGAACATTACTTGACCATAATTAAAAACACACACAATTGTATAAGAGAGATAAGCTAGTACATGCCATTGTTAACTAGGGAAGTTAGGTAATCAAATGGCCTCATGGGGCTACTTAAAGTCTCGTATTCCCTGGATGTTCAAACTAAACACTTGGTTTTCTCAAATACAAGTGGATGTATACATAAGTAAAGGAAGTAAAATCATGCGAAGGTTGTATTTTTTATTTGATCGGAATATTTAAGCATGTGGATTAAAGTTCTCATTCAAATTCTAATGTAGAAATACATGTAAATGAAATCAAATAAGTAGTTATTGTTGTTAATCAGGGAAGAGATAATCAAATGACCTCATTGGGGCTAACTAAAGCCTCGTATTTCTGGGATGTCCGGACTATATACTTATTAACATTCAAATGCATGTAAAGCTACACATGAATCAAAGAAAAGAGGACTTTAATCCATACACTGAAGGTATAATCACATGCATATCTTATATATTTATAACTAGCATCATAACATATGTTGTTATTCATTTATAAACTTTTAGAAAATATATTTGGATTTAATAGTGATAATAGCCACACATATATTAAATTAAATCATCACATACAAGCTTAACATATAAGAAAACCATTTGATTTAATTAATTTTGAAAAGAGTTGGATGAATGGAATTAAACAACATGCAATATGTAGCATGGTTGGAAAGGAATAATCAAATACGAACATGTGATTCATTCAATCCAATTAATTCCTAAGGACAAACATACCAAATAAAACTATTTAAAATAAACCAAAATTCTTTAATATTATTTTTAATTCCATGTTCAATTTGTCTTAAAAAAATAAGAAGGAGTTTGTTAATCCTAACTCATCCCCATGTTTGTGAGGTAATTTTGTTTAATGAAAAGTTGATTTTATGGATTAATTAAGTTAAGATATGAATTAAATTAATTAATTAACCCTTACCTATATTACCTTAAAGTAATTAACTAAATAATTATGAGCTAATGTGATATGCAAATGATTTGAAAAGTAAATTAGCAATGGTCCTATGAAATGAAAGGGGCCTAATGAAATTAGCTCACAATTATTGGTTAATTTGATTAAGGAACTTAATTACTTTTATGATTTTCCCACATATATGGATAAATCATAATTTCATTAAATCTCTTTAGGCTATTAAACACCTAAAGATCTACTAATAAATTAATTGATTAGGTTCAAGTGTATTTAAAATTTTAATAAAGCTAATTAAGTAATTAATCCTTAATTAATTTCTTCTAGAAAAGTGAAGGAAACTTAGGAAAAAGATTAGGAGAGAGGCCTCAATCCAATTCCCTAAGGCTCCTCACTATTAAACACTAATAAATGACCAATTAATTAATTGATTCACTGTTCATAAGGATAATTAATACTTAATTAAATTAAGAAGGTAATTAGAGATTAATCAATCAATTTTTCCAATTGATTAACCAATAAATCCTAAGAAAAATAGCAGAGGCAGAGGTCATTCCTTTAAATAATATCAAAAAGTTTGAGGTTAATTAGTTAATTAATTAGGGAGTAATTAGACTAATTAATTTTTTAATTAAACCCTAATTTATCTCTAATTATTATTCAAAATTAATTAAGGATTATTTTAATGAATTTATCTCTAAAATATCTTTAAAATGAACATTTATTTATATTTTTTTGGATTTTTTATGATTTGTTATGAATTTATGAAGTTTTAGCCTTAAAAAGGGATTAATTTGCCTTAATTAAGCCTAATCCTGTTGGTGCCACGTGATGTACAACACGGCGAGCTTTCCACATGGCGTCGTAGGATTGGCTATTAAAGTTATCACATCCCGTGGCTGAGTTAGTTGGCGGCGGGATGTGCTATTGATCTCCACCATTCAATCTCTGATCGGATGATCCAGATCAATCCCACGGTTAATAATGACTTCAATCAGATGGATCAAATGTGATCTAATCATGGTCGTCCATTCCACTCATGCGAAATGGACGGCACATGATCTATCAACTCACAAACGATGAAAGATGGAGGCTCTCTACCATTGCTCATTCAATCTGAGCCCCGAGCTCAGATTAGCTCCAAATGGAACTGACACCATCGCACGAGGGATCTAGGAAGATATAATGGCTAAGATTGGCTCACATGCACATTTTCTTCATAAAGCTACAAAAACAATTTGGAGAAAGCTCAAATTTCATGGAATTACCTCACTAGAGCTAAGATCGATGGCTCACACTTGAGTTAGCTTCGTTTAGTAGAGATGAGCCCCGGTTGAGCGAAAATTGAGTTGATTCCATGTGGATTGCTTGGGAGGCCAAGATCTTTGCTTTGGAGCTTCAACTTTGATTGAAATCCTAGCTTCGACGATTGTAGAGCCTCGGGGAGGATTTGTTTGGCTTTGATGAGGTGGGTGGAAGGTGTGTGCAAGAGCAATTTGATTTTGATTGAGAGATGGGAGTTTCGATGGTGAGATGAGTGTTATGTTTTAGCTTAACTTAGGAAGGAGGAATCCAAAGAGGGGAGGCCTTGGGAATGCTCGAGAGCTTGCTAGGGAGTACAAAATCACCTTAGGAAGCTTAGACGAGTTGAATGGTCTCCTTTCTCATGCGAATTGAGGGGGTATATCCCTCAATTGGTTGAGATGGATGGACAAGATCAATCCCATTTTTTTTGAATGGCAAGCCATTGTCAGGGTACTAGAATTATCCCCATCAAGTCCATGTGGCTTGGTTTGAGTGGAGGAAAGCTTGGGAGGTGGCTCAAGGCTGGATATTGGTGATTGCTCCTCCCTTGATCCTTTGGGCTTTCAATTTGTAAAGGAGGTGCGTTAACTCACCTCCCTTTGGTCCATGGTAGACCTAGCCACATGGGTTGGGCTAGGTGGCTAAGTCAGACCCCATTTGGGGTGAGTGAGGGCTGCCAAGTGGAAAGGGGAAGTGGACTTTGCTATTTTAGGCAAAATCCAATGTGGAGTGGCATATCCAAGAGAGATCTCATTGGGTTTGCCTCCAATTGGCTTTGGGCTGATTTTGGGCTGACTGAAGATGAGTTTGGTTCAGGTTTGGTCAGGTTGCAAGTGGCCATGAGTTGGTTTCAAAGGGTTTAGCTCAATTTGACCCTTATAGGTCAAAATGAGCTAGGTTGGGTTAGGTTGACCAATTGGTCAAATTGGGTCAAACCAAAGATTGAGTTAGGTTCAAATAATGATTTGAAGTTTTTTGGTTCAAGTGGTTTGAATAAATTTGGCATAAGCTCGATTTTGACTCATTTGGATTTAAATGGGTCAAATGGATCAAGTTGACTAATATGACCAAATTAACCAAATTGGCTTGATTTTGGTGTTGGTTCATGTTCAGTTGACCAATTGAAGATGATTGTAGGCTTTGGTTAGATCACCAACTAAAATTGATAAGCCAACTAAATTACTTAAAATGAAACCACCCTCTAAATTGAATCTTTCACACTTAGAAAATTTCCAAGCCTTAAATGCACCACATGCTTAAGTCACCACTTCTAGCTCTATGTTAGGGCGGTGCATGGTTTGATGCATGATTTTTTTTTGTGGTGTAATATTGTCACTCTTGCCAATGCACCACAAAACAAAATCTAATTGAACAAAATTTAAGGCATGGTGGAAATACATCTCATTCTTTCTGATTTTGGCCTCAACAATTTTTTTCTAATGCATTAGGCATATAAAATTTCATAGCCTATGTCAAATAAAAATTTCAAAAAATCAAAATAAAATTGAACAAAATTTGCATTAGATTTAGGTAATTATTCATACCCTTCATGATCTAGTCTCTTAAGGAGTGTGTTTAAGGACTTAGTTTCCTTTCTAAATAAATAATAGCCTAACCATCTTGCAAAGCATATGATTTTCCTCCATGTATTTAAAATCATAGAAGTTAGTTGGTGGCCACCCCAGGTGGTTGTAAGTCCAACAACCGGGTGGTTTATCCTCTCTTATGGAGGTAACCATATACCTACTTTTGCCTTAAATTTAGGTCGTGCTTTGGCCCTCGCCAAAGTTCCCTATATTTAGGATCCGATGTAGCTATTTTCTTTGGGATATAAGCATAAATTCTCACCTCTTAAGAATTTTTACAATCTTATATTTTGGATTTGTAAGCCATAGAATTCAAATAAAAATTCAACACAAACATATAATTCTCCTCAATTTCAAAAATATAAAGCCCCACCATAGTTTGGGATGCTCACTAGGTTTCCTAGTATCATGAACATCCCCTACTTATCTCGCTTTATTTTTGATAATAACTCTTACTTTTGATCAATCCCACTTGATTTTCTAAAAAAAATCAATTGATTGATAGTCCTATATTTGAAATCTTTGGAGACAACGATCATTTACCTTAATCGAGAGTATTCTTAAAAAATATTATTCCTTAGGATATAATTAACTATGGGAGCTTGCCTCCATATATTACTTAACGAACCTGGCTTAAAATAAACCCTACTTTATTTTTCAATATAAAGTAGGGGAAAGATATCTGGAACATTCGAAGACCCATAATTCCTTAACAGTCCTCATTAGGTGATTAGGTCCATTATAGGGTAGTGACTTCTATCTCTTGAGATAGAACACTATTTTTTAATGTCATACCCAATCACCCTAATGATTATATCTACAGATCTGTGTGGTGTCCCCCCACATAAACAAACACCTAACACCCACCAACAACACATACTTAAAAAAATACCACAGGCACATGCATTTCTTATGTATTTATAACTAGCATCATAACACATGTTATCATTCATTTATAAGCTTTTGAAAAATACTTTTGGCTTTAATAGTGATAATAGCCACACATATATTAAAATTAAATCAACACATGCAAGCTTACATAAAGAAAATCCATTTTTATTTCACTTGATTTTGAAAAGATTGATGCATGATTTCAAATGACATACAACAGCTAACAAGATTGGAAAGGGAACAATCAAATATAAGCATGTGATTCATTCAACCAAACTAGTTCCTAAGGATAATCAAATCAAATCAAATCATTTAATGTAAACCAAAGCTTCTTTATTAATTTTAGTTTTGGATTTTAATTTGATTTGAGGATATGAGGAAAAGGTTTGTTAATCCTAACTCATCGCCATATTTTTTAGTTAATTTGGTTTAATGAAATGCAATTAAGTTGATTTTAAGAGTTAATTAAGTTGTAGTATGCATTAAATACGTTAATTAACCATTTCCTATGTTATCTTAATATAATTATCCAAATAATTATGAGCCAACATGATAAGCATACGAATTGAAAATTAAACTAGCAATGATCCTAAGAAATAAAAGGGGCCTAATATAATTGGTTCATAATTAATGCTTAATTAAATTAAGGAGCTTAATTAGGTACTTTCATGGTTACCCCACACATGTGGGTCAACCATAATTTTCCTTAAATAACTTTTGATTATTAAACACCTAAAGGTCAACCCAAGAATTGATTGATTAAGGTCTGATATGATTATGATTTTAATTTAATTAATTAAGATATTTAATCAATTAATTAATCCTCAATTAATTTCATTTTAATTGATGGAATAAACTTAGGGAAAGAGGCTAAGAAAGAGGTCTTAACTTTATTCCATTAGTCCATTCACTATTGAATAATGATTAATAAACTTAATTAACCAATTTATTACTGTTCATGTGATTAATTAATCATTAATAAACTTAAAAGAGTAATTAAGGTATAATTAATCAATTTTCTTAATTAAATGAGCAACAAATCCCAAGAAAATCATGGGAGGTAGAGGTCATCCCATTAAATTAACTCACAAAATTTGAGATTAATTGCTAAATTAATTAAGGAGTAATTAAGTTAATTAATTTTATAATTAAACTTTAATTAAGCCTTAATTACTATTCAAAATTAATTAAGATTAGTTTTAATTAATTCTCCTCTGAAATACCTTTTAAATGATTATTTATTTGTATTTCCTGATTTTTTATGATTTGTTATGAATTTTGGAAGTTTCAACAATTAAAAAGTATTAATTAAGCCTAATCAAAGCCTAAACCTCCCGTGGGCACTGCGGGATTGGCTACTTAAAACTTATCTGACTCGGCACCTATGTGGTGGTGGTGGACGCATTTTCTCGTCCATCGCCCGATCTAAGATCAGACTACAATTAATCCTGCGACTTAATTGGATTAAGTCAGATCGATCTAGCAGATTTAATCATGATCGTCAATTTCGATTATGCGAAATGGATGGTACGTGATATATTATCTCCCTAGAAAGGGAGCACAGAGTCCGTCCACCATTGCTCACTTGATCTATGCTAACTCGAGCTCAGATAAACTCCAAAAGCCCCCCACACCTTCACGACATCGATGAGAGGAGATCCAACGATCAAGATCACACGGGATGAAGAGTTTCTTCAAAAAGCTTCAACTTATTTTCACCCAAAGCTCAGTTTTAATGGCATACCTTACTGAAGCTCAAGACTGGTAGCAAAACTGATTGAAGAAGCTTCGTCTAGTGGAGACGAAGCTCTACTAATCAGCACAAGCCTTGATTTGGTATAGTTTTCTCTAAATATGAACACCCGAAGCTTGGGAGGTTGACGTTGATCAAAATCCTATTTTTGGTGGTCGGGGAGCTTGGGAGAAGATTCTTTCTTGCTTGACAGGCTCTGGGGATGGTGTGTGCAAAGTTAATTTGACTTTGGTGGAAGTTTGGGGAAGTTGGGTCAGAAATGGGAGTTTCATGTTTCATGACGAATGGAAAATGCATTTTCTGATCGAAGAATGAGCTTGGGAGCTTGGGGAATGGCTCTAGTGGCTCTTCTTGGATAACTAAGGATCTGAGGAATAGATTTGTGTGGGTTTAAGTTGAAACGAGGGGGTGTATACCCCTCCATCCCATCGGGATTGGATTTGGCATTTTGTGGATGTCCCATCGATGGAAATGGAAGAATCAGAGAATCATCCGATTTGGTTGGCCAAAGCTTGGCACGCCAAGGGGATTAGTAGGTGTCCTATGGGTTTCAAATGCACCAATGGGAAGGATAAGGTGATTTCACCTCTCATGAGTCATGGTTGACCCAACCACCTCTTGGGTCAGATTGGGCAATGTCTTTAGTGCCTAGGTGGACCATTGGGCGGGTGCTAAGTGACCAAGGAATGTAAATGACCACTTACATGGGTGATTTGTCTCATGTGATACCCTTGATCTAAGGGTATATTGATCATTTGGCATTGGATTTGATTAGGGTAAACTTGAAATGATTCAAAAGTGGGTTAGCCCAAATTTCAAGTCAATTGGAGTTGATTTAGTTTGATTTGACTCATTTAGGTCAAGTTGGGTTAGGTTGGATCAAATTGACCAATTGGCCAAATTGGGTCAAACCAAGAGTTGGGTCAAGTTCATATGATAATTTGGGATGTATTGGTCTTATTGGTTTCATTTTATTTGGCTCAGATTTGATTTTGACTCATTTGAGTTCAATTGGTCAAATGGGTTAAGTTGACTAATTTAACCAAATTGTCTAAATTGGCTTGGATTAGGTGTTGGTTTGGATATGGTTGACCAATTGAAGATGATTGCATGCTTTGATTTCAATCATATTGGATTTGGTTTTCATTTAGGCCAACTTGACCCTTTAGGTCAATTTGGGCTAAGTAGCTCAATTGGGTTCAATTGGGTCAATTGGGTCCAATCATGACTTTGGTCAAGTTCAATAATCCATCTGGGATGAACTTGAGCCATTGGTTGCAATCAATTTGATTTATATTTTAATTTGACCCAATTTAGTTTTTTAGGTCAATTTGGGTCAACTTGGGTCAAGAGGGCCAATTGGGTTTGGTTTGGCTCAATTGAAGGTCAAGTCATGTTCAAGTATTGATCTATGAATCATTCAAGAGATTTGGCTTTGCAAAGTTGCAATATATGGGTTAAGAAAGTTGACTTGGTCAAAGGACCAAGTTAGCTTGAGTTGACCCAATTTATGATAATTGATCAACCTAGGGTGATCAACAATCATTATATGAGGTTTAGATTAGCTTAGTTTAATCCAATTTGGGTAGGAATGTATACTACCCCCCCTCCCTCTCGATGGTGTGATTGGATTTGGCATTTTGTGGATGTCCGGTCATCGATGGTGGCTGGAAATGGCAGAGAATCATCCTAGGTGGCTCGATTTGGTTGGCCAAAGCTTGGGAGCTGGCTACCAAGGGGGATTAGTAGGTGTCCTATGGGTTTCAAATGCACCAATGGGAAGGGTGAGGTGATTTTACCTCTCATAGGTCATGGTCGACTCAACCACCTCTTGGGTCAGGTTGGGTAGTGTCCTTAGTGCCTAGGTGGACCATTGGGAGGGTGCTAAGTGGCCAAAGAATGTAAATGACCACTTACATGGGTGATTTATCTCATGTGATACCATTGATCTAAAGTTATAATGGTCATTTAGCATTGGATTTGATTTGGGCAAATTTAAAATGAGTCAAAAGTGGGTTTGCCCAAATTTCAAGTCAATTGGAGTTAATTTGGTTTGATTTGACTCAATTTGACTCATTTAGGTCAAGTTGGGTTAGGTTGGATCAAATTGACCAATTGGTCAAATTGGGTCAAACCAAGGGTTGTCAAGTTCATTTGATCATTTGGGATGTGTTGGTGTCATTGGTTTCATTTTATTTAGCTTAGATTTGATTTTGACTCATTTGAGTTTAATGGGTTAAATGGGTTAAGTTGACTAATTTAATGAAATTGGCCAAATTGGCTTGGGTTAGGTGTTGGTTTGGATATGGTTGACCAATTGAAGATGATTGCATGCTTTGGTTTCAATCATATTGGATTTGGTTTTGATTTAGGCCAACTTGACCCTTTAGGTCAATTTGGGCTAAGTAGGTCAATTGGGTTCAATTGGGTCCAATCATGGCTTTGGTCAAGTTCAACAATCAATTTGGAATGAACTTGAGCCATTAGTTACAATCAATTTGGTTTATATTTTGATTTGACCCAATTTGGTTTTTAAGTCAATTGGGGTCAACTTGGGTCAAGAGGCCAATTGGGTATGGTTTGCCCACCTGAAGTCATGTCTGGCATTTCAAGTATTGATCTTGAGTTGGTATGAATCATTGGCTTCAAGAGATTTGGCTTAGGTTGCAATTTGGCTAGTTTAGGTTCATATGGGTTACGAGAGTTGACTTGGTCAAAGGACCAAGTTGGCTTGAGTTGACCCAATTTATGATAATTGATCAACCTGGGGGTGATCAACAATCATTGTATGAGGTTTAGATTAGCTTAGTTCAATCCAATTTGGGTAGGAATGGAGTTTGGCTCAAATAGATCAAATTGGCCACTTTGGGTCAAGTGAACCAATTGGGTTTAGTTGGCTTGAATTTTGGATTGAATTGAGCTTAGTTGAGTTTATATATGGATTTGGGATTAATATATAAATTCAGTTGCAATTGATTTAGGCTTGGATGAGTTTGGTGTATTTGTAGATTTCAAGTCAAAAGGGTTAAGTTAGGTTTGACTTGGGTTGATTTTGGTTTGGCTTGATGATTGTAGATTTAATTTTATTTATGAACATGATTGAAGGTATGATTGATTCATGAGAAAATCAATTGACTTTAGCTTTGAATTGAGTGGATTTTTGGCTAAGTCCATGGAAATGGTTTATGTGGCTTAAGAAAGATCTTGATTTAGTTTGATTTAGTTTTGATGATTTAAATGTATATTTCATTTATATTAAGATGATTGAAGATATGAATTGATTATGAGCAAATCAATTGAGTTTGGATTGATTTGAAGGTAAATTTGGCTAAGTCCATGAAGGTAGGTCATATGGCTTAGATTTGGATTTGATCAAGGGCTTCAATCATTTGGTTTTGGAATTTGGGTTTGGATTTGGATTTGAATTTGAATTTGATGTTTGAATTGAACTTGAGGTTTGGTTAGAGAAGGTGAACATGGATGGGATTTGGGTTGTAGAGTAGGTGGATTATCCTAATCCCTAAGCCATGACCTAATCCTATGGTTAACCCTTCTATGTCTCTAGGCTTAGGTTAAGTGTTCACCTATGTGCTAGCAGTATCTTATGACTAGAAAGTTTTAGTGTCTAGAAGACTCCTAGGTCTAAGAAGAAGAGATTGAGAACTCACTCCAAAAGTAAGGTCAACAAAAGGACCCCCAATAGGTGTGGTGTAACTGACAAGGCACACCGCACATATTGACGTTGACCGAGTGATCAGCAACATCCAAAAGATTGCAGGTGCTAACGAAAATAATATATACCTAAACCTGAAAGGTAGATAGAATCATGATCTTAGTGCAATGCAGCTCTCTTTATGCCAAAGGCATAAAAGAGCTAAGAGGATCTAATGAGAATTCCATGCTAAGAACATGGAGGGAGATCCGCTAAGGGATCACACATGTATTGGACATGACATGAGGGAAATTTATGCCAAGGGCATAAGAGGAGGAATCCACTGAGGATATTGTTTGAATTTGATTTGATTATATGATTTGTGGGAAGAAGATCTGATGGGGATCAGGTATATGAACCTTCCACTAGGGAAGTAGGTTTGGGCTATCCGTTGGGGATAAAAATCTATAATCCATCAGGGATTAAGATTGAACTGACTTTAATTTATTTTGTCTTAATTGATGTGGAGGCATATCCGCTAGAAATATGGGCTCGAGTTTACTGGGGGTTAGGATTTGAGTTTGATTGGATTTCTTTGATTTGTTTGATTAGCTCTGCTAGGGAGAGATGGGTTTAGATTATTTTAATTTAAACTCTACTAGGGGAGTTGGCTTAATTTTGCTCCATTGGGGAGGTTGGCTTTTAATTTGATTTTTTTGACTTATTTATATATGATTTAGGGCTCCACTGGGGAGAAGGGTGTGATTTAACTTTGCTTGGGAGAATCAGATTGGGTTCAATTTGGTTTGGATTAATGTATGGACCTCGTCAGTGTGCAGTGGACCCACTGAGAAGGGGCTATATCAGCCTTGACCTATCTCAGGTTTACAAATCCAAAGGGATAGTCTACCAGCTGTGGGGTAGAGCTAGCCAACCAAAGGGTTTCCTTTCTATGTGCAACAGATATGCTAGGAAGAAGGCATAGTAGACTGACATCTTGTAAAGTAAAGAATAGTCACTAGGGTGACCTATTGGTAGCACAATAAATCAAACCCAACCTAGAGCAACTACTAAGAGAGTGTTGTTGGGAATCTTACCTCAACTTAAAAGTATTCAAGATTAATTTCATTTTAATTTGATGGACCTTATTGGTGTGCGATGGATCCACTAAGAAGGGGCTATGTCAGCCTTGGCATATCTCAAATTTATCGATCCAATGGGGTAGTCTACCAGCCGAAGGGTGAGACTATCCAACTCAAGGGTTGTCGTTCTGTGCATAATTGCTATTCTAGTAAGAAGGCGTAACAGACTTACATCTTCTAACGCAAAGAATAGCCACTGGGGTGATCTGTTGGTAGCACAACAAATCAAACCCAACTTAGGCCAACTACTGAGAGAGTGTCGTTGGGGATCTTACCTTAACTCAAGAGTAGTCAAGATTAATTTCATTTAAATTTGATGGACCCTGTCTGTACGATGGATCCACTGAGAAGCGGCTATGTCAGCCATGGCCTTCCTTAGATTTATCGATCCAAATGTGCATTCTACCAGCCAAAGGGTGAGACTATCCAACCTAAAGGGTGTCTTTCAGTGTGCAATGACTATTCTAGGAAGAAAGTGTGAGGACTTACATCTTCCAAAGTGGAACAGTCATCGGGATGGCCTGTTGGATGCGTAACAAGTCAAACCTGACCTAGGGTGACTACTAAGTGTATGCCGTTAGGGGCTTACATCAACTTGAGGGTAGTCAGGTGATTTCTATAGGGAGTGTTGCTGACACTGTCCTAAAGATAAAATATATGCTTAGTAAGAGGTGCCACTGGGGGCGTTCTCCTAATCCATAAGTAAATATACATTTTGTTTATTTATGCATTTGCGTGGACCCTATTGTTGTGTGAGGGACCACACTGAGAAGGGGCTATGTCGACCTCATCTTATCTTAGACTTACTGGACCAAGGGAGAATCTACAAATCCGCAGGATAGATTCTCCAACCACAGGGGTGGTTACTAGGAAAGGGAAACTGTCTAATCCGATAGTAACCTGGGTAGTGTCTTGATAGGGTTACAAAGGATGTGATCCAAATAAAGTGCCCACATGGGAGGTGCCACTAAGGGCGTTACCCCGAGCCCTAGAAAAGATATCTTATAGGTGTACAGTGGCCAACTCAAAGAGAAAGTGTAGCAGACTTACATCTTCCATCAGTGGTGTATCCACCGGGTGGGTCGCTGTTAGCATAGTGAGAATTAACCAACTTATGGTGTCCATCAGTGTGCAATGATCAATCTAGAAAGAAAGTGTGTAGACTTATGACTTTCCAAGTGGAATTGATCATCGGGATAGTTTATCATCGGTGGGATAGATGTTATCCGATCTTGGCCGACTACTAAGCGGGGAGTCTCAAGTGAGGATTAGACCTAGACTTGAAGTAGATAGGAGGAAAAGAAGCCATTGGGGGACTTAACCTGAATTTCAAACATACTCGACCTAGTCAGTGCACGAAGGCTAGTCCAAGGAGAAAGCATAGTAGATTTATATCTTCTTAAATGAAACTAACATGAGGTAGATTACCAGCCACGCAGTGAGGCCTACCATGCTAATAAGATGCTCGTCGGTGTGTAATGGTCAAGTCAGGAAGGAAAGCGTAGGCACTTACATCGAAAAGACCAGGGTGACACAATAGTAGGGTAGACGCCAAACCCACCTACCCGAGTGAGTCGCTAAGGCGTTATCCCAACTTGAAGTAGTCCGAGACAAAAGATATTTGTTTATTTTATGTGTTAGTGTATAGTTTGTGTTTGTGTTGTGTTAATGAAGGATAGGATGCCGCTCAGGTTCCTTACACCTACCATAATCACATCGTGGCAAATTCATAAACAAGAATGCTTTCATCTTGAAGAGATTGAATTTAAAATGGAACTTTCATTAATGAAAAATATTTCAAACATAATTTTAAGAATAATATTTCTTTAAGTAGAGCTTGTTGATTGGAAGCATCGGACTCTCTCCCTTATGATTAATAAGCTAATAAGATCCTCCTTCGTAGGCCTTGTCTATGGCAAAAGGGCCTTCCCAAATGGGTTCAAACTTGCCTCCCATCTTACGATGGGCAACAATCAGTCTCCTTAGAACTAAAATAAGCTCTCCTACTTGAAAAGCTCTAGGTCGGACCAACTTGTTGTGAGCTTGAATCATTTTGGCTTTATACAACTCAAGGTTTTGGCATGCCCGTAGGCATCTCTCCTCCAAACCTTCAAGCTCTTCTAACAGCAACTTGGCATTCTCCTCCATTGTGATCTTGCTACCCATAATTATTCTTAGTGATGAGAGTTGAACTTCTAATGGTAGAATGGCTTCAGACCCATACACTAACGAGAAATGAGTAGACTGAGTTGGGGTTCTGTAAGTAGTGTGGTAAGCCCACAAGGCTTTAACTAAGTGCTCATGCCACTATCATTTGTTATCATCGAGTGTCTTCTTCAATATTTGGATGAGAGTTTTGTTGAAGGCTTCTGCTAAGACATTTGCCCTTGTGTAATAGATGGTAGAATATATTCAATTTGAGTTATGTCTCCATGCAAAGATGTTGATTTTTATGCTCTTGAATGCAGTACCATTATCGGATATAACTCATCGAGGCACCCTGAATCTATATACGATATGGTTCCTAAAGAACTAGAACATATGCTAAGCTGTGACCTCTCTGAGCGAGATCTCCTCCGCCTACTTGGAGAAGTAGTCGGTGGTAGCTAGGATGGATCGATGACCCTTATAAGAAGGTGGGTCACCCTCCAAATACCCCAACACTTAACACTTAAATGGCCATGTGGAATAATATGTGGACCACTCCATGTACTTGATATTGTTAGCATCGTGTGGTGTTTATTTTTAGATATATGGGGAGAGGGGACCATGCAGATCATAGGTGGTACTTATTAAGGTGATCTGGTACAACATTGAGGTATGATGTACTATCTAGAAAGATAGAGGCATCACCCATCAATGGACCTAATCACTTAATAAGGACTCCTAAGGCATGATGGGTCTTCAAATATACTAGAGATTTTTTTCCTATTTTACATGGATGAATAAAGCAGATTTTATATTAAACAGGGTTCTAAAGTTCCCTATGGAGGTAAGCCTCCATAGTTATTTATATCTTAGAAAATGAAATTCCTTAAGAATACTTTTGATTAAAGTAGGAAATTATGGTCTCCAAAGATTTTAAGGTTAGACTATCAAAGAATTGATTACTTTTGGAAAATAAATTAGGAAAGTTCAAGGAGAAGACTTATTTTTAGAATCCAAAGGGAGGAAGTAGGAAATGCTCATGATACTAGAAAGCCTAGTGAACATTCCAACTATCTTATAATTAGGCTTTATATGTTTGAAAGTGAAGAGACTTATTTATTTGAGTTGAATTTTATTATTTTGCTAGGGCTTATAATCCAATAACACAATATTATGGAAATACCTAAGAGGTGAGGATTTATGTTTGTAGCCTAAGGAAACATACACAATGAATCTAAATCTAGGGAGCTTTAGTACAAGCTAAAGCACAACCTAAATCTAAGCGACAGGTTGACATAAGGGTTTATCCCCACAAGAGAGAATAAACCTGTCTGACTTCTGGACTTATAACCGCCTGGAGTGGCCGCCAGCTAACTCCTTCTATGAATTTAAAATCATATAGTCTGGTCTTATGAAATTGCAAGATAGTTGGGCTATTATCAATTTAGAAAGTGACTAAAGTCCTTAAACTTACTCCCTAAGAGACTAAAGCATGAGTGGTATGAATAATGACTTAGTCTATCAATGAAAAAATCTTTTCAAATTTTATTTCATTTTAGACACATTATTTTGACAAAGGCTACAGAATTTCTTATGCCTAAATGCATGATGAAAATAGGTTATGGGCCAAATCAGCTAGAATAAGTGTTCTCCACCACAAGGGATGCCCTCACAGGTCAAGCATTCCCCTATCGTGTAAGGATGGAGATGGTTCATTTTCAAGAGAGAAAGAATATGTATGCATTATGTGAAACATTCAACCATTCAGTTAAGGGGATGCTAAATCTTTTAATTATCTTATTTAAGACCTAAGCTTTATAGTGAGGTTATGAGTTATTTAAAATTTAATTATGAGTGATTAGTCGGGATAGAAAAATTAATTTTTACCTTAAGAGCCTAATCGCATTCAAACCACATATTAAAGCATCAATCATTGAAGAAACTATGAAAATGCATGTCATTTCTAATGCACAAAATAAACACAACATCAAATAATTTTATAAAACTAGCACAAAAGAATAAGAGGCGGTCTGAGTGTACAAATTAAAAAAAAAAGAAAACATTGGTAGCCTAGCTCTACCCTTATACAACCTCATATGAAATAATAATTATAATTAAAAATGAATACATGCTATGGGAGGGGGGGAGGTTCTTCATTCTTCATGTCTTCATATCTTCATTCCTTCATTTGATATGATTTGCTCTACTTCTTTGCTGCTGATGTGCTTTCTTGAAAGGCATCACAAGGTCTCCCAGAACAAAGCCTTCTAGCCACTGCACATCCTAATCTCCTATAGCACTAATCCTAATTCATTTTGCAAAAATTACATTTATATAGGAAAGAGTTAAACTAACTACACCCACAAAATAGAGGTTAGCTAAGCACACATACAATCCCAAGCAGTTATATGTATGATTTGAACTTAGCACCCTGCACATAGGTAACCAAGTCCACCTATGCTAACTTGGATTATGCTTAGGGGTTTAAGCAACCAACAAAGAGAGCATTTATATTTAATATTAAGCACCCCCATAAGCATAATCCCCTATAAAAAATATGATTAGGCTAATATCAGCCTACCATCTAGTCTGCAAAGCATACACCCTAACATCCAGTCTAAAATAATATATCACAAAATAAAACATTCATCACATCATGCATCGTCTTAACTTAGGACTATAATATGACTTAATTCTAATGTGTGTGTTAAAGCTTTGTGTGGTATGTCTTACTAAGCATTAGAGTTATGATTTTTCTAAGTTTAGAAAGAATTCAAGTTAACATGAAGGTTGGTTTCACTTCAAGTGGTTTAATTTATTTTAAATTTTAAATTTATATTTTATTTTGTTTCATATTATTTATACTTAGCATCTAAGTGTTATAAAGAGAAGAAAGAGGATTGTCCTCTTTCACCTAAGTTTAGGTTCACTTTAAATGATCCTATTTAAGATGAAATGCTCCTTAAGATTAATCTAATTGAATTACTACCATATGATATATATAAAATCATTCCTTTCCATCACATGTAATATGCATATGATTTAATCCTAAGTGTATCTATACATGTAACATATTTTAACACACTTAAACGGTGAAGAATTGAATTATTTAAACGTGCTAATTTAAAGCTTTATCCAAATTCTTATACAAAAAGACATAAGAACGAAATTAAATAGGCATGTGCCATTGTTAAATCAGGGAACTAAGATAATCAGATGACCTCCTTAGGGCTAGCTAAGGATTCGTATTCCTGGGATGTCCAAACTATATACTTGCTTTTCTTGAATACACATGAATGTATACATAAATGAAGGAAAAAACCATGCAAAGATTATATTTTTATCTAATTAAGTCATATATATATATATATATATATATATATATATATATATGAATTAAAGCTCTATCCAAATTCTAATGTTGAAACAAATAAGAATGAAATCAAATGGGTACATGTCATTGTTAAACCAAGGAAGTGAGGTAATCAAATGACCTCCTTAGGGCTAACTAAAGCCCCGTATTCCTGGGATGGCTAGACTATATACCCATTACGATTAAATCTTATATAAATTAACACATGAATAGAGGAAGGAGAACTCAGCATTCATACACTTAAGCTATGGGCACATGCATTTCTTATGTATTTATAACTAGCATCATAACACATATTATCATTCATTTATAAGCTTTTGAAAAGTACTTTTCGATTTAATAGTGATAATAGTCACACATATATTAAATTAAAGCAACACATGCAAGCTTACATAAAGGAAATCCATTTTTATTTCACTTGATTTTGAAAAGATGGATGCATGAATTCAAATGACATACAACATCTAACATGATTGAAAAGGGAACAATCAAATATAAGCATGTGATTCATTCAACCAAACTAGTTTCTAAGGACAATCAAATCAAATAAAGTCATTTAATGTAACCCAAACCATCTTTATTAATTTTACTTTTGGGTTTTGATTTGATTTGAGGATATGAGGAAAAGGTTTGCTGATCTTAACTCATCCCTAAGTTTGTTAATTAATTTGGTTTAAAGAAATGTAATTAAGTTGATTTTATGAGTTAATTAAGTTGTAGTATGCATTAAATACATTAATTAACCCTTTTCTATGTTGCCTTAATATATATATCCAAATAATTATGAGCCAACATGAAATGCACACGAATTGGAAATTACATTAGCAATGATACTAAGAAATAAAAGCGGCCTAACGCAATTGGCTCATGATTAATGGTTAATTAAATTAAAGAACTTAATTAGGTACTTTCATGGTTTCCCCACACATGTGGGTTAACAATAATTTTCTTTAAATAGCTTTAGGTTATTAAACACCTCAAAGTCTACCCAAGAATTATTTATTTAAGGTCTGATGTGATTACGATTTCAATTTAATTAATTAAGCCATTGAATCAATTAATTAAACCTTAATTGATGGAATAAACTTAGAGAAAGAGGCTAAGAAAGAGGTCTTAACCCTATTGCATTAGTCTATTCATTGTTGAATAATAATTAATAAACTTAATTAACTAATTTATTATTATTCATGGGATTAATTAATCATTAATTTACTTAAGAGAGTAATTAAGGTTTAATTAATAAATTTTCCTAATTAAGTCGGCAACAAATCCCAAGAAAATCATGAGAGGCAGAGGTCATCTCATTAAATTAACCATCAAAATTTGTGATTAATTACTCAAGTAATTAAGGAGTAATTAAGCTAATTAATTTTATAATTAAATCTTAATTAAGCATTAATTACTCTTTAAAGTTAATTAAAATTATTTTTAATTAATTCTCCTCTGAAATACCTTTAAAATGAGTATTTATTTGTATTTTTTCTAATTTTCTATGATTTATTATGAATTCTGGAAGTTTCAACCATTAAAAAGGATTAATTAATCCTAATTAAAGCCTAATCCCATCAGCGTCACGTGACATGCTAACACGACATGTTTTCCACATGGTGCTGTAGGATTAGCTACTTAAAACTTATCTGACTCGACACCTACGTGGCGGCGGTGGACGCGCTTTCTCATCTACCATTCGATCTAAGATTAGATGGCTACGATTAATCCTGGGGCTTAATTGGATCAAATCAGATCGATCTAGCAGATATAATTATGATCATCCATTTTGATCATGCAAAATGGACGGTGCGTGATCTTTCATCACCCGTGCATGGGAGAATGAAGTCCATCTGCCATTGCTCGCTTGATCTGAGCTTACCCGAGCTCAGATCGAGTCCAAAAGGATCCCACACCTTCACGACATCAATCAGAGGGGATCCAATGATCAAGATCACATGGGATGAACAGTTTCTTCAAAAAGCTTCAACTTATTATCACCCAAAGCTCAGTTTTAATAGCATACCTCACCAGAGCTCAAGACCTGTGGCAAATCTGATTGAGGAAGCTCCGCCTAGTGGAGATGAAGCTCTACTAATCAGCACAAGCATTGATTTGGTGTAGTTTGTTCAAAGACCAACACCTAAAGCTTGGGATATTGGTGTTGATCAAAATCTTATCTTCGATGGGAGCTGAGAAGATTCGTTCTTGCTTGACGGGCTCTAGGGATGGTGTGTGTAAAATTAATTTGACTTTGGTGAAAGTTTGGGGAAGTTGGGTTTGAAATGGGAGTGTCATGTTTTGAGACAGACGGGAATGGCCTTTTTCGATCGAGGAATGAGCTTGGGAGCTTGGGGAATGGCTCTAGTGGCTCGTCTTGGATAACAAGGGCTCTGAGGAATAGATTCGTGTGGGTTTAAGTGGAAACGAGGGGGTGTATCCCCCCGCCCCCTCCTCTTGATTAGACGATCGGATTAGGTTTGGCATTTTGTGGATGTCTAGCCGCCGGTGGTGGCTGGGAATGGCAGAGAATCATCCTAGGTGGCTTAGTTTGTGGTTGGCTAAAGCTTTGGAGGTGGCTGCCAAGGGGGATTAGTGGGTGTTTATGGGTTTCAAATGCACCAATGGGAAGGGTGAGATGATTTCACCTCCCATGGGTCATGGCCAACCCAACCACCTCTTGGGTCAGGTTGGCCAGTGCCCTTAGTGCCTAGGTGGACCATTGAGAGGGTGTTAAGTGGCCAAGGAATGTAAATGATCACTTACATGGGTGATTTATCTCATGTGATACCCTTGATCCAAGGGTATAACAGTCATTTAGCATTGTATTTGATTTGGATAGATTTGAAATAAGTCAAAAGTGGGTTAGCCCAAAATTTAAGTCAATTAGAGTTGATTTGGTTTGATTTGGCATAATTTGACTCATTTAGGTCAAGTTGGGTTAAGTTGGGTCAAGTTGACTAACTGGTCAAATTAGGTCAAATCAAGGGTTGGGTCAAGTTCATATGATCATTTAGGATGTGTTGGTGTCATTGGTTTGGTTTGATTTAGCTTAGATTTGATTTTGACTCATTTGAGTTCAAATGGGTCAAATTGGTTAAGTTGACCAATTTAACCAAATTGGCCAAATTTGCTTGGGTTAGGTGTTGGTTTGGATTTGGTTGACCAATTGAAGATGATTGCAAGTTTTGCTTTTAATCACTTTGGATTTGGTTTTAATTTTGGCTAACTTGACCCTTTAGGTCAATTTGGTCAATTGGGTTCAATTGGGTCAATTGGGTCAATTGAGTCCAATCATGGCTTTGGTCAAGTTCAACAATCAATCTGGAATGAACTTGAGCCATTAGTTACAATCAATTTGGCTTATATTTTGATTTGACCCAATTTGCCTTTTAGATCAATTTAAGTCAACTTCGGTCAAGAGGGCCAATTGGGTTTAGTTTAGCTCAATTGAAGGTCAAGTCATGTTCAATTGATCTTTAGTTTGTATGAATCATTGGATTCAAGGGATTTGGCTTAGGTTGGCTAGTTTGGGTTCATATGGGTTAAGAGAGTTGACTTGGTTTGACCAAATTTGTGATAATTGATCAACCTGGGGGTGAACAATAATCATTGTATAAGGTTTAAATTGGCTTAGTTCAATCCAATTTGGGTAGGATTGTTGGAGTTTGGCTCAAATAGGTCAAATTGGCCACTTTGGGTCAAGTGGACCAATTGGGTTTAGTTGGCTTGATTTTGGATTGAGTTAAGCTTAGTTGAGTTTATATATGGATTTGGGATTTATATATAAATTTAGTTGTAATTGATTTAGGCTTGGATGAGTTTTTGGTTCATTTGGATATTTTAAGTCAAAAGGGCTAAGTTGGGTTTGACTTAGGTTGATTTTGGTTTAGCTTGATGATTGTAGATTTCATTTATATTTATGAACATGATTGAAGGTAAGATTAATTCATGAGAAAATCAATTGACTTTGGCTTTGAATTGAGTGGATTTTTGGCTAAGTCCATGGAAATGGTTTATGTGGCTTAGGAAAGATCTTGATTTATTTTGATTTAGTTTTGATGATTTAAATGTATATTTCATTCATATTTGTGAAGATGATTGAAGATATGAATTGATTATGAGAAAATCAATTGAGTTTGGATTGATTTGAAGTTAAATTTGGTTAAGTCCATGAAGGTAGGTCATAGGTCTTAGATTTGGATTTGACCATGGGCTTCAATCATTTGGTTTTGCAATTTAGGTTTAGATTGGATTTGAATTTGATGTTTGAATTGAACTGAGGTTTGGTTACAGAAGGTGAACATGGATGGCATTTGGGTTGTAGGGTAGGTGGATTATCCTAATCCCTAAGGCATGACCTAATCCTATGGTTAACCCTTTTAAGTCTCTAGCTTAGGTTAAGTGTTCACCTAAGTGCTAGAAGTGTCTTATGACTAGGGAAGTCTTAGTGTCTAGAAGACTCCTAGGTCTACGAAGAGAAGATTGAAAACTCACTCCAAAAGTGAGGTCAATAAAGGGGATTTTGGACTACTTCAAAAACATATCACAGGGCCTAATCTTCTTTAATATAAATAGACCTAACTTATTTTGATCATCATATATATTTATCTAAGGATCTTAGCTTGAAGCACGATGTCAACTTAGCTAAATATATAAAAGTGCCCCTTATTTTGTAGGGGAGCTTTCAGAGTAACGTGAAAATGCAATCTCATTTTATGAGAAAATCTTCAAGTGACATTACATGTGTATTTGACATGAAGGTCTTTGTATAAAGTTCATATAAGTATATATATATATTCACAGTCAGGTGTGATATTTCTTGAGATAGTGGTCATGGATTGGTGGCATCGGTCGTTGACCATTTGTGTCAATAAGCTAACTGGTAGGCTCCTCCTTCATACACCTTCTGTATGACATAGAAACCTTCCCAATTGGCTTTGAATTGACCACTGATCTTGCGATGAGGGATGATTGGCCTTCTCAACACTAGAACCAATTCACCTTTCTAAAATGTCCGAGGATGTACTGAACTATTGAATGCTTTAGACATCCTCACTCGATTAATTTCTAAACTTTGTTGAGCTTGGAGTCTAACTCCGTCAAGCGTATCCAACTCTTCCATTCATAGGCTAGTGTTCTCATGTTCAGTAAGATTGAATTGGACAGCCACTCGAAGTGATGGTACCTCAACTTCTAGTGGTAGAACAGGTTCAACTCCAAATGTTAGAGCATAAGGAGTGGCTTTAGTTGACATCTTATAAGTGATTCTATATGCCCACAACACTTCTATCAGTTTATTTTGTCACTCTCTTTTATTTTTCATGAGAATATTTTTAAGCAACTTTACTAATATTTTATTAAAAGCCTCTATTTGGCCATTGGCCATTGGATTGTAAATTGATGAGTATCGCCAATTGATTTTGTATCGATCAGTGAATTTGTATATATTCGCACTCTTGAAATTCAGACTGTTGTCTGAAATGATTCATCATAGCACCCTAAATCTATAGACAACATTGTTGGTGAAGAAGTCAATGACTCAATCAACAGTGCCTTCCTTAAATGGAGCAGCTTCAACCTATTTGTAGAAGTAGTTAGTAGTTGCTAGAATAAATCGATGTCTGGCTGATGATGGAGGATCAATCGGCACAATTATATTCATTCCCCATCTCATGATGCTATTGTTGGGGTTCTAAGGATTCATAGGTTGATGAATGATATTTTTGTGGACTTGGCATTCATGACATCTCTTGTATGATCTATGCAGTCTTTCAACATTGATGCCAATAGTATCCCATCCTTTTAATTTTTATCATAATTTTAGGACCTAATTGCTATGCCCCACAAAATCCTTCATGAATTTCAGACATCACTTTGTTGGCTTCCTCTGTCCCCAAGCATCATAGCCACATTTGTTCAAAGGATCTATGGTATAATGTGTTATTAACATAAGCATACCGTAGGATTCTTTTTGTAATCTTTGTGGTTAGTGATTTATTGCGTGATAATTTGCTTTCCTTGAAATAATCAAGTAAGGTGTATCTCAAATCATCAGACTCTTCCACCATGAAAGGTTTATATTATTTCTTTGCAGTACTTTTGAGTTTTTCTATCTCTTGTACTAATTCTTTAGGAGAGTGAGGAATAATTCAAATTACTTTCTGTTAGCTTGAGTTTGATGTCCCCTCTACCTGTTGGAGTATAGATTTGCTGGTTGTAGAACTCGACGAGTGTGCACTTCAATCAGCACATCGCCATTGTCCATGTTCGCCATCTCTTTTGCCAGCTTGGCCAGGCAATCTGATTTGTTATTTTTGATTGAGAAAATTAAGCTAGTTTAACACTCGGAATTAACTTCATGAGCCCAAGCACTTGCTTATGATAGTATGTCAATTCGAGCTTATTAATTTTATGGATGCCCAATACTTGGTTGATCACCAATTGAGAGTCTCCGAAGATTCTTAAATTTTGGATGTCAATAATAACGACTTCTTCAAGGCCTACCCCAATGCCTCACATTCAGCTTCATTGTTAGTTCTTGGTTTAGTCAATCTGTATGAATGCCTCATTATGCCACCTTCTAGTGCTATAAAGACAAGGACAATGTTGGCTCTTGCTTTTGGTAGATTCTGGGGCTGAGCAGGCTTAATAGATGATGCTCCGTCGAAGTACATTTCTCAGATCTGCAATTTCTCTCTTTCATGGATAAGTTAATATGTTTAGCAGGTAAATTATCATTAAGTGTCTAATCTACTAGGATAAGATGCACAACAAGAAAATCTACTAGTATCTATCCCTTTATAGCTTTTTGAGGTACATATGTAATATCAAATTGTAATAGGAGCACTGCCAATCATGCCAAATGACCTGTTAATGCTGGTCTTGTCATCAAGAACTTTAGTGGATTGATCTTTGAGATGAGCATTATCTTGTGCGATAGCATATAATTTTTGAGCTTCTGGATAGTAAAGATTAGTACAAACAGTGTTTCTCAATTAGAGAATATCTTGCTTCTGCTCTCATTATCCTTCGACTTATATAATAAAGAGCGTTCTCCTTTCCTTCTTCATTATGGTGTGCTAACAAAGCTCCGAGAGATTCTTCTAGTGCAACTGTATATAAAATGAGGGGCTTTCCTGGGATTGGTGTTGTTGGAATTGTTGGATTTAATAGGTATTTCTTGATGCTATCAAAGGCTTCTTGGCACTCTGTATCCTATTTGAATGGAGCATTCTCTTTCATCAATCTTGAAAAGGGTTGGCATCTGCCGAATAGATTTCACATAAAATGCCGAATAAAAGGGAGTTTTCCTTATAATGAGCGGAGCTGACATAAACTCTTCGGCGGTGGCATATCCACTATCGCTTTGATTTTATTATGATCGATCTCAATTCCTTTATGTCACACCATGTAGCCAAGGAACTTTCCAGATAAAATCTCAAATGCAGGTTTAAGTGGATTCATCTTAAGATCTTACAGCCTAATTCTTTCAAAAACCATTCTCAAGTCATCAAAATGATCTTCTCGATCTATGCTCTTAACAACGAGGTCATCCACATAGCATTCTATTTTCTGATAAATCAACTCATCGAAGATGCGTGTCATGGTCCTTTGGTATGTAGCTCAAGCATTCTTCAATCAGAAGGGCATGACTATGTAATAATATATACCAATTTTTGTCTTAAATGATGTGTGCTTCTCATCTTCAGGATGGTTGTGTTTATTTTTGGATGTGGGGGGACACCACACAGATCGTAAGGGTTACTTACTGAAGTGATCAGGTATGACATTGAGGTATGATGTACTATCTCGAAAGATAGAGGCATCAGCCTACAATGGACCTGATCACCTAATAAGGACTCCTAAGGCATGATGGGTCTTCGAATATAGTTGAGATTTTTCCCCTACTTTATATGGAAAAATAAAGTATGATTTATATTAAGCCAAGTTCTTAAGTTTCCTATAGGGGCAAGCCCCCATAGTTAATTACATCTTAGGAAATGAGATTTTCTAAGAATACTCTTGATTAAAGTAGACACTTTTTATATCTAAAGATTTCAAAATTAGACTATCAAGGATTGGTTATGTTTGGAAAATCAAGTTGGAGATACCAAGTGGAAGACTTATTTTGGGGATCCAAAGGGAGGAAGTAAGAAATGCTCATGATACTATAAAACCTATTGAGCATTCTAACCTATCCTATGGTGAGGCTTTATATATTTGAAAGTGAAGAGATTTATTTATTTAAGTTAAATTTTTATTAGATTGATAAGGCTTATAATCCATCAACACCAGATTATGGAAATGCCTAAGAGCAGAGAATTTATGCTTATAGCCCAAAGGAAACTAGCTACCTTAGATCCTAAATCTAGGGAGCTTTAACACAAGCTAAAGCACGACCTCAATCTAAGCGACAGGTGGACATAAGGGTCATCTCCACAAGAGAGGATAAACTCATCCAACTTCTGGACTTACAACCATCTAAAGTGGTTGCCAGCTAACACCTCCTACGCTTCAAATCCATGTAGTCCAGTCTTATGAATTGCAAGATAGCTAGGGTAGTTATTCAATTAGAAAGAGACTAAAGTCCTAAACCCACTCCCTAAGAGACTTGAGCATGAGTGGTATAAGCATATGACTTAATCTACAAATGCAAAATATTTTCACATTTTATTTCATTTTGACTCATTATTTTGGACAAAGGCTTAAGATTTCTTTATGCCTAAATGCATGATGAAATGGTATTATTGGCTAAATTAACGAGAAGAGGGTGTTCTCCACCATAAGGGATTCCCTCACAAGTCAAGCACTCCCCTATCGTGCAAGGATGGAGATCCCCATATTCAAAGTAGAAGGAATATGCATCCATGATGTGAGACATACAATCATACAGCTAAGGGGTTGTTAAATCTTTTAATTATCTTATTTATAACCTAGGATTTATGATGAGGTTGTGAGTTATTAAAACTTTAGTTATGAGTTATTAGTTGGATAGAAAATCTATTTTACCCTAAGACCTTTCGCATTCAGGCCACACATTAAAGCATCAAACTTTAAGAAACTATAAAGAGGAGGCAATCCTATTGCACAATCTAAACAAATCATTAATCAATTTTATAGACTACCGCAAAAGAATAAGAGGCCGGTGCGATCGGGTACCACTGTACATCCCAAAAAGAGAAAAGTTGTGTAGCCGAACTCTACCTTTATACAATCTAGAATATGAAACAATAATTTCATAATTAGAATGAATACATATTATGGGGGTCTTCATTCTTCACTCTTTCATCTTCATGTCTTTCATTTTGATTTGATTATGCTCCTTCTTTGATTTCATTGTATTTGCTTCATAGGCATCACAGGGAACCCTAGGATAAAACCTTATAGCCACTGCTCATTCTAATCCCCCATAACACTAATCTTAATCCTATTGAAAAATTATATTCCATAATAAAAAATTAAATCTAACTACACCTGCAAAATAGAGGTTAGCTAAACATACATACAAACCCAAACAGTTATTTTTATAACTTGGACTTAGCACCCTGTACATGGGTAACCAAGATCACATGTCCTAGCTTAGATTATGCTTAGGGGTTTAAGCAACCTACAAAGAGAATATTTAAATTTATTTTTGAGCAACCCTTTAAGCATAATCTTCTGCAAAAAATATGATTAGGCTAAGAGTAGCCTAATATCCAGTCTACGAGGCATACACCCTAACGTCTAGTCTAAAACATTACATCTCAAAATAAAATATACATCATAACATACACCGCCCTAACTTAGAGATAGAAGTGAGGACATAGTTATAATGTGTGTGTTAAGGCTTTATGTAGTATGTGTTAACTAAGATTAAAGTTATGATTTTCTAAGTGTGGAATGATTTAATTTAACATAAAGGTTGATTTTATTTCAAGTTGTTTAATTAATTTGTGAATTTTAATTCATGTTTTGCTTTATTCTATATGATTTATACTTAGCATCTAAGTGTTATAAAGAGAGGAAAGAGGATTAGCCTCATTCATCCTTACCTTAAGCCACTTTATAAAGCACATTTTTATGATTTAGTTTTCTTTAGTGAATGGCTTATTAAATATTTTGTTAATCCTAAGTTTAGGTCAACTATAAATAATCCTATTCAATGTGAAAGGCATCTTAGGATTAGTATAATTGAATTACTATCACATAACATATATCAAATCATTTTTTTCCATCACATGTAACATGCATATGACTTTAACACTTAGCATATCTATACATGCCATGTATTTTTGGCACACTTAAATGGTGATGAATGCATATGTTTAGAATTTATATTTTTAGTCAATTGAATTATTTATACATGTAGGTTAAAGCTCTATCCAAATTCTAATACCAAAATACATAAGGATGAAATCAAATAAGTATGTGTCATTGTTAACTAGAAAAGTGAGGTAATCAAATGACCTCTTGGGTGCTACTTAAAGCCTCGTATTTCTGAGATGTCCATACTATATACTTATTAACATTCAAACTTACATAAACCTATATACGAATCACAAAAAAGAGACCATTAACTTACATGTAATGTATGCTATGACTTAGATGATTATGGATGCATGTATTTTTAATAACAAAAGGGGATTTTTTATTTTTTAATTAAGCACACTTACACATGTACAAAAGATGTAAGCAAGTATGTGTCATTGTTAACTAAGAAAGTGAGATAATAAAATGACCTCCTTAGGGTTACTTAATGTCTCATATTCCCGGGATGTCCAAACTAAACACATGCTATCTTAAATACATATAAATGTATACACAATTATAAGGATGAAAATCGTGCAAAGATTGTATTTTCTTTAGTTGAATTATTTATGCATATAAATTAAAGCTCTATCCAAATTCTAATACTAAAATACATAAGAATGAAATCAAATAAGTACATGTCATTATTAATTAAGGAAGTGAGATAATCAAATGACCTCCTTGGGACTACTTAAAGTCTCGTATTCCCGGGATGTCTAGACTATATACTTATTAACATTCAAATCTATATAAATCTATATATGAATTCAAGAAAGAGAGCTTTATTTCACATACTTAAGCTATAAACACATGCAAATCCTATATTTATTTGTAACTATCATCATTTCACATAGTTTTATCAATTTATAAGCTTTGAAAAATATATTTGAGTTTATTAGTGATAATAGCCATACATATAATTAAATTAAGTTAGCACATGCAAGCTTGCATAAATAAAATTTGTTTGATTCATTTAGATTTGAAAATATGAATGCATTGATTCATATGACATACAACATTTAGAGTGATTGGAAAGGAATTACTAAATATAAACACATGGTTTATTCAAGCACATTAATTCCTAAGGACAATCACATCAATAAAATTATTTAAAGTAAACTAAAGCTCATTATTAATTTGATTTTGGATATGAATTAACTTTAAAAAGGAGAGATTATCATTTGTTATTTTAATCTCATTCCCAAGTTGATGATCTTGATTGATTTAAGGAAAGATGATTAAGTATATTTTATGAATTGATTAAGTTAATCATTAAATAAATCATTTAATTCCCTTTCTTATGCTTCTTTAATTTGATTAATCATTTAATTATGAGCCACAAATGAAATGAACATGTAAAGAAATAAAATTTTAATGCTCCTAAGGACTTAATAAAATTGACTCATAATTAAGGATTAATTAAATCAAAGAATCTAATTAAGTACTTTTATGATTTTCTCACCCTTATGGGTTAATCATAATATCCTTAAGGGTCTTTATGTTATTGAATACATAAAGATGAACCTTTAATTTCATTGCTAATTATCTGATATGATTTGCACTTCAATTTGATTAAATTAATCATTTAATCACTTAACTAATTTTTACCTTAATTACTTTTCTTAAAATGAGATAGATTTAGGAAAGGGATTAAGAGACAGGTCCTAATCCCATTCTCTCATCCATTCACTGTCAAGCAGTGATAAAGAAACCTCAATTGATTAAATCTTGATGTTTTGAATTTAATTTATCACCTAATTAATTAAAAAAGATAATTAAGATTTGAATCATTAGTTTTCCCTAATCACTAGGTAAAAAATTCCAAGAAAATCATGAGAGGTAGAGGTCATCCCATTAAATGGACACACAAAATTTTGATTCATTTGCCCAAGTAATTAGGGATTAATTAAGTTGATTAAGTTTATAATTAAACCCTATATAAGCCTTAATTACTATTCAAAACTAAATAGAATTTTAATCAATTCTCCTCTGAAATACTTTTATAATGAATATTTATTTATATTTTTCTAATTTTTTTTATTTTTCTATAATTTTTTATGATTTTTCAAAGTTTCAGCCATTAAATGGATTGATTAAGCCTAATTCCGTCGATGCCACACAGAGTGCTGGCGTGGCGTGCTTTCCATGTGGCCCCATGAGATTGATTACTTAAACGCCTCACTCAACAGCGATGATGTGGTGGCGTGGCCATCCCCGCCCAGATCGATCCGGGGATTAAAACGTTCTTAAAGAATTAAATTAAAATTAACTAATCGTAAGATCACGGTTGTCCATTCCAATCACATAGAATGGAGGGCGGATGATGTATCCTCTCTTGCGCAATGGAAGACGGACACCGTCCACCTTCCTTCGCCCAATCTGAGCACGTCGGAGCTCAGATTGGTTTGAGATTGATCTCACTCCTTCAGGGAAGTGATCTACAAGGATCTTATGGTTGGATTCGCATGAAATTCACATTTCCTTTTAAAAGGCCCAAAAAATTTTGAGAAATCTCAATTTAAAGGAATAGTATCTCATCAGAGCTTAAGACCGATGGTGAAGCAACTGAAGTAGCTTCGTCTGGATGAGGTGAAGCCTTATTGAGAATATGGTGTAATTCTTAGCCTCCAATTGCTCTATGGACCAAGAACCTCGTTGAAGTTAGCCTAGGAGGTACTTTCTATGGTCAAATTGATAGGGGGAGAGTTTATTTCGACTCATCGAAGTTCGGTGAATGTGTGGGAAGAGTTAATTTGAATGGGGTTGAGTTTCGATGAAGTTGGATGGAGAGGGAGGCTGTCCTATTTTGGGTGAGCTCGATTTTGTGCTTTCTAGTGATGGGAAGGGCTAAGGAACTTGAGAGGATGCTCTGGCGGCTTGTATTGAGTAACTTGGGCTCTGTGAATGTTTAGTGTCTCGGGTTGAATTGAAATGAGGGAGGTATACCCCCTCCTCCCTTGGATCAGATGGTGTGGATCCGTTTGGCATTTTGTGGCCGTCCGGCCATCGCAGGTGGTCTTGAGTGGTAGGGAGGTGTTGAGCTGGCTCACTTGAGTGCTTAAGGGTGAGGAAGTGGCTGTCATGGGAGGAGAGTGACTGTCATTGGGTTTCTAAGTATTCTAAATAGCTTGGAGGGGTGAATTCACCTCCACTTGGCTCAAACCCAACCCAATCACCTTTGGGTTAGGTGAGCCAGTGTCCTCCTTGCCTAGGTGAAGATCTACGAGGCTGACAAATGGATAGGGAGTGGGTTTGACTATTCAAATGGGTTTTTTGTCCTATATGGTGGCCTTGACCCATTGGAATTTGAGCCAAATCAGGTTAGGCTTGGTCTGGTCTAACCCAAGGTGAGCTAAGGATGGGTGATGTCAAATTTCATTAGGTTTGGAGTTGATTTCAGTGGGTTTGGATCAATTTGATCCATGTAGGTCAAATTGAGCTAGGTTTGGTCAAGTTGACCAATTGGTCAAATTGGGTTAAACCAAGGCTTGGGCCAAGCTTAAATGAGAATTTGAAATATTTTGGTGCAATTGGTTTGGTTCAATTTGACTTAGATTTGGATTTGGCTCATTTCATTTCATTTGGGTCAAATGAGTCAAGTTGACCAATTTGATCAAATTGGCCAAATTAGCTTGGGTTAGTAATTGATTCATGTTCAATTGTTCAATTGAAGATGATTGTAAGCTTTGGTTAGAATCAATTTAGATTTCAGTATGATTTAGGCCAAAATGACCCTTAAGGTCAATTTGGGCTAAATAGGTCAATTGAGTTCAATTGGTCAAATTGGTTTAATCAAGTCTTTGATCAAGTTAAATAATCAATTTGGAATGAACTTGAGCCATTGGTTTGATGATTTGGGTTATGATTTGGTAATTTGGTCAAGTCAGTTGGGTCAAAGGGGCAAATAAACTAGGTTTGGCTCAATTGATGGTCAAGTCATATTCAAGAGTTGATTTTAGGTTGATGTGAATTATTGGTTTCAATTGATTTGGCTTAGGTTGAGATTTGGTTTTAAATTTTGTAGGTTAAGTGGGTTGACTTGGTCAAATGACCAAGTTGACTTGGTTTGACCTAATTGGTGGCAATTGATCAATCAAGGATGATGACAATCATCATAGGAGGTTTTGGATGGTTTGAGTCAATCCAATTTAGGTTGGATTGAAGTTTGGCTCAAATAGGTCCTTTAGGTCACTTTGGGTTAAATGAGCCTAAATGGGTTAGTATTGATGTTGATTGCATTGAGGAGTTCAATATATGATTTGGAGTGATTTGTGGTTTTGATTATAATTGATTTAGTTCAAATGGATTTTTAGCTCATTTGGGTTTTTTGGGTCATATGGGTTAACTTGGATTGGGAAGTTGATTTTGGTTTTAGCTTAATATTGTGTAGATTACGGTTTGGAATGGTGGTTGAAAGATTGAATTGATTCATGAGAAAAATCAAAATTTAAATTAAAGAGGATTTGACTAAGTCCATAGGATTAGGTTATGGACCTAAGTTTGGATTTGAATGAATTGATTTGATTTGATGATTTGGATTTGATCATGGATTTGGTCTAATTGGAGGATTGAATTGATTTATGAGAAAATCAATTGAATTTAATTTTGATTGAAGGGTAATTTAGCTAAGTCCACAGAGTTAAGTCATGGGCTTAAGTTTGGTTTGATTGAATTGATTTGATTTTGATTTGATTTGGAATTCAGTTATGTGGATTTTGGATTGGATTGATTTTGGATAAATTGAAATTGTGGTTTGGTTTAGGCTAAAGAAGTAAGCAAGGATTGGTTAGGTTATAAGGTAGGTGAGTTTCTCTAAGTCTTGAGCATGGCCTAATCTTATAATTAATCTTTCTAAGTCTCTAAGCTTAGGTTAAATGTTCACCTAATCACTATAAGTATCTTAAAACTAAGGAGCTCTTAGTTTCTAGAAGACTCTTATGTCTATGATGGAAAGATTGAATCCTCACTCCAAAGTGATGTCAACAAGGAGTCATCTTGATTTGATTGTATCGTGATGATATGTCCATGAATGAGAACATGTCGTAGTTGGAAGCATTGTCCACTATTAGTTTTGATATTGGAAGTAGAAAGTCATCTTTTGGACAAGCTTTATTTAAGTCCCGAAAGTCAATGCAGATACAAATTTGATCGTTCTTCTTCCTAACTTGGACAACATTGGCTATCCAATCTGCATACTTCTCCTCCGGATGAAGCATGCTTTGATGAGCTTTTTAGTTTCTGTAATTACCTATTCTTCAATCTCCAACCTCATTTGCCTAGGAGCTTGCTTAACAGGCTTTGCATCTGGATTAATGGTGAGTTTATGAACTGCCACTTCAGGGGATAAGCCTGGCATCTCAGCATATGTCCAAGAAAGCAATCCCTAAATTCACAAAGTAAAGTTATTAATTCTTCAACTTTCTCATCAGGAAGAAGGGCACAAATGAAGGTTGGATGGGAATCATCTTTTGTTCCCAAGTTGATTTATTTTAGTTTGTCCATGGTAGTTGCTTTTTCACCATCTTCATGCTCTTTTGGCACAGGCTTGGCTTTCACCTCCTCATCATTTGTTAAGTAAATTTCATAAAGGTCATCTTCATTTTTAGTTTTAGTCTCAACTTTATTTCTTGTTATTGTGTAACAAGCTCTTCGACAATGCTTAGGTCAGATGTATCCAAACCTTTAGATGTATGATTATCACACTTTCGTGAGGTCTGTGGACTCTTCAAATTCCAGAGGGTGTCAAAAAAAGTGAGCTCTCCATTTATCAGTCCCAACTTCAACCCCTAATTTGTCCATCATCTTGTGAATCCTTAGAGGATAATACCTTGGCAAATTTCATAAGCCAATCAGAGTCTTGCTGATATCACTCCTCAGACTTGTAAAATGAAATTCCATGTTCATCACTTCCAAATAAAGGAGCCACATAGAAAGTTTTTAACTCTTCAACCATTTGAACCTCACGTGGAGTGACTTTATTGAAATGTTAGAGAGGAACTGGCACTACTACTAATGAACCTTCTGATATCAATAGGTATGTCATCCTTCTTGAAGAGACACATTGAACTTCATTTTTGTATGTAGATTCAAAGCATGTCGAGTCAAGTACTCCATATTTTCTTCCCTTTCAGATTACACGCTCCTTTGGGCCCAGCCATCATCCTCTTCTTCTTCTATGTCAGTGCCTAGATAAGTGACTAGTCTTTTCAACTTAAGTGACACACTAGCTATTTTAGGAAAAGATAGCATTGCCATCTTTCTTCACTTCTTTGGATTATTTTGTGACATCAAGAGGGCCTCATACACACTCAACTATGCAAGAAACTTTCTTAAGTGTATGGATGTTAGACTTATCTACATTAGACTTCTTCTTTAGATCTTTAGTTACTTTTATTATTGTCCTAGTGTTCCTTTCTTAAATCTTGTGATGTGGCTTATTTTCCATCTATGAGTTCTTTTGAAGAAGTCTCTCCCCTTCAGAATCACCATTTATGCCAAAAGATTGGATGGAGACTTCAGAATCACTACTTAATTTTATTCCCTTTATCAATGCTAATATTAAAGACTCTGACTCATCTTCATCTGGAAAGCACAAGCCTTCTTTTGAGTTATCATCTGCTTGCCTCACCATCAAACAAGAAGTAAATTTCACATTGTCGGTGGCTCCTCTTCTTGAATTATCTTGAAGAAGTGAACTCCATCAAGGAGTATCCAAGGACACTGAGATAACTAAGCAAACTTCTCCAAAAAGTGATTTTTCATCATCATCTCCTTCATCATTTATTTCAATGATTTGGAGTCCTGACATGAAGTCAGCAAGCTTAATTTGTATTACCTTGCTAGTTGTTGATATTCCTCCAAATTATTAATCATCTTTTGGGTGGTGGATTCCTTCTTCATATTATTTTGTTTGGCTGACCTATTTGGAGTTTTTGGCAAACTCTGAATAGATTGTTTCTCAGGTTGGGGTGCATTAACCACCTTGGACTGCTTCTAAAGAGCAGAACCTTTTGATGTGGACCCTACCATCAACTCTAGTACCGATTCAAGTGGTGATTCCCACTTGGCACCGGGAACACATTCTAACTGCTTCAACATCTTAATTATTTTCTTTGAGAGCACAATCTCCCACTCTTTATCTTTCACAGATTCTCTTTTCTCTTTTATTTTGATTGGTGGCGGAGGAAGACGTAACCACCCTTATAAACTCTCTTTTTGGCTGGATGAGAACACTATTGGACAGTGTAAATTCACCATTTATGTACTTTCTTCTAGCCAATCTTTGAATATATAACAATCTTCTATAGGGTAGCTAAGTACCCGATATGGATAGTAATTTAGGTTACAGTTCATCCTGACTCTTCTGATCTTTTACATTCTTGCAACTCCAACCCTATCTTGAGTGCTTGTTAGAATAGTTTAGCCATACTTTCCCTTTTGAATGAGTATTCCTTGTTCATCTTCTCCATAAGATGGATGCATTCGATAATCATCTTCTAATGATTGCCTTATCTGCATTCGATAATCATCTTCTCCATAAGACGGGTTGTTTGACTTTTTCTTCAAAATAAATGGGTTGTTTCCCCTTATCTACATTATAAGCTTCCCATCTTCCACCATTCAAACTATATGAAGTGGTGTGAAATTCACTTCTCCTTGGCTCCTAAAGCTTTCCTTTCTTTGTTCTATTTGAATGATTATAGGCTTGGAAAGGTTCAACTTCTCAAATTTTTCCACCCAATCAAGTAGTTCTTGGAAGGGGGTGATGGAAGCCATGCATAAATAAAACACCATTTCATCATCAATGTTGCCCGTTAGTAGCTGAATTGCATGTTTCTCTTAGGGTACTTCATGCTCATATTGCATTGAGTTATTTAATGACTCATCCTTCATTCTCTTCTCCAAGGTAAGGTTAGTTATAGTAGTCTTTCTGACTGCACTAGCAAATCTTTTGATGAACATTGCCTCCAACTCAGCTAATGTCTTAATTAATTCATTTGGCAACTCTGCATACTACTTGAAAGTAGTTGAAGTTAAACTACTAACGAACTGGCGAAATAATAGTATATCATTGCCTCTAGTGTTAGCACAAGTCACCTTAAATTGTGTTAGGTGCTACCTAGGATTATCGTTGCCTTCAAAGAAGTGGAATTTTGATACTAAGTAACCCTTAGGATACAACACCTGGTCATATTCTACAGGGTATGGACGACCTCTATTCACTAGTCTCTCCACTTATTTTGGAGCTATAACAGCTTTAATTTTTTTACTTATGATGGTTTTGAGTTATATAATTGTCATCATCTCAGATGTGTTTAATATATGTTGGGGGATAGGTTGAGCAGTCAATTGATTGACTTCATTTCTACCCTCATGAGGGATTTGTGTTTCAGAGATGCTTGCTCAACTGGTGGATTGATGGGCATAACGCTAGTTGTTTGATGATTGGCAAGAGTGTCACAACCTAACCCAGAAGCTTGGAATACTAAGGCGAGAACAGATAGTCAGATGGATAAAAAGAAAACTTTACTTAACATCACTGATAGAAATTATAAACTACATAATATTATTCCAATTCATATAAGAGTCACCACAAATCTAAACCCATTTAACAAATTTATCCTCACATATAAAATATCTGCCAATAGAAATCATGTAAAACATAGTCTAAAATATAAACTAACATAATACCTATCTCTTGAAGTCCCTCTATGATGATATATATAATCCTTCCTTCTATCCTCCATCTAGTTAGGAAGGTTTCCTGAAAAAAAACCAACAGCTTGCAATTGAATAAAATTTTCAGTGCGTAAATTATGTTTTACACTATAGTAAAACAAGAAAGCAAAATTAATATGCATGGTAGGTTTTACTATCAACATAAACATAAACATAAATATAAACCTTGAGTAACATGCGATTCAATAATCAAACATATAAGAGGTAGATGCAAATGAACATTTCTTAGGAACTTTATTTTATAATTTATCAATCATTTCAGGAGTCATCGTCTAAAACCTTTTCCATAACTCATCCAAATGACAAGTAACCATTTCCATTTATCTTTTTTATATACATTAGTCCCCACTATGAAGTGAACTCCACCAGAATGCATAACTGAAGCTATCCATATTTGCTCAAAATAATAAGTGACGCAATGACATAAGTAACTAACATTTAGGCTATTCATTCAATATGGAGAAAATGATAAAAACCAATCACAATTTGAAATGTGGAGATCATTTATAACTATGTAGCAATGCATTCCATCACATGAAAATTAAGTAAACTTTTATCATAAATGTAAGAACATAATTACCCACTTTAGTGTGAAGCTTCTTCATATCATCTCCCCTTTGAAACTATTTCTTTAACTGGAGTTCCTATTATTAGAAATATTATCTTGATCAATACTCATAACCATCTAAGTGTATACATTATTGAAACATAACTACATCTCTTATGATAATATTTATAATTCTACTAGTTCATTAGAGACATTAAATTGTCCAAATAATTTATCATTCTTAGTTAGATGATGGCTACTTATATCTAAAATATTTTAATTTAATTAATTCTTTTATCAATGATCATATTCACTTTATTCATTATTAAATTTAAATTATGGATCTACTATTATGTATGTGACCTAATCTTTTGTAAGAATCTCTTTCTATTTTCTTCTTAAATTTTCAATTAAATATTTAAATTAATTCAATTTTCTTTTATTCACCTCATAAAATTTATACTTATAAATCCATAAGAAAAGTAGTTTTAATATGATTATAAACTATAATATATGACATTTTTATTTGCATTTATTAAGCTAAATGTCAAGTAAATATTCAAGATTATTATTATTTTATATGTAATGATTTAATACTTAATTAATTGAATTTGATTTATGATACACATTCCCAAATTAAATTCCTTGTTGAAATCTATACACCCTAAGTCAAAATTGAAATAATAAAAAAATATTAGATATATATATATATATATTAAATATATAATTACATATTACATATTTAAGTTTTTCTATCCCGCCCTTTATCCTCGATTTGCCCTAACTTGTGCCCATCACCCACAACCTGATTCCTCATGCACGTGCTCCCTTCTTCCTCTCTCTCTCAATCATCGGTGCATGGGAGGCTCCAGCGGCTCGATGTCGATGGCAAGGAAGCCGCCTCACACTCCTAGGGCACAACGCACGGGCCCATCTCCCCTTTCTCGTTCTCCCTCTCTTATTTCCTCTCTCGCTACTTTAGGAGTTCGGTTTGATGGCAGAAATCAAGCCCCTCCCCCACCCCTCTTTCGATTTATTTCACCATACATATAACCGCCTCCGTCACTATGGTTTCTTCTTTTTTTGTTGAATTTTTTTATTATTATAAGGAGGAACTAGTGTTGGTGCTACAACAACTTTCCTCTACATCATCTGCATCATCATCTAATTCATCTTCGAATTCATTTGAGAGATCACTTTATCTTTCTCTTTCATTTGCCACTGCATTTGCTTTTGCACTTTGGCAAGTGTAGTAGTGTCGGTGAATAATGTGTTATCTTCTTCTTCTTGTTCCTTTTCTTGCTCACCACGTGAGGAGGAACTAAAAGGTTCTGCTTTTGTTTGACCTTGCACTGATTCTTTAATAGGGATAGGAGGTGCGGCTCCATGACGCCTGGATCATTACTATCATAGATCAAATGGTTCTCTGATGTGTTGTGCCATATATACCACTCTACCTCCATGGTGTCCTCTTCACCATCTTCTTCTTCTTGAAGCTTTATCTCTGACCACCATCTCCATCTGATTTCAGGCTTAGAGTATGGGACAAACATCTCATTGGTAGGAGGACTATGGTCAAAATCAAATTCTTTTTTAGGAGATCAGATGGGTTGGTGATGGGATTCCCTTGAGGACTCTCCATGGTGTCGACCACCATGAGGCTCATCAATTAAAGCTTTTTTTTAGAAATCCATTCTTGTCAAATCCTATCGTTGGTGGACCTCCTGGAATGCAAATTGGATTTCACGCCTTTCTACTTCTCCGTCGCTACTTCTTCTTGAGGCTCAGCCTCCAAATTTATTTTTCTTTCTATCAAGGTCTTTCGGTAGCAAATTCTCGAACATGCGGCCCAGGTGTCACGCCCCAATGTTCATCATATAGGAATTACTTATGAAGGTCTTTAACATTACTCATTGAGGGTAACCTTTTCAGTGAGGCTTTCTCATTTTCTCTGATAATCGGGCATTGATACTTTTTCTTCATAAGATCCTTCTCATTGACAACTTTCAGCACCCTGTGCACTCTGAAGGACAAAGACTCGAGATGCCTCTTTTGTGAGTTGGACTTTAGTGTCACTGGTCCCAGAATGATTGTTTGATATCACCAGTAGAGCTATTCCTTTTCACCCACTTAAGATTTTCAAACTTTTTATGGGTAGGAACACTCGCTTTTCACATCAAGTCTGATTGCATGGTTGGCGATTCAAGAAACAACTATTGAGCTCGAAGTTCAATATTTATTTTCCTACTTTGCCTTCTAGTTAGTTTTCCTTCATATGAGGAAGCTTCAGCATCATGTCAACCTTGCACAAAAGGCTCTATCAGAAAGGAGGTGGCATTTCCATGCGCTACTGAATTTGTTTGCCCATTAATAATTCTCTTCATGGTTGGAGCTTCAGTATATCCTAGCCTTTCAAATACAGAGGCTCTCTTTCGAGGTTGCCTTAATAGTGATAGGAGCTTTAGTAGACTTAACATATTTCACGGGTTGATGTACAAGTTGTGCATGATTATCTCGTGCAGGCATAACAGTAGTTTTAGTAATGATTGCTAGAAAATTCATCCTATCAAATTGTATAGTAGCTCCAGCATCTCCAGTGTTGATGATAGCATTAGCGAGACGGATGTTGGCTCCACTACCTAGTTGCATAGTGAATGGGGTGTTCGGGAGATCCATTCTGCACAAATGAAAGATAAGGATTAGTAATCGATAATTGATATATTATCCCACACTTTTAAAATGCAGAGATACAATAAAATAAATATGATATAATATGAAAATAAGTTATGTATAAATAAGAACTTGAAAATTTCAGAATTATGTTCAATATAAAAATAATTTTAGATTTCAATCAATTTCATTTTATAAATAGCTTTAAATTTTAATTTCATTATACTCTCCCGCTACTATAGCTTAGATTCAACTAGCCAAAGATGGAAAGAGAAACTTGTCTCTAGTGGAGTCATAAGAAATCTATGGGCTCCAAAAATTTGCCACCGACCTCTCAATTAAGAGAGTTTGAATTAATGTCTGTCAAATTTTCAGAAGGCATATGAGATAGTAGATACAACACTACCCAGAGATTTCACCCTGATTTTGTGAGGACTTTTGATCTGGTTCCAAATTTTCTATAGTCGCAAGTACTTATAGTTAATTACCCCTCCCAATGCTGAGAGAGAACTTTCGATTAAGGCTAGTCGTTAGATCGTTGAATGCATAGCATATAGTAGCTGTATGTGGAGTTTTAGAATTTAGATTTATGAAATTCATCATCCTTTAACTTGAAGAGGATGGTTGGGGGAATGATGATGCACCCAATCAAGATCCTATGGTTCCGTCATCCCGAGTTATCATGGTCTCTAGTCTACTTAGTCAGAGGAGGTAGTCGACCCAACTTGACCAAATGATCCTTGTCAGTAGTCATGGGTTGTGTCATTTAAGGGAACCTTGTAGACCAGGGGTGGTGTTTATCTAAGGGGACAACTTCAAGTCCACCTTAACTGATAGAGAGATTTTTGCCTTATCAAGTGCACTATATGATTCACATCTCAAGGGACAAAGCCATTGGGGAGCATATGGGCTACAGTCATGATCGTAATGTAATGGTGTCATTTGGTGATAACCATCCAGTCAGAGGACGCTGGTCATAACTACATCATATGGAGCCTACTGGCCAAGCCACATAGACAGAGGACACGGGTCACGTCCTTACTAGCATGAGATTATTTGAGAGCGTACATAGTTGTGTACTTGACTTGACTTTGACTCCTTTGTGAGCTAGAGTTTTCTTAATTTATCACCTCCGATAAATAATTGCGGATGGATGGATTGAATTTTAGTTTTATTTTTTTTGATATTGAATTTCATTTAATCATTTAAAACTTAGTGATTTATCTGATTTTATATTTATATTGATAATTAATTTAGGTTAATCTGATTTGATCTTCCAAGCACATTTTGATGGTAAGTATCCCCTTCGATTGAAATCTCCATTCAACACAGCTATCATTGGGGTATGAATCTACCAACTCAACTTATTTATTAGTAGAGGATTAGGTGTACAAATAGTTAGAACAGATGATTGCATTTATCATCTTGAAATAGAGGGTTTGTAATTTTGAATATGAAATTCTCTATAGAGATCTTTCATGGCGTATGCAAATGTAGAGTCAAATATTCTTTTTTGATAATTGATTGTTTGACTTGTAATCAATCTTATCGACTCCTGTCCTTGTGGAAAGGAGGATTGAATTGATTATGTGGACTTTACAACTTTAATTTTTAAGTGAAACAGTCCACCAATAGCATGCATACATGTTTAATCTCTAGGTATTAAGCCCACAAAATGCAAATTTATTTTCAAAATGATTATCATTTCGTAAAGAAGTTTGTGGGTCTTTCAAGGTGAAATAAGCTTTAAATACCTTTGATATCAACCCGCGCAGCATCCTTGGTCACTAAATTCATGCATTCATCATAGTGTCAGGGCCCATGCGGGTGTATTTTTAGATTACATGCTAATTTTCACGTGGTTTAGAAGATTTACACATTTCTCAAAGTAACTTTCATTGCCTTCAAAGTATCGAGTTAAATTTGGATTCACCTCGAAATACATCTAAGTATTTTGACTTGAATTGCTTGCACGAATATCAAGGTATTGAATATGAGTGTGAAGTTTCCTCAGAATGCATAGAATATTATGTCATTTAAGTTCTTTTTATACTTCTTAATGATATAGGCTTGCACATAAATCTACCTTGTGATGCATGATTTAATTTAGATTTCTAGCATGCACTTCAAGGCATTGAGTTTTCATATGAAGTTACCTGTGGGTGAGGTACTCTATCTCACTCTTACTCATAAGCGAGTTGTCAAGTCATATCATTGCTCAAAAAGAAACTATTCAGTCCCTTACTATTTATATATGTTCAAATATCATCATTTTCTGTCCATCTGATATGAGATGTAATGATTCAAGTTTTGTTGAAATGTCACAATCATGTTCATAAGCGAGCAATCAAATTTTATTCTTTCTTATAGATAAGTCATCAAATTGAAGACAATTTCATTTCAAGTCCTACAAGAGTTATGTTCTTATTTGATGGTTGCCTCTTCCTTGCACAATATATTTTATTTGGATTAATCTAACCATTTCAATCATGACACAACTCAATCCAAAAGTCTACTAGAAAGTTTTGTTTATGGTAATAGTAGAGTTATCAAGTCTCATTTAGGTGTTGCTTGAGTCCAAGTTTTTACAAATCCATCTTCATTATGAGATCTTGGAATTTTTATGCTTAAACTCAATCGTTCATTTAATATTCAATTTAAATTCAAGGTATATTTATTTTAAGCTTCAATCTAGGTTTAACTATGATTATATTTGGTTATTTTTTTATTTCTCTATCAATCCAAATTTTGATAACCTCCCGGCATCGTCCCATGTAGGGGGCTGCATTGGGGAGTTTGGGCCTACTCACAACACTATAAAGAGCGTGTACGAGTGGTATAAATCACGACCTAAGTTTTCTTCTTTCTTATCACGCTACAAAGAGCGTGTATAAGTTACCTACACAAAAGAAATCATATAATTTTTTCCGTCGCGCTGTGAGTGACGCCAATGAGTTTTCTCCGCCGTGCTACAAAGAGCGCATATAGGTTCCACTCGTAGCACCGAATGCACCGCAATTGGGATTTTAGGAGCATTTAAGATTGAGCATTTTATACCTTCAACTATTTATGTTGAAAATCAAGGATGCCCGACAACAAAATTATGATAAGACTTATGCAAAAATTGTGTAATCCTTGATAGAGTCATACAAATGACACATTACTACTCTTAAAGAATCTATAATCCCATCTCTCTTTCATTCACTTGAGTAGACATGAGAGGGAATGCTGAAAACAAAGCGATAAGTAGAGTTCTAAATGGAGGTTAGTGAGGGAGGAATCGAGATGAAGCAAATCAGGAAAAAAAGGGAGAATATGAGGCACTGGGATCGACACAAATGAGAGATAAAGAGAGTTTACTCAACCAGAGAATAAAACAAAACACTACAACTCAAGCAACCAAATGAAGGTTTTGAATCAGTGCTAAACACCATATGCTCACCATTTTACTTAGATTTCACAATAATAATAGAATTTAGGTAAGAACTAATTAACCCAAACACAAATGAAAACTTTTGAATGCTTCGTCTGCCAACCCACCCTTCTCTTTTCCCCCCTTTTTTTCTATCAAATAATCAAAACAGACAGTTTGGATTTCATAAAACCCCAATGTTTATCAAACTTGTTATAGCAAAGCAAAATAAGGAGACTGTAGCCTGAAGGAGAATTGTGTTGAGTTGGAGTATGGAGGAGTTGTGGCTGACTTGCAATTCCGTTGACTTGGCTACTGTAGCTGGATGAATCAGGAAGGACAGAAGGAAAGCTGGTCGAGCGATTCGACAATTGTAGCTGCATGGATGGGAGACTAGGTGGAGCGACTGGAGAGTGGGCTTTAGCTCTTGGTTCATCCAGCTGTGGAGTTCGAACCAAGTGAGAGAGAGAGAGAGAGAGAGAGAGGAACGGATGGGAGGCTCGATTGACTGGGTTCATGTGCATCCAGTAGGGAATGGAGACTGGAGGAATCGAGGATGAGAGAGCTACGGGGTGCGGCTAGGAGTATTGAGGTTAATCGGCCGGAGTGAATAGCCGTTGGCGGACGGGGCTCAGATGGACCGGATTGCTCGGGAATGAGAGGGGAATGGGGAGTCACATGCCGCTTGCTATTTGATCAAGAGGAAATCAAAAATAAGAAAGTTAGGGTTATGTATTAGTATATACTTATATAGGGCTGCCCTTTGTGAATTTTAAATAATTAAATCAACCCAAATTAAATTTTTCATGGCAACATCATTATATGGTTAATATATATGTTAATTTGAGGTTATTCTGGTGTTTTGAATGCAACGGCGGTGTCTGTTTCATGATCGGATGTTGTTTGGTTCAAGTTGGTGCCGATTCAGATCAATTTTAGTTCAAAAATGAGCATTATTGCTTCCAACGGCTCGACATTTGCATAAGCTTGTCTGAATCGAATGCGGATAGTCACATTTGATAGTTTTGATATTTTGATGCTAACGATGCAATCAATTTCATGAACGGAGGTCGTTACGCAATCAATTTCATGAACGGAGGTCGTTTGGGTATCGTCACTGCTTCCCAACTCTGATATACACTTAGGCATGTTGACGACTCTTCTTCTTGATCGGTCGACCGTCAGATTATGCAAGATGTATATTCTTATCAATTTTGATGTTTTAAACATGATGATGAAGTCCATTCGTCGATCGAAGATCATTTCGATTAGTTTCGGTGACGTCCAATATATTTCAGCTTTGATTTGTGTGATATTGCATCTGAAGTCCGTCGAATTTGTCTTGTGCTCAACTTTACTTATGTAGCATGCATGGAGGTCAACATGATGATCAATGCTTAATTAAGATTTAATTAGATTGGTTTGCTTCATATAATTAGTTAAGTTGATTGGATAGTTTAAGATTGGTTTGTTTATTTTATTTGTTTGTTTAAAATTTGGTTTATATGATTGATCAAATTAAAGTTTAGTTATAACTCTTTATTATTTTGATTAACCAAATTGAGTGTTTTCTTTGATTAATAGTTTAATTGAATCTAATTGAATATTCATAACTGATTTGATTATTTGGTAGAAGTTTGATTAGTGATTATTCTATCTAAATTGATTCATTGTAGCTTAGGTTTCATTTGATTAAGCATTTGATTCACTTAGTTTATTTGGATTAAGTTTCCTTAAATGTATATTAATTTGATTGCATAACTGAAGTATGGAAATGATTAAGTTCTTTGATTTAGGATGTTGGAGAACCATCCTAAGTATTTCTGATGTTGATGTAGATTATTTCAAGTTATTTCATGATTTTATGAATTTATGAATTTTTTTAATTCATTATTTAATTTATACTAACCTAGAGACTTGGAAATTTAATAATTCCCAATCCAAAGATCAATTGGATTTAAAATTTTTATGACAAGTGCGGTTCCATGCCAATTTCATGTTTTCAAAGCTTCATCTTGATTAGATTCATAATTAGGGTGTAATTAAGGTTTTAATTATTTCACTAAAACTCAAATCAAGTCTAATTTAGCGAAGATTATTTGGGGATTTTATTTTTCTTTGATTCCTCTTTGCAAGATGTTTCGAAAGATGATTCATTCATAATTTTTTGGAAATTTAGTTGATTTATTGTGATTTAATTAAGTTCTTGTTAATTATTTAAATTATTTAATTCAATTAATTACCTAATTAAGTTAATTTAGGCTTTATTAAGTTCCGATGAGTTTCATTGATGATTTTATGCTTATTAAGGTTTGTTAAGTTAATTGAAGTGATTTAATCCATTTTAGTCATTTATTTAATTAAAAGTGAGGTTTATGATTTGAAATTTAATATTTCATGAATTACATTGCAATAATTCATGAAAATTTTTTCTAAGATGTGTTTTAACATCAATTTCAATTCTCCAAAATTTCATTTTAATTTGATTAATGGTTTGTGATTAATTAAGATTTAATTAATTTCATTCAAAGTCAAATTAAGGTTAACAAACCCAAAAAATAATAATTTGGTAATTTTAATTTTAATGGATTCCTCTCATCAAGACGAATCCATAGAGCCCAAATTTATATTTTTTTTATTTGTATTTTAAATTTTATAAATTTTAAAAGTTATGGGCATTTTTTAGCATTTTTTAAATACATAAAATCTGATTTTTTTTTTTTTAAACCAATCAGCATTGACGTGGCGGATCCTTTTTGCATTTCGCACAAGTATTGGGCCACATGGGATCCACGTGGATCCTACGTCACATGGCGACCGGGACGCGGATTAAATGTGATTGAACAATCCACATTTAATCTACGGTTCTATAGGAAGTCAAATTGAATCATCCACTAAGAACACAACCGTCCATTCCAAATAGAAGGAATCGACGGCTGTGATTTTATCCCTGAACTCTCACCAAAAAATCAAGAATTGTCCACCATTGGAGGTTGATTTCTGGTGATTCGAGCGGTAAGTATGTGGGATTTTGATTGCAAATCGATCAAAGTTGGATTTGCAAACAATTCTTACAATTTAATCTCAATGGGGATCAAATTTTCTTTGCAAAAGACCAACCTAGGCTAAAGGTTTGACGGTTTGGAGCGATACCTCACCAATGTTGATCATCGGCGGTCGAGAAGCTTCAAGCACCTTTGCCTCATCGATACGAAGCTCTGGAATGAATTTCATGCCTCGCCCCCCGCCAATCGTCGTGGAGATCAAGCTTTGCCCGTCCTCCACCAGCTTTGGTCGTTCTCCGGCTCGCCGACGGTGAACTTCACAGGAGAGGGTTCGGTTGAGTTCGCCTCTAACCCTAGAATGTTCGGTTGAGATCAAGCTCTGCCCGTCCTCCGACCTCATTTCCCTATTTTGGACACCTTTATTGCCACCGGTTGTGGTCGAATTCTGGCTTGCCGGTGACGAGGAGCTTGGGTAATGGTTCAACTCCTCCTCTCTTTCCCTCATAAGCATGATGGTGAAGTTAGATTAGAGAGTGGAGCTCTCTCTTCCTCTCCCCCATTTAGCGGAGAGCTATGGCCATGGATATGGTCGAAAATGGGCTGACGATGGCAAGAGATCCGGTGGTGGGTTTGGCTCATGTCCTCCTTCTCTCTAGAATGTCTTGGAGTGGATGTCCCCTCCATAATCTCTCTCCTTCTTCCTCTTCTTCTTTTGGCCGAGAGCCTCTCATCATTCTTTTTTTTTCCTTTTTTTGTTATTTTGTTATTTTTTTATGCCAAAGTCAAGGATGGCTGCCATGGATGATTGGGAAGCTTGGAGTGTAGCTAATGGGGGCCTTCTATTGATTGGAGAAAATCTCCTTTCATTGAATGAGGAATGGAGGAAGGATATGGAGGAGGGAGAAGGGTTTGACTTCATGTGCATAGGTTTGTCTTTTCTTTTCTCCACACATAGCATCTACCTCATCCCTTATGGTCATCTCATCTTTTTATGATGTTGATTAGCTGCCCAAGCCAAGCCCTAAGTGAGCTATGAGTTGAACTTAAGTTCACTTGAATTAAGTTTGGATTTAAATATTTGTTTTGATTCATTTGAGTTTGTTTTACTTTTGTCTTAAGTTCATTTATTCCATTTAATTGATTGAATTTATTTTTAAGTTCTAATTGTACCTAATTGCCCATTAGAAGGCTTAGAGGCCAACTAGTCTAAGGTTTATTTAGGTTTAATGTGGTTTAGCCAAGCATTGACTTAGATGAACAAAATTGTCTTAAATAGCATAATTGGTCATTTTGAATTTATTTTAGACTTCATTTGCATTTGATAGATCACTTGCGATGTTTAGATTTGATTAATTCCATTTGATCTAAATAAGGTTTTTAGTTTAACTTAAATTGACCTATTTTGACTTAAATGAATTAAGTTGAGTTTATTTGAGTTAAATGATTCAATTGGTCAAATAAAGGTTTATTTGAATTTCAATCATGATTGGTGAAGCATTTAAAATGATTTAAGTTTGACTAATTTTGACTAATTTGAGTTTAATCTTGAATTTGACTAGTGTTGACGCAAATTAGGCTTAATAGGTTCACTTAGGTCAAATGACCAAATTGGTCAATTGAATCCAATGAGAGGTTGATTTATGTTCATTTATAATTTTCAAATAATTTTGGGTATTTGATTTGAATTAATTTCAGTTTAATTTAGATTTTAGTTCAATAAGGTCTATTTAGGTCAATTTGGATCAAATGACCCAATTAACCCATTTGAGGCCTTATTGGGTTCAGATTTGTGTTTAAATGTATTCATTTGATGATCCTGTGTCTTTGGAGTGATTCAATTTAACCAAATTTTGATTAGTTGACTTTTGAGTTAGTAAGTCCCACATGGGTTAACTCTAGATCAAATGATCTATTTGCCACTTTGTGTCCCATCTTGATTTATTTTTTGGTTTGTTTGTATTTATTCATTAATTCTGCTTCTTGGTTTGATTTAATTTGATTTAAATTTGATTTGGTTTAAATTTGATTTTATTTAGACCTAAGTGATTTTAAGCTTAAATGGGTTAATTGAGTTAATCTACCTAATTATCTCAACCCAGACTCAATTGAATTTAGATTTCAATTCAAATATATTTGATTTAGATTTTTGTTGAGTTTCGTTAGATTTGGGCTTAATATGGATTCATCTGATCCGATTGTATTAGGGCTGGTCCTAGAAGGATCTATCAGGATGACCTAGCCTTTCACTTTACCATGTTGAGCTTGATTCGATTTTAAATTTGATTTTAGTTTCAAATTTTAAAGTTTAAAATGATTTGTTCTTTTATTATGGTTTGTTTACCTAGCCACTAAGCATAGTGTCCTAAGTGCCTAATTAGGGAACTCCTAATCTAAGATTAGGAGACTTAATTACTAAGATCATGAATGATGTTAACCTCATCCATAAATGAGGTCAACAACTTTAAAGCAACACATCATGAAGCATGTACTTCAAAATGTAACATTTAAATTCAAATAAGTTGTATCAAAATATGTATAAGACAATGAGATTACGCATGCGCATTGAGATAATATTATATTTAAATACTATGTATTATCATGCATACAAATAATTTGGAAAAAAATTAATATTTTCACACATTACGATATGGTCTAATATTTAGCGTTGTGAATTAATTGAGCATGCATATCATGAGGAGAAATAAATTCAAATATAGTACTTCAAAGAAGTGTGTAAGTACTCTCAAGTGACTTACATATTTCACAAGGAATGTCCTAAGCCTAGCCTCAATTGCCTCATAAAATATTCAAATTTTATAAATTGTACAAAATTTAATGAAATTTAAAATGAACTCGAACAGGTCATTTTATTTATATGATGAAGTCATAAGTCCCATTTAACCAATCCAATCCTCCTTACAAGGATCAAGTGTTAACAGGATTGGTTGCAAATCAAATGCTCAATTACTAAGGGAATATTTGATTTATACATTTACATATGACCATCAATAATCTTAATAAAAGAGTTTCATATTCAAAATTATTAATTCTCTATTTAAATATAGAAAATACAAACACAGGTTTTAGCTATAGACCCGATCCTCTACAAACAAAGAGCATAGTTGACAAAGTCTAACTCCAGTGATGATTATAGATTTCAATTGGAGGGGTTCTATCTTAAAATGAAAATATAAAATTGCAATGTAAATATTCAAATCATTCACACCTCGATGATGGTCGTGTTAATTGAAAATCTCAATCACAGGAGAGATTCTCATCAAGTCATATCCAAAATTCAATGTCAAATCAATATAAATTTAGATTTTATAAAAATATAAAGAATGAAAAGAAAATTAAACTTAAATTCCTAAGTGAAAATTATCTCTAGTAACTTAAAGCAAAACATTCATCTGCCTTTCACCATCATTTATCAGAGGTGACAAATTAAGAAAATTCTAGTTCACAAATGAGCTAATGTCAAGTCAAGTACACAACTAAGTTCATTCTTAAACAATCTCATGCCAGTAAAGATATCATTCGTGTCCTCTATTTACGTGCATTGGCCAGTAAGCTCCACATTTTATGCGCTTACGACTAGAGTCTTCTGACTAGGTGGTTCGCCATCAAATGACACAATTATATTACAGTCACGACTGTAACTCATATGTTCTCCAATAGCTCTACCTCTTGAGTTGTGAATCATATAGTGCATTTGATAGGACAAAAAGTCATCTATTATCAAAGGTGGACTTAAACTTGTCTTCTTAGACAAACACCACCCTACGTCTACAAGGTTCTCTTGAACGACGCAACCCATAGCTACTGATAATGATACTTTGGTCGGGTTGGGTCGGTTATCTCATCTTACTAAGTAGACTAGGGACGACAGGATGATGGAACCATGGGATCTTGATTGGGCGCATCATCATTCCCCCAACCATTCCCTTTAAGTCAAAGAATGATAAATTTAATATATATTATAAACTCTAAAACTCCACATGCTGCTACTATACGCTAAACAATTAGCAATTTAACGACAAGTTTTGATCGAAATTTTTTTCTCAATATTGGTAGGGTTAATTAACTATAGATGCTTTTGCCTATAGGAAACTGAGAACAAGATCAAAAGTTTTCACAAAATGAGGGTGAAATCTCTGGGTAGTGTCTTATCTACTATTTCATTTGACTTCTAAAAATTTGATTGACATTAATTCAAGCTCCTTTCATTGAGAGATTAGTAGTGAATTTTTGGAGCCCACAAAACCCTCTAGGACCCTCGAAATCGGAAGATTCCAAGTCTATCTCAAGAGGTGAACCCGTATTATTCAGAGAAGGAAAATCCATCTCTAAATCAGAATGAAAAAGATCAGAGTTGTTATAATTATTGTTTAGACTTGAAAATTATTTTATAAAAGTATAATTAGACAACCCATCAGAAGTGACACGGATGTAATTCAAACTAGCTTTATTCCTTGATTTCTTGGATTTAGAAGGAGATACATAATAGAAATCTAGTAAAGTAAGTGGGGTGAGAAATTTGATGCCCTCATCCACCGATACTTTTCATGGGATTTATTAAATTTGAGATTTACGAGATTTATGATTTGCGGGATTTGGCAAATCCGTTTTCAGTGTTTGACAGAATTTATGAGATTTAACGGCTTAAATTTAAGTAAATTAGTTATCAAACACCGCCTTAGTGAGATGTCTCACGATAATGATGGGTGAGGAGAACGGCGAAGATGTTTAGTGTAGGATGAGGATCAAGCAGGAGAAAGCTGGGGAGCCTGAGAGCTAAGAATGGGGTTTTGCATGGTGTTCATATGGAAGAGAAAAATGGGAGGAATCTGGAGAGAGGAAATCATGTGTTGACTTTAGTCATTTTGATTGTTTTTGTCCTTTTCTTCTAACACCAGGACGACAGGATAAGCAAGAAGTGGAGTACGGACAATTGGGAGTACGGGATAACTGATTAAATAATATCTCTTATTATATATAATATAAATTATACCTAATTTGAATTCTAATTTAATTTATTTTACTTATATATATATAAGACAAATTCTCCCTTTTTCATGTACCATATTTTTATAAAATTTATTATTCATGCATCTTGATTTTCGCATTGTCTTGTTACCATTCGTGAATCTCAAAATACACATTATCAGCCTCAAGCACATAAGTAATTTTGCTGTGTTTTTTTTTTTTTTTTGAGAGAATCATATAATATGGCTATTGCTTTGGGAAACTTCGGCATCAATCACGATGATTTAAGATTCAACTTCGCGCAATTTTGCTCCCATACCTTGTTGACCTCCACACATGATTTATGAGTTGGATTGGATTTATGGAGCAAATTTGACGGGCTCCACATGTAATATCGCACAAATCAAAGTTGAAATACATTGGATGTCGCCGAAATTGCTTGAAACGATCTCTGATCGACAAATGGACTTCTCCATCGCGTTCAGAACGTCGAAATTAATTGAAATATACATATTGCACAATCCGACGGTCGCCCGATCAAGAAGGAGAGTCGTCGAAGAACATCGCCGATGCACATATGCATATATCGAGTCGGAAGGCTGTGACGATGCCTAACCAACCTCCGTTGTCAAAATTGATCACGATATTAGCGTTGAAACATAAAAATCTATATAATGAGACTATCCACGCTCGATTCGGACGAGTCTACGTAAATGTCGAGCGGTTGGAAGCAATAAGGTGTATTTTTTAACTAAATTGACGATTGGCACTTGAACGATAACCCCAATCCAGCGGACAGCTCGCGTCGGATTAATGAAATAACTTCAATTTGACATTTATATTGCCCATATAATAATACATTGTAAAATTGATATGAATATTAATTAAACACTTAAATAAAAGATATCTTTATAAATATCCTTAATAGTTAATCCTAACACTTCTCACAACCCGATACTCTCGTTGGAGCGCTTCCTCGAGTCCTCGGTTTTCTGTTGGGAACGAGCCCGACTCACCGATGCCGTCCCACATCCTTTCGATCTTCCTTCGTCTCTCTCCCCGTCGTCGTCGAGTTAACGTCGGTCTTGCGACACGCCTCTTCTTCCTCTCGAGCGAAGATCTAGCAGAGCCTCCGATATGAACACATATCCCCAAGCCGGAGAAGAAAAACCCGAGGCATGCAGTTACAAGAAGAAAAGAAACCCAAAACGATGGGAAGATTAATTACAACAGAAATGATAGCCTTTCAAGAGAAACCCTGCACGGTAAGCATTACAGAAAGTCCCCTCAAGAAAACTATTCAAAGATAAGTCAACAAAAGCTAAGCTTGATAAACAATATACAACAGAATAGATCAAACTTATTAGAACAAGACAAGAAAATCAAGAAAATAAGAGAAATAGGAATGGCTCAGCTAACAGAATAACCACCCGTCCGGAAGAGCCGGATAAAGAAAGGGAAACTGAAGATAACTTAAATTAGTTACAGGAGCGAGGAAGAACATTCTAGAAGAGCAAATCAAATACTATAAATGAGAGGAAGAAATCAAACAAGGATGATGAAAAATTATCTCAAGAAACTCCTTCCTCTCAGCTTCTTCTTCTTCTTCCACAAAGTAGTTCCACGGTTGATCCTCCTTTGGAAGATCTCTCCTCGGAAATCCTAACTCCCTCGGTTCCTCTCTTCCCCCGCTTTCTCTCGGAGCAATTCGACTCAACTGTAAAGAACAAGGCAAGTATAAGGTTAGGGTAATTCAAATGATTCATCCAACGATCAAGGAACAGCAGCCCAAGCCAAGCAGGGTTCGATCTAATCTCGAGAATCGCGGCACATAAATCAACACTTATCCACTCTCGGTAAGAATTCGCATGATCAAGAAAGCAGATCCAAGGCGAGCGAAGCAGCAATCGGCTCAAGAAACAAAGAGGGACTCGATCCAAGTGCTCCAATCGCGGTGAGCTAAAGTCGCTAGCGGATCGGATAGCACCAGTAAACCCTCTTCCTTGACTCGGTAGGGTTGAGTCACCTGAGTTAACTAAGCCTAAACCAAGCGGACGACCTAAACCGGAAATCAAGCTTGATCCGGAATTAGCTTAGATTCTATTCACTCAAGCCGCCTTGATGTCGGATACATTAATACGTATCATTGGTGCTCTCGTTGAGATCTACATCCTCAATCAGAAAATATGGCAGAAAGCACAAGGTACACATCCAAAACCCTAGATGAATGTGTTACCAGATTAAACAAAAATGAAGAGCAAATGACCTCAGTCACCATGGCATTGAATGAAATATCAAAGAGATTGACAGCAATAGAAAACAGATTGGAGAAACAACCTCAAATCCAGGTATGTGATGCATCCCCTTCAGAATCCTATTCTCCAAACAGACCACATACACACACACCCATATCAATGCCTCTTAAAATAGATATGCCCAGATTTAATGGAGAAGACCCTAGAGGATGGCTCTTTAAAGCAGAGCAGTTTTTTCAATATTATAACTCCTCAGATGATCAATTTTTTAGCCTCAATATACATGGATGGACGCTTTGTATCAATGGATGCAAGTAAATAATTGCATTCTTGGCCAGTTCAAGAACAAATTATGCAAAGATTTGGCCCTTCCCTCACACAAATTTAAGAGGAGGTAAGCAGCAGAAACCATAGATTACCAGTTTATCTTGAGTTTGAAGACCTAGCTAACCAAATTTCATTCCACGAATTGCTACAAAGTTGCTTTGAATCGGCTTAAACCAAAATTAGAAGAGAAATAAGAGCCCTACCTTCTTCCTTGCAACAGCATTTGGAATGGACAGTGTATGATGAAACGATGATGCATAGAAATAGTAGAAATCAGCACACTTCACTAAAAAGCGACAATATCGAGTGCTCCAACTAACTCTTGCGCCTCCCACAAATGACACTCAACAGCAACTTTCATTTCAAAATTTAACAGCAACTCAAATAGAAGACAGAAAAAGAAGAGGCTTATGCTTCAATTGTGATGAGAAGTACCATAAAGAGCATATATGTAAGTCCAAGTTATTGGCATTGGTCGTCATGATGATGACAACATCAACTACCACATGATAATCAGCCCGACAGCCAATGGGTGCAAGAAGAAACAGTAGCAACAAGCTTCATGTATCAACCATTCAATCCAGGCTAAGGAAAACGACATAGAGATTGTATATGTATACACATGATAAATAGTTCTAACCTCTAACCTAGCTTAGATTTTATGTCAGATATAACCCAATTATATAGAATAAGTTAGTCCATAGTAATAAGTCGGCTGGCACAAATCCTTAACAGCCTCAAATAAGATGGACAAACAGAGCAGTGTCACATAATCCAGCCACATACAAAGGAGCATTCATTTTCAGATTGGTTGGACAGCCCATATAAATCACAGGAAGCTCAAAAACAACATGAAACAAATGGCCGATAACATAGAAGAGAGCTTCAATCCAAGACTACTACAATACAGACAAGCTTTTACACTACAACCAGTGAAATTATCAGCTCAATTCAGAAGATGGGCAGATAGTAATCAAGCTTGTCAAAAGTTTTAGATCACAGAGTCCGGAGAAATCCTATCAAGTGATGCTCTAAGGTAGGAATTCAGCCAAGGCTATTCGTTTGGATCACGTAACGTAATCTGAGAGATCAACACATTACGTGAAACCTTAAAATAATGGAAAGAAATTTTAGCCACAAATGTTCCTTATATGCCAAATAAAGAAATACAGAAAGCATCCCCAGAAGTTGACCTTGAGGACAAGGTCAGTGTGAGGAGGGGAGTAATGATATGAACACATATCCCCAAAGACAGAGAAGAAAACCCGAGAGGCATGCCAGTTACAACGAGAGAAGAAAAGAAACCCAAAACAAGAAGAAAGATTAATTAAATGGTAGCCTTTCAGTAGAAACCCTGCACGGTAAGCATTACAGAAAGTCCCCTCAAGAAAACTATTCAAAGATAAGTCAACAAAAGCTAAGCTTGATAAACAATATACAACAGAGAATAGATCAAACTTATTAGAACAAAACAAGAAAATCAAGAAAATAAGAGAAATAGAATGGCTCATTACGAATAACCACCCGTCAGGAGAACGAGAGGATAAAAAGAAAAGCAACCACCAAAGATAAATTGGTTACAGGACGGAAGAACATTCTAGAAGAGCAAATCAAATACTATAAATAGAGAGGAAGAAATCAAACAAGGATGATGAAAAATTATCTCAAGAAACTCCTTCCTCTCTGCAGCTTCTTCTTCTTCCACAAAGTAGTTCCACGGTTGATCCTCACTGAAGATCTCTCCTCTGAAATCACCGGCCGAACTCCCTCGTTCCTCTCTTCCCCTTTCTCTAGCAATTCGACGGCCGAGCATTCGACAATCAACGAAGAACAAACAAGTATAAGGTTAGGGTAATTCAAATGATTCATCCAACGATCAAGGAACGGCCCAAACCAAGCAAGGGTTCATCTAATCTCGTAATCATGCGGCATAAATCAACTTATCCACTCTCCGGTAAGAATTCACGTGCGCATGATCAAGAAAGCAGATCCAAGGCGGCGACACGGCGTCGGCGGCTCAAGCAAGAAGCAAAGAGGGACTCGATCCAAGTGCTCCAATCCACGGCTAAAGTCGCTAGATCCAACGGATCGATGCACCAGTAAACCTTTCTTTCCCCTTGACTCGGTAGGGTTGAGTCACTCGGTGAGTTAACTCTGCCTTAAAACTAAACCAAGCGGACCTAAACCGGAAATCAAGCGATCCAACTGATTAGCGGATCAATTCTATTCACTCAAGCCGCCAGGATACAAATTACAATTAATCGCTCTCCTCCACTGTCTTGCCGCTTCGGTAGAAGTCGACTTCCACCGTGGATCCTTCCGTAGTATTACCCAGACTAATTCCACTTCCCTCTTCTATACCCGTCCATCTTTCACCTCCTCCTAGACTGCAGTAAGCCATAACTTCTTCTTGCTCCTTCCCGGCCTCACTCGTACAGAAACCAACAGCCGAAGCCACCATCCGGTAATCCTCCCTGCTCTATTCCTCTTCTTTTCCACTTGTACCTAAGCAGTAAATTCTGTTCCTTCAGCCCCAACTGGATATTATTGAGGGAAAATTTTTAAAATAAGCCTAATGTTAATTTTAATTAGGCGTTTATGCATGAAAAATTTTTTTTTATAACGGATGACCGAATTTAAAATTTTTTTACGGAGAGAGAGAGAGATAGAGCTTTATTATTATTTTTTTTAATATAATTATTTAAAATATTTAAAATATTTAATTTAAAAATATTTTTTATAAAATATTTAATAACTAAATATTTATTTATTTAGTTATTAATTTATATATATATATATATATAATTAAATATATAATTTAAAAATATTTTTAATTATATATAAATTTATAAAGTTATTTAATAAATTTTTTATTAATTAATAAAATTATTTAAAATATATAATTTTTTTTAATTTTTGTTAATATATAATTTAAAATATTTAAAATATTTAAATAAATAATTTTTAATAAATAAATAAAGAAAGAAATAAATTATATAAATATTTTATAAATTATATAAATAAAGTAATATATATATATATATATATATATAAATTTATTTAGTTATTTATATATTTAAATTATATAAATATTTTTAAGTTATATAAATAATTTAAAAATATTTAAAATATATAAATAATTAATTAGTTATTTATAAATATATTTATTTATTTAATTAGTTATTTATTTAAAAATATTTATTTATTTAAAATATATAATTAATTAAATAAATAAATAATTTAAATTATATAAATATAGTTATTTATATTTAAATTATATAAATATTTTAAAGTTATATAAATAATTTAAAATATTGAAAATATATAATTTAAAAATAATTTTTATAAAATATATTAATTATATATATATATATATATATATATATATATATATATATATATATATATATATATATATATATATATATATATATATATATATTTATTTATTTATTTATATAAGTCTATAATAATAATAACAAAAAATATAAAAAATATAAAAATATTAAAAAATAAATTAATTTTAATAAATAAATAAATAAGGAATAAATATATAATAAATAAATATATAAATAACTAAATATTTTATAAATATATAAATAACTAAATATTTTATAAATATATAAATAACTAAATATTTATATAATTTAAAATTTTTTATTTATTTATTTAACTAATTATATATTTTAAATAAATAAATATTTTTAAATAAATAAATAAATATATTTATAAATAACTAATTATTTATTTATATATTTTAAATATTTTTAAATTATATATTAACAAAAATTAAAAAAAATTTATATTTTAAATAATTATATTAATTAATAAAAAATTTATTAAATAAATTTATAAATTTATATATATAATTAAAAGTATTTTTAAATTATATATTTAATTTATATATATATATAAATTAATAACTAAATAAATAAATATTTTGTTATTAAATATTTTATAAAAAATATTTTTAAATTAAATATTTTAAATAATTATATTAATTAAAAATAATAATAAAACGGCTCTACCTCTCTCTCTCTCTCTCTCCCTCCCGTGCTTCCGAAAATGACAGAAAAATTTTTTTTAAATTCACCAATCGTCATCACGGACTATCTTATTTTATAAAAAAAAAAATTTTCTGCAAACAATTAAAATTAACATTAGGCCTATTTTAAAAATTTTCCCTATTATTGAACACATTTTCATTCTTCTTCCAGCACATCTAGTTCTCTCAACTTACCATTGTTAGTTCTGTTAAACAGTAAACCAAACTTTCAGATTAAGATGAGATTAAGGGGGACTTGGAAATCATAACATTAGGTTCTGTGCACATTGGTCTCATCTTCCTTGTTGGTTGTTTAAAAAAAACTGCTGAAATTCCTCTCCCAGATTAACCATATTCATGATAGAATTGTAATGAGATCAGAATTTAAGTGTTTATGGAATCTCGTCTCTTCCAACAGATTTTTCTTCCACCAAATAACATCTTGTAATTCCCTTAGAGGCTTCAACACTATACTTCATTTTCCTATATACGTACATCTTTCACAACTCCCGTTTTTTCTTTCTACTTACTGAACAAGGCTCAAGAGTAAAATTTGGTCCATTGTTAGATTTGTCATACCTAGGATTTGAGATAAATTGTGGGAAGGCCGAAAATTTTTGTGAGTTAAAATTGTCTTGTGTGCAAAGATAAAAAAATTTCAAACTTTAATGATTCTAAATCCTGTTTGTGGCATGTTGGCAAGAAAACTCGTGACGCCTTTGTAGACGCAAGGAAAACTCGTTGGCGACACTCACGGCACGACGGAAAAATTATATGTTTCTTTTGTGCATGTAACCTATACACGCTCTTTGTAGCGTGAAAGAGTAGAAGAAAACTTCAGCCGTGGTTTATACCACTCATACACGCTCTTTGCACATATAAAAATTTCAAACTTTAATGCTTCTAAATCTGTTTTGGTTGAAAGGTGAACGTAGCTTTGAAACGGTAAGGAAAACTCAGAGGAGACAGCGGTGCAAAAAAATTATATGATTTCTGTCTTATACACGCTTTATAGAGGGAAGAATAAAACTTAGGTTTATACCACTCATAAGCTCTTTAGTGAAGCGCCTAGACTCGATGCCTAGTGAGGATGAGATGTTGAAATTTGGATTGATAGAGAACTTAATTAATTTAACGCAAAATGAACTCTAAGCTCAAAATTAAAATATGAATTGAAATTTCAGGTATTTGAAAATCCTGTTATGCTTAGTAGAGCTAACGGGTAAGAGATCACGACGATTGTCGAAAACATACACATGCTCGAAGGTCGAATAGCTCGATGCCCGGGATGTAGCCAGGAGGCTATCAAATTTTTTAATGAATTAAATCTCCAAAAGAATTTTATGTTGACATAATCAAAATGAACTTGCAAGTCTTGGTGCAACACAAAATGAAATGAATTGGAACTCGAGTCACAAAGGAAAATGAATATAAGAAATTGTGATAAATAACATATCAAATTGATAAAAATTCAAGTAGCGTCAGATTGAGTTATAAAGTACTTAATAGCTTTTCTTTAAGCAAGTGCAAGGTTCGAACTAAAATTCTAAGGGGCTTGTAATGAACTTAAACATAAGAATTCTAAAGTCTTAAAATGAATGAGTTTACAAAATTTAAACTTGTGGCACTCACAGGGGCTCAATAGCTCGCTAACGAGCATGAGCTAAACCTATAATATACTTGAAGGTTTATTCTCATATGAAAATAAATTCAACTATACTTATGATAAAGATTTCAATCAGACTTGCAATAACTTAAAAGTCTACATGCATATGAGAACAAAATTTAAATGTATCATAAAGGACTTTCAAATGAACTCGAGTGATTTTGATGTTCACTTGTGAATACAAACATGACTTCGTAATGGGCATTTAGACAATATTATATCTTGTATCGGAAGAACTAAAATGTACTTGGGTTCACACAAGCAAACTTGAAGGGGATATAATGATTCACTTATGACCAAGAATAAACATTTAATGCATTGAACTCATAAAGTTTGAAAGCTCATCAATGAGCATAAAACATATTATTTATTGAACAATTAAATTATGTTAATTGGGTTGTGCTAAATGCCACATCAAATAAATCATTTAGAGCAAAAAAAAAAAAAAGAATTTTAATGAGACTTATGATGAGCCTACGAGCTTCTCAGTGATCACTTAAAGAACTCGATGAGTTATGGACTAAATGCAAATAAATGAATATTAATCTAAATAATTGAATAATATCTAAAATATCTTCTAATATTTGTTGAGTTTTTAATTCATTATCATGGATCCTAAGATCTAAGGCATCAACTAATCTAGTTAAATTTTCAACTTGATTTTGAGAGATAGATTTTGGTAACATGAGATTTTTTTTTAAAAAAAAAAAGATATATGAAAAGGGATCAATGAAAAATATTGAAAAAAATAAGTATAATATAATTGTGCAATCAAAGTGAAATTTTAGGCTAAGAGAACTTCCAGGTGAGGAGGGGGTACAAGACCACTTAAATCCTAAGCTCTCCGTAGATAGTTTAGGTCTTTTGGAAAAATTCTATTTAGCTTCCAAAATCATCAGGTTTAACACACTTATATTATTATACATGCATTTTTTTATTTTTTTTAATGCAATGAAAAAAATGCTCAAACTAAATATGCAACTCATTTATGCTAGCAGACATAAGGCTTTAATTTAAGTTCCAAATAAGCCTTGTATACTTCATAAAGTGTTTGTTAAATTTAATTTGGATATTTTCAAAATTCATATGAATATCTGAAAGAATTTTAGATTTGTCTTATGTTAAGAAAGGTAGAGGTAGACCTAAAATGACATGATTAAGATGTATAAAAATAACCTTAGTATACTTGAATTAAATAAGAATTTGACACATAATAGGTCACAATGGAGACGAAGGATTCACAATGGAGACACTTAAGTTATAAATGCCAAAATGAAATTCATGATGTAAAAAAAAAATCTTGAAGCAAACTCTACTCAACCCACCTTCTGCAATTGTTTGTTGAATGTGATAAATTAAGAAAATTCTAGCTCACAAATGAATCAATGTCAAGTCAAGTGTATCTATATGTTCACTATCAATCAATCTTATACCAGTAAGGATGTGACATCCTCTGTCCTCATGGTTTAGCTAGTAAACTTCATATATGATGCAGTTACGATCAGAGTCATCTGAATGGGTGGTTGCCGTCAAATGACATTATTATGTACAGTCATGACTGTAGCCCGTATGCTCCCAATGACTCTGTCTTGAGTTGTGAATCACAGGGTGCACTTGATAGGGAAAGAAGTCATCTGTCAGCTAAGGTGGACTTAAGTATGTTTCTTAGACAAATATCACCCCAAGTCTACAGGTTCCCTTGGACGACACAACTCATGGCTGCTGACAAGGATCCTTTGGTCAGGTTTGGTCAACTATCTCCTTTGACTAAGTAGACTAGGGACCACGACAGCCCAGGATGATGAAACCATGGGATCTTGATCGAACGCGTCATCATTCCCCCAACCATCCTCTTTAAGTTAAAATGATGAATTTCATAAATTCACAATTTTATACTCCACATGCTGTTACTATATGCTATGCATTTAGCGATCTAATGACTAGCTCTAATCGAAAGTTCTCTCTCAACATTTGAAGGGATAATTAACTATAGGTGCTTGTGCCTATAGGAAACCTAGAACCAGATCTAAAGTTCTCACAAAATGAGGGTGAAATCTCTGGGTAGTGTCTTATCTACTATTTCAGCCTTCTGAAAATTTGACTGAGATTTAATCTACTTTCTTAATTAAGAGGTCGGTGGTGAATTTTTGGAGCCCACATAGCTTTATATTTGCTTCATGCTTAATCATATTGATTGTCAGAGGCTTTTCTTTAGCGGATTTCAACATTTCGGACGCGGCAGTGTAACCCATTTCGTGAACAAGCATTGTTTGAGTAGCTTCGACGATGCTCAAAGCTCTTCTAGCATGATTTGTGTACATTCATTCAGAGTTTGTCATTGTCATTTGTGTGATCAAATTAATTGTGAGAAGTGTGATTGGATAGATTTTGATGTTTTAAGACCATCAACATGATCGATATCATGAATGGATGATGTTTAGATGATTTCGGTAATACTTGAATCAACTCGGTTTTGATTTATGTGAAATTGCATTAGGCGTTCAACATTCTTGACATATCTGACTAACTCAGCTGATGGAATAATAATAGAAGTCAACACAACATGGAAAATCAAATGATAGCTTATTATAGCAACATATTATGCCTACCTAGGGAGGAGATGGCATAGCACAATTAAAAAGATATATTGCTTTCATAAGATTAAAAAAAGCATATTAAATCAACACAAAGATTTAATTGAGTTTTTTGTGATGTAAAGCAATCCACTTTTTAGTAAGCTGCTAGTGATGAAAAATCAAAGCGGTGAGGACCACAAATATAGTATAATAGTCAAAGTCTTTGTAGAAGAATTAGAATTTGAATTGAAGTTGACTCCTTAAAGGCAAAATAGTTATTGACTGTAAAATGGATCTTCAAGTGGAAAGATGAGCTCATGGTGAAGACATTATTAGATACAAATCATGATTAGTTGCAAAGAGCTACAATCAGAAAGAAGTTATAAACTTCAAAGAGGATTTCTTGTTAAGTATTGTGCAACTCATACTTTGTTAACAATAGTTGTAGTGTAGGACTGTGATGTAGAACAATTTGATATAAACATAATTTTTCTCTATAATGATTTGGTTGAGGACATTCATGTGCAATAACTGTCAGGGTTTGAAGTTTTAGGAAAGGAATACCATATTGTTTGTTGAAAAAGTCCCTATATGGCCTGAAGCAGTACCTCAAGCAGTGGTTTAAAAGGTTTATGAATTTCATTATCAATCATGAATTTAGGAGAAGCTCATTTGATAGTTGTGTATTCTGCAAGAAGTTGATAGATAAATCTTATGTATATTTGCTATTGAATGCTAATGATATGCTGATTATAGCAGAGATATATCACATAACTAAGAGATGAAAGATGATTTTCATTAGCATTTGAGTTAAAAGATCTTAGTGTAATATTGTTGTTAATAAGATTTGGGGATAGAGATAGAAATAAAAAAAAAACATACACTATATTTCTGACACAGTAATGACATGTTGGGAAGAAGATAGAAAGATTTGCCTTGCAAACTATAAGGTTTCTCCACTTGCTGGTAGTTTTCATTTATTAGATGCTTTACAGCCACATGAAGGGGCATATATGACTAGAGTGTCTTATACTTGTGTAGTTAGAAGCAACATCTATGCTATATTATTTTTATGAGTCATTACATGGACATTTCTGTTTGTGTTATTTCAAGAAGCAATGAAATGAATTTTAAGGAAACTCAATGACACTACATATTATGGCTTCATGTATGATAAGGATAGATTAGATTGTACTATTGTGGATTTTCTAATTCAAATTATGCTAATGATCTTAACATGAGGTTTCAGACTAGATATATCTTCAATCTTGGTGTTCTATTAGTTATACAACTTTTCTTGTAGCTATTTTTCATACCATAGAGGTAGAGTAAATAACACTTACTGAAGTCATCAAATAAACTACTTGGTTTGCTTTATGATTTTTCAGTGTTTTTATTTTTATTTTTATTTTTTTTAATTATTATTATTATTTTTTGTGATAAGCTAGGTGTTGTTCACTTTGCTAAAGTCAAGGTATATCATAAGAGAATCAAATATAATGATGGTATGAAGGACTTGATACAGTAGAAAAATTGTTAGGTTATTATATATTTTAATAGCATTTTGGCAAATTGTAGAAGCCCTAATATTATTAATATCCCAATTTACCGTAGCTGAATCAGGATGAGTTAGTCTCAATTTAAGTGATTGCAATTTTTCTTGTTACATAGAAAAAAACAACTACCTGCTTTGAGATCTTGCAAGCGAAGGAGAGCTATGGACTTCAACTTGCATTTTTTTAGAGATCTCCTACCTGATTCTTCTTCTTGAGTTTTGCCTCTCTTAGTTTGAATATCTTGAGTTGTATGTCACGCCTCAAAGTTAGGCCATGAGATTTGACTAAACTTTTAGGCATGACATGGCCAACAAAGCCAAATGAGTTCTCCTAGACCATTCCAAAATGGAGTCATACGATATTAGCAGGTTTCGGAGAACTCAACACAAGTCTAGACTCATCTGGAAGATTCTAGAAGCTTCTAGAAGATGTTTTGAGACTATTCTAGTAGTCTCTAGAATTCTCTAGAACCTTCTAGATATTTCATGAATACTCAAGAAGATTGTAGAATGTTCTAGAATCGTGTAAATATTTGGAGAGTAATCTAGGAGAATCCAGAACTCTTCAGAATATAATAAATGCATAGAGAATAATGTGGAGTATTCTTGAAAACTCCACACACATGTATAATGCAGTGTATTCTAAAAAAATTTTAGGCATGGGAGGAGAATTTTAAATAGGATCCTTCCCTCTCATTTGTAATCATCCAAACAAGGATCCAAGAAGAGTGAGTCTAAGTGTGAGTGTGTAAAGTCCAAACCTTGTAAGCTCTTTTTTTGTGCTAGTGAAGTTTTCCCGCATACTTCTTTTCTCTCTTTGCATTCTAGCTTAGCGTTGTATGAGTGTAAGGTTGACTTAGTGCTAAGGGAGTGTATTAAGGCTAACTTAGCACTAAAGGAGTATGCTAAGGCTGCACAGGTGACTTGGAGAAAGTTTGGCATTTGATGGGAATAGGGGAATTATTCTTCTTCTTTAGGCTTTTTTTTAAGAATGTTGAGAATTTGTTGTGATCTACTATATTCTTGTGTTTAAGATGTAGCTCCTACGAGTTTGATGAAGTGCTTATTTGATGCTTGTTTATAAGCTTATTAAATTTCTCATTTTATGTCTTTGTATTAAACTTATATCTATCCTATATATTTTAAGTATATCAATAGAAGTACAAGTATTATGGACATCATAATGATCAAAACATTATATAATCTTATTTAATTTTGTTTTCTACTTTTATTAATAATTGAGTATTATACATTCATAATACATACACAAATTTCTTAGGAATGACTATGCATACATGTGTTATATAAAGATCTAAGTTTATTTATCAAAACTTCACATATTTTTTAAGACTTAATCAAAACTATTTAAAAAATCAAATATGCTGCCGAGTGTGATATTAAAATTTGGATGACTTGCAAATTCTATCTGTTCTCTATTAAAACATCAAACAAAAAATTTTAAAATAATGGTATAACAACTTATATTTTTTGGATAGCAACTCTTCTATTCTACTTATAACTAATGAAAAATCTCTGTTGAAATATGATTGCTTGTAAATATCATATGAATTCGATCACCAGATTGAGAGAAGATAGTGATGTTGTGCTGGCAATTCTCAGTCTCTGAGTCCTGTTTGGGTGAACTTGGAGCACAACAGGAGCGCACTGGTTATTTGTGATTTTGTATGAGCTTGTTCCTCCAGTGAGATGTGCTGAAAGAGAGCAATTGTATTGGCCTCTGCCATTGGTCAATATTGCCTGCAACCATAAACATATACTGTATTGGCCTCTGCCATTGAGCGAACCATAGAGCCCCACCGCTCTCTGCCTGCTGTAGTGACCATCGTTAAAGTATGTTCCAGCCTATAAATTTATTTTTTATGTTATTTCAAGTATCTCTGTTTTTGAATAAATGAAGTATGTTATAGGATGCAGTGACATTAAGGAAAAAGAACTAAATTGGAAAAATATTGCTTTTACCTTGTCAACTTGAAACATATATACAAGTTTCATCCGGGTTGATTGCACACTTTGATATTAATGCTGTTCCATCTGCTCATGGTGTTCCAAGCTGAATACATCCCAAGTAAAACTGAAAATTATCATATTGTGCAGTATTTTTATATTTTTGAAGTACATTTTTTTCTCATTTGTGGATAATGTTATACTACTGCTTGATGAGATCTTCTTTTATAATGGCCGTAGTAGATTTGATAAGAATGCCAAGTGCAAAAATAGATAAATAAAGGAGGTAAACTTTCATGCTATATTCTTGAATATAAAAAAAAGGTCTTTTGAAAATGACACGTTTAAATAAATTTACCAATCATCTAAAACTCTTAACTCTCAGCTGCTAATGCAAAGATGCGCGTAATGCACAAATGATAAAGATATAAAATACCCATCTTGTGCTTTGAAAGTTCAGTCACAGAGAGAAGAGCAAATTCAGATTAGCTGCAACAAGTTATCTATAAAAGAAGTCATGCTTTTTACTTTCATACGCTAGTTCATGTAAATTTTATGGATACCAGGAACTCTAGCTCAAGTGGTCTTGATATGAGCCCAGATCCGCTAATGGCCAAAGTATTACATTCAACAATAAGAATTTCAAGGATCACAGAACCAATGCAGTAAGGAAGACCAAATGATTCAGAAAAATCAATATACAGAAGCTACCTATGAGTACTACAGAGAAAGAAGACTTATGAAAATAAAAGTCTTATTACAATAAGATCAAGAAAGAACATTATACATCAAAGCAGTACAACCCAGGATCAATACACAACAAGAAAATTAAGAAACCAAGAAGAAATAGGAACAGCTTAGCTAACAGAAAGAATCCTGCATCAACACCTAAAACAGGAGACAGAAACAGATACTAATTACAGAGCTGCCTTTAAAATAAAATATCAGTCATAACAGAAGGGTTTAAACTCTCCAAGGCAGGATCAACTACATCAAATAAAGACAGAATTAAAAGCAAAAAGCAAAATCATATCCAGATCGGCAAAAGCAAGTCCATAACGACAAAAGATGTTCGACATCAAGAAAACAAGAAGAGGAATAACAGGAAAATAACATATTGCACTTACCTCAATCTCCAAAGAACGACCGAGCCAGAACCCTAACAGAATGTAACCGAAAGTAACAACTTGTAACAGAAAGTAGTTAAGCTTGCACAGATAGCTCAAATCCAAGTTAAAGAAGGGCTAACAGAAAGTATAAATAGAGATTAGAAGCCAAACAAAAAATAATCAAGAATTTCAAACAGGAAACTTATCTTCTTCAACCTCCCTCTTCTTCTCTTCCTCCTGCTCATCTTCCTCTTGGTTTTTCCTCACCGGAAACCACCGTGCTTCATCGGAGAACCTGGTTTTCTCCTCACCAGCACCCCTTTTTCCTCTCAGGAGCGACGACGGCTCGAATGGTCGAAGGAAACAAACAAAAGAAATGATTAAGGCGGTTTCCCCAGATTAATCCGGCCCGAGGCGACCGCAACTCAATCAGCTCCGATTCAATCAATCAAGCAGCGAGAAACCACGTGTCATCCACTAAATCTCAAGGGAATCAAGCAACCGCTTGATCAAAGATCAAATCAAGCGGTCGAACCAAATCAATCGACGGTTCAAGAAGCGGCTCAAGACTCAATCCAAGTGATTAGATCCAACGGTGAGCAAAAGGCTAATCCGGATCGAAAGCACCGCAAAACCATCCCAACTATCTCAACTCGGGTTCGGACCACTCGAGTCAACTCATTGAACCAACATCAAGCCAATCCGGATCAGACTCTATTCCAGAAATTATACCATATCATTGGTGCTCTTGTTGACTACTACATACTCAAAATGGCAGAAGGAACAAGACACACATCAAAATTATTAGAAGAATGTGTGACAAGGCTAAACAAATCAGAGGAGCAAATGTCCTCAATCACTATGATATTAAATGAAGTATCAAGAAGACTGTCAGTTATAGAGGATAAACTAGAAAAAAAACTCTCAAGAACAGCAACAAATCCAATCCCAGGTATGTACATCATCTCATACAGAATGTTATCCTCCAAATAGACCACAAACAGAAAACATTAGACTATTAAAGTAGATATCGAAGGTTTAATGGAGACAATCTAAAGGCTTTGTTCAAAAGCAGAGACTTTCAATATTACAATTTATCGAAGAGCAGTTCATAATTGCCTCGGTTTACATGGATGGACTGCACTTAGGTATCAATATATGCACTTAAATAATCGGTTGCATTCATGAGCGACATTTAAAGAAACGGGTTCTTGATTTGGTCCCTCTCTATCTAGATTTGAGAGGAGAATTAACTAAATTACAAGAAACAAGTTGAACTTACAACGATTTTGAAGAACTAGCTAATCAAATTTCAGGCATCCCACCTGAATTTTTACAAAGCTGCTTTGAATCAGGGCTTAAACATGATATCAAGAGAGAAGTAAGAGCATTACAACCCAGTTCCTTGCAGCAAGCATTTCAATTGGCCTAATGGAAGATAGGTTAGGATGACATTCACATGGCGAAACTACAAGATCGACCAACCTCCGACTAAAACAACCTCATTCAATGACGGCATCTACTCCACAAACACCAATCAACACAGCAATAATCAAAATAAACAGTCAATAACAATTAAGAGGCTAACACCTACACAAATGGAAGAAAGAAGAAAGAAAGGATTGTGTTTCAATTGTGAGAAAAAATATCATAGAGGATATATATGTCAAGCCAAATTATTTGCCTTCATGATAATCAATGAGGACCAAGAGTATCAACTACAGCAAGATACTCAACCAGAAATACAGTGGATACAAGAAGATGCATTAGAAACAAGCTTACAATTTCAGCCATTCAATCCAGGCTAAGAAAGATTATATAAAGTATGCATAATTATCAACCTTCCAAATAGTTATAACCACCCAAATAGCTTATATTTTATTTCTATAGCTCAACTATATAGAATCTGACCCGACTACAACCACCTACCTAGTCATAATAGTTATCTTTTATATAAACACTACATAGAATATCTTAGAGCATAGCTTTTCCATAGCAATCGGTTGGCACAACAAGATTTTCCAAGATGGACAAACAGAAGCATCTTATAATATACCACATATGAAGGAGGAATCATGTTGAGATAGATGGGGAGACCCATATCATGTATGCGAAGCTCAAAACAAATATCATTGGAAACAAATGGTAGATAAACTGTTAAAAGTTTTAGATCACAGAAAATTACTGCAGGGAGATCCACAAATTAAAGAAATATCAAGGCAAATAGAAGGATTTCTAGCCACAGAAGCTTCTGGGATATCAAATAAAGAAATACAGAAAGCATCTCCAGATTTTGACCTTGAGGCAAGGTGTGAGGGAGTAATGATATGAGCCCAAATCGCTAATGGCCAAAGTATCACATTCAACAATAAGAATTTCAAGGATCACAATGCAATAAGGAAGACCAAATGATTCAAAAAAATCAATATCTGAGGCTACATGAGGACTACGAGAAAGAAGACTTATGAAAATAAAAGTCTTATTACAACAAGATCAAGAAAGAACATTATACATCAAAGCGGTACAACCCGTGATCAATACACAACAAGAAAATTAAGAAAGCAGAAGAAATAGGACAACGAAAGAATCGCATCAACACAGAGAGGCAGATACTAATTACAGGCGCCTTTAAAATAAAATATCGGTCATATAAGGGCTTAAACTCTCCAACAGAGCCAGATCAACTACAACAAATAAACAGAGTAAAGCAACCAAAGCAAAACCATATCCAGATCCGGCCTGAAAGCAAGTCCATAACAACATTAACTGACAAAAGAACAGATGCTCGACATCAAGAAAACAAGAAGAGGAATAACAGGAAAATAACAGATTGCACTTACCTCAATCTCCAAAGAACGACCGAGCTAGAACCCTAACAGAATGTAACCGTAAGTAACAATTTGTAACAGAAAGTAGTTAGGCTTGCATAGATAGCTCAGATCCAAGTTAAAGAAGGGCTAACAGAAAGTATAAATAGAGATCAGAAGCCAAACAGAAAATAATCAAGAATTTCAAACAGGAAACTTATCTTCTTCAACCTCCCTCTTCTTCTCTTCCTCCTGCTCATCTTCCTCTTGGTTTTCCTCACCGTGTGCTTCATGAGAACTGGTTTTCTCCTCGGCCTGCCCCTTTTTCCTCTCAGGAGCGACGACGGCTCGAATGGTTGAAGGAAACAAACAAAAGAAATGATTAAGGCAGGTTTCCCCTAGCAGATTAATCCCACGGCCCAGAGACAGCCACCGCAACTCAATCAAAGGCTCAGATTCAATCCAGAAATCAAGCCACGCAGAAACCAGCGCGTGTAATCCACTAAATCTCAAGGGAATCAAGAACCGCTTGATCAAAGATCAAATCCAAGGGCAGATCAGAAACCAAATCAATCCGACGGTTCAAGAAGCAGCTCAAGAGAAACTCAATCCAAGTGATTAGATCCAACGGCTGAGCAAAAAGGCGCTAATCCAACGGATCAGAAAGCACCCGCAAAACCATCCCAACTATCTCAACTCAGCCGGGTTCAGACCACTCAGAACTGAGTCAACTCATTGAACCAACATCAAGCCAATCCGGATCAGACTCTATTCCAGAAATTATACCATATCAGGTCTACTTCTTCATTTTCAAAGTAGAAGTCACAGATTTAAGTCCAACCTATAACTTTTTTTAATTCTAAATATTCATTTGGTTTCAGTGTGGATTTGATCTGTAACTAGCCTTGTGCCATCCTTCTATATATGTTATTATGTTATTAGAGCATTGACAAAGACCACAAGAGAAGATTGAAGATTTGTTTAGACCACAGAAGCATACTTGCTTGATGCCATGCCAATGGATGACGACGCCTTCAGTGGGCAGGCTATTCTTGAGCTCGACAACAATGGTGTCGCTGGTCTTAGAACGGATAGCCAGGCTGGGAAGTCTCCCATCGATCCCAATCATCATCCTCTCCTCGCAATCTGGTGACCAGTAAATATACGATACCTCTAGGTTGTCCATATTGTGTGGAAGTATTCATATATTCTGCGTTTTTAGTTACTTGTCAAGCATCTTCAGTACGAGCCAACTGCGAAGCTGTTAGTTATTTTTTTATCCTGTGTAACTCTGAAACTGTCGTTATAGAACAGCCAGAACTGGAAGCCTAAGCTTCTAAATGCCATTTATTTCTATTAGACTCAGTTGATGAGACTTTTTTGTTTTAGGAGAATTGACGGCAGAGTTGTCAAGCTTTGAGATACCTTTCTATTCAGTAGTGGTGGTTGGAATATCGGCTAAAAACTGTTATGATTAGATCAAGCATTATATTGATCAAATATTCAAATATTTCATTTTTCTTTGATTTGAACCATTTGATTTTAGTTTATAGATTTGATGCAATTTGTAAGAGGAGAATCCTGCTTGTTAAGGCTTATAAATTTGTTGAAGATTGGTTATCTGATCTGTTGCTTGAAGTTGTTTGTGTATATTATTCTTTGAATTTTTGTGAACAATGATACTATAATTTTACTCTTATGATTTGTCTTGTTATGCCTAAGATGCTAACTAGTCTATTCCCATTTGTTCATAAGGTGCGTTTTAAACAATGGTTGAAGCTTGGGAGCTCTAATTGGCCACTCGGACAATTACTACACTTTTTACTCTCTTCCACTTGAAAGTGGAAAGTGGTCTCTCAAATATATATATTAATGTCATACTCATTTGATATTTTTAATAGTATATATTTAATTTATGACATATTGAAATGTATATAAATACATATATATATATATATATATATATATATATATATATATATATATATATATATATATATATATATATATATATATATATATATATATATATTTAGCTCCATTATTTTAGTATTATAATAACAACAAGCTTTTATCCTACAACAATAATAAGCTTTATCTTATTATATGAGGTCGGTTACATTAATCTTTTTCTCTTTTTTGTTCTATTAAGTGTCAATAATATTGAAATAACATAATATATTAAAAATTATGGCATGAATCTTTTAATATTTTATGCTATTCAAATATTATTTAAATATATTTGTCTTTTTAAAAATAGATTAAAAAATATAATCATAAATTTATGCATGATGCATTATATATATATCTGTGTTAATACATGTTGCTATATGCATCATATTGTAAAATCTATAATAATTCTTTAACAGATAATATATAAAATATATATTAATCTGTGTGACTGAGCGGGAGAGCAAATCTTCAGTCATATAAAATTTTTATGCGTTTAATATATCAATATGTTTATGCCCTAACGCTTAATTTGGCTAACTAAACCCATATTGAAGTGCATTAGGTCTAAATTTTATTTTTGGAATTTACGTAATCCAATATTAATTTTACTTTTCTTTTGACGTTTTAACTGATCCACTTAATAATTTTCCATTTTTTTTATTCTAATTGTGATAAGCCCGTCATTTGTGGAATTGAAAAGTAGAAAAAAAAAGTTTATTTTTATTTCTAAAATAAAAAATAAAATATTAAAATAAAAATAAAAAATATTTGATTTTGATATATTAAGTTCCTGTAAGCAGGAAGGCCTCAAGAGGGATTATTTTCCTTCTCTGAGTCTATATTGATATTTGATAGGGAGATTTTGTAGTGGATTATGCCTTTATAGTTCCTATAGTTAGATTTCACCGTGGCCATTGGATTCAGAATTAAAAGGGCCCTCAGATCTCTCCAAGAGTTTTTAAGAGAAAAATATTTGCAAAATAAATGCCATATATATATATATATATATATATTTGTGAATAAATTGTCTACGTCCTTACTTTGCAAATCATATCTGTACTCTAAATACTCTTATACTCCACTAATCTATCTTTTTCTTTCATATCTCCCACCACCGATGGATCTACATTAGGGGTACTAGGGGCACATGCCCCCACTGAGTTGGCTCTAAATCGAGCTGTTTAGCTGCATGATTTGAGTAGGATTTAAGACGGGCTTAACTTAAATCCAACTAAATGGTATTTTTGGATAAGTTAAATCCATTGTAATCTCGTTAAAGTTGCTTTCGCAAGTTAAATCCGGATTTATTAGATCCTGTTGGTAGCTATATTTACGAGATTTAGAGAAGCAGAAATGCGAGAAGGAGAGTGGGAAGGAAGATGAGGATTACCTTCGCGACGACTCCCTTCTCTTTTCGGGCAGCAGCAAAGCAAAACTAAAGGAGCACAAAGACGAGGACTTCGAATGCCGAAATGCCGTCAATTCCTTACCTTTATTATTATTATTATTATTATTATTATTATTATTATTTTGATTTATTTTTAATTAAATTTAAATTATTTAGATAATAATTAATTAATATATCATTTTTGATTAATTATAATTTAATAGACTTAGATATATTTAATATAAACTTACTACTTTATGATTGATTAAGAAATTTATAATTAATTGATATATTATATTATGATAATTATATTTTAATTAATTTAATTATGAATATTATTGTTATATAAATAAACTAAATATAAATTATTATTTAATTCACTTATTAAATATATTCAATCATAATCTCAACACACAAGAGAATTATATATTTTATTGGTTATTTAAATTATATTTAAGAAGGATATTGATATGACATTTAAAATACTACTAGTCGAAACACGAATCTTGATGTTAAAAGCAAGTTGATCCTAAGTTGAAATTAGCCGAGATCAAGTACTTAAAATATCATTGGAAATTTTGGGATATCAATTAAATCCTAAATAGCTCTTAAACATGGAGTGTTTATAGTCAAATCGAGCATCTTGACGAGTCTAATCTAACAAGCCCAAGATCTCATAATTCTGACTTCATTTGAGCATTCAAATACTTAAAAATACATCAAATGATCAAAAGAATCATTTTGAGTCGTCTGATGAAGTGAAATGATTCGGATTTTGCATGTATTATAGAAACGTCACTCCTCTAATCTATAAATAGCCCCTCATTCTTTACATGAGGGGGGCGCAAGCAAAAGTGAGGAGAGAGCTCTAAAGCTTGAAAACCCTCCAAGCATAATTGTCCACCACTGACGGCCGACCACCTCCCGCCAACCACCGCCAGTCCCACCACCGGCCATCTCATCTTATCATCATCTTCACGGTTGTCACTGCCATCATCGCCACCACTTATCGCTGACCACTATCACACCGCTTATCATTGCCAACTATCGTCACCCATTAATATCATTTATCATCACGATACGCCATCAATTTCATCACTATCATTTTTATCGCCGCGAATATCAAGCTATTTCGCTGTATTCTTTTGATTTAATTTTCGTCGATTTGTTTCACCATCATTTTACTACTATTAAGAAACAGAATCAATCATTTATATACTGTTGTCGATTTCGTATTCCATTGAGCCCTTTCATATATACTTTGTAATCCGTATCGGGAAATTTTGTACTCAAAACAGACACATAGTGGAAGATTTCTCAATAGCCTGATTTTCCCTTTTCGAGATTTTTTCACGTTAAAATGCTAATGTGGGGCCTTCTCGCCATCAAACTGAAGTTCCTCCGCTTCCATACCGTGATGCTAATCTTCTTGACACTGCTAGTTCTATTCATCCATCACGTGTAGCTCAACCGACTGCTAATCCACCAATTATTGCTGGTAGCTTAGCACGTTCTCGTCCTGTTGATCCCACTCGTCATGTTATATGTGCATAATTACGATGCTTAATGCAAGACGAATTTCACCTTAAAGATAAAAATCATCCTCCCCCTCATCACGGCTATGAGAAGCTATTCTTCAACATCCTATTCCCGTAGGTTTCAAGCTTCCGAGCATCGATTCCTATGATGGGGCAACTGACCCATATGAACACATCGATCACTACAGAACCATCATGCATATCCGACGAGCTCCTGACACACTGCTTTGTCAAGTTTTTCCAGTCACTCTTAAGGGTCAGGCCCACACTTGGTTCTACTCCCGTCCAAGGGGATCCATCCATACCTTTGACGAACTTGCTAAGATTTTTTGTAGAACAATTCATTGCAAACTGAAGGATCATAAAAGATTCCTCCCATCTCTCCGGCATTCATCAAAATGAGGGTGAATCACTTAAGGAATACTTTGAGAGGTTCTTCTTAGAAGCTCGCCAAATACCTGGAGTAGATCCTGAACTATTAAGAGGAGTTTTCTTTGGAGAGCTCCGTCCGGGGCCTTTTTACTCATCACTAATGAGATATCCATTCATGTCGACTTAGTTCATCATGTAAGATAAATTTCCGATGAGGCTATTAATGCCCATCGCAAATAATTTGAACAATCTACAAAGAAAACATAAGAGCGTGGAATGCGACCGATAGTCCCATCAAAAGAAGCAACAAGGCGCCGTGATCTCCTCCATCTCACATCAATGACGTGAACCATGAAAAAGGAATACACACCGCTGAACACATCTCGTGTTAACATCCTGATGGCTATTCGAGATGAAGAAACCATCAAGTGGTCACATCCACTGAAATCAAATTCAGGAAATTAGGAGCAATATTATCACTTCCATCGAAGTCGTGGACATACTACTGAGACATGCAAACAACTCAAAGAAGAAATCGAGAGGCTCATTCAACAAGGATATCTACGTCAATTTGTGAAGAATCAATCGACTCAAACAAACATAACTCCAACTGGGGGGCAACCAGGACAATCATCACAGAAATAATAAAATAGTCATCAAATAGTTAGGAAAATTAAAACAATCGCAGGAGAATCGATACTATCTAATCGAGTTCTCATTACCACCTCTGAAGAGCCAGAGTTAAAGAAATCTCGTATTGATCATTTCATCACTTTTAATAACTCGAACTTAGAAGGAATGCATGTTCCTCATCAAGATCCACTTGTCATCAGCGTAGGGATCGGTGACCCATGATATAATGTTAAGAGAATTTTGATTGACAATGGGAGTTCTGTTGATGTCTTATTTTACTCAACATTCCTTAGCATGGGCTTGGTTAGGGAAAAGCTTCAACCCGCTACAGGACCATTATACAGGTTTGATAATCTCCCTGTGCAAGTAAAGGGGACAATCACCCTTCCTGTTATCCTCAGAGAATTCTCTCGATAAGTGACTCATTCAATACAATTCATGGTAGTCAAGTCTGATTCAACATATAATGCTATCTTGAAGGCCCCTCCAATCAATTTTCGGTGCCGTCATTTTAGTGTCTCATCTTAAGATGAAATTTTCAACTCTCGTTGGGGTTGGGTGGTCCATGGAAATCAATAGATAACACAATCATGCTACCTCAGATAAGCTCAACCACACCCTTCTGTGACCTTCAACATTGAAGATTTTAATTTTCGAGATGAAGAAGTACCCCAGAAAGCTTCGCTTGTAGAAAACTTGCTCTCTGTTGCATTATCAGATGACCAACCACTACGAATAGTGCAAGTGAGATCTCTGCTCTCAGAAGAACAAAGGGAAAAATACATAGACTTCTTGCGCAAAAATCAAGACATATTCACTTGGAGTCTGACGGATATGCCGGGGGTTGACCCCAATGTGATCATACACTCTCTCAAGATTGATCCAACATTCAAATCGATCATCCAAAAGAAGGAGTTTTGCACGACGCTCGTGCTATTGAACAAGAAGTTAACAAGCTCCTAGAAGCGGGATTCATACGAGAGGTACATTACCCTACATGACTAGCAAATGTTGTCATGGTTAAGAAAACAAATGGAACATGGAGAATGTGTATTAATTACACTGACCTTAACAAAGCTTCGAAAGATAGTTTTCTCTTCCTCGAATTGATCAATTGGTCGATGCTACACCCGACATCAAATGCTCAGTTTTTTGGATGCTTACTCTGGTTAGAACCAAATAAAAATGGACCCAACGGATGAAGAAGCCACAACATTTCAAATATATAAAGGTTTATACTGTTACCAAGTTATGTCATTTGGGTTAAAAAATGCTGGTGCTACCTATCAACGCCTTATGAATAATGTTTTTAAAGACTTATTAGGCCGCACAATGGAGGTATATGTGGATGACATGTTAGTAAAAAGCTTGGAAGAATCACAACATATTTCTGACTTAGAAATATGCTTTAACCTTCTTCGACGTTATAACATGCAACTTAACCCAACCAAGTGTGTTTTTAGGATTACGTCGAGAAAATTTCTTGGGTTTATGGTAACCCACCGTGGGATAGAGGCCAATCCCGAGAAAATCAAAGCTCTCAAAGATATGACTCCTCCGAAGAATATCAAAGAAGTTCAACATTTAAATGAATGAATTGATGCTTTATCCTGTTTCCTAGCCGTTCTCAGAATAAATACTTGCCATTTTTTAAAATATTAAAGGAGCTAAAAATAATAAGTTTTAGTGGACTGATGAATGTCAGTCTGCTTTTGAGCAACTAAGGGAGTATTTAACATCTCCACCCTTACTATCCAAGCTTATTCAAGGAGAGATATTATACTTATACCTCACAGTCTCTTCCCATGCGATAAGCTTAGTTTTAGTGCGAGAAGAAAATGGGATACAACGACTAATTTACTATGTCAGTAAAATTCTCTCTGATATAGAAAGTTGTTATCCACTGAAAGATAAGGTGGCTCTGGCTTTAGTTTTCTCAGAGCAAAAAATTGCATCCATACTTGCAAGCTCACACTATCGGCATTTACACTCATTTACCATTAAGGGTCATTCTACAGAAATTAGAGGCATCTGGGAGGTTAATTAAATGGTCTGTAGAATTATGAGAGTTTGATATCCATTTCCTACCTCGGCCTGATATAAAGTCTCAAGTACTCGCAGACTTTATAGTGGAATGCACTGCCCCAACTCCAAATGAGCTATCTAGTACACGCCTTTCGTCTCCTCAATGGACCCTCTATGTTGATGGAGCTTTAGGAAATACTGTCGGAGCAAGAATCTTACTTATTTCTCCCCAGCAAAATACCTTAGAGTATGAACTTCGCCTAAAATTTTCTACAATTAATAATATGGCTGAATATGAGGCTCTCATCGTAGGGTTGAGACTCTCCATCGATTGTGAAGCTCAAGACTTAGTGATCCACACTGACTCTCAGCTTATCGTCTCCCAGGTTGAGAAAAACTTTAATACTCATAATCCTCAGCTGGCGCAATACCTCAACTTAGTAAAATTACTTCTTGCCCATTTCAAGACACATCAAATCATTCATATATTGCGAGAGAAGAATACTCGAGCTAACGCTCTCGCTAAGCTTGCTACATCTTCTACTGGAGATCTATTTAAGAGAAAGCATATTGAAGAAATATATTTTTCTAGTATCCAAGGGTCATGGGCAATACAAGCAATTAATAAGATCAAGGAACCTTCGTGGATGGACCCCATCCTGTCTTTTCTACAAGAAGGGACCCTTCCTGAAGACCCAACTAAACTGCCTCCAAGACAAGCTTCAAACTTTATTATTATCGAGGTGAACTATACAAACGAGCTTTTTCTAGGTCATATCTTAAATGTCTCTCACCATCAAAGGTTGATTACGCATTAAGAGAGGTTCACTCGGGGATATGTGGAGAACACTTAGGAGGAAGGGCGCTAGCCATTAAAATTATAAGGCAGGGGTTCTATTGGCCTACGATGAAACAAGATGTCTTGAAGTTCACAAAAAAATGTACAAGTTGTCATTGCACTCTAACCTCCCTCACATATCGAATATAGAGCTCTCATCCATTCAAAGCCCGTGGCCTTTGCTCAGTGGAGAATTGATATCATGGGACCTTTTCTGATAGCATCAGGGTAATGAAAGTTTATCATTTTAGCCTTCAACTACTTCATTAAATGGGTGGAAGCCGAACCACTCGCTAAAATCACGGAGACAAATGATAAATAATTTGTTTGGAAAAATATATTATGTCGATTCGGTCTTCCTGCAAAGATCATCACTGATAATGGAACCCAATTTACTGGAAAAGTTTTTACATCCTTTTGCAAAGATCTTCACATTCAGCTACTGCATACGACTGTAGCACATCCTCAAACTAATAGATAGACTAAAGCCACCAACTTGAGAAGGTTGGGGGGTAATGGGTTGATGAGCTTTCTAATGTTCTTTGGGCTTACCGCACTACATCGCGAACCCCGACTGGTGAGACATTATATAACTTGTGTTTCGGCACAGAAACTTCCTATCACCAAAGGGTAGCTCATCACTTCAACAGAAGAGTAAAACCCCATCCCATATCGTGTTTGGTCTGGTCTCAAGTCAGAAAAGGCCCTCAACGTAATAAACTCTCACCTCTTTGGGATGACCCATATGTAGTTATAGCTATGGTCAAGGGTGAACATTCAAGCTCAAGGATGAGGGAAAAACTTTACCTCAAACTTGGAAATACCGAATCAAAATATTATCGAATTTTACCGCATAATTATTATAACTTTTATTTTGTCTGCTTGTCATTTCCTCTTCAAACTCATATATGTATTAAAATCATCTTATGATTGTATCACCGAACTTATCGAGTAATGAATTTATAGCTTTTTATTTCAAGCTTGTTGCATATAAACAATCTCCTTCATTTAATCCTCTCACATGAGAAATGCGCAACTCATGTTGAATCTCATTCGGGGCATGATCAATCCCATGAGGACTTGATCGGACATCTTCCATACAGGTAAGAAGTCAAGTAACACTTTGGCTAATACCTAGGATAGGTTAAAAGGTCTTTGGTGGACATCCCACGACCTCTTCCATACAGGTAAGATGTCAAATAATATTTTGACTAATACCTAGGATAGGCCAAAAGGTTCTTGGTGGACTTCCCACGGCCTCATCCGTACAGATTAGCATCATCGAATAATATTCCGACCAATCACCCCGAATAGGTAAACATAAAACAAGAGCATAAATAAAAATTTTTTTCATTGATAGCACTAACATGATGATATAAGAAAGAATCAAAATTCTGATACAAAATAATAATACATAGAAAAAAAAATGCATCCTCAAGTGATACTACATGATATCAATGTCCTCCTCACACTAGAGATGCTCCTCGACTCACACTCCTTCATCCCCTAAATCAAGGGTCTTGATACTTGGTGGAGATAGATTCTCAATCTAGCTCGATTTTGATGTACTAAGGGATTCCTTTAGGAACCCTGGATGAAGCCCTCCTCTAAACATTGGTGCTCCAAGTCCTTCACTTCAACATCAAGAATATGATTACGAGCTTCACGGACATGGTCTTCAATAGTATCACGATAAGCTAGGGAGTTCTTAAAGTCTTCCATTGCTTTCAAGGAGATTTCATTTGCTTCCACTTCTGATATTATAAGCTCCTTCTCAGAAAGACGATCTTGTAATACTTTCTTCTCCAATTCGAGAGCTTTCTTCTCTGCTGCAAGTTCCTTGAGTCTTTTCTCTTTTTGGAAAGTCTCTTCCCTCACCTCAATCAGCTCATCACGAGTGCTCTCCACCTCCTAACGCTGGAGAGAAAGAGAAGTTGACATGTTTGCTAGCTCAGTTCTACACCCGCTTAGCTGATCCTCCAGAGTCGCCACTTCTTTGGCCTTAACACTCATCTTTCGCTCATACCGCCTTGCATATATATTTTACTTTCACAAATTCGTATTCCACTCATCTAGAGACACCCAAATGAGCCATCACCTAATGTTTGAGAACTAAAAAAAATCATCACAAATATTACACAAAGAAAAAAAGGAAAAGAAGAAAAAAAAGGAGGAGAAGACAACGTACTAATTCATTCGTTGACGCCCAATGCATATGTTTAACACACTCTTCGTGAATGTGCTTCAAGAAACGAACTCCCCCATTATGAGTTGAAATAGCTAAACTTTCAGAGGCCAACTGTGGGCGAACACCTTCTCAGCAGATATTTGACGTAGTCACTTTGGCATGGCGCTGTCGCGGGCTTCTTGAAACATTGCTACTACCGTGGTTTTGTAACAGGCTTCTTGAAAGAACCCTATGAATATGAGGAGGTCTTTCATCACCTTTACTTGACATCTTGGAAGAGCATGAGATCTCCCTGCCTGGATGGAAATGCCAACCTTGAACATTCTATCTTCAACTATATATTTGCCAATGTGACGTAACTCATGTTGTAAGCTTCCTACATCAAGAATATTAAGAGTTGCTAAGATTTCATTCTCTTCAATCAACAATGGATCTGGAAGGTCATTCAATCTTCCCCATCTCTCAGGGAGGCCCTACTCATTTTTCACAAAAAAGAATCCATTAGACCAATTTCTAGATGGATCACGTGCTGAAAATTCTATCCAATTCTTTATAGCCCGATAAGAAACACGTCCCTAAGCATCACATGTGAATCTACACATTCGACACAATTATTTGATGTTCAAAGCAACACCACGCTCTCTAAAGAAGAGAGTTAAACCAACGATGATCACTAAAGCTCGAAATGAAAATTGTGACAAAGCTACACCACATATTTTAAAGATCTCAATCAACTCGAGAGTCAAAGGGAATCGCAATCCCGCACGAAGAATCATCTCAGAAACAATAAAGTATCCTGGCGGAGGTGAACGGGCTTGATCAGACTTTTTGGCAACAATAACCACCAACTCATTAGGGAAGTGAAATTTTCTGTGGAACACCATTAAACTATCTGATGTGACAGTGGATGGTATATCGTCTGTAGCTGTGACATTATGGGTTTTCTTCTAGCCATCACCCTGTGAAAATACATAATAAATAAATAAAGAGAGAGAGAGAGAGAAATGACAAAAATTTGAGAATTTTGAAGTAACTCACTCATACTTGGGCATATCATTTTTTTGACTCTCTCACGACTTGGGATAAAATTTTTTACCTGACCGACGAAAAGGATACACATACATATGAGAAAAAAAAAGAATTTATTCCTCTCTAAGGATGTTCTGAAATTATCTAACAAACTTTCCGAGTTATTCGAATGACGGTTCCTAATTAACACTTCCTCGCCATCTTAGCAGTTATCAACTGTTGAACCATCCATTGAAGTTTCAAGAAATCCAATTTCCTACAAGAAGAAGTAGGAACTACGCCCGACGCCTCAACGGTTGATCCGAGAGACATTGATGCCTCTTTCGAAGGAAAACTAGAGCCTCGTCGTATGAACTACAGGCCTTGATCACCTCCGAACTTGGTCGGTCCAACGAGGACAGTTGACACCTCTTTCGAGGAAAAATCGGAGCCTCGCCATATGAACTACGGGCCTTAATCGCCTTCGAACCCGGTCGGTCCGACGAGGACAGTTGATGCCTCTTTCGAGGAAAAATCGGAGCCTCGCAGTATGAACTTCAGGCCTTGATCGCCTTCGAATGACTCTCTCTTAAGAAGAAAAGGAACACTAGAGCATATGAGGTGTGTGCCTTTTCCCTTGGCCCTAGGGGGTTTTTATAGACCCCCTATAGGGGCAAAAAGGTAAAAAATCAAAGAAAAACTACAAAAAATGGATGAAAACCCGCAAAATGGACCAAAATGGACAAAAATGGATAAAACCTCTTATCGACGGTGCACCTGGTATAGACTGCACACGCAGCACGACTCACGCCGCCAGCTTCTGCACCTGCAGATCCAAACGCCAACGCGCCATCTGCTCTGCGGTGACCCACTGCTTCACAGACTACCAGCGTGCCACTTGCCCCCACCCGTCTGCTGGCCTCACTCCCGAAAGGAGTGCTGATCCCTGGCAGGGTGCGCAAGCGCCTAGTAAAATATCCGGATGGGTCCATAACCCCAAAACCTTAGCCACATGCTGCATACCAGCCCTACACTGCTTAGGATCATAATCTTGTGCTCCCATGAAGATCTGTTCTCACAAAATGTATGGTTAATGGACCTGCAAATTTCATTGAAGAATTCGCTATTTTCAAGTATTTGGCATATATATTTTTGGATGATTGAGATAATTTCATCCAAAAATAGGGGGCAACTGATATGACACTTAAAATACTACTAGTCGAAGCACGAATCTTGATGTCAAAAGCAAGTTGATCCTAAGTTGAAACTAGCCCATATCAAGTACTTAAAATATCATTGGAAACTTTGGGATATCAGCTAAATCCCTAAATAGCTCCTAAACATATAGTGTTTATAGTCAAATCGAGCATTTTAACGAGTCGAATCTAACAAGCCAAAGATCTCATAATTCTTACTTCATTTGAGCATTCAAATACTTAAAATACATCAAATGATCAAATGAATCATTTTGAGCCGTCTAATGGAGCGGAGTGGTTCGAATTTTGCATGTATTTACAGAAACACCACTCCTCTAATCTATAAATAGGTCCTCATTCTTCACATGAGGGGGGCGCAAGCAAAAGTGAGGAGAGAGCTCTAAATCTTGAAAACCCTCCAAGCATAATCGCCACTGAGCCGCCGACCACTCCGTGGCCGCCAACCACCCCATCCTCATTGTCATAAATCTCGCCAACCGGCTATCACCGCCACCATCGCCACACCGCCGCCAACCATCGCCGCCGTCATCATCGACCACCGCCACCACCATCATCGCTCATCGCCGCCGATCATCGCTACCATCTTCACCGGCTATCACCACGACCTTCATCGGCCATCATTCGCTACCATCATCTACTACTATTAGCAATCATTGTAATGTAACTATATCGTTGTTGTTCATTCGGGATTCCATTGTGAACCCTTATCATATACAATCCTTATCAAGAAATTTTGTACTCAAATACACATAGTGAAAGATTTCTGGGCTAGCCTGGGTTTTCCCTCTTTTCATTTTTTTCCATGAAAATTCAAGAGTTTCTTATTAATTCTTCAAACATCTGTGTGTGTTGATTCCACAACAAAGCTAACGCGCAAATTTTTATTCTACCGCAACTGCTTTTCTAGCACGCAACAGATATGTTAATCTCTATCATTTGTTTATTTTTTTCAGTGTGTTTTTATAATTATCATTTGAATATCTATTAGATATTATTTATTATAAATTTAATTAATATTATCATCTACATTACTATTGTATTCTTAATTATTTGGCTTATATCTTCTTGACTTAATTATTTAATTAGTTTTTCTAATCCTAAGCTTTTTTTTCAAGTAAAAGCTAATCAAGATAATGGTTCCATTATAATAATTATTAATTAATACTAATAAAAATATTTAAGTTAATTAAATTAATATTATTTATAATTTAATTGATTACATAATTTTTTTATTTAGTTAGATTTATTATCATAATTAGTATTTAATAATTATAAAAAATCACTTGTATAATCCTATAAAGAATTTTTTAATTAAATAATAATAAATTTAATTGTATTGATATTATACAATAACTTTAATATCTAAAAACTTGGAGGGCCAAATTTAAAGTAATATAATAATTTTATAAATTTTTATCATCATATTTTTTTATTTATAATAAAATTAAAAAAATAAAATCACTTATATTAATCTCAAACTCGAATTAAAATATTAAAGACATTATTGAAATTTATCATTTTATGTCCCATTGAAAAAAATTTCTGGCTCGACCCCTTCCCATCACTTCTTCCTCCAATGCTCTCAGTATGGAGAAAAAGGCTTTCTTTAATACCTTTAAATGGCTGTTCCTTGGCTGCTAATGGGAAATTTTTTTAAAATAGTTCAGTTTATCTCAAGTCATGCACTTCACTTTGAGTGTGCTAGAAATACTTAAAGATAAACAACCACTAAGTCCTCAAGCTTTTGTGGCCATATCTCAAGACTCAAAAAAGATAAGTTTTTTATCCTTTAAAAATTATTATTACATTGGGTGTATATATTAAATTAAAAATATTCAATTAACCTCATTCTTAGGTCATCTATAAGAATTATCATTAAATTGACATGTAGGTTGGTAGGGTTAAGTGCAGGTTGATTTTAGATGTATCATTTGGACTTACAATTCAATCATTTGGAACACTAGATGCATGAAGTATATCTTGCACTTTGATGAACAAATTATTCCGCTCATATCTTGATCGGATCGTGGTTGACTATTTTAATGATATAGTAATGTATTGTAAGATCCTTTGTGAATATATAAAGCACTCAAAAGAAGTATTCAAGGTGCTTTGGAATACATATGATCATTTTGGGAAATAAAGTGCACATAAATGGAATGAATTGGTTAGCCATAAGAAATACATGAATGTTTTCAATGAAAGTAAGTGCATTGAAGCTTAATCCATAAGTGTGCATGAGCTCAAACATTGTCATCCAAGTGTATGCATGTACCTTGCAATTTCCTCCTATCTTCTTCCAATTATGGCCTACAATTATATGCAATGATGCATGAATCAAGTGGCCTTCTAAGTTTGCATGAACTTATAAATCAACTTTTCTTTATGTTTGATACACAATGACCAAATAATCTTCCTAAGATCAAACCAAATTAGGTTGTATGATCAAGCATAAAAAGTCCTAAAAAAGTGATAGGCCAGCCATACATATAATATCATCTCTCATCTAAATTATAAAAAAATATAAAAGTTAAAATACATAAAAAATATGATCACATGACAATTAATAAGAAAAATAAAGAATCACAAGAAATGCATTAAAATATAAATAAACTACACCAAAATGATGATATATTTTAACTTATGTCTACTATTAGTAAAAATTATTTTAATTAGGCAATGCCTATGATTCTTATCATTTAATTTTTTTTTTCTAATGTAAGAAAATGTATGCCTCATATATTTGATATATTTAATGAAATCTCTCTTTAATAGCAATAATGTAACTGAAACCAATGCATCCCACATAGCAATCTTGAGTTTGAAAACATAAGAGAATAATGGATCAAACAATAAAATTAAAAATTAAAATAATCATTCAGCCTCTCAAAAATACAAAAACACAGTCATTCACATTGCAAGCTTAATTCCACTTCTCAGCCCTCGCTATGATCAAGTCAAAAAGCTAATTAGAAGAATACACAGCACAGTTGTAAAGGCAAAAAGCCACTTGCCTCTCGCCTTCTTCACCTACTCTCTTGATCATCCTAAATGTCACAGCACCAACAAAAGGCCATCACTCCCTGAATGGAAACACACTCTGTCCATTCCATCAAGAAAAATCCGTAATGCATTGTTAACAAATATTAGTGTAAATTAAGTTATAATCACAAGAAATAGTTGACCACATATTAAATTTTAAACACATTTTCTTAAACCGTAACCTAAAGATACATCATTAATCACGTTTTAATCTTTATTCAAAACTTTTGGAAGACGTGCGATTATAATATCTGCAAAACTAAAATTTTAGATCACAAAATTTTTTGTTATAGCTTATGAGACTTTATATTGTGGTATTTTATAATTGTATTTCATATGTTGTATTATGTGTTATATGATGTGTTTATTATATTGTATGTGCATTGTGGTCAAAATCTTGTATTAGTTTGTAAAAGTCATCATGGCACCTAGGCGCTAATCATTTGGCATCGCGGTGCTATTGTCGTTGTATTTAATGCCTTTGGACAAAAAAGATAGCGCCACGATGCTGATTTCTAGCGCCTAGATGATGGGTTCAGTTCTAGTGTCAATTTTTCAGTACTTATTTCAATGGGACACACTCTTTGGAGTGTTGTAACTTATATAATTATTTTTAGATTAATAAAAAAAATGTTGTTGTTGCTTTTTGTGAAAAAGCTTTAAGTGCAGAACTTGTGGTTGTAGGTTGGTGATTGACCTTTCTGGGAGATTTGTTGATCTCCCATGACCTTTCTACTTTGGTGTGTGAAAGTTCTTGTACACTCCTTCTCTCTCCACTGAGACTCGCACTACTAGAATCATGTTTGGTTTCAGAGCCCAAGGCTTGGAGGCATAGAAAAAGTACTTGTAGGTGATCTATATTGAATCTAAGCAAGGTTATTCCCGTGTTTTGGATTTTGTGTAATGTCCTTTACAGATTTTACTGATTTCACTTAGTAAATTCATGCTAGACTCATGCAATAGACAATTTTATGAGCATTTATTTTACTATCAATTAGCTATCTCCATCTACAAAGCCTAGCCTTTACCTACTTAAAATCTAACAAGAATAATAGTTGAGTGATCACTTGAATAAAAGAGAGTTCACTAAAATAGTCAAACTTAGGATGCAAACTTTGCATAAAAACTGAAATCATATCTTTAAGATTTTGTGATTGTCCCTTTTGTGTGTTTGCTTAATATTTTGTAATATCCATAGTTAATTTGCATTTATCAAATGCCGAGTTATTTTAAAAATTATATATCTCATTGTGTTCCAAAATTCATTTACACAAAGAATATTTCAGAACTTCATTTGAGAGTGACATATTTGTATTTCCTTTACCTAAATCATGCCACACAAATTTATTAATGTTGATCAATTAGAAGATTTAACTAAAAGAGTAGATGAGATCACTATGCGAAGTGAGGAAAAGTTCACTAAGGAAGATGAACTTATCATGAACCTAGCAACCCAAGTTCAAATCTTGAGTATTTTGATTCAAACCCCACCAACTATCCCACGATAAGATGACCCAAAAATTATAGGAGAGAAAAATCATAACATTTCTAAAGAAGATTACCTCGCTAGACACCAAACTTGAAGAACATCTATAGACATGACAACTTAGGATCCATTAAAACATGTATAAACTAATAAAACAAATTAAGTTAAAAGCCCCAACATATGATGTGTTCATGAATAAGTTTTGGGGTTGGATTACCCAAAAAGATGATTTCTTTAACTGATACCATATGGATGACTATCAAAAAATTATATTTGTTAAAATGAAGTTAGTGGGCCATGCAAAAATTTATTGAAATAATATTTTGGCTAAAGAATAAAGGATTAATAGAAATCTCCTTACATGGATATAATACAAGGAGATGCTAAAGGCTAAATATTATCTTATGAATCATGATAAGAAGTTATATGAACAACTAACGACAATTAGATAAAGAAGCATGCAAGTAGTTAAGTATATGAATACATTTGAAGACTTCGTAGTCAGGACACACTACATTGATAAAGAGTACTAGTTAGCCAACAAGTTTGTCAATGGCTTATGAGAAGATATTAAAAATAAGAAAGAGCTTTATGATCCAAAAACTTTAGAGAATGTCATTTACTATATTTTACTCTTTGAGAAGCATAAGAAAGCAACCTCCACATCTAAGATGAAGGCTCAAATGTCATCTAAATATGCAACTACATCTTAACCTTAATGTTCTACTACTAGAATTAACCCTTTCACATTTAATAACCAATCTCATATGACCTCCATTAAATTTATTTCTAAAAATGGAGAGAGATAGTATGCTTAAAATGCCATAATAAAAGTTATATGCAGAATGTTGTGGGCTCCGAAAATTCACCACCAACCTATCATTGAAGAGAGTGATTAAAAGTATTGGTGAAATTTTGAGAGAATGGAATGTAGATAAGACACTACCGGAGATTTCACCCCATTTGGTGAGGACTTTAGATCTGGTTCAGGTTTCTATATAGCACCTATAGTTAATTACCCCTCTCAATGCTGAGAGAGAACTTTCGATTAAGGCTAGTCATTAGATTGCTTAGTACATAGCGTATAATAGCAACATGTGGAGTTTTAGAATTTAGGTTTTTGAAATTTATTATATTTAACTTAAAGCGGATGGTTGGGGGAACGATGACGCGCCTAATCTAGATCCCATAGTTCCCTCATCTCGGGCTATCGTGGTCTCTAGTCTACTTAGTCATAGGAGGTAGTCGACGACCAAAAGGATCCTTATCGAAACACATGGGTTACGTCATCAAGAAATCCTTGTAGACACGGTGGTGTTTGTCAGGAGACAAGCTTAAATCTACCTTATGAGCACTTTTGCCCAATCAAGTATACCCTATGGTTCACAACTCAAAGATAGAGTCATTGGGGAGCATCTGGCTACGTGGCGTGATATAATGGGTCATTTGGCGACCACCCGTCGGACTCGGTGTGCGTATCATGTTGGAGCCTCTTGGCCAAGCCACGTGTCGGAGGGCCAGCCCGTCATTCTTGCATGAGATTATTTGAGAGTAAACATAGTTGTGTACTTGATTTGACTTTGGCTCCTTTGTGAGCTAGGATTTTCTTAATTTGTCACCTCCGACAAACAATTGCGGAAGGCGAGTTGAATTTTTTTAGCTTTAAGTTTTTAATATTGAATTTAACTTAGACATTTATAGCTTAATGATATTTTAAATTTGGCATTTAGATTGATATTCAATCTAAGTTAATTTGCTTTGAAATTGTAATCATATTTTGATGAAGTATCTCCTCCGATTAAAATTTTTATTTAACATAGCCATCATCGGGGTGGTTTATTATTTTTTGTTTGGATCTGACTCTATTAATTTAATAAAAGATCGGATCTCTTGTCATATAGAATTAGCTTCTCAGATATTTTATTAGGTTGAAGATATAATAACATCATTAGATTTTTAGATTTTGTTAACCCGGACCCTGTCCTAAGACCTAACCAGGAATCAACTCCCGCAGCATCTTCACTAAGTTTAAGCATTTATCATAGAGTTGGGGCCCATGCGGGTTCTATATGAATTTTGGGATATTTGTAGGTATCTGTTCATTCATTTTACATACATTCATTTTACATCCAACTTGCACATTCATTTCATTTAAACAACTATACATGCTTCAAGATATTTGAAATTGAATTTAAGAAATTCCTCAAAATGCATGTAAATATTTTCATTTTAAACTTTGCATGAGTTTTAAAACATCATGTTTGAATATTGAGTTGCATTCTAACGAATGCAATATTCCACCATTTACATGATTTACACACGTCTCAGTGCGATAGGATCGGATATAGAGTTATCTTGTAATACGTGTAAATATTTCAATTATTTGAAAGCTCTCACAAGCTTTGATGCACTTGGATAAGGCATATGATTACTTCAAAACATATGTAAGCACTCATTCTTTTGTTCAAGCTTTCATATGTATTTCAAGACATCAAAATTGAGAGGATGATTGCCTTATGCACAAATATTTGCCTCTTCTAAAACACTTTGAGTCTTCGTACAATTGAATTGAAGTGATGATATTTGCCTTGAAGTGCATGTCAAAGTATTTCTTTTTTTAAAAAAGTATTTGCATATGCGTCAATATGGCGTAATTGAATATGAGTATATCTCATAGTATAAGAAAACATCATATTGCTATATTCGGAAGCTTGCATAAATTTAAATTAAGTGAAATATCACCTCATCAGACATGCATAAAGTCTGTCTCGTCTAAATGTTCGCATGCGTATCGAAGGCGTTTAGACTGGATGGAATCAAAATAATATTGTGAATATGCACAATGAATCATTTCATTTGGATACTTAGCGTGAATCTCAAAGCTATAGCTTTAGAGGAGACTATTTCATGATATAGGTTCTCTCCCTTTTTTTTATATTACTATGAAATAATGAAATAATTGATATTTGAATGTTTGCATGTGCATCAAAAGCATTTGGGTTAGATGAGAGATGTATCTTTGTAATACATGTAAAGATCATCCAAAATCCTTCATTTTCATAGCTCACCAATCATGAGTTTCTTAAATTGGGTTATCTTATAATTCAATGAATCATATTGTTTCCATGTCCACCATTTATCATATCTTTCCTACATCTCATTACATAAAATTTAATTGAGTGGCTTCATAATAATTCAAGATCAATTATTAGCTGTGGAGTACTACCACTATTCAATCATTCTCTCTTTCTCTTTGAATTTTCCTAATGAGAGTTATTATGAATTTAATGCGTTCAAGGTTTATAGTGATTCATTCATTCAAGTACTTTATTTTTCTTAGTTTAAATTTTGGCAACCTCAGGCGTTATAAAAGAAATCATGTAAATTTTTATTCGTTGAAATATCTTGAGTTTTCCCGTATGCTTAAAGCGTCGGGTTCCTTCATCGCATCAAATACATCATACTGAGAATTTAGGTGCATTTAAGATTGAGCATTTTATATTTTTTTGTAGAGTTGATGATAGTGGCTTAAGTCTTCATTTTCCCACCATTCTGAAAAGCGTGTATAGGTTGCATAAAAAAAATCATGTAAATTTCTCATCGTCATGAATATGCCTCTGAGTTTTTTCGTCTTCAAAGAGCGTATGCAGGGCTCATCGCATCAAATGCATCACATATAGATTTTTAAGAGCAAGTTGTGAGTTTGACTTATTACACTAAGCATCAAAAATGACAACTTTAAATTCTACAAAATTGCATTAAAGCTTGCATTTGATGAATCCAGCTAATGGGCCTTATCTAGCTTGAATTCTCAAGGCCCATTATACCTCTTAATAATAGGAATTGGGCTGAAAGATGTTTAGCTCATTTAATGCCAAGAATATAGGGATGGATTTATGAATATGGGTTGCTATAAGGAGTAAATAGGATTTCTGTTCGGTGGAATCAGTATTACTAGGATGAGGCTGAAGTTGTGATATGGGAGGAAATCAGGAATTGAGCAAGATTTTGGTTGGCTTTAACTTAACTCAAACGCTATTCTATAAAGCCCATTAAGCATGGCTAAATCCGGATCTCTACCAGTAGACATATTCACGAGATTTAGACAAGCTGAAGCACAGGAAAGGCGGTGGAGGGAAAGACGAGAGTGAAGAGTTTCATTTCTTTGGCTTGCAGTAGAGACGGATGGACAGAAGGGGGATAGTCCGTTCGTAGTTAGAGGGATGATCAGATAGCAGAGACATAATTTGAGATGGATAGGTGAGAAAGAGGAGATACATGCAGTGAACAAGGACCGAAGAGATTGAAGCAGTGGAGTGCGGAGGAGCAGTTGAATCGAAGATATGGAGGAAAAGAAGCTGCTGGAGGCGGGGGGAGAGAGCGAGAGAGAGAGAGAGAGAGAGAGACGGACCTGGGAGAGCAGCGGCTTGCAGTTCGTCCTCTATAGGGAGTTCTGTTGGGTGCGGTGCTCAGGGAGGACAGAGCAGATAAACTCCAGACCAGAGGAAGAGAAAGCTTGGAGAGGAGTTCGTTCGACCGTGAGCGAGGAGTCGAACGAATTGTGGCTGCCAGAATAGATATTTATAGAATTTTTTTATTTCATTTAACTTATTAATTAATCATAATTTGAAATTTTTCGACAATATTATTATATACTTAATATATGTATTGGTTTAAAATTATTCTGATATTTCAGCTGACGGCGATCGTTTGCGTCGAGTTTGTTTGGTTGAATGAGCGTCGAATGGGTCAATTTCAAATTTGCGTCGTCACGCACTTTCGATATTCATGCACTCGCTGAAGCGCGGATAGTCATTTGATAGGTTTTGATGTTTAATGCTAACGGCGATCAATTTTATGAGCGGAAATCGTTTGGGCGTGGCTTCCCTCGATATGCGTGTGTAGCCTTCGGCGACTCCTTGATCGGCCGTCAAATTATGAAAGATGCATATTTTGATCAATTTTGATGTTCTGAATGCAATGGCAGAATCCGTTCGTCGATTGGAGATCATTTCGACTAATTTTTATGGTCGAGTGTTTCCGATTTGTGCTGAACTTCGTTAATTCACCTTGAGCTTACGACTTATGGCGATGCATGGAGGTCAACAATGCCAACAATGAAATATGATTCATGCATAGAGTGAGTCATGTTTGTTGAAAATTAGTTGACCCTTTGGTTGGTCACAAATCTTGGATCACTTCAACTTTGATTTTGGTGGTTCATAGAGTTTTAACAAGATTTGTTAATAATATGATAGTTTATTTTGGACATGCTAGATGACGGGATTGACCGATTTGTCAGGATCGACTTATCAGCTGGATAAGAGCTCTTCTCCATATACTATCTACTGATGGGCTTCTTGAAGACCTCTTTCTCTTTGTTGTTGTAAACTTGAATTTCTCCCAGCTTCATGCTTGATCGGGTTTGATGGAGGAATTAGTTTGCTTTGAGATTTGAAACTCATCTACCCAGCTTTAAGCGGACTTGATGAAGAGTTGACTGATTTGTCCATATTGACTTTTCGGATGTGTATATGCGCCTAAGTCATGCTTGCTGCTTTGTGGACTCGTTGAAGGGTGCATACAGTTGACTTCCGGCTCATATTAGGTCAATGTTGAGTTATCGGTCCAGCATGTATGCTTTAACAGAATAACCATAAAATTCCTTTAGTTCGTCATTACCTTGTGTGAACTATGGAATCACTTCTCGGTCTGTGCTTTACGCTTTTGTGGACTTGATGAGGGGCTTTGATCATGCTTTGTGCTTGATCGGATCATTTGAAAAGATATTGGAATATCACCATTGTAGGCATATATATAGATTGATTTGGGGCACTCGGGTGAGTTTCTCGGTTGCCTTGGTCCGTCGATCGAGCGAAATGATCTCTTAGATTTCGGGTGCTTATACTCACTAAGCTGGATTTGATTTGAGATTGGGCAGCTATTATCATTAGATTGATGAGCAGAGGCTCTTTCACTATAATCTTTTCTTGTGACTTATTGAGTGAGGAAAGCGTCAACAACTCGGCCATTTGTGGGCTTATTGAGTCTGACCTTTAGAACCTACTCGAGTTTTTTTGACTTAAGCTGTGATGGCTTGGCGGTCTTATCATTAGACTGACGAACGAAGGATCTTTCACTGCGGCCTTTTTTGTGGCTTGTTGAGTGAGGAAGCGTCGACAACTCGATGGCTTGTTGAGTTCGACCTTTAGAACCTATCCATGTCCTAGACTTGAAAATGTAGAGTTGATGTTTTTCCAACTTAGTTGATTGAAGCTTCAAAATTAGAGTTCTTGACTTGATCTTGACATTTGATGAATCTTGGAGGAAACTTTTGACATTTAGGATTATCTTTTTATGCATTGAAAGATTCTTTTTTGTTCTTGTAAGACCACTTTAATAATAGTTATAGATATATTCGAGATCTCGGCATAAAGCTTCGATGTCAACTGAATGCATATGCAGAAGCTCTCTGTTTCACGGGAATGATTGACAACTTTGATTTATAAAAAATTAAAAAAATGCCCCCATCTAATAGGGGAGACTAGTTCAGAAATGTATAAATTTGAACTTCTTTAATATAAATAGAGCTCATTACATTATTATATATATATATATATATATATATATATATATATATATATATATATATATATATATATATATATATATATATATATATATATATATATATATATATATATATATATATTTATAGTATCTCGACATAAAGCACGATGTCAACTTAGCTAAATATATAAAAATGTCTCCTATCTAACAGGGGGATGCTTTCACGGTAACTCGAAAATGCGTTCTCATTTTGTGAGAGAATCTTCAAGTTACATTATATATGTATTTGATATGAAAGTCTTACTAGTGCAAGATTCATTTAAGTATTTATATATTTATCCATAATTAGTTGTGATATTTCTTAAGATATCGACCGTTGATTGGTGGCATCGATCGTTGATCATTCTTGTCGATAAGCTGGTAGGCTTCTCCTTCGTACACCTTCTCTATGACGTAAGGACCTTCCCAGTTAGCTTCAAATTTACCATCGATCTTGCGATAAGGGATGATTGGCTTTCTCACACCGAACCAATTCACCTTTCGGAATGTCCAAGGATGAACTATTGAATGCTTTGGACATCCTCATATAAATTTCTAAACTTTGTTGAGCTTGAGTCTATCAAGCATCCAACTCTTCCATTCATGAGCATTCTCATCTTGAGTAAGATTGAATTGGATAGCTACTCAAGTGATGACTCAACTTCTAGTGGTACTTCAACTCCAAATGTTAGAGCATAAGGAGTGGCTTTGGTATTTTATAAGTTGTTCTACATGCCGAGTGCTTCCATCATTTTAGTGTGCCACTCTTTTTTATTCTTCATGAGAATCTTTTTTGAGCAACTTTACCAATATCTTATTGAAAGCCTCTAAACCATTCTTGATTATAGATTGATGAATACCGCCAATCGATTTTGTATCAGAATCGTATATCTTTGCACTCTTGAAAGTTGGACCGTTGTCTAAATGATTCAGTGGCCCCAAATCTATAGACAATATTATTGGTGAAGAAGTCAACAACTGATCAGGTGACTTCCTTAAATGGATGACTCAACCCATTTGGAGAAGTAGTTGCTAATGAATCGATGTCCCACCGATGATGGAGGATCAATCGTCCAAATATATCTGCCCCAACTTCGAATGGCGTGACGCTATTGGGGTGTAGGATTCAGAGGTTGATGAATGAGATCTGTGACTTGACATTCATGACATTTTCTGGCATGATCTATACAATCTTTCACCATTGAAGGCCAATAGTAACTCATTCACTTAATTTTTGTTGCCATTTTAGGACACGGATGCAAAGTCCTTCATGAATTTGGACATTACCTTGTTGGCTTCATCACTAAGCAGTAGCCACATTTGTTCAAAGGATCTGCATAATGTGTCATTGACATAAGCATATCAGGATTCTTTTGTAATTTGTGGCTAGTGATTTATTGCTCGACAATTTGCTTTCTTGAAATAATCGATGAAGGGTTGTCTCCAATCATCGCTCTTCCACTATGAAAGCTTCGCATGATTTGTTGTAGTACTTTTGAGTTTTTCTCTTGTACTCATTTTTGGGAGAGAGGAGCAATTTGAATTGCTTCTGAGTTTGATGTCCCCCTACTGGGGAATATGGATTTTGGTAACTTCGAGTGGACACTTCAATCAACACATCATTGTCCGTGTACCATCTCTTTTGCTAGCTTGGCCAGGCAATCTGCTTTACTATTCTTCGATCGAAAAACTTGATCTAGTTTAATATTTGGAATTTGTTTCATAAACTCGATCTAGTACACCAATTCAAGCTTGTTAATCTTATAAAGACCCAACACTTGGTTGATTACCAATTGAGAGTCTCCAAAGATTCTTAAATTTTGAATGCTGATAACAACTTCTTCGAGACCTACTACCAATGCCTCATTTTCAGCTTCATTGTTGGTTCTTGCTCACCACCGTATGAAGTCTCATTATGCCACCTTGTGTTATGAAGATGAGGCCAACACTCTTGCTTTTGGTAGATTTGAGGGCACTTAATAGATGATGCACAAAATACATTTCAAATATGCCTTTCTCTTTCATGAATAAGTAATGTCATCAGTAAATCATCATTGACTGAATCTTGGATAGGATGCAAGAAAATCTACTAGTATTTGCCCCAATTTTTAGATATGTGATATCAAATTGTAATAAGAGTTCGCCCATCGTCAAATGACCCAATGTCTCTATCATCAAAACTTTGATCGATCTTTGAGATGAGTGTTATCTTATGTGATAACATGTAATGTCAAAGCTTTGGCAAAGATCAATGCAAGATGTGCTTCTCGACGGAGAGTACTTTGCCTCTATCAATCTTCGATATAGTGTGCATTTTCCTTGCCTTCTTCATTGTGCAAGCAATGCTGAGGGATTCTTCTAATGCTATGTATGAGGCTTTCTGGATTACCAAGATTGGTGGATTCAACAAGTATCTTGATGTTATCAATGCTTCTTGACACTCATCCCATTTAAATGGTGCATTCTTCTTCATCAATTTAGCAAATGGTTGACACCGCCGACAGATTTGATATGAAATGCCGGATGAATGCCAAATGTCCTGACGGAATAAGTCAAGATTCTTCTGGCATTCACTATTATTTTGATTTATTAGGTGATCTCAATCTATCTACACCCAAGAACTTTCCAGAAACCCCAAATGCACATTTGAGAGGGTTCATCTTGAGATCATACACTAATTCTTTGAAGACCATCCTCGTCACCAAATGATCTTTTCGATCGACTCATGGATGAGGTCATCCACGTAGCATTCTACTTTTGATGAATCAACTCATCAAGATGTGTCATGGCCCTCGTAGCTCCAAAGATTCTTCAATCCAAAGGGCATGATAGAAGATATACCAATTGACATCCTAAATGATGTGTACTTCTCTTCAAGAGCCATCTTGATTTGATTGTATCCATGATCCCCCATAATATAATATAGAAGTATTGTCAACTAGTAGTAGGATAAAAAATCATCTTTTGGGCATGCTTTGTTAGATCTCAAAAATCAATGCATCTGATTTGACCATTCTTCTTTCTCAATGAACGTTGCTATCCAATGCATACTTTTCTTCTCGATAAACCTACTTTGATCGCTTCTTAGTTTCTATAATTACGTTTCTTCAATCTCCAATCTCATTCACCTAGGAGCTTGCTTGCATTGATTTTAATGGCAAGTTTATGAACCAGCCACCAGGGGATAAGCCTAGCATTTTGAGTATGTCCAAGCAAAGTAGTCCTAATTCATACAGAGCTTTTATTTCTTCAACTTTTTCATCGAAGGGCATATGAAAGTTGAGGATCATCCTCATTCCAAGTTGATTTCCTTCAACTCATCCATGGTAGTCCCCCACCATCCTCAAGCTTTGTTGCTTCTACCTCCTCATCATTGGTCGATAAACCTCATAAGATCATCTTCATTTTCAATTTCAATGTCAATCTTTTCTTCTATCGCATAAGTTTTCTTTGATGGTGTTTATTGGATGTATCCAAGACCTTTAGATGTATGATTATCACACTTTCATGAGATGTGAACTTTTAGACCCGAGGGTATCAAAGAAGTGGGCTCCATTTGTCTGTCCAATATCAACTCCCAATTTGTGCATCATCTTGTGAATCCTTGGAGGATAATATTTTGGCATTCTTGTGAGAACCATATCATTAGATTCATCAAATTGCATGAGCCAATCAGAATCCTGGTGATATCACTCCTCAAACTTGTAAAATGAAATTCCACATTCATTACTTCCAGGCAAAGGAGGCACATAGAAAGTCTTTAACTCTTCAACAATGTGGACTTCACGTGGAGTGATTTCTTTGAAGTGTTGAAAAGGAACTGACATAATCACTAATGATTCTTCTGATATCAATAGGTCTACCGTCCTTCTTGAAGAGATACTGAACTTCACTTTCATAAGTAGGTTCAATCATACTGAACGAGTTCCATATTTTCTTTCCTTTCACTAGAGACTTGTTTACTCCCTTGGGTGAAGGATCATCATCTTCTTTTCTGTGTCACCCTGATGAGGACTAGCCTTTTCAACTTATGTGATGTATGCTTTAGGAAGAGTCGGCGTCGCCTTCTTTCTTCCTTTTTTCCTTCTTCACTTCTTTGTGTTATTTTCTAGCCTTTGAGGTAGAAGCTTTGGATTGTTGAGGCTTGGGCTCCTTCAACAAATAGTATTTCACATCTTCATAGATTTTAGCTTCATGGACTACAAATGGTTGAAGGTTGCCAGAAATTCTATGTTCTTCTTCGCCTCTTATGTATTTCATGCAAAGTAGTAGATGGGACCATTCTCACTCATGTAACTAGGGGCGCCCCAACAAGGCCTTGAACGAGGTGTTAGCATCAATGACATGGAATTTGGCTTCTGTGTGAAGTTCTCTGAATCTTAGTGGCAAGGTAAAAGATCCGAACGTCTTTTGCCCTTTTTCATTGAAGCCGTGGATCATCAATTTGTCCCATCCTAGATGTTGAACATCAAGACAATCCTCAATGTTTTCGACTCATGAGATTAATGATGAACCCGATCAATTAGAATTGATTGATTATGACACCATCGCCTCCCAGACATATAGTGCAATTATGTTTGATGTCGCATAAGATCTTCCTCGAGAAGGTGATCATCTAAGGACTTGACACCGCCAATGAAGTACTTTCATATTTCTCTGGATTCTTAAGAGCTCAATTAAGGTTTCACGGAGATCTGTGACATCGAGGGCCTCACTCAATTTGTGTGGGATCTTCCTCAAGTACAAGATGTTTAATCAATTCCTTTATCCATGTTAGACTTCTTCTTTGGATCTTTGGGAATGATATTTTCATTAACTTCTATGTTCTTATCATTTGCCTTTATTGGCTTCCTTTCTTCTATGATGACTACAACACTTGCCACTTCTTATATTGGGCCGCTTCATCTGCTCGATTCTTCTAAAGAAGTCTCCTCTCGTGAACCACTATTTATGCGAGGATCGGATGGAGCCTTAATCACTTCCGCTTTATGCCCTTCATCAATGGTGATATTGAAGACTCGACTCATCTTCCTGAAAAGCATAAGTCTTCTTCGAAGCTATCATTTTGCTTCACCATCAGGCAAAGCTTGATTGCCACATCATTGGTGGTTCTTCTTCTTGGATTATCTTGAAGAAATAAATTCTATTGAGGAGTATCAAAGGACATTGAGATAACCCGGCAGACTTCTCCAGAAAGAGATTCTTCATCATCATCTCCTTCATCATTTGTTTTAATGATTTGGAGTCCTGACATGAAATCAGCAAGCTTAATTGGTTATCTTGGTAGTTGATATTCTTCAAGATTATTAATAATCTTTGAGTAGTAGATTTCTTCTTTATCTTCTTTTGTTTGCCTTTTGGGAGTTTTGGCAACTCAATAGATTATTTTTTCGTGAGAGGAACACCAAACACCTGACTACTCAAGAGTAACCTTTTGATGTAGATTCTACCTTCCGCACCATAAAGTGGAGATTTCCATCCGACACCCTAATTTCTAACATCTTCATAGTTTTCTTTGAGACCGTAGTCTCCCATTTGTCATCCTCAACTATCTTTTCTTTTGCTTTATCTTTCTGGCATAAAAGAGGACGTAATCACCTTAGTAGATTCTTTCTTTGGAATGAAGAACACTATTGATAGCATGAATTCACCTCTCTGTATTTTCTTTCTATCCAATCCTTGAATACATAGCAATCTTCTATAGGGTGGCTAACTACCCGATAATATGGACAGTAATTTAGGTTGTCGCTCATCGACTCTTCGTTTTACATTCTGGAAATTCCAACCTTGCCTTGAGTGCTTGCCAAAATAGTTTGGCCACGCTTTCCCTTTTGAATGAATATTCCTTGTTCATCTTCTCCTTAAGAGATAGATGCATTCAATCATCATCTCCTAATGATTGTCTCACCACTCTGAAAGTTGGTTTGTCATTGCCTCCAAGAACTAACCTCGGTTGAGAATTGAAGGGTTGTTTAACTTTCTCTCTTCAAAATAGATAGATTGTTTCCTTATCTATATTGTAAGTTGCCCTCCTTCTATTTGAATCATATGAAGCAATAGTGTGAGATTCATCCCTTGATTATGAGAACTTCCTTTCTTTGTTTTCAAATGACTTTCGCTTTTAGAAAGATTCAACTTTTCAAATTTTGTCACCCGATCCAGTAGTTCTTGAAAGGTGGTGATGGAAGCCATGCATAAATAGGGCGTCATTTTATCATCAATGTTGCCCATTAGCAATTGAATTGCATGTTCTTCTTCCTATCGTGCACTTCATACTCATGTTTCGCAGAGTTATGTATTGTAACTCATCCTTCTTTCTCTTCTCAGGTCTATTGTAGTCTTTCTAACTACACTAGCAAATCTTTTGATAAACATTGCCTCCCTGAATGTCTTAAGTCATTTGGCAACTCGGCACCACTCAAAAGTAGTAGTTAAATTTAAGCTACTAATGAACTTAACAATAACGATCATCATTACCCTAGTATTACCACATAATTGCTTTTATTTGGGGTTACCGTTGTCATCAAATGAATGAATTTGCTAGTAACCTTTAGATATACAGGTCATATTTCAGATATGGGCGACCTTTATTCACCACCAATTTCTCCACTATGCAGCTATGATAGCTTTAATTTTTCACTTATAATTTCAAGAGAAATACGGCTTTGATGTGCTGTGTTTTTGAGGAGTTGGAGTAGCCAATTGACTTTCATTTCTCATTATGAGCACTTTGCTAAAAGTTGTGTGTTGCTCATTGGTGGATTGATGATATTGGTTGTTTGATGATTGAGAATAGCGGCATGCATGCATTCTCGCATCATTTGCATCATGAGATTCATCGAGCCATCATCTCATTCATTTAGTTAAGAGATTTCTTTATCTTTTATCCTCGCCACCGCATACTAAGCGGGCGAAATGTGTTATCTTCTTCTTTCCTCTTCTTGCTCATCACTGAGGAGGAACTAAGAGGCACCGCAGATGGTACGCCGATGTGGATAGATAGACCATGATTATCACCGACATCATATACCACTTATTCTCATGGTACCATAATCACATCATCATCATCTTCTTCTTCTTCTTCTTCTTCTTCTTCTTGTATTTCACCGATCGCCTCTAATTTTAGCTGTGGGATAATGTCTCCTCAATTGGAGGGCTGATCAAAATCAAGGGAAGATCATTTAGGTTGGTGATGGGATTCCCTGGAGGATTCTCTAGGTTATCGACCACCACGAGCCTCATTAATTATAACATTCTTTTAGAACCATTCTTGGGCCCATCAGTGGATCTCGATATGCAAACCGGATGTCACACCTTTTGCCTTTCTGGCGCTTCTTCTTGAGGCTTGACCTCACTTGTTTTCCTTACGGGACCTTCGACAAGATTCTCGAACGTGGTTCGTGTCACGCTGATGTTCACCGAGGTTTTGTTTGGCTTGTTCTTAATGCCTTTGATGATAGCTTTGCGTGGAGCATTATGCTTCTCTATAATTGGTCTTTGATATCTTCTTCATAAGATCTTGTTCTTTACAACTTTCAACACCTTGTGCACTCTAGAGGATAGAGTCTCGATGCCTCCTTTGTGGGTTGAGTTTGGTTGCTCCCAAAATGATTGTTTATCATTAGAATTCCTTTTCACCCACTTGAGATTTTCAAATTTATTGTGGTGCTTCACCCACAGGTTGAGTAACCAGGGGCTGAGAGGTTGGGCTCGCAACTCGGCATTCCTTCTTCTCCTTTGTCTTCTAGTTAACTTTCCTCCAGATGAGGAAGCTTCAACATCATGTTGGCCTTGCGTAAAGGGCAAGGTCGGTAGAGAAGTCGGATGCACTACTAAATTGTTTTCCAGTCATCATTCTCTTCATCTGGAGCTGTGTCCCAACCTTTCAAATCTGAGGCTCTCTTTGAGACCTCAAAGATAACGATAGAGTTTTAGTATTTGGCACGCATGGGCATGCAAGTTGTGCATGATTGTCTCATGCGTGCCTAGAGTAGTTTGAGGGATCAGGGAAATCTATGCTACCAAATTGTATAGTCCAATCCCTGTGTTGATAACATTAGCCAAATGGATGTTGGCTTGCCCTACACAAGAAGGGTGTGTCTAAAGATCCATCTGAAATGAAAGATGGATTATAAGTAATTGACACATCATCCCACACTTTTATGATGCAGAGATATAACATAACAAACACGATAAAATATGAAAATAAGTTATGAATAAAAAAAAGATTTTCAAAACTTCAGAATTATGTTCATTATAAAAATAATTTTGAGTTTCAATCAATTTAACTTTATAAATAACTTTAAGTTTTCATTTTACTATACTCACCTGCTATCATCGCTTTGATTCAATTAAAGATGGAAAGAGAAACCTATCCACGAGTAGAATTCTATGGCTCAAAATTCACACGACCACTCGATGAAGAGAGAGTGATTTAAGTAATGAAATTTTGAGGCGTGATGGAATAGTAGATAAGACACTACCGAGATTTCCCCTCATTTTGAGGACTTTAGATCTGGTTATAGTTTCTAGCAAAGCACCTATAGTTAATTACCTCTCAATGTTGAGAGAACTTTCGATTAAGGCAATGTTAGTTGCTTAGCATATAGTAGAACATGTGGAGTTTTAGAATTTAGATTTATGAAATTCATTATATTTAACTTAAAGTGGATGGTTGGGGAATGATGACCCATCTAGATCCCATGGTTATCATCCCTGATGTCGTGTCCCTAGTCTACTTAATCGAGGAGATAGACCAACCCGATCAAGGATCCTTATCAACAAACACATGGTTACATCCAAGAAATCCTTATAGACTGGGTGGTGTTTGTCTGGAGACAAGCTTAAGTCAAGAGAGATTTTTTTTGCCCAATCAAGTATACCCTATGGTTCACAACTCAAAGAGCTATTGGGAGCATATATAGTGACCATGATATAATGGTGTCATTTGGCGACAGCCACCGCAGACTCGTCATATCATGTGGAGCCTATGCCACACGAGTACACAGCCCCGCTACATGAGATTATTTGAGTAAATATAATGTACTTGATTTGACTTCTCCTTTGAGCTAAGATTTTCTTAATTTGTCACCTCACAAATAATTGAGGAAGCGATTGAATTATTTTAGCTTTAAGTTTTTAATATTGAATTTCATTTACATTTATTTTAATGATATTTTAAATTATACATTTAGATTGATATTCAATCTAAGTTAATTTGCTTTGAAATTATAATCATATTTTGATGAAGTATATCCATTGAAATTTTATTTAACATACCATCATCGAGGTGGTTTATTATTGTTTATTTGTCAACTCTATTAATTTAATAATAGAGAGATCATACGATAATAAATTTTCTGGATATTTTATTAAAGATATTATAATAACATCATTAGATTTTTAAGTTTTTTGTTAACTGACCCGCCTAAGACTAGAATCAACACAAAGATCCTCATACTTTAAGTTTATCAAGATTCCTCGCGAGTATGGATTTTGGGATATTTGTGTATCGTTCATTCATTTTACATCCAACTTGCACATTCATTTCATTTAACTATACATGCTTCAAGATATTTGAAATTGAATTTAAGAAATTCCTCAAAATGCGTGTAAATATTTTCATTTTAAACTTTGCATGAGTTTTAAAACATCATGTTCGAATCGAGTTGCATTCTAATAATGCGATTCCACCATTTAAGTGGTTTACACACGCCTCGTATGATAGATCGATATAGAGTTATCTTGTAATAATGTAAATATTTCAATTATTTGAAAGCTCTCACAAGCTTTGAAGCACTTGGATAAGGCATATGATTACTTCAAAACATATGTAAGCACTCATTCTTTTGTTCAAGCTTTCATATGTATTTCAAGACATCAAAATTAAGAGGATGATTGCCTTAGCATATGCACAAATATTTGCCTCTTCTAAAACACTTTGAGTCTTCGTACACCTGAATTGAAGTGATGATGTTTGCCTCAAAGTGCATGCCAAAGTATTTCTTTTCTTTTTTTTTAAAAGTCTTTCGCATATGCGTCAATATGGCGTAATTAAATATGAGTATATCTCATAGTATAATAAAATATTATATTTCTATATTCGGAAGCTTGCATAAATTTAAATTAAGTGAAATATCACCTCATCAGACATGCATAAAGTCTGCCTCGTTTGAATGTTCGCATGCGTATCAAAGGCATTTAGACTGGATGGAATGAAAATAATACTGTGAATATGCACAATGAATCATTTCATTTGGATACTTAGCGTGAATCTCAAAGCTATAGCTTTAGAGGAGACTATTTCATGATATCTTCCCTTTTTTTTATATTCCATGAAATAATGAAATGATTGATATTTGAATGTTTGCATGTGCATCAAAAGCATTTGGTTAGATGAGAGATGTATCTTTGTAATACATGTAAAGATCATCCAAAATCCTTCATTTTCATAGCTCACCAATCATGAGTTTCTTCAATTGGGTTATCTTATAATTCAATGAATCATATTGTTTCCATGTCCATTTATCATATCTTTCCTACTTCTCATTACATAAAATTTAATTGAGTGGTTTCATAATAATTCAAGATCAATTATCAGTGATACTACCATTCAATCATTCTCTCTTTCTCTTTGAATTTTCCTATGAGAGTTATTATGAATTTAATGCGTTCAAGGTTTATAGTGATTCATTCATTCAAGTATTTATTTTTCTTAGTTCAAATTTTGGCATCCTCCGCTCCGCGATGCGTCGACGGTATTTGCACCACCGCGGCTACAAGAGTGATGAGTGATATAAATCAAGGCTTAAGTCTTCATTTTCCCTACCACACTACAAAGAGCGTGTACAGGTTACCTGAATAAAAGAAATCATGTAAATTTTTCCGTCGCATCGCAAATGTCGCTTACGAGTTTTCCCCGCCGTGCTACAAAGAGCGCATACGAGTTCCACTCATCGCGTTAAATACGTCACATACAGGAATTTAGGTGCGTTTAAGATTGAGCATTTTATATTTTTGCATAAGAGTTGATGATAGTGGCTTAAGCCTTCATTTTCCCTACCACGCTACAAAGAGAGATAAGCATCGCGACAAAGCAATCATAAATTTTCCCGTCTCGCTGAATGTCGCCTGAAGTTTTTCACGTCAGGCTAAGAGACGTGACGGTTCGTCGCCAAATATGTCACATACAGATTTTTAAGAGCAAGTTGTGAGTTTGACTTATTACACTAAGCATAAAAAATGACAACTTTAAATTCTACAGAATTGCATTAAAGTTTGTATTTGATGAATCCAGCTAATGGGTCTTATTTAGCTTGAATTCTCAAGGCCCATTATACCTATTAATAATAGGAATTGGTCTGAAAGATGTTTAGCTCATTTAATGCCAAGAATATAGGGATGGATTTATGAATATGGGTTGCTATAAGGAGTAAATATGATTTCTGTTCGGTGGAATCAATATTACTAGGACGAGGCTGAAGTTGTGATATGGGAGGAAATCAGGTTTTGAGCAAGATTTTGGTTGGTTTTAACTTAACTCAAACGCTATTCTATAAAGCCCACTAAGCATGGCTAAATCCGGATCTTTACTAGTACACATATTCACGGGATTTAGACAAGCTGAAGCACGGGAAAGGCGGTGGACGGAAAGACGAGAGTTAGAGTTTCATTTTCTTAGCTTGCGGGAGAGACGGATGGACAGAAGGGGGAGAGTCCGTTCGTAGTCAGAGGGATGATCAGATAGCAGAGAAATAATTTGAGATGGATAGGTGAGAAAGAGGAGATACATGCAATGCACAAGGACCGAAGAGATTGAAGAAGTGGAGTGCGGAGGAGCAGTTGAATCGAAGATATGGAGGAAAAGAAGCTGCTGGAGGCGGGGGAAGAGAGGAAGAGAGGGAGAGAGAGACGGACCTGGGAGAGCAACAGCTTGCGGTTCATCCTCTACAGGGAGTTCCGTTGGGTGCAGTGCTCGCGGGAGGATGAGAGCGGACGGAGCTCCTTCGGCCATGAGGGAGGAGGAGTTGAACGAATTGCGGCTGCCAAAAAGAATGAATAGGAGTCCTTCGGTTAGGATCAGGTCATATAGGTATTTATAGGATTATTTTTATATTTCATTTAACTTATTAATTAATCTTAATTTAAAATTTTACGACAATATTATTATATAATTAATATATATATATTGATTGAAAGTTATTATGATGTTATAGATTTAACATGCGGTCATTTTATGCATTTATTCGTCGGCGATCATTTCTTAATTTGCGCGCACGCTTCCGCTTCGATATTCCAGACTTGTAAATTGGCGTGGATAGTCTCATTTGATAGGTTTTGATATTTTGACGCTAACGACATGATTAATTTCATGGACGGAAGTCGTTTGGGCATCATCGCGGCTTTTTGACCACGGTATGTGTGTCACCGCATTGCCGAACTTCTTTCTTGATCGGTTGACCGTCAAATTATGCAAGATGTCCATTCTAATCAATTTTGACGTTCAACGATGGAGGAATCATTCCTCAAAGATCATTTCATTCGATTTTCGTTGTTTGGTGTGTTTATTTCCGTTTCGTTGAAGCTTCATACAAGAGCTTCGACTTGACTTATGACACGTGCATGAAAGTCAACAAATGTAAGGCCAAAATTTTATTCTTATATGAGATAAAAGAACTATAAGAAGAGGAGGATATAAATGGATATATAATGATACACTCTTATCATTTGAAGAAGTGGATCCCATTATAGATAATTCAATGTCAATTATGAAGTGTATGATTGCTTCTAGGGAAGAAGATGATTGGAGGAGAAGAAATATTTTCTCAATGTACATTTTGTGTAAGGAAAATAGGTGCAAATTTGTAATAGACGGAAGTAGTGCTATGAATATTATATCAACACATGCTATTACTAAATAAATTCTTGCATTGAACCTAAGCTAGAATCATTTTATATCGATTGGGTGAACCACACATCTCTATGTATAATTTGTAGATATCATTTAGATTAAGATGGATAGGTATGTTGACCAAATCTGATGTGATATCTTTTTGATGAAAATCACACATTCTATTATGAAGACTATGATTTTTTGATTTAAATGTGATTTATTATGGTCATGAAAATACTTATGTATTCAAGCACAATGAAAAATAAATATTAAATTATTCTCAATAAAACTCACTGAAAGATGCCAATTCTTCCCACATTTCCACATAAACCAAATTCTAAATTACAACCTAAACTCAAACATAAGAAAAATATTAAAGTTCAATTGATCGTGATATACCCACCTGAAGATGGGAAATATACCTCTAATCTACACCTTTATATTCTAGAACTCACATCAAACTCTTAGGGTTTAGATGCAAAGCTAGAGAATTTATTGATCCCACTTCTTTATTTATCTTACAGCTTTGTGAAGTTTCCTTTGATACTAAAGAATACCACATATCTATTGTAGTCTCCAATTTGTTGCCTAAATTTATTGATTTGATCGTTGATGAATTGCCCATTGAGTTACCTTCTTTCTATGTCTTGTTCAAGTTCCTCTTGAATCTTGAAATATATTATTTCTATTCATTATTGAATGATTCATCCATTATAAGCCCTTTTTAGTTTGATCCTTGCAAATTTATTATCATTTTAGGAGTTTCCATTTTATATATGACTTAGTATCATTTTGAATTTTAGTTTCAGTTCCAAATGCCCTTCTATTTTACTTAATTTGAATGGTTTTTCAATTTGTATTATGATAAAATTTCAACAGCATCTCAATGTCATCTTTGTGTAGGGATTACTTCAAAATGCTAGACCTTCCCACCATGTTTATAAAAAAGCATGAACATTCATTATCTTACGACACAACAGCTTAAAGTCATTAAGCCCACTACATTTTAAGGAGTGATGTATAGACCTTTAAGTGTACCTTCACATTTCAATTTATGTTTCAATTTTGGGTTTAAATTTTATTTTATTTTAGGTGATTTAAATCCTCTATCAGTGTGAAATTTAGGAGAATTTTGATAACCTTCTAGTGTTATTCTTATGTAGGGAGCTACCTTGAGAGTACGGGACCTACCCACCATGCTGATAATAAACGTGCACATTCGATGACTTGTGAATCTACAACTGGAGGAGGGAGGCTAGTCTTCGTACTTATCGTATTTATAAGAAGCAACACAAATGTCTTTAAATACCTGTATAAGCAAGACACATAATTTTTCTCATTGCACGAGTACTTAATTTGCCAATTTTTTTGTAACATTTGAACACTTGCATGAATACTGAAGTGATTTTTCACATCATGTTGAAACAATGTGGGCTACTATTTAATTTGTTTTGACATCCATACCTTCGCACAGATTTAAAGGAAAAATGGCATGAATTTCGAGCTGAGTGCGTTGATTTCAAAGCAAAGTTAGGGATGGGTTGAAATTTTTTTTTTTTGAAAAAAAATTAAGGGCTTAGCCCAATTTCATTCCAATTGTAATAGAAAATACAAATTTAAACAAACAAGATCCCTTAAAAGGGAATGGAAACGACAAAATACGAAAATAAAGCGATATATAGCGGTGAGAAGGATAAAATCAAATCAAGGACTCAGATCGTTAAGCACAAAACCAAGTAAAATTTTAGATAGAGAGGTAAGATGAGGTCCAAAACTATGAGTCGAAGCTGCCATCCAGAGGTTTTCAATGACTGAAGACAACCCGGTTGCCGCCAAAAGACTCACAAAAACAGCATCCAAATGGTTCTGTTCATTTTGCATACTATGATCATCATCGTCCCTTATCCTGTATAAATACAAAATAAAACCGAGAAGCAAAAATGTCCTGAAACATGATCCAAGGTGATCAACCTGAATTTTTCCAGCATTGCAAAAAATGTAAAATATCAGCAGACCAGTTTTCTCGAAATTTTCACCTCCTGAGCTTGTGAGCCACTGCAGAACGTATACGATTTTCTAGCCATTCAATTGGATTTGATGATTGGGAGTGAAATTTGGAATTCCTCTCTTTCTAGATACATGTAACCGATACAACAATAATAAGGTAACAAAGCCTTGCAATAATTTTATGATGAAAGCCACCTACGTCACTTAGTAATTGGGGAAGAGTGGTAGGCATAAGAATAAGATTACCACAGGGAAGAATCCTCTTAATAAGCCTCATTGATTCTTGGCATTTAAAGAATAAGTGAGAGTGGGACTCCATTTCAATATTACAAAAGAAACAAACATGAATCACACCCAATCCTCTTGCAGCAAGAGCATCAGAGGTTTTCAATCCTTTTAGATAGGCCATCCAACAAAATAATGCATAATTAAGAGCAAAGCCTTTGAACCAAATCTCATTTGCCCAATTAACCGATGGAACCAGTTCAAAAATAGAATTAAGAATCACTTTTGAATTCAGAACAGAGAAAGCATCCCATAGAATAATATCTGAAAATTACTTTGGCGAAAAATCCTCTAGAAAGTTAAAACACTTAATGGATAATAGATGTAAGCTCAAAGGGATATTCACAACCCCATTTTGAAATAAATCCTTGAATGATACATTCACCAGTTTGTGAAATAAAGTAAAACAATTACTCCCAAGCATTTCATATCCTTACAAATAAAGACAATCCTCACGAAAAAATATATATTTTCTCCAAAGAGGATATATGTCTTCTTTTCTCCATAAAGAAATATATTTAACACCATGATAAAGGAGTTATTATATTTTTGAGTATATAATATATAATTCCCCATTTGATAAAGAAATTAGTTTTTAGATATGAAATCCTTTTGCATTTAGGAAATGAAAAATGAAATTTTTCTTAAATAGTTAAGATAGTTATTGAAGCTCTCGAAGTTGATATCGCCAAATGACAATAACTTGCTTTTCCAACGACCATTGATGAATCTTATCAAAAGAGAATTGAAATGAGATTTAAGTCTCCCAATATTAAGAGGTAAACCTAAATATTTAAAAGGCAAGGAACCAACATTAATGTTGAGAATCTCCAAATAGATCAAAAGTGTGCTTGGATTTAGAAAACATATCAATGATTTCCCTCCATTTACTTCAATCCATGGTATTGACCATTTTAATCAAAACTTCTTTCAAAGCGGGATGGAGTTTTGACAAGCAACTCCATAACTAAAAGATCATCGACAAAGAGAAGATGAGAAGAAGATCTTTCCTCCACATTAATAGGTAAAAGTTTTAAGTGAAACACGCTCCTCATAAGACAAGAGAAAGAATCCATGGCAATAGTGAATAAAAAGGGGGAAAGAGGGCATCCTTGCCTTAATCCATTTGAGGAATGAAAAAAACCTTTAATTTCACCATTAAGAATGATTGAGAATGGAATATCATTAATGCAAGCTTGGATCCACCTTAGGAACTTAGGTGGGAATCCTTTTTGAGTCATTCTGCAAATGATCGATTAACTAGGTCAAAGGCCTTTCTTAAATCAATCTTAGCCAAAAAATAATCCAGGCAGCTGTTATCATTAAACCCATAACCAATCTCATGAGCCAAAGATATGTTATCAGATATGTCTCTCCCTTTAATGAAAGCTGATTGTGCTTTATGAATAATGGAAGGTAGAACTTATTTCAATCTATTTGCTAGCACTTTAGCAATCACCTTATAGAAAAATAGCATAGAGAAATAGGTCGATAATCATATAATGAGTTGGAATGCTTTATCTTAGGAATAAGAGTGATTAAAGTATGATTGAAGACTCTAGGCTTTCCAACCGAAAAAAAATGAAGCGACATGAATTGTTTCCCATAATAATTCCCAACAAGAGGTAAAGAATTTAACATTGAACCCATCCAGGACAGATTTGTTCTCATTAAAGCTATAAAGAGCATCAAGAATTTCTTGATCAGAAATGTCTCCTTCCAATATAGAAGTTTGTTTAAGTGAAATATTTTGCCCAATTGGAATGTTGTGCCTTGAAGAGTCAAAATTTCCATGGCAATTAAATAGATCATAAAAAGAATTACAGATCTCTTCTGATAAGGATTTAGAATCGAAATCACTCTTGAAGTATTTAGACTTCTAAGCGATTTGTATTTTTATCTTTCTTTGATAGAGCTATACAAAAGCGAAGATCATCATCATGGTTAACCAATGTGCTTTGGCTCTCGGCATAAGGATTCATACCTAATCAGCTCAATATATCTATCTTTAATATTTTTTGCTTCTTGTATAAGAGATGTGTTAGAATGATCCTTTTCCAAAAGAAGGAGGATGTCTTCTTGCTCTGTTTTAATTGTGTTGATTTGATTTTTTATAGAAGTAGATGCCCATTTTTTCTGCTTAAGAAGTGTTCTAGAGAGCTGAAGCTTCTTTGAGAGTACATATATAGGATCCCCATTGAAGAAGGATTTCCATGCTGTGTTAATGGTATCCTGAAAATCATTATAATTAACCCAGTAATTCCTGAATATAAATCTGTTCGTAGCTTGAGGTAGATTATCCATATGTAAAATAAGAGAGGAGTGATCCGAAGACAAAGGAGCAGCTGCCTTGTAGCTAGTTGTAGGAAATTGCTCAAGCCAATCAAGATTACAAAGAGCTCTATCAATTTTTGTATAGATTGGTCGTCGACTTGGCGATTAGACCAAGTATAAAATAAGCCATTACTTGGGAGATCCACCAAGCCACAATCATTTATACAATCTCTAAAATCACGAAGTTTACTATACGGGTTACCACCAAGCTTTTCCTTATTGGAAATGATACAGTTAAAATCACCAATGATAAGCCATGGATTTTGAATAGATGAAGATATATCCCGAATAGAGCTCCATAAAGATCTTCTGTCATACATATCATTGTGCCCATAAACAAAGGTTGTATAAAGCAATGGATGATTAGAAGAGCAAATATACCCATGGATAAATTGAGAGCTCATTGAAATAGTGTTGAATGAGAAAGCATTTGAGTTCCATTTTATCCATATACGACCATCAGGACATCATTTAAAATTATTTGAGCTATTTTCAAGCGAAATAATGTGACTTTTAGAAGAAAATTGTCGTCAGTGATGGGGATGAAAAAGCTTTGTTTTAAGAAGACAAAGGAGATCAAGATTAGAATCCTTAATAAGCCTTTTGCAATCATCCAGTCTTCCTTCTGCAAGAAGACCACCGACATTTCAACAACCAATTCTAGGATTGATCATTATTCAGGGATAAGAGGGTTATTTACCCCTTTTTCTTTAGTGGTTTTAAAACCCCTTGGCGATTTGAAGGGGCTTTAGAACCGAATTAGATGTAAGTGAACCCTTACTAGGTATTTTAGTAACACGTTGGGCTTTGTGAGATTGGCTCGATTTGGAAGCGGCGTGAGCAGTCAACACTCCTTGTATAAGAGCTGGAGGGATCAGAGTGATAAGGATAACCATGTTCTATGGTGGTATTATAAGCATTATCTGAAGCATCTTCCAAAGGAGGTGAAGAAGTAGGTAGCTGATTTAAATCATTCAAAGCAAGGTTTAGACTCGAGTTTAGATTTTCAGTGTCTAAATTCCTTTTAAGATTTGAAGAGATTGTCATATGATCAGAATTAACCAAAGCTGCTGTAGAATGATTAATTGGGTGAGTTTTACTTGGAGGCTGAGGGGCTACCACCGGTGATGTCTTTGTCCAGGTTACTAGGGCAAGTAGCATCATCATGTGAAAATGATTTGTATTTAGAACATGCCTTAGGTTTCTAATCATAAATTATCTCCTGCTGAAACTTACGATCATTTAAGTTAAGTAAAACAAAATTAGGCAGCTGAGAGGTTGAATTCACTTGGACACAAATTCAAGCGAAGGTAACCCTAAATTTAGACGCAGTAAGGTTATCAATAGCAAGAGGGATGCCAACCGTACTAGCCACCTTGGAGAAACCAGATTCATTCTAACAACAAAGAGGGAAATTAGGGAGTTTGATCTACAATGGGATTTCTGAAATATGCTCCTTAGATGGCCTTCAAGAGTAAGAAGTTCCAGCTCACCCTTGAATTTCCATTTCTTATTCACAGCTGCGAGAAGAGCCCCATAAAATGACCATTTACCAATAGCATGACCGATTAACGAAAGATTCCAATCTTTCTGACCTTCCAATAGTTCAGATTCAGAGAAGCTAACTTCATCAAAATCAGGGGGAACATAAGAAAGAGCTACCGACTTAATGTTATCACATTGAGAGCCGAGAAGCTCTTTCCAAATTCGGGTTAAGGGAGGGGCACTTGGCCTGATATTAGTAGGATTTTCCTCGGAGGGAATGTTGGAAGTGGAGGATGAAAGCAGAGGGAAGTTGGATGCTGAGATTTGGTGGGTGTATTGGGTGGCCATAAGGGAACAGGGATGGAGCGGAGGAGGAAAGGGGAAAAGAAAAAGAGAGCAAAAGAGGAAGAAGAAAGAGAGAAGAAAGAGAGAAGCCTCGGGTTGAAAATTTGCTCTCTTTACTTTTTTTGATTGATGATATTCTAGAGAGATAAAGTGCTCTTTGTTGAGATAAAAGTGAGAAACGTAAAGAATGAGGGCTAGAGAAAAAGCCAAAGAAACTGAGAGATTGAGAGAGTTGAAATACCTTGTTTGGAGAGAGAGATGTGTGAGAGTGAGGGAGTGAGATGCTGTTAACTGTAGTGGCTCGTTTTAAGGAGAGGAAGCGGAGATGGGTAGGTGGTTGCAGGTGAGGGTAGAGATGGGTCGGGTATAGTGGTTGATGAGGAGCGGGTTCGACGAGCAGGAGGGAATTGAGCCTGCTTTGGCGAGATAGAAGAGAGAGAGAGAGAGATAACGGGCTAGTGGAGATGTACACAGAGGAATACACTGTGACAATGGGGCTATTTGGTTGGCTTGAGGAATAGAAAGGGATGAATGTAAGGCACAGGAAGGATCGTGCGACCTTGTTTGGTATAAGGGTTCGGTCTTAGACGTTCGGCCTGCTGGTGTCGATGAAGTGGCTTGTCGTTGGGTTTACTGGCAGGGGTCAGGTAATTGAGGTTAGAGAAAAGGAGTTCGACTGTGTGAGGGAAGAAGGTGCAGGTTGGATCGAGAGGGATTGCTCGGCTCACTGTTGTGCGAATCGCCAAAGCGGGAGGACGAGATCGAGTTCGATTTCAGCGTGGGAATGAGAGAGGGGACTGGAAATTGAGAGGGAAAGAATGGGAAGGCTGCCCTGGGTGATGTGGGTAATGGATCGAGATATCGGGGACGGCATGGGCAGGGTAACCGACAGGACGGAACATGGACGACGTTGGTTGACTCATGACAGTGAGATTTGAGTGGGATTAAACAGGGATTAACTTTCTCAAAATTTATAGGGATTAACTTTCTCAAAATTTATGCTGATTTCAACGAAATTACTCGCGTGACAATCTCGATCAATATAAATATTTATTTTAAAAATGATCAGATATCATTTGGATGATTTTGACATTGATCGAGTAAATTTTGGCTTAAATTGTGTGACACCGCATCCGCTCGTTGGATCCGCTTGTTGGACACTCGCACATTCTCGTTTGAATTGATTGAAGATTGTCTCAGTTGATAGATAGGTTTTGAGGTTTCAGCGATATCAGACGAATCAATTTCTCGAATGGAGGTCTTTAGAATGTTGTCGAGGCCTCTCCACTCCAATTTGCATAAAATTACATCGATTGCTCGTCTCCTCCATCGATCGACCGTCAGAAAGAGAAAGATGTGTATTTAATCGATTTCAACATTCTGGACGCAATAACAAGATCCATTTTATAATCGGAGGTTGTTTTGATCAGTTTTGGTGACATTCATGATGTTTTGGCTTCGATTTGCATAGCACTATATCTGTAGTACGTCGAACTCATCGTATTTGCTCAATTTGACTTGTGCAAGATGTACGAAGATCAATAAGTATATCTTAGCTAACAAAATTAAACAAATTTCTCAAAAGTGGTTTCCCTAACCTTCACCACTTGGAGTATGAGCTTCCACTTCCTGCCACCTACAACAGCCAAATTGTTCCTTAAACATTTGAATGCAGGTTAGATAAGCGCCTCAATATAGACCATTATCTCAATTCCAAAATTTAAAATAATTTGATGTACGTAAATGACTAATTTATTAGACATTACATTGGGTTTAATGCTTCTGTCATGAAATATGTGAGATGATTGTTGATAACATGAAGAGCTTATGCATCTTGGTGTGAGTCAAGAGTTGCAAATAATAAACCTTAATTAGTGCAATCAAATAAAAAAAAAAAAAAATTTGCATGTTACAATTTGAATGTTATAGAATAATTTTTGAAGATAATAAATAAAATGAACTTAATACATTTCCATTCTCACAATCACTGCCTGAACGCACCCAAAGATGCTAATCTCTTTAATTTTACTCTCCAACCCTCAAATCCAAATTCTTCCATTCAATCAGAAAGAATGCCTTACTGCAAAGGCCCTGCATAGAATATCTACTATTAGTTAACCAATCTCTGTTGCTTGTTTTTTTTTGAAGTTTGTTTACTTCACTGTATGTATTTAATTTGTAGTTCCGAAAGTGAGTCTCATTAACTTAATTTTTGTGTTTTTTTGAACTGCAATTTCATTTTTATGCACCTTCATATTATTATTTGTTTTATTATTATAAGTAAAATTAATATTCTAAACCATAATCTCATTAATTTAAATTTTATATTGTTATGAAAGGTAAAGAAACACAATTGATGGTGATTTCTTAGCCCTCATGGCTGACACTCATTTTCATCTTTTTGAAAGTTAATTTCAAGAATCAGAGCTCATTCCATTTAGCTTCAACTAAAAACACTTTTAGCTCACTGCTGAAAGTGAGTTTCAACTACTTCTAAACACTTGCAAGTTGCAGTGAATCAAACTGGGCCCTTAATACAACTATTCAAATCCCGTAGTATCTAACTGGATAATCCAAAACCAACCTAACTGTAGTTTTTTTTTTATAACAAAACATACTATTATAGTTCATATCTTGTTTCATATACTACATGCATTAATCTGAGAAGGAAAGAAACAAAGAATCTAAATCCACAGCTCGAGTCCTCAAACCTAAGCATCCCCTCCATTTTCTTACCTTTGACTATAAAGTCTCCCACATCTCCTTCAGTGAGGTTTGTTATTCATCAGCACCTGTCCTGTAATACCACAAGCAAGCGCTTCATTTGGTATTTTACTAACGAGCTCAACTCCTTCAGCTAAAATTATGCCCATACCCATGTGCAAATGCGGCTCTATGTGGCAGTGGAATGCCCAGACACCAGGGTTGTTTGCGACAAACCTTATTGCTGTCCATCCATAGGGAAAAACCACAACTGTATTCCTCACTGGTGGGTTCCTCAGATTAAACTTGGACACATCATTTCTTCTGAACTTTCCATCACCATGACCAAGCACCCAAAAATCATGCCCATGCAAATGCCATGGATGTATCTCACTCACATTCCCAGACAGTGCATTAGTATTCTGAAGTACCACATCAATAGTGCTGTTGAACTCAAGCTTATAAACACTACTGCCTTTTGTTGAGTTTGGATTAAGTGGAGGTCTCATCACATCATAGTCTTCCGGGAAGTTCTCTGGTGGCTTTTCAGTGTCAAATGCATTCTTCAAGCTATACCTCATGGACCCAAGATACGGTGTAGATGGAAGAACCAACGAGATGTTGTTGATGGACCATTTAATGTATCCATTGATCTTGTTCTGGGTATTAAGCAGGGCAACCTGTCTGTCTGAATTGGTTGGAGGCACCAGTGTTCCTTGCATTGCTACTATTTTGTACGTAAATGCTTTGCTATGTGTATAATCATTCCATAGCGGGGTAACAGAAGGCTTGTGAGAAGGTAACTTGGACGGGGAGTTAGGATGGTAATTTAAGATGGCTAAAGCATTTTGGGTTTTTGGAAGTCTTCCTCTAATACCAATGGAGAACCAGTAGTTTACAGATGAATTTTGGTCAGTTGTGATGAGAACAGAGTAAGTTTCACCCGAGTAGATGTCCATGTCCTTCACAGTAACTGGTTCCACATAGTTTCCATCTGCTTCAACCACAGTCATGTTGTGATTCTGTGAAATAAATATGACTTAGTGGATGAATGTTATTGAGTAAAACTTCAGATACAGCTTTAATGTCCAAGTTGAGTGCAAATAACTAGAAATTGCTAAAACTGAGAGCATATCAATATTAATAAAATTTGTTTTATTTCAAGAACGAACTTCTATAGTGAGAATTCTATAGGAAGCAGGGAGACTTAACATTTTTGATGAGGCGAGTCATAAAAAAATAGTAATTGTATGGTAACTAATGGATAGGTTGGAATGGAAAATGCTGATTTGATGCTTGCCACGTTTAACGAGTATATGTTGCTGGTTGTTTTAGAAACCTAAATGAGCTTCCACCTCCTTATGTGCAATGTGCCTTGAACTACAACCAGATTCTTTTCTTGAGCTTTGCCTTCTCAATTTGTTGATTTAAGGTTGCAGCCATTATTGAAGATTTGATGAAAAGAGTGGAATTCTTCACCATTCTATTTGGTTTTTCTCCAAATTTAGTGAGATCTATTTTAGTATTGATTGTTTATTTTCTGAAGAGAGGAATTATACTTTTCCATACATTTGACAATGGGTATATTTGTGCATATATGTATGTTATTCTTGATTGAACTACATAAATCAAGATGTTCTTGTTTATATTATTGTATAAATAATTTCATATCATGCTTGTTTGTGCATTGTTAGTTTTGTTTCTTTTAGGTTAATTACATTTGCTCTCTTTGGCGATCTCAAAGCGATGCTTCGGGCACTTCCATTGCAAAAAAATGGTATTAGAACTTAGCCAAGTTGAAATGAGGAAATGATGCCATCAAAGCTTGTTGTCCACAATAATATGAGTTTATGAACTTTAATGGGAACGATGATGGCAACATCTAGAAGATGTGGAAGAGAATATCTTTTTCTAAAGAGGGGTGTGTTTGTTCAAAGCATTGAAAAAAAAAAAATTTCTTTTTTCATTAAAAAAAGGACTACCCTCTATCTTGCGAGTGAAGTCAAGTTATGGACTTCAATTTACATGTTTTTAGAGTAAAGGAGATCTACAACTTGATTTTTCTTCTTGAGTTTTGTCTCTTAATGTGAAGATTTAGAGCTGCACCATTGTTCAACATTTGATGAGAAGAGTGGAATTATTCTTCTTCTTTTTCTTTACCTTGTTCTTTAAGAATGTTGAGAATTTGTTGTGATCTACTATATTCTTGTGTTTAGTATGTAGCTCCTATGAATTTGAACATAATGGTACTAATTGACTAGCATTACCGTAAAACATTTATATATATATATATATAGCAACTTTGCTAACTATTCTACTTATAACTGATGAAAAACCTTTGTTGACATATGATTGCTTGTAAATATTAGATGAATTATATTTATCAATATTTGATTTACTTACTCCGATCGCCAGATTGAGAGAAGATAGTGATGTTGTGCTGGCAATTCTCAGTCTGTAAGTTCTGTTTGGGCGAACTTGGAGCACAACAGGAGCGCACTGGTAATTTGTGATTTTGCATGAGCTTGTTCCTCCAGCGAGGTGCGCTGCAAGAGAGCAATTGTAATGGCCTCTACCATTGATCAGTATCGCCTGCAAACATAAGCATATATTCAAAAACTGCTTGTTAAGCTCTACCATGTAGAGAATTTTTTTTAATCTCTCTTCCCTCTTCTTCCTTTGATTCCTTTCCATTTCTTTTTGTTTTGTAATTATTGAAAGTAGATGTAATTTACCATAGTGATTGTGAAGATAACACCTAAAAGCCACTGTCTTCAATGAAGAACTTTGTAGATAGTCATTAATAAAGGGAATTTCTTTATGATGATTAGAAAACACTAGGAAGGTGCAATTTGTGTGAAAGTTGGAAGTGGTCCACTTTCTTTCAGTGGTTGTATTATTTTTCGACCATATCCTAGCTTCATTGCCTGACTCTTTTAGTTTGGTGTTAGGTCAAGAGATAGTAGCGATTGGTGGTAAGAATCAGTGGCAAACAGCCACCACTTATTCTTCTTTTTTCCCTGCATCTAGTACAGGTTGATTAGATTGGAAACCATACCATTTCATCCCCTGTACTGCACCACTATAAGCTTGGATTACAATTTAACCGCCTGTTTACTATAAGTTTTGTATTTCGTCCTCCCAGCAATGTCAATGCAGCTTCATACATGTTCAGTCATTCCTGATTATGTGCTTTGAAACCTCAGACTTGAATTAAAATTATAGTGGTAATCATAATTCCATGTTCTCATTATTGCTTTCCTTCTTGCTGAATGGTCTTAGCACCAAGGAATTGTAAGCTTATGGTGCTTACCTGTGGTTCTCCAACCCAGCGAAAGGGTATGGAGGAGAGACCCAGCATCTGAGCATGGACGCTCTCATGCCACCAGTCGCTTAAGAGGAGATTGTGCTCCCCATCATAATGGAAGGGCTCTTCCTCGCCGTCCTTCACGTTCACTATGATAGAACCATAGAGCCCTGCTGCCCTCTGCATGCCGTAGTGGCCGTGGTAAAAGTATGTTCCAGCCTATACATTCATTTATTTTATGTTAGTTCAAATATATATATCTGTATATGAATGAATGAACTATGTGATAGGATGCAGTGACATTAGGAAAATAATTGATTAGTTCAAAGAACTAAATTGGAAAAATATTGCTTTTACCTTGTCAACTCGAAACCTATATACAAAAGTTTCATCCGGGTTGATTGCACACTGTGATATTGATGCTGTTCCATCTGCCCATGGTGTTCCAAGCTGAAAACATCCCAAGTGAAACTGCGAACTAGCATATTTTGCACTATTTTTAAACTTCAAAAATTCATTTTTTTTTCATTTATGCATTAAATTAAAGCTACCAGTTGGTCAGATTTTCTTTTATAATGGCCATAGTAGAGGTTTGATAAGAATGCCAAAAGCACAAAAAAAAGGAGCTAGTGGGAAGACTTTCATGGTATATTCTTGCATATCAGAAGTCTTTCGAAAATGACACGTTTGAATAAATTTGTCACACTCCAGATGACCTCCTACCCTTATTCTAGGGTCAATCTGAAGTGTAACAGAATAGGATGACTCGATTGGATACAGATTTCACCAACACGTTCCAACCTGTGCTACTGCGGAACGAGCAAGTGAATTACAAAATTTCTCTAACAATCTTCTAAAATCCTAACTCTCAGCTGCTAAGGCAAAGATGTGCATAATGCAGAAATGCTAAAAACATAAAATACCCATCTTGTGCTTAACTTTGGAAGTTTAATCACAGAGAGACAAGGAAATTCAGATTAGTTGCAACAAGTAATCTATAAGAAAGGTCATGCTTGCTACTTTCATACGCTAATTCATGTAAATTTAATAGATGCCAAGAGCTCTAGCACAAAATGGTCTACTTCTTCATTTTCAAAGTAGAAGTCATGTTCAGGTCCAACATATCACTTTTTTTAATCTAAATATTCTGTTCATTTATGTGTGGATTCAATCTGTAACTGATCTTGAGTCATCCTTACCTATAATTGGTCTTGTGTTTTCATCTATAACCAATCTTGTGATCTCCTTTCAATTGATAAAATATTGGAGATAATTTTTTATTTATAAAAAATTATAAAAAATTAAGTTTTATTTATATGTTAGACAAAGACCAGAAGAGGAGTGAAGATTTGTTTAGACCATAGAAGCATACTTGCTTGATGCCATGCCAATGGATGACGACACCTTCGGTGGGCAGGCTATTCTTGAGCTCAACAACAATGGTGTCGCCGGCCTTAGCACGGATAGTCGGCCCGGGAAACTTCCCATTGATCCCAATCATCATCCTCTCCTCGCAGTCAGGTGACCAGTAAATATACGATACATCGAATTTATAATGCCTTGTCTTGGCAGCCTCAGATTCCTCCGGGTTAACAGCCATGATGCAGCCAATGAACAGGTATAAAAGAAGCTTCTTCTCCATATTAAGCTATAACCTTAACTCTTTTCTTAAGCAGAAGAACATTGGATGAAGAAGAGGTTGAAGATACGTAAGGAGATGAAAGGTTAGAGAGGTATTTATAGCACAGAAATAATCTTCAAAAGTAAGGAGGTATGGAAATTTCTTCACAAAAGCAAATTTTTTCCCTTTTTTTTTTCTCATTTATTTTTCTATGTGCTCAACTCTGTGCATAGTTGGTACATATGTTTTTGATGTTTGGACATATTCTTCTTTCTCTCACTCTCACAAAGACCTAACATGCGAGGAAATAAACAAGTTGATTTTGAGCCCTTCATTTGTAAAATGACCCTTTAATCCTACGGTCATAGTGAAATATAATATAAGGAAATATGAAAGACATAACCCACTACAAAAGGTCACATCAATATAGAATCTCAAAAGGAATTGATGTGCTAAAATATAAAATCTGAAAAGGATTTGATTCACACAAACCCTAGGCTATTTTGGCCGCTCAGATTCAAATACAACGTAGTAATAGCCAGAAATTTAATTCAAGATAAAAAAGACACTTTATACTGTTTCTATTGGTAGCCTTTACAAATTCACGACTTTGTTTCTATTGACAAAATATAAATAAAGCGAATGTATGCTGGCGGCGGCTACCGGCCGTGACGACCGGCGGTACGGATTATTTATTAGGGGTAATTTGCCCAAACCGAATGCGAAAACCAAGATTTCTAGATATTTGAAATCATGATTACACCTAATTTTATTTTTACTGAACCAAACGTTTGAAATATTCAAAAGCGTGCATTTAGAATGTAGTGTATTCCAAATGCAGGCAACTAAATAGCCCCTACATTTCTAAGGTATGTATATAGACAATCCCATAATCTCAAGTCACAATAGAGGTAACTAACCCTTCACTACGAAAAATTATTTTATGTGGAGTTCGAACAGTCTAGATTACTGTGTACATATATATATAATTATTGTTTATTATACCAAAATCAACTACTTTTTTTAATATTTTTTTCTTTTAATTTTTGAATAGGTGGTCCATTTGTGTGGGCGTATTCATATATTCTGTGCGTTCTTAGTTACTTGTCAGGCATCTTCAGTGGGAGCCAACTACAAAGCATATAGGTATTTTCTTTCCTGTGTGATTAACTCTGAAACTGTCGTTATAGAACAGCCAGAACTGTGTGCCTAAGCCCCTAAATGCCATTTATTTCTATCAGAGTCAGTTGTTGAGACTTTTCTGTTTTGGGAGAATTGAAGGCGGAGTTGTTGAGCTTTGAGATACCTTTCTATTCAGTAGTGGTGGTTGGAATATTGACTAAGAACTGTTAATGATTAGGTCAAGAATAGGTTGCCTCCTTCGCAGCATTATATTGATCAAAATATTCAAATATTTCATTTTCCTTTGACGCAATATGTAAAAGTAAAATCCTGCTTCTTAAGGCTTATACATTTGTTGAAGATTGGTTATCTGATCTGTTGCTTGAAGTTGTTTGTGTATAGTATTCTTTGAATTTTAGTGAACAATGATACTATAATTTTATCTTGTTATGCCTAAGATGCTAACTAGTCCTTTCCCATTTGTTCAGAAGGTGCGTTTTAAACAATGGTTGAAGCTTGGGAGCTCTAATTGGTCACTAGGACAAAAACTCTTTAACTCTTTTCTCTCTTCCTCTTAAAAGTGGAAAGTGGTCTCAAGGTTATAATGGCAAAGTTTTTATATTTATATTTTTATATCTAACGTTCAAATCAAGCCTATGTGAAACACTTATTATTTTGGGATAAACAATTTTATTTTATAGAGAATTGATGTTATAAAAAACTATTAATTCCATTGTATTAATGTAGATTTAAGGACAGCATGTGGAGGCATATGCCTACTTTAAAATTTTAATGCCTTTGTATAAAAGAATGGCATTTATATATTAATGTCACTGTTATTTGATATTTTTAGTATTAAAATTAATTTATTTTATGTTGAAAAAAAATTTAGGCTCAACTATTCTTTTATTTTATTATGTGGGGTTGACTACATCAATAATGACATAAATCATTTAATACATTGTGTTTTTCCAATATTATTTAAATATATTTATCTTTTTAAATATAGATAAAAATATAATAATAAATTTATGCATGATGATTTATATTGATGTACTTTAATCGTAAATTTATGTATGTGTTATATATATGATATTGTAAAATTTATAATGATTCTTTAACAGATAATGTATAAAATATATTTTAATCAGTGTGACTGAATGGGAAATCCAAATTTTCAGTCATATAAAATTTTTATGCATTTAATTTATCAATATGTTTATGCCCTAACGCTTAATTTGGCTAACTAAGCCCATATTGAAGTGCATTAGGTTTAAATCTAATTATCGGAATTTACGTAATCCTCTATTAATTTTAATCTGCATTTGACGTTTTAACTGATCCACTTAATAATTTTCCATTTTCTTTTATTCTAATTGTGATAAGCCCGTCATTTGTGGAATTGAATATATATATATATATATATATATATATATATATATATATATATATATATATATATATATATATATATATATATATATTGATTCTCTCAAGTCAAGTCATCATGATTTATTGATTTCTACATGCTTTTTTTTTTTGGAAAAAGATTTCTACATGCTTTTGCATCAATGCTTGCCAATGGCAAGAGGACAAAAAGCTCAATTTCACACCTCAGCCCTCGCTATGATCAAGTCAAAAAACTAATAAGAAGAATACACAGCACAGTTGTAAAGCCAAACAGCCACTTACCTCTCGCCTTCTTCACTTCTCATCGTCTAAAAGTCACAAAGCATTACCAAAGAAAAGGTCATTCACCAGTGGAAGCACCCCCTCTGCCCATTCATGATTACACCATTAATATTATATATATATATATATATATATATATATATATATATATATATATATATATATATATATATATATATATATATATATATATATATTCACCAAAATAATTATTAGAAAATGAACGCTCTTTATTTCTCTCCTTATAAAGGAATGAAACTAAAATAGATGACTATTTTTCTTAGATTATGATTTTCTAAAAATTATATAAATAAAATATAAAATTTTTTATTTATGAAACTAATATTTAAATTATTTTTTAACTATATATTATTATATCTATATATGCCAGTTCAAATTGATGAATAATTAATAAAATTGAATAGAGCATTTACATACATACCACACAACTCTTATAAATATATATTTACATAACTTTTAAAATTTAACATTTACATAAATAACACCTAACTCTTTAATATCACATAAAAATACATTTTTTTATGTATAAAAAAACTATACATGAAAATATTAAGCATTAGTGATTGGGATTTACATACATATCACACAATTCCTATATATTTATATATCTAATATCTAAACTTTAATTTTCAAATATATAACACCTCAATTTTCAATCTCACATAATAAAATATCATCATCACTTACTTTTTAAAAATGAAATACACATTTTTAAGCATAAGAAAGTATTAGATAAGTAAATATCTAACTTTAGATGTTAGATATATAAATGTATAAGAATTATGTGCTATGTATGTAAATCTTCTTAAATTATATGATGTGTATGTAAACATGCTAATATAAAAATACAAGTTAAAGATTTTATTGTAAATTTGAATGTATGAAAATTTAAAATATGAAACTAAGATAATTTTTTATATAAATAATTAAATTACAAATGTTATGAATATAAGTGTGTGGGCTCTGAAAATTCGTCGCCGATCTCTCGATGAAGAGAGTTTGAATTATATGTTGGTGAAATTTTCAAAAGATAGATGGAATAGATAAGACACTACCCAGAAATTTTGCCCTCATTTTGTGAGGACTTATAGATCTAGGTTTCTATAGCACATTACCCTCCCAATGCGAGAGAACTTTCGATTAATAGTCGTTAGATGTTGAATCGTGGCGTATAATAGTAGCGTGTGGAGTTTAAAATTTGGGGTTTATAGTTTATGAAATTCACCATTATTTAACTTAAAGCATATGGTTGGTGGGATGATGACATGCCCGATCTATATCCCATAGTTTTGCCATCTCTATGATCCCTTTACTTAGTTAGAGGAGGTAGTTATTGACGTAAGGATTCCTATCGGAATCATGGGTTATGTCGTCCCAAGCAATCCTTGTAGACTGTAGTAGTGTTTTATAAGAAGATAAGATTAAATTGCCAATAAAATAAATATATCCCTATGATTCATAACTCAAAGGGTTGAGCCATTGGGAAACATACGGGCTACAGTTGTGACCATAATATAATGGTGTCATTAGGCGACGACCACCCGATCAGAGGACTCTGATTTTAACCGCATCATATGACCTTTATTATGTGGACATAGGACACCATCCTTCTTGGCATGAGATTATTTGAGTTTGAATATAATGATTTATTTGACTTGGCATTAGTTCTTTTGAGCTAGAGTTTTCTTGTCACACAAATGATGGTGGATAGGAGGATGAATTATTTTCTTTAAGCATTTAAATAATAAATTTTATTTATTTCAGATATTTACTTAGTTGAAGCTTAGATTTATGATGAATTAGTTTAGAGCTCAAGTATCTTTTGATGATGATATCTCCTCCGGTTGAGATTTTAAAACAATGCGGCCATCATTGGGGTATATAAGTCTGCTTAATCATTTAGTTTATTATTTCAGATCCTGTCAACTCTATTAACTTAATAATAGAGGAGATCTTATAGTTTGAGTATTTTGAATTTGAGAATATTGAATATAATATCATAAATATTTTGATAATAGTTACCCTTGTTGATATCTTCAATCAACTCGGCCATCATTAGGGTAGACCTTGTTAACTTCTTAGTAGAGTGATGACTTATGTGTAATTTAAATTCTTTAGGAGATTGATATCTTAACAAACCTTGTTAGCTCTATTACAAATATAGAGGATTGGATCTTATGGTATAGTAATTTAAGTTCATTTATAAGTTGATCGATTAGTATACCGTGTCAACACTATTTCATGCATAGAGGATTAGACCTACTGTGATCATATTCTATAGAGTTGAATGTTTATCTTTTTCATTGATTTGAATTAACATTGAAGACATTCATTACCTTGCATACATATGGTCATAAATGATTGAATTTCATCATTCTTCTATTTTTTTAAACCCTCGCAGCATCCTAAGACACCAAGTTTACTTAGTATAAGTGTCGGGGCCAATGTGGGTGTTTAGTAATTTAGGTAATTTATTTCTAAATTATGAGATTAATTTCATATTTATTTAATATCAACTTAGCCTACACAACCTTTTCAAACATTAAATTTGTACTTTAAATCTCTATGTCCGAGCACATGCATATATTTATAACTTAGATAATTTTATCTAATTAATGGAATCATTGATTTTGAAAATCTTAATTAGAATAAAAATTCTTTTATTTTTGGATTGAAGAAAGCTCCATAACTTTTTGTAAAATTTATTAATCATGCGAAAGTTACAAGTTCGATGGTGAGGAAAGCATTTTAAATTATTCTAATATCTTATTAGATCCCTTGGAATAACATTTAATTATTTTCTTTTATTTAAAGTTGATTAGTCTTTAAGTGTTTGTGTGAGGGGACACCATGTAGATCTACAAATGTACTTATTAGGGTGAACGGGTATAATATTACAGAATAGTGTACTATCTCAGGAGATAGAATTCACTACCCTATAATGGACCTAATCACCTAATAAGGACTCCTAAGGCATGATGGTCTTTGGTATACTTAGATTTTCTCCTACTTTATATGGAAAAGTAAAACAAAGTTTATTTAAATGAGGTTAGATTAAGTTCTTGGAGGAAAACCTCCATAGTAAATTACATCTTAAGGAAAATGAATCCTTAAGAATACTCTCGATTAAAGTAGGTTATTGTCTCCAAAGAATTCAAGATAGGGATCAAAGGATTATTTTTTTGAAAATCAAGTGGGAGAGATCAAAATGGAAGAGTTCTTATCGAAATCAAGGGAGATGGGTAGAGAGTTCTCATGATACTAGGAAACCTAGTGAGCACCCTATGATTGGGCTTTATATATTTGAATTTGAGAAGATTTATTTATTTGAGTTGAATTTTTATTAGAAATCTAAGACTTATAATTCCACAATATAAAATTATGGAAATGCCTAAGATGTGAGGATTTATGCTTATAGCTCACAAAAGGAAACAATAACCTGGATCTAAATCTAGGAGGCAAAGCATGACCTAAATCTAAGGCGAAAATGGGTATATGGTTTACCTCCACAAGAGAGAGAATAAATCATTATTCTGAGACTTTTGCTGGGTGGCAGCTAACTCCTCCTATGCTTTAAATCTATATAGACAAGTCATATGCTTTGCAAGATGATTATACTATTATTTATTTAGAAAAGAAACTAAGTCCTTAAACTCACTCTTTAAGAGACTAAATCATAAAGGGCATGAGTAATGACTTAAATCTAATTTAAAATTTTGACAAGTTTTATTTGAATTTTGGACTTTTTATTTTGATACAGGCTGTGAGATTTTGTATGCCAAAATTCATAAGAAATTGATTGTGGGCTAAATCGAGAGAGAAAGAGGTGTCTTTCCATCAAAGTCTCTTACAGGTTGAGCCTTTATTATCTAGCACAGATGGAAGCCCTCTCTTAGCAAGAGTGGAAGAATATGACATGCATGATATTATACATTCAATCATCCAGCTAAGGGGTTGCTAAAATTTATTATCTTGATTTAATTCCTAGACTTTTATGTGAGGTTATGAATTATTTAAAAAATTTGGTTATGAATTACTAATGGGATGGAAAATTTATTTTTATCCTAGGAGCCTAATCGCATCCATACCATACAATAATCACCAAGGAAAGCTATTTCTAATGCACAAGCTAAACAAAATATCAAATAATTTTATAAAGCTATCATAAAAGAATAAAAGGTTAGTGCATTCGGGTACCGCCGTACAACCCGAAAGAAAATGTGGATAGCTGAGCTCTACCCTTATACATCCCGATACAATGAAGAATAATTATAATTATGAAATGATAAGTGTTATGGGGGTCTTCATTCTTCATCTTCCTTTCTTTACTCATCTTTCATTTCTTTATTTTTTGATTTGCTCCATTTCTTTCTTTCTTTTGGCTTGATTGGGATGTTGTCTGCTCCAAAGGCATCATATGGTATATAAGACATGGTCTTATAACCAATTCTCCTTATCTAAACATAATATAGAAATTACATTAAAAGGAAGGAAAGTAAATCTAGCTACAACAAAATAATATTAAACACACCACAATAGGAATAATTTAGACTTAGCATGGGTAACCAAGTCCATGTCCTAACTTGGGCTATGCTTAGGGGCTAAGCAACCTACATAAAAAAGCATTTATATTTTTTATTTATAAGCATGAATACATAAAACATGATTAAAATTTAATATACACATTTACGCTACACACACCCAACATCTCTAAAATAATACATCACAAAAAACATTCATCAAACCATGCACATAACATAAAGCTAGAAATGGTGACTTGGCTTAATGTATGTGTTAAGCTTGTGGTATGTCCTAACTAGGCTTTAGAGTTATGATTTGCTAAGTGTGAGGATTTAATTTATAAAAGGTTGATTTCTTTAAGGTTTGTTGATTTGATTTACTTAGTATTTTTCTTTTGTTTCATGTAGCCTACACTTAGCAACTAAGTGTTATAAAGAGAATAAAGAGAGGGAGAGTCTCTCCTTTATCCCTACCTTAAGTAATATCTAAGGTAAGTTGATTAATGAATTTCCTTTAGTGAATGGTTTATTATGTGTTTAAATTAATCCTAAGTTTAGATTCATTCTAAATAGCCTTATTTAATAAGAAAGGCATCTTAAGATTAATTAGAATGGATTACTATCACATAACACACACTCATCCATTTCTTTCCATCATGTGTATCATGCATATGAATAATCTTAAGCATACCTATACATACAATGTAAATCTTAGCATACTTTGATGATGAATGCGAAGAAATGTATTTTGAAATTTAAATATTTCATTTGTTAATTGAATTATGAATGCATGTCATTGTTATGTAGAAAAGAGGGGTTTCTCATCCATTAGCTAAATACATGTTCACATGTATAAAAGTTATAAGTGAAACATATTATTTTTTACACGGTAAGTATAAGACCTACTTAGGGCTACTTAAAGCCTCTTCCAGGATGTCATCTTAACCACTTTTCTCAAATACATGTAAATGTATGAATTACTATAAGGATAGGAAAATTCATACAAAAGTTATATTTTATTTATTTGATTTGTTTGATTCTTTATTCATTGGCCACATCACACATGCATATGTATAAGAGTTTTAAGTGAGTACGACACCATTAATTTCTATACTAGGGGCATAAGGTACAAGACCTACTTAGAACTTAAAGTCCATCCAGGATCACTAATATACCACTTTTCATAAATACATGTGAATGTACAAAAAGAACCAAATGGATAAGGAATTATGCAAGAAATTATGTTTGATTTGGTTGTGTATTACATGTATAATATGAAAACCTTCTAAGTCTTAACATAGAGATGCATAGGAATAGATTTAGTCAAGTGTTGTGTTCTTTTCACTATACACTTGTAAATCTATATGAATCCATGTTAAGAGAAAGAAAGAGAACTTCATAGTACACATCTTATACTATTATCACATGCAAGCGTATAAGTATTTGTAATTAGCATTACTTCATTTGTAATAATTGATTTGTAGGTTTTTTTTTAAAAAATATTTTTTTAGTTTAATAGTGATAATAGCCACTCATATTCTTAATTTTAGCCAACACATGCAATTTGACATAAAAGAAAACATTTTATTTAATTAATTTTCAAAAGAAATGAATTCATGATTTCATATGGCAAATAATATTTAGCATGATTGGAAAGAAATAAAGGAATGTAAACACATGATTTCATTCACCCTAATTAATTTCTAATGACAATTATATCAATAAGATCATTTAAGATGACTCAAAATTCCTTAAGGATATTTTTATCTTTGAATTTGATTTGAGTTAGTAAATATGAGAGAAGTTTGCTAATCTTAACCCATTTCCCCATGTGTGAATTAGTTTGGTTTAATGAAGAATATTTAAGTTGATTTTATGTTTTGATTAGGTTAAGATATTAAATGAATTAATTATCCCTTACTATATCACCTTAAGTTAATTAACTAATTAATAATCAATATCATGCAACCACATGAAAAGTAAATTTGTAATGCTCCTAAGAAATGAAAGGGCTTAATGCAATATGATTAATAGTTAATTAAGCTTAAGGGATCTTATAGTATTCTTATGATTTTCTCACATGTTGAATCATAATTTCATTATCTCTCACCTTAGGTTATTGAACACCCAAGGAGCTATCCAAGATCAATTAAAGGTTGCTTAGGTGAGGATGAATTAATTTTTAATTTTAATTTCATTAGGATTTTAATGAATTGATTAAATGTTTTGGTTATATTTTAATTTGAATGATGAAATTAACTTGGGGGAAAGGATCAAGGGCAAGGTCTCAATCCTAATCCCTAAATCATTTAAACATTCAATTAATTTTTGATTTCCTTATTTTAAAGATTTAATCACTTAATTAATCAATTAATCATTCCATTAACCCATTAATTAATTTGATTTTTAAAGATAAAGAAGACTTAGGAAATGAATTAGGAATAATATCTTCAATCACATTCCCTAAGTGATCTTACTGTTCAACAAGGATAATTATGTTCAAATGATTAATCAAGTTACTTTTCACTCCTTAGTTACAAATAATTGAATTAAGAGAGTGATTAGGGCTTACTCAAATGATTCCCTAATTATGTAATCAATAAAATCCTAGAAAAATAGGGGAGGCAGAGATCATCCCCCTAAAAATTCACAGAAAATTTATGATTAATTGAGTGCTTAATTAAGGTGTGATTAAGCTAATTAGATTTTTGATAAAACTTGAATTAAGCCAAAGTAACTATTTAAAGTAAATTAATTATAATTTTTCTAGATTTTCCTCTAAAATATCTTCAAAATGAGCCTAAGTTTGTATTTTTTAGATTTTTCTATAATTAGTTATGATTTTAAGAAGTTTCCGTATTAAAACCTAATTAGTTAACACTAATTAAGTCCTTAATCCATGGCCATGTCGCACGATACTTTCCATGGTATGATGGGATTGGCTATTTAAGTAGTCACATCACATTATGCTAACTTCAGCGGTTGACTTTCTCTCTGTGGGCCATCGTGATTTAATCCACGGGTTAAGGGGAAAACTAAAGGATCTACTGCGGGATTTGATCATAATCGTTCATCTCGATCATGCGAGATGGATGGCTCGTGATCTATCCCGTTCACGAGCAACGAAAGATGAGCACCATCCATCTTTCTTCGTTCGATCTGAGCTCACCTGAGCTTGTATTGAGATCAAATGGATCTTACACCATCTAAGGGAGCATACAATCACACCCAACGGTTGAAATCCTCAACACAGTTTCTTTCACAAAGACCAACACATAGAGGCTAAAACTGGTTTTGAAGAATTACCTCAAGCTAATGTCGGTGGTGCTTGGTAGCTTTTGGTGGTGAGGCCCTATTGAAGGAGTCCAAGCTCAATTTGGTGTGGGAGGCTTGGTTGACCAATCCACGCATGCGCACTCCTTGATTTCGATCGAGCTCACACCTCTGACTACTTGGGAGCAATGGTAATGGTTGAACGGAGAGGGCTTGGGGATCCTTGGAATTGCTCTAAGGGAGTTCAGAATGAGCTTAGGGACTCACATGAGTTGATTGTGTGTGAAATTGGCTTTGAATTGAGGGGGTATAACCCTCAATTTTCCATCATTGATGGATGGGAGTGTGTGCACATTTTACCCTGACTCGCCGTGCTCTACCAGTTGGTCTCCATGGGGTCGCACCAGGGATGAGAGGAGTCATGGGAGCTACCATGGATCCATTGTGGTTCCATGGGCGATCCAATGGGTTCAGTTGGGTTGGAGGTGAGTCAACTCACCTCCCAAGGGTCGTCCCAGGTGAGTTAGGGTTAGCTAGGTGGGTGGGGAAGGTTCCATGTGGTGTGAATGGACCATGGGGATGGGCAAGTTTACTTTAACTTTGATCCATTGGGTTTAAGGTTTAAATCCTATGGTTTGATGGATAATTTCCTTGGTGGGGTCCACTTAGCTTTTAAGTTAATTTGGGAATGAAGTAGGGCATGCTTGGGTTGGGTTTGACTGAGCCCTAGGGTCCCATAAGTTGGTTTGGAGGGATTTGGCTTCATTTCGTCAAAATGGGTTCATTTGGGTTAGGTTGTGTTGGGTTGACCAATTGGCCAAATTGGGTCAAACCAAGGCTTGGGTTATGTTCATATGATGATTTGGGATATTTTGGTTTAATTAATATGGATTGGTTTAGCTTAAGTTTGAATTTGACTCATTCAGATTCAAAAGAGTTGACCAATTTGACCAATTTGACCAAATTAGGTTAGGGTGTCGAGTCAAGTTAAATTGGTTGACTAAAAATGATTGTAGGCTTTGGTTTAATTTAATTTGGAATTAATTTGAATTTTGGTCAATTTGACCTTCTAGGTCAATTTGGGCTAAGTTGGGTCAAGTTGACCAATTGGTCAACTTAGGCTCAATCATGGCTTTGGTCAAGTTCAGCAGGTGATTTGGAATGAACTTAAGCCATTGGTTACAATCAATTTGGATTATATCATGATTTGACTCATTTGGCTTTTTAGGCCAATTTGGGTCAACTTAGGTCAAGTGGCCAATTAGGCTTGGTTTGGCTCAATTGATGAATTGGTCATGTTCAATCATTGATTATGAATGGGTTTGGGTCAATGGTTTCAATCAATATGGCATATGGTGGATTTTAGCTAGTTTGGGTTTCATTTAAGCTAAGTGTTGACTTGGTCAAAGGCTAGGTTTAACTTGGTTTGACCTAATTCAAGGTGGTTGATCACCCCATAATGATTATTGATAATGATTGAGGTTTAGATGGGCTTAGTTCGATCCAATTTGGGTTGGATTAGAACTTGGCTCAAAAAGGGTCCTTTAGGTCACTTTGGGTTAAATGAGCATAAATGGGTCAATTAGCTTGATCAAGGCTTGATTCAGGTTTGGTTGAACTCACATATGAGCTTAGGATTGAAATATAAATCCAATTATAATTTGTTTAGAGCCAAATGGGTTTTTGGTTCATATGATAATTTCAAGTCATAAGGGTTAACTTGAGATTGATTTGGGTTGACTTGGTTTTGATATGATAATAGTGGTTTATGTTTATATTTGGATCCATAATAAAAGAAATGTTTGACTCATGAAGAAATTCATGAGTTTTAAGTTGATTTGGGTTTCATTTGGCCAAGTTCAAAAGTTTGGCTAAAAGGGCTAAAGTTGAGTATTTGATTTGATTTGAGTTTGGTTTTGGTCATTTGAATTTATATTTCATTTATATTTGTGAATATAAATGAAGATATGAATGGGTCATGAAAAAATCACTTGAGTTTGGAATGATTTGGAAGAAAAATTGATTAAGTTTAGGGATGTGGGTTGAAAGGGCTAATTTGGGTTTTGATTTAGTTTGACTTGTTTTGATTTATTTTGAAAGGTTTAAATTTGGGTTTCATTTATATTTATGAGTATAATGAAGGAATGATTGATTTATAAAGAAATTAACCAAATTTGAGTTGGTTTGAGGAGTTTTGACTAAGCACATGAAGATGGTTCATATGGCTTAGGAAGAGATATTGGAATTTAGAATTTGGAGTTGATCATGATTTCAATCATTTAGAATTTTGGAATTGATTTATGATTTGGAATTTGATTTGAGATTGAATTTGATAATTGAGAAAATCAATTGGATTAGGGTTGATTTTAATTTGGTTAAGGCTAAGTCCAAAAGATAAAATCAAAGGGCCTAGGATGGGATTTGGAGATTGAATTTGGTGATGGATTTTAATCATTGGATAGTTGGATTTGATTTTAGAATTTGAATTTGAGATTTGGTTTGAAAGAAGGAATCAAGGATTGGGTTTGGGCTATAGGGTAGGCAAGTCCTCCTAAAGTGGGCATAACATATCCTTAGCTAACTCTTCTAAGTCTAAGGTTAGGTTAAGTGTTCACCTAATCACTAGAAGTGTCTTAAGACTAAGGAACTCTTAGTGTCTATAAGATTCTTAGACCTATGATGAGGATGTTGAGAGTTTACTCCAAAAGTGAGGTAAAAAAATGGCGTCCAATAGGTGTGGTGTGATTGACAAGACACACTGCACATATTGATGTTGACCAAGATGATCAACAACATCCAAAGGATCGCAAGCACTAATAGAAATGATCTACTCCTAAACCTGAGGTGTAGAAGGAATCAAGATCTTAGTGCAATGCATCTCCACTCATGCAAGGGAATAAAGGAGGAAGAAGAGATCCACCAAGGGATTAAGCATGTGAACCTTCCACTAGGGAAGCAAGTTCAAGTTATCCACTAGGGATAAGAAGTGTTTGATTTCACATAAGAGTGCACTTGCTGGGGAATGCAAGTTTGAATTGGGTTTGATTGACTCCATCGGGAATGATTGATGATCTCTTGGGAGAAATCGATTGATTGTTTATCTAAGTTTTGGATTTTAAGATGAACACTGTCAGTTTGAGATGGATCGCACTGAGAAGGGGCTATGTTGGCCTAGGCCTATCTCAGATTTACCAATCCAAAGGGGTAGTCCACTGGCCATATGATAGAAATATCTGACCTAAGGGGTTGCCTTCCAGTGTACAACGGTTGTGCTAGGGAGAAAGCATAGTAAACTTACATCACCAAAAGCAAGGGACAATTATTAGGGTGATCTGTTGGATGTAACAAATCAGACCCGACCTAAGGAGACTACTGAATGAATGCCTCTTGGGGACTTATATCAACTCGAAAGTAGTCAGTATAATATCATTTGATTGAATTGTATTTATTTTAATTTTATTTATTTTAACTTGATGGATCCCCTCGGTTTGCGATAGATCCACTAAGAAGGAGATAATATCAGCTTAGACCTGTCTTAAATTTACCAATCCAAAGGGATAGTCTACCATGGGGTAGAATTAACCAACCAAAGGGGTGCCTTTCGGTTTGAATGGTCAAGCTAGGAAGAAAGCATGGGGACCCACATCTTCTCAAACAAGGGACCACTGGGGTGTGATTGCTTACACAATAAATTAGACTCAACCTAGGGATGCCCATCATTTGCAACAGTCGTGATGGAAAGAATGTGTATAGACTTATATCTTTCAAAGCAAAGATGACCATCGGGGTAACTTATCTGTGGCATAACAAGTTGAACCCAACTTAAGAAGAGAGTCTCAGGGACTTATCTCAACTCAAAGTAGTCAGACAATTCCTATAGGGAGTTTTGCTAATACTGCCCTAAAGATTGGATACTTGCTTGGGAAAGGGGCCACTTGGGGCTTGAATTTCTAATCCATAAGCGAAGATATATATATTTTATTTTATGTTTGCATGGACCCTGGTTTATGAGGGACCACAGGAGCTTATATCGTAGTCTATCTCGGACTTACGAGGGAGAATCACATATCCGTTGAACAAATTCTACAATCACAAGGGTGGGGTAAAGGGGTAAGTTTGGGGTAATGATCTAAAGGGTGCTGGGGATGAGCACTGGAGAATTATCCAAAACCTATAAAAGAAAGCATAGGTATTAGGCCAACTCGAAAGCAAGGGACTCACATCAAGAGTGGTGTATATCCATCGTGGGTCCAACTAAACCAATATAACCTAAGGTGCCGTCGATTGTAATAAGTCTAGAGCGGCTTACATCTCAAAAAGATCCGAGAAGGATCCCTAGGAGGATCCTACTAGTGACTTCTGAGAGTCACAGCTTAGCACCAAGCTTGAAGTAGTTAGGAGGAAAGGAGCCATTGGGGGACTTACCCTAAACCTCAAATATACCCGACCTAGTTAGTGCATGATGGCTAGTTCAAAAAGAAAGCATGTAGGCTTACATCCTCTTAAATGAAGTTAACATGGGGTAGCATATTGGCTGCGCAGTAAGACTACCGAACAAGGTACTCATTGGTTTGCAATGGTCAAGTCATGAAGAAAGCACAGGGACTCACATATGTTAGACAAGTGATCATTGGGGTGACATACTAGCAAAGTAGTATATCATCCTGACCTAGAGCAGTTAATGAGTGAGTGCCATAGGAGGCTTGCTTCGACATCAAAGTAGCTCGAGACAAAAGATATGTGTTTGTTTATGTTATGAAAAAGGGAATATAATGCCACTTTGGTTCTCTTACACCTATCTTAAGCACGTAAAAACCTGACTCCATTAAGATAGGATGTCACTTGGGTTCTCTTACACCTAACTTAGTTGTACTAGTCAAAATAAGATGCCTCTTGGGTTCTCTTACACCTATTCTAATAGTACTGGAGGATTGAATGTGGTTTATGTTTGTGTTGTGAAGGGATGAGATGCCGCTCAAGTTCTCTTACACCTACCCTAAATACATCATGGAAGATTCACAAGAAAAAGATGTTTTTAACACATAAGAGATGAAATTTGATATGGAAAGAAGTTTTATTGATGATTATTTTCAAACAAGATTTATGGATAGTATTTCTTTAGGTAGATCCCGTTGATTGGAAGCATAGAGCTCTCTCCCTTACAGTTTATAAGTTGATAAGATCCTCATTGGTAGGCCTTCTCTATGGCAAAAGCACCTTCCTAAGTGGGTTCAAACTTACCTCCCATCTTTCTTTGGGCAACAATTGGTCTCCTTAGAACTAAAGGAAGCTCTCCTACTTGAAAAGCTCTAGGATGGACCAACTTATTGTGAGCTTGAATCATTTTTGCTTTGTACAACTTGAGGTTCTGGTATGCCTTGAGGCGTCTCTCCTCTAAACCTTCGAGCTCTTCTAACCATAGCTTGATGTTCTTCTCTCTAGTAATCTTGCTACACAGCTATCTTTAGTGATTGGAGTTGAACTTCTAATGATAGAATGACTTCAGACCCATACACTTAGAAGAATAGGGTAGATTGAGTTGGAGTTTTGTATGTGGTGCGGTAGGCCCACAAGGCTTCAACCAACTTCTCATACCACTGTCTCTCATTTTCTTCGAGTGTATTCTTTAATATTTGGATGAGAGTTTTGTTGAATACTTCTGCTAGACTGTTTTCCCTTGGGTAGTAGATGGTGAAATATCTCCAATCAATAATGTATCTTCGGGTAAAGCTGTTGATTTTGGTGCCCTTGAATGCAGTACCATTATCGGATATAATTCATCGAGGCACCCCAAACCATTATACAATATGGTTCCTGAGAAACTGAAGCACATGCTGAGCTGTGACCTCTCTAAGTGAAAAGTAGTCGGTGGTAGCTAGAATGAATCAGTGACCCTTGGAGGAAGGATGATCGATTGAACCCACTATATCAATGCCCCAACACTCAAATGGCCACGAAGCCAAACTAGGATGTAGAATGTTGGGTCGCTGATGCAGGACCACACCATGTACCTAACATTGGTGGCATCTCTATATATCCATGCATAATCATCATCGGGTAGTATCTAGTCTTTTGATCTTGGCTTTCATCCATCTTGGACGGTGGTGAGCTCCACATAACTGAATGTACCTCGATCATAATCTTGGGCTTGTGTTTGGCTAAAACGATAACCACATATGATCAAAAGATTGGTACAGTCTTTCACGAGCATATGAGAGAGCTCTGTTTCACGATGGGCTAATGACTTCTCTTGAGGTAGTTTGCCGTGTTTAGGTAATCCATGAATGGCGGTCTCAATCACTCTTTTCCCCAAAGCAACCTCCCCTTCAACAGAGAGTCTCTCAATGATTTTAACATCAATAAGGGATAAGACTTGTCTATTTTGAACCCTTGTTGAAATGGACTCATATTAGGGCATCTTGCTCCTTGAGCTTGGCAATGCATAGCATTATATCTCTTTGAGGAATCTTGTAGATAGTGACCTCTGAGATTTGAGCCAATAACTCCATGGTGTACTTGTGGTAATGATGGAGTTTAGGCTTTAGAACTTTGTAGGACCTAGCGATCTGTTTGATGACATGCTGAGAATCCCTGAAGATGCTGATGTTCTGGACCCATAATATAATGACTAACTCTAGACTGGAAATTAGAGCCTTATATTCAGCTTCGTTGTTGGTGCATGGATTGAAAAGATGATATGAGAATCTCATCACATTGCAGTCTGAAGTTAGGAGAACTATTCCTACCCCTGCCTTCCCTAGAAGAGTGGATCGTGGTTCTTCTCTTTTTTGAGAGAAAGTTGCACCATCAAAATACATCTCCCAATGGTGAATGCTAGTGTCCCCTAAGTTCATAATTTATTCATCGGGAAGGTCATCACTAAGCAAAGAATCAATAGGAAGTGGGTGTGTTGTTAAGAAATTCGCTAGTGTCTATCCTTTTATAGCATGGAGGGGTACAAATGTGAAGTCAAACTATGATAAAATCATGGAACATCGTGCCAACCATCCAGATAATGTTGGTCGTGTCATAAGATATTACAACGAGTTGATTCTAGAGATCAAATTCACCTTATGAGAAAGCATGTAATGTCATAGCTTTTGGGATGCAAAGATTAAAGCTGATAATGCTTCTCAATAGGTGTATAGTTTGTCTCAGTAGGAATTAGATGACGACTGAGGTAGCAGAGAGCATTTTATTTTCCCTCATCATTGGCTTGGGCCAACAAAGCATCGAGGGAGTCATCTAATGCAGTGGTATAGAGAATCAATGGCTTGCTCAGGATAGGGGCTACTAAAATTGGCAGCGTCATCAGGTAGTGCTTGATATCTTCAAAGGCATACTGATACTTGTGATCCCACTTGAACTTAGAATCTTTTTTGAGAAGTGTTGAGAATGGATGACATCTCCTGATAAGTTGGATATGAAGCATCTTAGACACCAACCGCCCTTGAATGATCCGAGTTGAGTTAGACTTTAGGGGTGATATTTCTAAGATAGCTTGATCTTCTCTGGTTGATCTCTTCCTGGTGACAACAAACCCAAAGAATTTCAATGAAGTTACTCAATGCACACTTGTGGGATTCATTTGATTAAATTATCTTAACCATTCAAAAATACTCTCAAGTCAAAGAGGGTATTCCATTTTTTTGACTACTAGATCATCAACATAACATTCAACTTAATGATGAATGAGTTCATTGAAGATCTGAGTCATGGCTCACCGTATGTAACGATTTTAAGGCGAAAAGGGATCTTATAACAATAGATTCGATCGAGGTTCAAAAGTAGTTTCTTTCATCCTGGTCATCTTGATTGTTATCAGATGAGATAAGGCAATATCCACCATCAATTGATATAGGAAGTAAAAATTCATCTTAGACATGCCTTGTCTATTAAAATTGACATATAATTTGGCCATTCTTTTCTTAAGATGACAGCTAACTAGTAGATATTTTTCTTCGATAAATTCAAAGCAGCTTTAGTGACATTGTTCAATTTTTAATCGCATGCTAGGAGCCTACTTGATTAACATTCCTATGCCGGACTACCACAAAAGATAAATCAAGCATTTATTTATAACTCTATAAGCCTTAAACTCGCCTAATAGCCTAACTAAGTCATCTTTCTTCATTTAATAAGGAACTGATGATCAAGCATGGATCTTCTTTATTCCCAAGTTTATTTCTTTGAGTTCACAATGGGATATAATTTCTTCTTCAAACTTGGCATCTGACTGTGCTCATTTGGGTCATCTAAAGTTTCTAAACATGCCTCCTCATAAGAGTTAGCATGATTTGAGAAGAACCCATCAGAACCTAAATGAGTGGTGATGATTAGGCAATAGTTGTCATCATTGATTGGACCCACTATGCCGAATCGTAGTCCTGATCTTGATTGAGAGTGTTTAGTTTAGTAGTCCCATAATTTTTCAATGTAGTTCGACCTATGTTTAGACCAAGTATGTGTGATTAATCCCTTCTTTGCTAAGTTAATAACACAAAGAGAATAGAAATCAAGAGGTAGTTGTATTAAATCTTTATATGAATCATCCTCAAGTTCTACATTGACTTCTTGACTTAAGGATGATGCTCCCAATAAAAACCTCTTCAGCCTGACATCTGTGGATGACTTGAGGGCTTACTTAACTACCAAACTTCACTTTTAAGAAAGTGAGGTTAGCTAAAGTTCAACTCACGATGTTCTACATAATGATTGATACATTCATACTTTGCTTGGAGGGGTCTTCACCACTTGCCTCAACGTCACCTCCAAAGGGACATCCGAGAGGGTTGATGTGCTAACCACATGAGACTCATCCTATGACTCTAAGTCTATGTGGATAGGAGGGTACTGAGTCGGAACATAGCTCCTACCTGCTGGCCACCAACAAGGAGGTCTTCTACCTCTAGAACTGTCTTTGAATTTTCCTCTTCCTCTATCTGGTGGAGGTTGAGTCATCCTACCCATGTGTTTATCTAGAGGAACAAACTGTGGGCATAATCTAACATCTGGCTCTACCTCTTCCTGTCTGATTCTCGCTTATCTATGCTTTCTTTTTCTTTTCCTATTTTCTTTTTTCCATTTATTTTCTTTTTTTGTTTCTTTTTCTTTTGATTTTGAACTTTCACCAAGTTCACAAGAATAGACTTTTTGATTTGGACTAAGATAGTAGGCTGCATCTTCATAAATCTTGACCTCTCTAACTGAGAATGATTTTGAACTTCAAGTCTCTTATGACATAATACTCAGTTCCACCTCTTTTGAATTTGATGTAAGGTAAAGATGGAACCGTTTTTGCATCCAAGGCCTATGAAAGCAAAGCGGAAAGATGTTCAATCAACATGTAGAAGCTTCTTTCTTCCAATCATCTATCTTGGGTAACACTATGGGAGCCTAAAGCCCTCTCACCTTGTTCATTAAATCCTCTCAACATCATCCATCTCCTCAAAGTTAGAGATGATGATCCTCCAGTAAGGGTTTTAGACATAATAAATGCACCTTGATCAACTAAAATCAATAGTGAATCCCATGTACATGATGTAGAGGGATGGTGTAATTGTTCCCAAAAGATGGTCTCATCAATGTAACTGGCTTCTCTTAAAAACATGCATCCTCTCTAATACCACTGAGCTAAGCATATTTTAGATCAAAAGGGCTTTGATCATGACTCTCATCTCTTTGATATGACAAATGGCATATATGCTTAGTTTAGTAAGTTTCTTGGTGAGCGATGACATTATAGAACTAGGATCCTCCACAAGCATATCCATGGTGGAACATCTTGTGGAGGGCTACTGAGCTAGAACCAATGACTTTTTTACTCTTATCTTGAGGTGCTACCTAGAGGTAGAATTTTGCCACTATGAAGGTTGACTTCTGACTTCATGATGTTTAGTGAAAAGTTCTACGCTCATCGTTCACCTATAGCTTCTAGATCATCGAGTTAGATGACTCCATCTTAATGGGTGAACTCGATTTAGAAATGAGTAATCCATTTCAAAATCAAAAGAAGTGGATCAAAATTATTATATAGTACTTGAGAGCTTATGGAATAATCATCAAGATCATCAAAAGTAGAGAATGGAATCAATCTTCTTCTTCATTGATTAGATTTGGATGAAGGTATAAAATAAAATCAATTAAAGGGAGCGTGAGAGGATTTGGCACCCCCACACCGACACAAGATGCTAAGAAGAACTTGAAGGAGTTGTGGTCAAACATGAAGGAGTGCTACTCTACCTTGGACGCTAATGTGCCATCCTGGCAAGTGGAAGCTACCGCCGCTGGCTTCTACCTCCCTCAAGTTATCTTTAGCAACTTGCAAACCTTCCTTAGAGTTGAGGTTTGAGTGCTTCCAAGCAGGGTAACTTTGGATGTTAGAAATTATTTTGAGGTTCTGATAGGAGATATCCCAACCCTCCTCTATCTTGAGAAGATCATGTGTATCCCCAGGGATTACCCTAACATAATTAGAGAGTTATTCTAGTAGATATTCCTTAGGGATGATAATGGCACCAATTAGTCTCTATGTTCAAGTCAGTCCTTAAAGGTAAAATAATCTTCCAAGACATAACCCAAGATAATGGAGAGGAAAAAAAGTTTGGATCATGACTCTGCCACATCCTCTCCTCCTCTAGGCTCGAATCAAAACTAAGCTTCTTTAAGAGATTTTTAAAGATCTTCCTGATTACCTCCCTTTTGAATTAATAAGATTTATTCATTTTATCGGCAAAGTAGGTAAGTGATAGTTACTTGATGGTGGATAAGAATGCTATCCATGCTCATGGGGATACCTGCTGTGGTGGTGGAGGCTATGACAATTGAGGTGGCATGACATGAGGGGCAAAGGAGGTGGTGAGGAGGTTGTGGCTTGAGGTATGTCCGACTAAACTGGTCTCCCTTATCAACTAATTGCCCCTTGATTTTTTCTCAAATGCCTTCTACACCTCAACATGATCTTAAAAAGGTAACTATTTGGCCTCTCCTTGTAGACTAGCCGCCTTGTTGATTAATTTCTCAAATATCTTAATGGTGAATCCTTTAAGCATAAAGGTGATCGGGCCATGAATATTCTTGAGTAGAACTTCAATGGGATGGTGTTCAGATAGTTGTGGTTTGCATTTCATACTTAAATTATGCCACCTAAGAATATAATCAACAAGGGACTCACAAGGGTGTTGTTGATCTAAAACGAGCTCGCCCACAGTTACCAATTGTTGAGCTCTAATAAATCTCATAATAAAGACCTACTCTAACTCAGTAAATATCTTCACTAAACTATGTCAAATATACCAATCAATGTGATGCTTGTTGCTATCAAAGGCAAAATAAGAGTGTATCATCCATCCGATTGCAACATCGACCAAATATGCTATGTGCTTCAAGGGGTTCCCACTACCATCAAAAATCTTGAAGAATGGAGGCACAAAGCCCTTAGGGTATTAGATACCATCAAATTCCTAAGAGTATGGTCTACCCTTTGGAATAGATGAGCCACTTTGGGCTTGTGCCAATGCATCCCTCATCTGTTGCTCCACCATGTGTTTGATGTCTTTTCATGCATGGAGGTGCTATCCACTACCTTCCTATGCATGATACCATCATCTCCCTCTACAGAATGTCTAGATGATCTAAAGTGTGCTAACACTGCCCACTATGGGAGAAGGTGAAATCAAAGCTGAATTGCAATAGAACCCACTACCATGAACTTTTCCTAATAAGGTGAGGGTCAGCCACTATGAGGGTAGAGCATAGTGCTTTTGCCCAACCACCTCATCCCAGCTAATAGTGGTGAGGGTCACCCCCTTGCAGGTGATGCAGGCTCCTTCAAATCCTACCAAAAAACACTAGATGGGTGGAGTCAGTCTGAGGGAGGTTGACCTGATCTAGGGCCAAATCCATCGTGAATGGAAAAGTGAACACAAACTTCTGAGAGGCCATGTGTGAAGACTGCAAAGATTGGACTGATGACTCTAAGTAATGTCTGATTTGTTGAAACATAACTTATATCGAATTGATATTTGTTCACACAAGTAACAAAAGTTTGAGTTTGAACCCACACTCAATAATTTAAATATGTTAAGTGGGGTTCATTGGAGAGAGATTTAGATGTTTTGGAGGAGATTTTGCCATTTGATTTTTTTTTTTGATTTTAGAACTTATACTCAATCAATTTAGGTAGGTTGGGTGGGGTTCAAAAATTTGAGGAGAGATTTCTTTCTTTTTGGAGATTGTTTGTGTTTTATGTTTTTTGTTTGAAAATATGGATAGTTTGAAAGAACATCTACTTAGAAAATTTGGGTATGCTAAGAATAGGTTATGATTTGTGTGTTTGAAACATTTTTGCATGTGAAGATTTGATTGTGTGATATTTCGATTTGAAAATGGGGCTTCCTACTTAGCAAATTTGGTATGTTTGAGTGAAGCCCCAAATGTGTTTGAGATATGTTTATTTTTCTTTAAAAATGAGACTCTCACTTAACAAATTTGATATGTTAAGTGAAAGCTCAAGCATGGTTGATATAAAAAATTGGATCTATTAACAAATTTGGTATGTTAAAATAGGGATCAAATGTGTGTTGAAAAGAGACCCTCACTTAACAAATTTGGTATGTTATGAAAGCTTAAATTGATTGTTTTTTGAAAATGGGATTCCCACTTAACAATTTGGTGTGTTAAGTGGAAATCAAAGTATGATATGACTTGAGAATGGGATTCTCACTTAACAAATTTGGTATGTTAAGTGGGAATCCAATATGATATGATTATGTGGTTCTTACTTAACAAATTTGATGTGTTAGATAGAACCAAACATATGCTCTGAAAATGAGACTCTTACTTAGCAATGTTGAATATGCTAAGTGAAAGTCTAAATGTAATTTTTTTTAAAATGAGACCCTCTCTTAACAAATTGAATTGTTAAGTGAAAGTCAAATTTTATGTTTTGAAATGAGACCCCACTTAACAAATTGAAATTGTTAAGTGAAGTCAAATTTATATTTTGAAAATGAGACCCACTTAACAAATTGAAATTGTTAAGTGAAAGTCAAATGTTTTGAAAATGAGACCCCACTTAACAAATTGAAGTGAAGGTCAAATTTATGTTTTGAAAATGAGACCTCCACTTAACAAATTGAAGTTGTTAAGTGAAAGTCAAATTTTATGTGTTGAAAGATGAGACCCCCACTTAACAAATTGAAGTTAAGTGAAGATCAAATGTTTTGAAAAATGAGGCCAACCTAACAAATTGAAATTGTTAAGTGAAAATCAAATTTTATGTTTTGAAAACGAGACCCCTAATTAACAATTTGAAATTGTTAAGTGAAAGTCAAATTTTATGTTTTATTCAAATAGAGATCCTCACTTGACGAATTGAAATTATTAAGTGAAGGTCAAATTTATGTTTGATCCGAATAAGGATCCTCACTTAACAAATTTGGATATGTTAAGTGGGAATCAACATGGCATGATTTGCTATTGAAAATAACCTCCATGTATCAATCATGGAGGGTCTTTGATTTTTGTGAGTGAGTTCTTGAAAGGTGCTTTTGAAAGTGTCATTTTGTGAAAGAATTATTTTCTTTAAATTTTATGATGAACCTTGCCTCACCAAGCTAGTGGTGAGGAGGTTCTAATTTTGTTATTATCCCCTTCATTGATAAATTATGTTTACCTATTGGGGAACCCAATGGGTTTCAAGACCTACTGAGTGAGGTCCTAAAACCTAAAGGATGTTGGCTAACTTTGCTTAAGAGTGAAATAAGCTAAGTGCCAATAGAAAGAAAGATATTCTCAGACTCATATGAAATACAAGTCTACTATCGATGCTTGGAGACAATAATCATCTACTACAGATGGAGAGAGGAATCATCCCCAGCGATGTTTATTTTTGGTGTTGGGTGTGTTTGTGTGTGGGGACACCACACAGATTCATAGATGTACTTATTAGGGTGATCGGGTATGACATTAAGGAATAGTGTACTATCTCGAGAGATAAAAGTCACTACCCTATAATGGACCTAATCACCTAATAAGGACTCCTAAGGCATGAGTCTTTGAATATACAAGAGATTTTTCCCTACTTTATATAGAAAAGTAAAGAAAGGTTTATTTAAACTGGTTCATTAAGTTCTATGGAGGCAAGCCCATAGTTAATTACATCTTGGAAATGAATCCTTAAGAATTTTGATTAAAGTAGTGATTATTGTCTCCAAAGAATTCAAAGATAGGACTATCAAAGATTAGTTGTATTTTGAAAATCATGGGAGAGATCAAAAGAGAAGAGTTCTTATCAAAACTAAAGGAGATGAGTAGGGAGTGCTCATGATACTGGGAAACCTAGTGAGCACTCCAATCTGCCTTATGATTGGGCTTTATATATTTAAATTTGAAAGATTTATTTGTTGAATTTTATTAGAAATCTAGGACTTATAATTCCATAAATACAAGATTATGGAAATGCCTAAGAGGTGAGGATTTATGCTTGTATTCAAAGGGAAACAACAACTAGATCCTAAATCTAGGAGCTTTGGTGAGGGATAAACATAACCTAAATCTAAGAAAATGGGTATATGGTTTACCTACAAGAGAGAATAAACCACACCGACTTATTATCGCCTGAGTGGCAGCTAACTCCTCCTATGCTTTAAATCCATGTAGGCAAGTCATATGCTTTGCAAGATAGTTATTCTATTATTTATTTAGAAAAAAACTAAGTCCTTAAACTCACTCCCTAAGAGACTATATCATGAAGGGCATGAGTAATGACTTAAATCTAATGCAAAATTTTGACAAATTTTATTTGATTTTTGGTCTTTTTATTTTGACACGAGCTATATTTTGTATGCCAAAATGCATGAGAAATTGATAGTGGGATAAATTGAGAGAGAAAGATGTGTCTTTCCATCAAAGGCTCCTATGAGTTAAGCCTTTATTCTATGGCATAGATGGAAGCCCTCTCTTAGCAAGAGTGAAAAAATATGACATGGATGATATTATACATTCAATCATCCAACTAAGGGGTTGCTAAAAAATTTTTTAGGAAGAAAATTTATTTTTATCTTAGAAACCTAATCGCATCCAGGCCACATAGTAATCACCAATCATAAAGAAACTATGAAAAGACATGCTATTTCTAATGCACAAGCTAAACAAAATATCAAATAATTTTATAAAGCTATCACAAAAGATCGGTGCAGGGTACCATAAACCCAAAAGAAATGTGGAGCTCTACCCTTATACATAATAAAAGAATAATTACAATTATGAAATGATAAGTGTTATGGGGGTCTTCATTCTTCATCCTCTATTCTTTACTCTTCGTCTTTCATTTCTTCATTTTTTTGATTTGCTCCATTTATTTCTTTCTTTTGGCTTGATTGGGATGTTGTCTGCTCCAAAGGCATCACATGGTATATAAGACATGGTCTTATAACCAATGCTTATCCTTAATCCCCATAACACTTATCCTAAACCTAATGCAAAATTACATTAAAAGGAAGAAAGTAAATCTAGCTACACCTCAAAATAATGTTTAGCTAAACACACCATACAACCCAGAAGTTATAGAATAATTTGGACTTAGCACCACATGGGTAACCAAGTCCACCTTTCCTAACTTGCTATGCTTAGGGCTAAGCAACCTCGATAGCAAAAAAATATTTATATTTTTATTACAGTGTCCCTTAAGCACAACCCCCTACAAAAAATATGATTAGGCTAAGATCGCCTAACATTCATACACACACATACACTAACATCATCTAATAAAATATCACATAACTAAACATTCATCAAACCATGCACTACCCTAACATAAAGCCAGAAATAGTGACTTGGCCTAACGTGCATGTGTTAGAGCTTATGTGGTATGTCCTAACTAGACTTTAGAGTTATGATTTGTTAAGTGTGAGGGATTTAATTTATAAAAGGTTTAGTTGATTTGGGGATTTTTACTTAGTATTTTTCTTTTATTTCATGTAGTCTACACTTAGCAACTAAGTTTTATAAAGAGAAGAAAGAGAGGGAGAGTCTCTCTTTTATCCCTACCATAAGTAATTTCTAAGGTCAGTTGATTAATGAATTTCCTTTAGTGAATAGTTTAGTATGTGTTTTAATTAACCCTAAGTTTTCATTCTAAATAGCCCTATTCAATAAGAAAGCATCTTAAGATTAATTAGATGGATTACTATCACATAACACACACTCATTCATTTCTTTCCATCATGTATCATGCATATGAATAATCCTAAGCATATTATACATGCAATGTAAATCTTAGCATACTTTGATGATGAATGCAAAGAAATGTATTTTTGAATTTAAATATTTTTTAATTGAATTATGAATGCATGTCTATTATGTAGAAAAGAGGATTTTTCATCCATTAGCTAAATACATTCACATGTATAAAAGTTTGAGAGTAACCATTATTTTCTACACTAGTAAGGTACAAGACCTACTTAGGGCTACTTAAAGCCTCACCCCGGATGTCCGTGACTAATATACCACTTTTATCAAATACATGTAAATGTATGAAAAACTATAAGGATAGAAAAATCCATGCAAAAGTTATATTTGATTTATTTGATTCTTTATTCATTGGCCACATCACATGCATATGTATAAGAGTTTTAAGTGATGTACCATTATTTTCTACACTAGGCATAAGGTACAAGACCTTTAGGGCTACTTAAAGCCTCAGCTGGATGTCCACTAATATACCACTTTTCTCAAATACATATGAATGTACAAAAGAACCAAATGGATAAGGAATCATGCAAGAAATTATGTTTGATTTGGTTGTATGATTTTTATGTAATATGAAATTCCTAAGTCTTAACATGGAGATGCATAAGAATAGATTTAGGCAAGTGTTGTTCTTTTCAAATGAACTATACACTTGCAAATCCTATGTGAATCCATGTTAAGAGAAAGAAAGAGAACTTCATATACACATCTTATACTATTATCACATGCAAGCTTATAAGTATATTTGCATTACTTCATTTGTAATAATTGATTTATAGGTTTTAAAAAAAATATTTTTGGTTTAATAGTGATAATAGCCACATATTCTTAATTTTAGCCAACACATGCAATTTGACATAAAAGAAATATTATTTAATTAATTTTAAAAGAAATGAATGCATGATTTCATATGAAAGCAATAATATTTAGCATGATTGAAAGAAATAAAGGAATGTAAACACATGATTTCATTCACCAATTAATTCCTAAGGACAATCATATAAATAAGGTTATTTAAAATGAACCAAAATTCTTTAAAGACATCTTTATCTTTGAATTTGATTTGATTTAAGAAATATGAGAGGTTTGCTAATCCTAACCCATTTCCCCATGTGTGAATTAGTTTGGTTTAATGAAGAATATTTAAGTTGATTTTATATTTTGATTAGGTTAAGGTATGAATTAAATGAATTAATTATCCCTTACCTATATCACCTTAAGTTAATTAACTAATTAATAATAAGCCAATATGATATGCAAACATGAAAAGTAAATTTGCAATGCTCCTAAGAAATGAAAGGGCCTAATGCTTATGATTTATGATTAATAGTTAATTGCTTAAGGGATCTCACTTAATTATTCTTATGATTTTCTCACACATGTGAGCCAATCATAATTTCATTATCTCTCACCTTGGATTATTGAACACCCAAGGAGCTACCCAAGATCAATTAAAGGTTGCTTAGGTGAAGATGAATTGATTTTAATTTTAATTTAATTTGGCTTTTAATGAATTGATTAAATGTTTTGGTTATATTTTAATTTGAATGATTAAATTAACTTAGGGGAAAGGATCAAGGGCAAGGCCTCAATCCTAATCTCTAAATCATTTAAACATTCAATTTTTTCCTTATTTTGAAGATTTAATCACTTAATTAATCAATTAATCATTTCATTAACCCATTAATTAATTTGATTTTAAAGATAAAGAAGACTTAGGAAATGAATTAGAAAAGTATCCCCAATCACATTCCCCAAGTGATCTTACTGCTCAAAGAGATATTATGTTAAATGATTAATCAAGTTAGCTTCATTCAATTATATTAATTAGATTAAGAGAGTGATTAGGGCTTAATCAAATGATTTCTAATTAAGCAATCAATAAAATCCCAAAAAAAATAGGAGAAGGTCATCCCCCTAAACATCCACAAAAAAATTGAGATTAATTGAATGCTTAATTTAGGTGTAATTAAGCTAATTATATTTTTAATAAAACCCTAATAAGCCAAAGTCACTATTCAAAATCAATTAATTATAATTTTCCTAGATTTTTCTCTAAAATATCTTCAAAATGAGCCTAAGTTTTTTTTTGATTTTTCTATAATTAGTTATGATTTTAGAAGTTTGGATTAAAACTAATTAATAACCCCACTAAGCCCTTAATCAGCCATGCACCGACGGCTTTCCAACGGCAATGATGATTATATTTAAGTAAATACATCCATGCGCTGATCACGATGCACTTTCAATGACATGATGCATCTCTGGCCATCCGAAGATCTGATTCGCGACAGGTTAGGGGAAATCAAAGGATCTACTGGGGATTTGATAGCGCTCATCTCAACATCGAGATGGATGGCTCATGATCTATCCCATTCAAATGATAAAGATGAGCATCGCCCATCTTTCCTCATTTGATCCAAGCTCACGAAGCTCGGATTGGATCAAATTCTACACCATCTAAGGGAGCACATACATCCAATGGCTAAAATCTCATGAGAAATTTTTCACAAAAGACCAACACATACCAAAAGTTATTTTGAGGAATTACCTCACCGGAGCTAATGTCCATGGTGCAACGAGGTAGCTGTGAGGCAAGGCCTGTTGCCAAGCTAATTTGGTGTGGTTTGGTGACCAATCCATACATGCCACACACTTGCGAACTCACACCCCACTGGGAGCTTTGGAATTGGTTTGGTTGGCTCGATTGGGTAGGATGGTGTGGGTGCAAGGAATTTGATTTGGTTTAGTGGAGAGGGAGTATTGCTTGAGGGAAGGGTGTCCTATTTTGCTTGCATGTGAATGGCAACCAAAGAGGACTTGAGATCTTGGAATCTCTGAGGGAGTTGAAATGCTTGGGGACACACAATGATCATGTGTGAATTTTTTTCAAATTGAGGGGTATACCTCAATTTCCATCATTGATGGAAGAGTGTGCACACATTTTGCCCTGCTCGCCACCACATCGGAGTTGTCTCATCGTGGGTCAAGGCACGCTAGGGATGGGAGAGTGATGGGGAGCGCCATGGATCCATTATGCAAAGTTCCATGGGCTTGATCCAGTGGGTGCTCGATTTGGGTTGGAGGTGAGTCAACTCACCTCCCAAGGGTCCTTGGCCGACCTAGGGTAAGTTTGGTTAGCTAGGTGGGTCAGGGGAAGGTTCCATGAGTCAATGAGCGCCATGGGATGGGCAAGTTGACTTTAGCTTGATCCAATGGTTTTAAGGTTTAAATCCTATGGTTTGAATGCTAATCTTTGGTGGGGTCCACTTGGCTTTTCAAAGATTTGGGAATGAAGTAGGCATGTTTAACAGCTTGACTATGCTCTATAAGGAAGTTTGGAGGATTTGGCTTCATTTGGTCAAAATAAGTTCATTGTTAGGTTGGGTTGACCAATTGATCAAATTGGGTCAAACCAAGGAAGGAAGTTCATATGATGATTTGGGATGTTTGGGTTCACTAATATGAATTGGTTTGAATTTGAATTGTTTTAGGTTCAAAAAGGGTCAAATTGGTCAAGGAGCGAGTTCAAGTCAAGGTTGATTAAAAATAATTGTAGCTTAGTTTGATTTATATTAAATTTTGTTCAATTTGACCTTTTAGGTCAATTTCTAGGTCAAGTTTACCTGGGTCATCCAAACATCATGGTTTGGTCAAGTTCAACAAGTCATTTGGAATAAACTTGAGCCATTGGTTGCAATCAATTTAGATGAAATCATGATTTGACTCATTTTGACTTTTCAGGCCAATTTGGGTCAACTTAGGTTAAGTACCCAATTAGGCTTGGTTTAGCTCAATTGATGACTTGGTCATGTTCAATAATTAATTATGAATGGGTTTGGGTCAATGGTTCAATCAATTTAGCATATGGTGGATTTTGACTAGTTTGGATTTGATTTGAGCTAAGTGTTGACTTGGTCAAAGGCTAAGTTTGACTTAATTTGACCACCCATGATTTGATTGTTTAGATTTATCTTAGTTCAATCCAATTTGGGTTGGATTAGAACTTGGCTCAAAAAGGGTCTTTTAGGTTACTTTGGGTCAAGTGAGTCTAAATGGGTCAATTGGCTTGATCAAGGCTTGATTCAAGTTTGGTTGAACTCACATATGAGCTTAAGATTGAAATACAACCAATTGTAATTTGGAGCCAAATGGGTTTTAGTTCATATGATACTTTCAATCATGGGTTAATAAGGGCTTGATTGTTGGTTTGGTTTTGGTTTGATAATGGTAGTTTATGTTTATATTTGGACTATAATTGAGGGAATGATTGACTCATGAAGAAATCCAGTTTTAAGTTGATTTTATAACCAAGTTTAGCCAAAAGAGCTAAAGTCGAATTTGGTTTGATTTGAGTTTGGTTTTGGTCATTTGAATTTATATTTCATTTATATTTGTGAATACAAATGAAGATATGAATGGGTCATGAGAAAATCACTTGAGTTTAGAGTTATTTGAAAGCAAATTTGATTAAGCTTAGGGATGTGGGTTGAAAGGGATAATTTGGGTTTTGATTTAGTTTGATTTATTTTGATTTGATTTGAAAGGTTTGAATTTGGGTTTCATTTATATTTATGAGTATAAATGAGGGAATGATTGATTTATAAAGAAATCAACCAAATTTGAGTTGGTTTGAAGGAGTGTTGACTAAGCACATGAAGGTGGTTTATATAGCTTAGGAAGAGATTTTAGAATTTGGAATTTGGAGTTGATCATGGATTTCAATCATTTGGAATTTTGGAATTGATTTATGATTTATAATTTGATTTGATATCGAATTTGATAATTGAGAAAATCAATTAGATTGGGGTTGATTTAAATTTGGTTAAGGCTAAGTCTACAAGATACAATCAAAGGGCCTGGGGATTTGGAATTTGAATTTGATGGATTTCAATCGCTGGATAGTTAGATTGATTTTGAAATTTGAATTTGAATTTGAGGTTTGGTTTGAAAGAAGGAAAGCGTGTGTTTGGTAGTCTCTCTACATCCCTAAGGCACAACCTATCCCTATGGCTAACTCTTCTAAGTCTTTGGGTTAAGTGTTCACATGATCATTAGAAGTGTCTTAACTAAGGAACTCATGCAGAGTCTTAGACTTATGGTGAGGAAGTTGAGAGCTCACTCCAAAAGTGAGGTCAATAGTGTTTAATAGACTCTCATTTATGTCTATTGACAATTCTTAAACTCATCACAAAATATATTCAACTTCTCATTGATCCAATTCAAGTATTTAATAAGAACAATAATATGATTCAAATATTTTCCAAGAATTCATTAATTATGCTTACTAGCAATCATTCGATCTCATTGAAAATCTCTTATGAATTCTTTGATTTTCTCCAATTCATTTGGAGTGAATTATGATTTGAAAACTATATTCTAATTCTAAGAAGATCTTTTGTGCTATAATTGGATGTTCAGTCATGTCATCTTTTAAATCAATTGAATTGAGATATTGAAGTGTTAAATTTATATTTACTATCAAAATATTCAATTCATTTTAAATTCACAAATCTATTTGAGTTCAGTCCATCTTTCTTTATTTGAAATATAATCTTCAAATTCATTTCAAATTCATTCACATTTATAATTTGAAACTCAATTCAATATCAATTTATTTTAGCAAACTTAGGCAACACTATATGTTTAGCTTAAATTTTATTTGCAAGTACGAATTTTGGATAAAATTTTACAAAGATTTCAAGCGATTCCTGAGTCATTCCTAGGGGCTACATCAAAACTATTTTGGCCTATCTGTCATGCCCTGATAAGCGTGATAATTGGTATTTTGAAGCACCTCAATCGAATTTCAATCCCGTTACACCCTAATGAGCATAACAAGGCCTTCAATCAACTACATAAAAGCAAATATGTATGCAACTTTATTGACCTCATTTTTAGAATGAGCTCTCAACCTCTCCTTCTTAGACATAGGGTTCCTCTTAGACACTAAGAGTTTCCTTAGTCTTAAGATACTTCTAGTGATTAGGTGAACACTCAACCTAACCCTAGAGACTTAGAGAGTTAGCCATAGGGACAGGTCATGTCATAGGGGTGCTAGGAAAATTTTCCTACCTTATAGCTTGAACTAAATCCTCACTTCCTCTTTCAAGTCAAACTCCAAATTTAAATCAACCTTGAACTTGAATTAATTTCAATTCCAAAACAAACCTCAAATTAATTCTAAATGATTGAAACCCATGATTGAATTCTAAATTCTAAAATCTTTCCTAAGTCACTTTGATCCCATCTTATGGATTTAGCTCAAATCAAATTCAAATCACTTCAAACTCAAGAAATTTTCTCATAACCCATTTATATTCTCATTTATATTCATAAATATAAATGAAATATAAATTCAAATAACCAAAACTAAATTCAAAACTCAATTCCAAGTTCAAAAATCTTGGCAAATGTGAGTCCCTGAGCTTTTTCCTTGAGTTGGCCACCAAATACTTATGCAGATTATCTTCCGTGTTGGATGCCCTTGACCCCACTCCTCCTGCACTCTATTTAGATCCCTTTCACCCCTATTTAGACATTACTGGTTACTTTGGACAAACCCCCTTTCCCAAGAGGCTACCCATGGTTGGAGAACTGCTCCAGTGCAATCATTCTCTTGGTTTAGTAAATTTGAGATAGGAATAGGTTGATGTAAGTTCCTTCTCAGTATGATTCCTCATAAACTAACAGGTCTATGATAAATAAACAAAGAAAACAAACAACTTAATTCGCTTGTGGATTAGGAATTCAAGCCCCAAATGGCTCTTTTTCCTAAGTAGGCATCCTATCTTTAGGGCAGTGTCAGCAGAACTCTCTATAGGAATTTCTTGAGTACTTGAGTTGAGATAAGTCCCTGGGTCGACACTCTCTCCATAGTTGCCCTTAGTCGTCAATTCATTTTGCCACAAGTGTTACCCGACATTTCACTTTGGAAGATGTAAGTCTACTACGCATTCTTTCTAGCATGACTATCGCAAATTGATGGGCAGCCCTAGGTAGAGTTGACATGTTATCTTCTTAATGTGTCACTTCAGTCATCTTTTTGTAGTGAAAGATGTGAGTCCTCGAAATTTCTTTCCTAAATCGCTTGTCGACATCGAAGACACCCTTTTGGTTGGATAGTAAGCCACCTTTGGATTGATAAATTTGAGCTAGATCAAGGCCTACATGACCCCTACTCAGTGTAGTCCATCACAAACCAATGGGATTCATCAAAAACAATTAAAAAATGAAATTAATCTTGATTATCTTTGAGTTGATCTAAGTCCCCCAGTGGCATTCACTTAGTAGTCAGCCTTAGGTAGGGTTCAATCTGTTGCCTTGCCAACTGATCACCCTAGCAACTAATCTCTACTTTGAAGGATGTAAGTCTACTATACTTTCTTCCTAGTATAACTGCTGCACATTGAAAAGTAATCCCTTTGGTTGGTTAGCCCTACTATGTGGTTGCTACACTACCCCTTTGGATTAGTAAATTTGAGCTAGACCAAGGCCTACATGGCCCCTACTCAGTGCAGTCCATCGCAAACCAATATGGTTCATCTCAAAATATAAATTTTAAAACCAAACAAAACAAATCCAATAAATCTCCCCTAGTGGAGCCAAACCAAACAACCAAAAATAAACTAAATAACCAATCAAATCACTGCTTCTCCTCAGTGTGATGCAAATCTTTCTAGTTCCTCCTGCAGATCTAGAATTCTAATCCCTCAATAGATTTCACAACCTCTCTTCCCTAGTGGATGACTTGAAAGTGGAGAGTTCACTTTTCTATCCCTAGTGGAGTCAAAATAAACACAACTAAATAATCAAACAAATCAAATCAATTTCTTCCCAGTGAGACTCAAATCAAATCAATCTCTCCCCATTGAGACTCAAATCAAATCAAACCTCTAATCTCTTGGGGATGACTTGAATCTCTTTCCCTAGTGGAAGGTTCATATACTCATTCCCTAGCGATTCCCCCTTCACTCTCTTATGTCTTTGACATAAGTGGAGTCACATGGCACTAAGCTCTTGATTCCTTCTACACCTTGGGTTGGGAGTAGATCATTTTTGTTAGTGCTCGTGATCATTCGGTGTTGTTAATCACCTCGGTCAACATCAAAATGTGTGGTATGCCTTGTTAGTCACACCATACATATTGGGCGCCCTTTGTTGGCCTAATTTTTAGAATGAGCTCTCAGCCTCTCCATCTTAGACATAGGGTTCCTCTTATACACTAAGAGTTTTCTTAGTCTTAAGACACTTCTAGTGAACACTCCCCAAACCCTAGAGACTTAGAAGAGTTACCATGGGATAGATGCATGGGTGCTAGGAAAATTCTCCTACCATATAGCTTGAACAAAATCCTCACTTCCTTCTTTCAAGTCAAACTCCAAATTCAAATCAATTTTGAACTTGAATCAACTTCAATTCTAAAACAATCCTCAAATTAATTTCAATGAATTTTCTCAAATTATGAATCAATTCCAAATGATTGAAACCCATGATTGAATTACAAATTCTAAAATCTTTCCTAAGTCACTTTGATCTCATCTTATGGACTTAGCTCAAATCAAATTAAAATCACTTTAAACTCAAGAAATTTTCTCATAACCCATTTATATTTACAAATTTAAATGTAATATAAATTCAAATAATCAAAAATAAATCCAAAACTCAATTTCAAGTTCAAAAATCTTTCTTAAGTCCGTTTGATTCCATTTTAGGGACTTAGCTCAAATCAAATTCAAATCACTTCAAACTCAAGAAATTTTCTCCTCATTTATATTCTCATATTCACAAATATAAATGAAATATAAATTCAAATAACCAAATCCAAAACTCAACTCAAATTCAAGTTCAAAAATCTTTCCTATGTCCCTTTGATTCCATTTTATGGACTTAGCCCAAATCAAATTCGAATCACTTTAAACTCAAGAAATTTTCTCATAACCCATTTATATTCTCATTTATATTCACAAATATAAATGAAATATAAATTCAAATAACCAAAACTAAGTCCAAAACTCAATTCCAAGTTCAAAAAGCTTTCCTAAGTACCTTTGATTCCATCTTATGGACTTAGCTCAAATCAAATCTAAACCACTTCAAATTCAAGAAATTTTCTCATAACCCATTTATATTCTCATTTATATTCACAAATATAAATGAAATATAAATTCAAATATCCAAACCAAGCTCAAAACTCAAATCAAATCCAATCAAGCCTTTGAAGTCAAATTGAACTTAGCTAAATTAAACTCAAATCCAAAACCTTGATTTTTCTTCATGATTCAATCAATCCTTCAATCATGAATCCACATATAAACATAAACTTCAATCATCAAACCAAAACTAAATTCAAAAATCAAATCCAAATTCGACCCAAATCCAACATAAGCCTTTCAAGTCAAATTCTTGAACTTAGCCAAATCAAGCCAAACCCTTGATCTTTCTTCATGATTCAGTCAATCCTTCAATCATGAATCCAAATATAAACATAAACTTCAATCATCAAACCAAAACTAAATCCAAAAAAAAAATCAAACCCAAGCCAAACTCATGTTCACCCTTTGAACTTGAAATTGTCAAGTGAATAAAAATTCATTTGGCTCCAAATCACTTCAAAATGGATTTATATTTCAATCATAAGTCCATATGTTAGTTCAACCAAACTTGAATCAAGCCTTGATCAAGCCAATTGACCCACTTAGGCTCACTTGACCCAAAGTGACCTAAAGTACCCCTTATGAGCCAAATTCTAATCCTACCCAAATTAGATTGAACTAAGCCCACCTAAGCCTCACATTATGAGCAACATTCTTCATGAGATGATCAATCACACAAATTGGGTAAAATCAAGTCAAACCTAAGGGTTGACCAAGTCAACACTTAGCCAAAATCCACCATAGGCCAAATTGATTGATACCATTGATAAAAAACTTATGATAAATTTTTGAGCTTGACCAAGTCATCATTTGAGCGTAACGTAGCCCAATTGGCCACTTGACCCAAGTTGACCCAAGTTGACCTAAAAGGTCAAAATGTGTCAAATCTTGATCTAAGCAAAATTGATTGCAACCAATTGGTCAAATTTATTCTAAACCACTTATTGAACTTGATGAAAGCCTCAATTGGCCAACTAGACCCAACCTAGCCCAATTGACCATGAACCCAACTTGACCTAAAAGGTCAAATTGAGCCAAAATTAAACAAAACCAAAATTGATTGAAACCAAAGTTTGAAACATATTTCAAATGACCAACCAAACCTAAATCAACCCATGACCTAACCCAATTAGGTCAAATGGGTCAAATTGGTCAACTTGACCCATTTGACCTAAATGAAATTAAATGAACCAAAACCAAATATAAAACAAATTGAACCAAACCAATGATACCAACACATTTCAAATAGCCATATGAACTTGACCCAACCCTTAGTTTGACCCATTTGACCAATTGATCAACTTGACCCAAGTTGACCCATTTTGACCTAAATGGGTCAACATGAGCCAAATGACATCAAATCAACTCCAAATTCTTTGAAATTTGGACCAACCCAATTTCAAACTATTCTAAATCCACCCAAAGTGAAATCAAAGCCAAATGACCATTTTACTTCTAGGTTAAGGGGTAACCTATGGCCAATTCCACTTGGAATTTGGTGATATCTTTTCATGGCCACTTGGCACCCTCTTAGTGGACCAAGTGGACACTAGTGAGCATGGTGCACATGACCCAATGGGTTTGGGTCAGCCAAACCCAACCCCATGTCCAAATTGACCACCCACTTGGAAATGAGCACATGGATCACCTCCATACTCTCATTTTCTATATGTGCAACTTCTCCACTACCTCCCTCTACCAAAACTGAACCATATGCCACCTCAAACGGCCAAAACAACACACTCGAGTTGGTCAATTTGATCAAAATGGCATCTACACTCTCGGCCATCCAATCCTTCTAAGGGGAGATATACTCCCCATAATTTCATTTGATTTTCACACACTCTCATTCGATTGAAGCTAAGGAACTCAGAGCAAGCATCCTCAAGCTTCTCCAAGGTTCCCAAGGCTCATTTGATTTCTCCATTTTTGATTTTCCTTAAGCTGAAAATAGGGAAGCTCAAGGAAAATTCCATCTCACTCAATACTCCATTTCAGCTCAATTCCTCCTTCAAGCACAATGAGGAAACCCAATCGAGCTCACCCAAGTCTTCATCCAAGCTCTTAAGGCATGGGAGAGGGGAGTTTGATCAAGGCCGTTAGCAAGAACTTAAAGCTAACTTTGGTCCATAGGAAGATCCACTCAACCTCAAGCCCTCAAATCTTCAGATTTGGTCTCCACTGCAAGCTACCTCGATGGGAGCAGGTGATAGCCTCGAGGTATGCTTTCAAACCGAGCCTAGAATAGGAAGTGTTAGGTCCATTATGAAAGAAACTTTCACCCCATTACAAATTGACCATTGGATTTCATGCTCCTTGCATGATGATGGTGTGGGTTAAGTTTGATCTCAATCTGAGTTCAATCGAGCTCAGATCAAGCCCTAAGAAGTGGACAAATGCCCTCTCCCACAGGCGAGCTCAGTGACGGATCATAGACCGTCCATCCACGTATTTTGAATGGACAGTCCTGATTAATCTGCGTAGGATCTTTGATTTATCCCTTAAGAACTATGGGTTTAATCCTAACCATCCAATATTTGATCGGATGGTCGAGGAGAAAGCGCATATCATCACTGGCTGATGCGGCATTGGATGTGACTACTTAAATAGTGAATCCATCACACGTGGAAAGCACACCGTGCAGCCACATGAAAGGGATTAACTGTGTAATTAGCCTATTTCACTGAAACTTCAAAAATACATAACTAAATGTAGAAAATTAGAAAACACAAAATAAAATGCATTGTGAAGATAATTCTGAGGGGAATTCATTAAAATTATTTCCAATTGATTTTTGAACAATGAATTTCCCTTAATTAGGGGTTTATTAAAAATTTAATAACCCTAATTACTCCCTAATTATTCATGGATTATTTCCAAACTTCTTAGGTAAGTTTAGTGGGATGACTTCTGCCTCCCCTAATTTTATTTGAATTTATTAATGGTTTAATTAGGGGAATTGCTCAATTCATCTCTAATTACTCCCTTAATCAAGTAAATGATTAATTAACCTATTAAATGATGATAAATCCATTAAGTAAATTTGTTAATCACCTTGGAATAGTGGATAGACTTAGGGAATGAGATTAGGATGTCTTATCTAAATCTCTTCCCCTAATTCTATTTTACTTGAATAAAAACTTAATTAATTTACAAATTAATTAATGATTTGTTCATTTCATTTAATTTCTTAATTAATCAAACTCAAAATTGAAATTTAATCCAGTAACTTAATACCTTAACCAATTCCTTCTTGGGTAGATGCTTAGGTGTTCAATAACCTAAGTAAACTTAAGGAAATCATACCTAACCCAAATGTGTAGGATAGGTTATGTAAGTACTTAAATTAAACACTTTAGCTTAATTAATCACTAATTATGAGCCAAATGCATTAGCCCTTTCTTTCTTAGGTGCATTACTAATTTAAATTTCTTATGGCTTTATGTCATACATTGGCTCATAATTATTTGGTTAAATATGTTAAAGTAGTGTAGGTAAGGGGTAATTAATGAACTTAATCTACACCTTAACCTAACCGAAGCATGAAATCAATATAATCATCTAAAAATTAAACTAAAATAATACACATATGTGGGAATGGGTTAGGACCAACAAAAATTCTCACATTTCCTAAATTCAAATCAAACTCAAAACAAAATCAAACTTTCCTTAAACCAATTTTGATTCACTTTAAATAATCTTATTCCATAAGATTATCTTTAGGAATTAATAAGAGAGAATGAAACTACATGCTTGCATCACTTTATTTCTTTCCTAGTATGCTAAATGTGTATGTCATATGAAAGTCATGCATTCATGTCTTTTAAAAATAAAAATTAAAATGAAATGTTTCCTTTATGTCAAATTGCATGCTTTAGCTAAAGTAAGAATATGAATGGCTATTATCATTACTAAATTGAAAACTATTTTCAAAACTTATAAATCAAACATTAAAAATGAAGAGTATGCTATTTATAATTGCTTATGAGCTTGCATGTAAATAGTATATAATGTGTTATGTGATTTCCTCTTCTTTTCTTAACATGGTTTTGTATAGGATTAACAAAGTGTATAGTCCATTTGAAAAGGACATAACACTTGCTTAAATCATTCCTATACACTTTAATGTCATGACTTAAGAAGGGATTCCACACATACATATAAATTAAACAACCAAGATCAAGCAAACAAACATAAACCTTTGCATGATTCTCTTTCCATGCATTTCTTTTTGTACATGCACATGCATTTAAGAAAAGTGATATATTAGTCTGGACAACCCCAGGGTTGCGAGGCTTTAAGTAGTCCTAAGTAGGTATTGTACCTTACACCCTTGGTGCTAACAATGGTGCCGTACTCACTTTTATCTTTTATACTTGCGAATGTGCATATGAAAAGATAAAAGAATCACTTTCTTCTACTTAACAAAATCATGCATACATGAAACACTCCAAATTTCCTTAAGTAACCTCTCTTAACATTCATCATTAATGTGTGCTAAATACTTGCATTACATGTATAGATATTCTTAGAATTCATCCATATGCATGCTATACATGCTGGAAAGAAATAAAGTGTTGTGTATTTTGTGATAGTAACTCACATTACTTAATCTTAAAATGCCTTTTTATTTGAATAAGTTTGTTTAGGAAAATATAAACTTAGGATTAATTAAAACACATAATAAAACATCCACTAAACAAAAATCAATAATGAATCTACATTAGAAGTTACTTAAGGTAGGGAGAAAAGAGAAGTTCTCTTCTGTTTTTCTCTCTTTACAACACTTAGTAATTAAGTGTAGGTTCATTCAAACCTAAATAAATCATCAAATAAAATCAACCAAATCAACTAAACCACTTAAATGAAATCACCCTCTAAGTTGAACCTTTCATACTTAGAAAATTCTAACCTTAAAGCTAGCTAAGCATACCACATGAACCTTGTAAGACACACATTAAGATAAGTCACCACTTCTAGTCCTTTGTTAAGGTGGTGCATGGTTTGATGTTTTTTTATTTTGTGATATGATGCTTTAGTCTGGATGTTAGGGTGTATGTGTATAGACTGAATGGTAGGGCAATCTTAATCTAACTATTATCTTCTACAGGGGATTGTGCTTAAGGAATACTGCAATAAAAATATAATTATTTTATTATGCAGATTGCTTATACGCCTAAGCATAATCCAAAATAGACCAGGTGGACTTGGTTACCCATGTGCGGGGTGCTAAGTCCAATACATGCTTGAGATGTATGGTTTGTTTAGCTAATCTTTATTTTGCAGGTGATAGTTAGATTTACTTTTTCCATCTTCATGCATTTCTGCAATTAGGATTTAGAATGATTGTTATGGGGGATTAAGATGAACATTGGTCATAAGATTATGTCTTATGTACCATGTGAAGCCTTGGAGCAAACCACATTCCAACCAAGTCAAAAGGAAAAAAAGAACTAAAAGAAGAAAGAACTAAATGAGAAATAGCCAAATGAAGAAAGAAGAATGAAGAATGAAGACCCCCATAATAATGAATTCCTTATTGATAGTAATTTATTCATTTGTAGTCTAGCTTGTATAAGGGTAGAGCTTGGCTACCCAATTTGATTTTGGTTTGTGCGGTGGAGCCCGACCACACTTGGCCTCTTATTCTTTTTGCTAGTTTTATAAATTGATTGATGTTTGTTTAACTTGCATGATATATTTTTTTAGTTTCTTCCTTGCTTTGATGTATGTCTTGGATGACGATTAGGCTCTTAGGAAAAATAAATTTTCTATCCAATTAATCAACTCAAAACTAAAAATAAATAACTCATAACCTCACTTAAAGCTTAGGTTATAAAATCAAGATAAATAAATTAACAACCTCTTAGCTGGATGTTGTATTTTCTTTCTCACATCATGCATAAAAGCATATTATTTCACTCTTGATTTGGAGGGCTTCTACCTATGCTAGGGAACTTGGCTTGACCTTTGAGAGCCATGGTGGAAACACACCTCTTTTCTTCCTAATTTTGGCCCATAATCTAATTTCTCATGCATTAGATATATGAATCCTATAAGCCTGTGTCAAATGAATAGTCCAAAATGAAAATAAAAATTGCATTAGATTTAGGTCATTAAAATCATGTCCTACATGATCTAGTCTCTTAGGGAGCGTGTTTAAGGACTTAGTCTCTTTCTAAATAAGTAATAACCTTGCTATCTTGCATAAACATATGACTTGCCTACATGAATTTAAAATCATAGGAGGAGTTAGTTAACGGCCAGCCCTAGGTGATTGTAAGTCCAACAGTCGAGTGGTTTATCCTCTTATGGAGGTAAACCATATACTCACTTTTGCCATAGATTTAAGTCATGCTTTGACCCTGCCAAAGCTCCCTAGATTTAGGTTCTGAGGGTGCTTCTCCCCTTTGAGGCCACAAGAATAAATCCTCACCTCTTAGGCATTTTTTCATGACATTGTATTGTGGAATTGTAAGCCCTAGATTTCTAATAAAAATTCAATTCAAATGAATAAATCTTCTCAATTTCAAAATATAAAGCCCAACCATAGGATAGTTTAGGAGGCTTACTAGGCCTCATAGTATCATAAGCATCCCCTACTTATCTTTCTTTGGTTTCAGTAATAACTCCCTCCGCTTGATCAATCCCACTTAATCTTCCAAAATTAAACTAATTGATTGATAGTCCTATCTTTGAAATCTTTAAGACAATGATCATTTACCTTAATTGAGAGTAATCCAATGGAATCTCATTCCTTAAGATGTAATTAACTATGGGGGCTTCCCTCCATAGGAAACTTAATGAACCCAGTTTAAAATAAACCATGCTTTACTTTTCCATGCAAAGTAGGGAAGAATCTCTAGTACATATGAAGACCCATAGTTCTTAGGAGTCCTTATTCAGGTGATTAGGTCCATTGTAGGGTGGTGACTTCTATCTTTCGGATAGTACACCTCTCCTCAATGTCATTCCCGATCACCCCCATAAGAACATATGTGGATCTATGTAACATCCCAATCAAGGCGTTATATTTCTATTTTCATTTATCCTCTTTTCAAAGGCATAGATGAAGGTCGGAATATAAATTTTCTCCACACACCATAGTTGAGTCTTCATGCCCACTAAGCTATATTAATTATTAGTGGGCTCTTCGATCACCTGCATGTAGCAAACATATATAATTTTTACATATTTAAGTATCTTTATGTTATGTCTTTACAATGAGTAATGATGATGATCATCAAGTGAATTGACCCGCTACACTCTATTGAGCATAGCGAGGTCTTCAAACATACTATGCCCTATTGAGCTTAGTAGGATCTTTGATCACGTGCATAAAAATGGAGCAAACATATGCAATTTTCCATACATTCAAACCTCATCTTTTTTTTAACCCTTGCAAATAACAACAATTTTAAGGAGCTGAAGTGACAACACTATCAAAAATTTGGGTTAGGAGGTATACAACTTATGAGCAGCAAAAAATGCAGGTGGTGAGAGAGTTTAGGGAAGGAGATGGAGGCACGCAAGAAGAACCTGATGGTAGCTTCTTATTGGCGGTTGTTGAGATGGGACTAGGTATGGTAATAGGATGAAGGGAGGGTCATTATAGCAGGAACTGATAGGAACCAAGTTTAGGAGGGAGATGCTGAAACCAAGAGGAACCTACCTGATGGTAGAGTTGCCTCTTGGTTATGACAAGGGAATATGGATTACGGGAAGGTTAGGATGAATGGGAGGTTGGTGAGTGCAAAGAAAAGAGAAAATATATATATATATATATATATATATATATATATATATATATATATATATATATATATATATACATATATATATCACAAGATCTATAGTATCTAAAATTTTGCTATAGTATCTACAAGAAGAAAGAGGGATCTGCTAGGATTTTGTCTGACGGACAGAGAGAAATGATGGATGAGGAAGGAGAGGAGAGAGAGAGAGAGAGAGAGAGAGAGAGAGAGAGAGAGAGAGAGAGATAGAAGAGAGAGAGAGAGAGAAGAGAGAGAGAGAGATGGATAAAGAAGATAAGAACCATCACCGCTCAATCAATGAATTAAGGGAATTACCTATCCGACAGTAGGCAAGGGGAAGACAGATGAGAGAAGAGGGAAGGGGCGAAGGTGGGTTTCCTCGTGCATGAGTCTGCAGAGTAATCCAATGGGGAAAAAAGATCAGGGAGGATCGATGCTCGGTTAAAAGGATATTAGGTCTGGAATTATGGGATTTGACATCCCTGATTGCTTAATTAGTTTAATTTCTTAAGAGTTTAAGTGAGATTTTCAAAATTTTGGTCAAAATTAAAGCTAAGGCTCATTTAGTTTCAAATTAATTCTAAAATAAAATTATTTATAAAAATTATGTTTATTATTGAAAATAAATATCAAAAGTTTTCTTATTTTCATATGACTCGATCGCATTGAGATTTGTATGAAATCTTATTGAAATTAAACCCGCATAATATGAGTATTATTTCTAGGTAAATTTGATGTTCTGGATTGAATGACGTAATCCGTTTCATGATCGGGAGCCATTTGATTAAAGTTGACGTCAAATCGAGTCAATTTTTGTTCAAAAATATGCATCGTTTCTTCCGACTTCTTGAAATCCATATAGACTCTACTGAATTGAGTGTAGACAGTCTCATTTGATAGGTTTCAATATTTCAATGCTAATGACATGATCAATCTCATGAACAGATGTCATTCGAGCATTATCGCTCCCAACTTTGATATGTGTGTAGGCGCATCGATGGATTTCCTTCTTGATCGGTCGATCGTCGAATTATGCAATATGTATATTCTGATCAATTTCAGTTCAGTCATTGGTTCAAGAGGCGATTTCTAGCTAACCCAGGAACTCCTTCAAGTTGCTTCAACATCTTCATAGTCTTTTTAGAGACTACAATTTCCCATTCTTCAATCTGAACTGATTTTTCTTTCTTTTTTTCTTTAATGGATGATAGGAAGAGGACGTAATCATCTTTGTAGACTCTCTTTTTGGGTTGACTAGAACACTATCGAATAATGTAAATTCACCTCATCGATACTTCCTTTCTAGCCAATCTTTGAAGACATAACCATCTTCAATAGGATGGCTGATCACCCGATGATAAGGACAGAAATTTGGATTATTGACTTGATCAGATTCTTCAGGCCTTTTACTTACTGGTAATTATAGACCTATTTTGACTGCTTGTCAAAATAATTTAGCCAAACTGTCCCTTCCAAAGAAATATTTATTGTCATTGTTTCTTTAAGAGATGGATGCATTCACTCATCATCTCTTATTACTTATTTTGGATGCTCTCCATCACCTAAAAAAGTCTGTGGTTTATCATTGCCTCCAATACTAATTTTGGCTATGGATTAGGGTAAACAAGCTCTTTCCCTTATCCACATTACACATTAGCTGTTTTCCTTTATCTACATTATAGATTACTCATTTTTCACCACTTGAGTTATAGTGCATAAGTTTTATTTCTTCTTGAATCTGAAGGCTTATTTCTCTTTGATTTATCTGTATAAATTTTAGACTTAGGACAATTTAACTTCTCAAATTTGGCTATCATATCAAGCAAGTCATGGAATATTGTAATTGATTTCATACATAAAAATGGTGCCATTTTATAATCCATATTGCCCATTAATAATTGGATCACATGTTCTTCCTCTAATTGTTGTTCACATTTCATGCTTAGGTTATGCCAACAAGTTACGAATTTTGTCACTGACTCAACTTTTCTCTTTTTTAGCAAGACAAGGTCAGCAATCATTATCTTCTCGATTGCATTAGCAAACCTTTTCATAAACATTATGTCTAGCTCAGTGAAGATTTTGACCGAATCATTCGGTAGTTTTGCATACCACTCAAAGTAGTTGAGGTCAGGTTGCTGACAAACTGGCAAAAAAGTAGTGCATCATTCTCTCCTGTGTTATCATAAGTAGCCTTGAATTGGGTTAGATGTTGTTTTGGATTACCATGTCCACTAAAAATATTAAATTTTGGTACTAAGTAATATTTCGGGTATGACACTTGATCAAATTCAGCTAGGTAAGGGTGACCCTTACTCACCAGCTTTTCATTTTGCTTTGAAGCTATAACTGCCTTTATCTTTTCATTAATTGCTATTTCTAGTTTAGCAACTATTATTGTTCCTGGTGCACTAGCCACATTCTGAATTATAGGTTGAAGAGCTAGTTGATTAACTTCACTCCTCCCTTCAAGCATAGCATGTACTATAGGAGCTTGAGATATCAGAGCAACTGGTGGTATAGAAGTTATATTATTAGCAACCTATTGATTAGTAAATGAAATAGGTGCTACACTTGATGTGATATTCTTCTCCAAGATATTCATCATGATATTTATTTGAACCATCATGTCATTCATCTTGGTACCAAGCTATGAAATTTCCTTATCTTTGGCTTCCATTTAATGCTGCATTTGTCTTTGCTCTCTAGCTAGCGCCACTATATCAACAAGTACAAGCTCTTCTTCTTCCTCTACTTTTTTATTGTTCTCCTCCCTGTTCATCTTTAGGGGAAGATCTTAACTATCCTTCTCCTTATGCATTTGTAGGGACAGTTGTTGCTGGGGCTGAATAACGATGTTGATTGTAAAATCATGTACCAAGTTGATCATTTCCGTTCAACCATATAAATAGCTTCAACTCCCATGACTTCCTTCTCATTTTGATCTTCTTCTTCTTCCTCTTCAGTAGAGATTAAAAATTTATCTTCTACTCTCTTTTGTGATGACTGTCCTTCGTAAGCATCAAATTTAGATTCAAGCTCATTGGATTCATGTTGTTGATGATGTTGAGCAGAAAGTTCATTTATATGTCTCATTATATAAATGACTTCTACTTCTATTATGTCTTGTTCATCATCATCTTCTTGTACATGAATTTCTAACCGATGCTTCTAATGGATCTCTGGTTCATTGTAAGGAACATACATTTCTTCCATTTGGGGACTACGATCAGAGTCAACTTCCCTCAGCTGTGAATCCGATTGATGATGGGATCCCCAAGAGGACTCTCCAGAGTGTCGACCATCATATTTTTTTATCAGTGATATCCCTTCTTTTAGGTATCCATTTATGATGAGTTATTTTTGAGGTGGATTTTTGAATATGTGCATCAGATGTCACACCTCTTTCTTTCTTCATAATTTTATCACTAGGCCTTGGCCTCCACTGCTACCCTTTTGCCTGGACCTTTCGACATCGGATTCTTGGACACGCGGTCCAAGTGTCACACTCTGATGCTCTCCGCATGAAGCATACTTGGCTTGATGATTAGTTACCATAAGAGATGGCAACCTTCTTAGTGGAATCTTAATATCTTCGATCATCATAGGCCTCTAAAATTTTCTTTTCATTAAGCCTGTTTCCTTGCTTACTTTAAGAATGTTGTGTATTCTAGCAGACAGTGTTTTAGGTTGTCTCCTCTGCAGTGGTGGAGTTTGACATTGTTGAGCTCAGAAAGACTATTTCACCTCACCAGTAGAGCTATTCCTTTTTACCCATTTTAGATTATCAAAGTTGTTATAAGTAGGAATACTCGCTTCTGGTGGTAGTATTTCTTATCCATTGGGTTGTTTAAATGGGATTTGCTGAGCCCTCAGCTCAACATTTATTCTTCTTTCTTGCTTACTAGTTAACTTGCTTCCTAATGAGGAAGCCTAAAAATCATGACTTCTAGGTACAAATGTTTTAGTTGGCGAAGTAGTTGTACCATGAGGTATTAGAGATACAGTATGCCCAATGACGGTTCTCTTCATCACAAGGGCTTTCGATTGACCCAATCTTTTAAAAATTGAAGTTCTCTGTCAGCAGAACTCCTTAACAGTGGTTGGTTGTTGAATTGGTTGGCGAGCATGACAAGTGGGAGCTTCATAAAATTCAATCCTAGTACCACTGGGTACTTCAAGAGTTGAGGGAGTATCTACCAAATTGAATGGTAGCTTATATCTCAGTAATTATTATTTTTACTTTCAAAAATGCTCAGTATAGTAAAAAAATTAGTGTAATAAAATATATTTCACAAAATAATTCATATTGATATAGTCTCATACATTAGTACTTGGAATTTATCACACATTTAAATCACCATTTTTTGAATTTTCAAATATTTTATTGCTACTATAGCATGTATATGGATAGCCAAAGATGGAAAGAGAGACCTATCCCCAACAGAGTCGTTAAAAATCTATGGACTCCAAAAATTTGCTACCGACCTCTCACATTAAAGAGAGTATGATTTAAGTGTCGGTGTAATTTTTGGAAGGTAGATGGAATATTAGATAAGACACTACCCAAAGATTTCACCCTTATTTTGTGAGGACTTTAGATCTGGTTCCAGGTTTCCTATAAGCACAAGAACCTATAATTAATTACCCCTCTCAATGCTGAGAGAGAACTTTTGATTAATGCTAGTCATTAGATTGCTAAATGTGTAGCGTAGCAGCATATGGAGTTTCAGAATTAGAATTATGAAAATCATCCTCCTTTAGCTTAAAGCGGATGGTTGGGGGAATGATGACATGCCTGATTTAGATCCCATGGTTTTGTCATCTCGGGTATTTGTGGTCCCTAGTCTACTTAGTTAGAGGAGGTAGTCGACCCAACTTGACCGAAGGATCCTTATCAGTAGCCATGAGTTGCATCAAGTAATCCTTGTACACCAGGGGTGGTGTTTATCTAAGGAGACAATCTTAAGTCTACCTTAGCTAACAAAGGGCTTTTTTCCCTATCAGGTGTACCCTATGATTCACATCTCAAGGTATAGAGCCATTGGGGAGCATATGAGCTACAACCACACGATCAGAGGACTCTGGTCATAACTGCATTATATGTGGAGCCTATTGGCCAAACCACATAGATAGAGGACACAGACCATGCCTTATTGGTATGAAATTGATTGAGAGTAAATATAGAAATACATTTGAGGGGTGTTTATTTTCAGATTTATTGTGTGTGTGTATATATGAGGGGACACCACATAGATCTGAGGATGTACTTATTGAGGTGATCGGGTATGACATTAAAAAATAGTGTACTATCTTGAAAGATAGAAGTTACTACCCTACAATGAAACTAATCACCTAATAAGGATTCCTAAGGCATGATGGGACTTCAAATATATCAAAAAATTTTCTCCTACTTCACATGGAAAAGTAAAGCAGGGTTTATTTAAATTGGGTTCATTAAGTTCTGTATGGAGGCAAGCCTCCATAGTTAATTACATCTTAAAAAAGGTAAGTTCCTTTAAAATACTCTTGATTAAAGTAGGCGATTATTATCTCCAAGGAATTCAAAGATCGGACTATCAATAAATTAGTTGTATTTTAGAAAATAAAGTGGGATGGATCAAAAGGAGAGAGTTATTATTGCTACCAAAGGAGATAAGTGGGGATGCTCATGATACCAGGAAACCTAGTGAGCATCCCAAACTATCCTATGGTTGGGCTTTATATGTTTGAAATTAAGAGGATTTATTTATTTGATTTGGAATTTTATTAGAAATTTAGGACTTATAATTCCATAATACAAGATTATGAAAATGCTTAAGAGGTTAGGACTTATGCTTGTAGCTCGCAGAGGGAAATAATAACCTCAAATCCTAAATCTAGGGAGCTTTGGCGAGGGCCAAAGCATGACCTAAATCTAAGGAAAAAGTAGGTATCTGGTTTACCTCCACAAGAGAGAGTAAATCTCCTAACTGCTGAACTTATTACTACCTAGAGTGGCAGTTAACTAACTCCTCCTACGATTTAAAACCATGTAGGTAAGTCTTATGCTTTTGCAAGATGGCTAGATTATTTTTATTTAAAAAAGGAAACTAAGTACATAAACCCACTCCCATAAGAGACTAGAGCATGAGGCATATGAATAATGACTTAAATATAATGCAAAACTTTTATTAATTTTATTTTTATTTAGGACTCTTTATTTTGACACAGGTTATGGGATTTTGTATGCCTAAATGCATGAGAAATTAATTATGGGCAAAATCAAAAGGGAAAGAAGTGTTCTTTCATCATAGGCTCTCAAAGGTTAAGCCCATTATATCTGGCAAAGATAGAAGCCCTCTCTTAACAAGAGTGAAACAAGATGATTATGCATGATATTAAACATATAATCATCCAGCTAAGGGTTGCTAAATATTTTGTTATCTTGATTTAATGCCTAGGTTTTCTATGAGGTCATGAATTATTTTAAAAGGTTAGTTATGAGTTGTTAGTGGGATAGAAAATTTAATTTTATCCTAGGAGCCTAATCGCATCCAGGCCACACAACCATCAATAATCATAAATAAACTATGAAAAGGCATGCTTTTTCTAATGCATAAGCTAAACAAAACATCAAATAATTTTATAAAGCTATCGTAAAAGAATAAAGGTCGATGTGGTTGGGTACCACCGTGTACAACCTGAAAAGAAATGTGGGTAGCAGAGCTCTACCCTTATACATCTTGAATTACAAGAAAGTAGTTATAATTACAAATGATGAATATGATTCATTGTTCATTTCTTCATTTGAATTTAATTTGCTCATCTTTCTTCCTTTTGGCTTGATTTGAATGTGGTTAAAGGCATCAGATGAATAACTTGGTCTTATAACTAATGCTCATCCTAATCCTAATGCAAAATTACATTAAAAGATGAAAAGTAAATCTAGCTACACCTACAAAACAAATATTAGCTAAACACACCATAAAATCCAAGTAATTATATCCTAACTTGGGTTATGCTTAGGGGCTAAGTAACCTAAACAATAAAAAGTATTTATATTTTTATTACAACGGCCCCTTAAGCACAACCCTCTATAAAAAAAATATGATTAGGCTAATATTGGCCAAACATCCGGACTACGCACATGCACCCTAACATTTAGTATAAAATAATACATCACAAAATAAACATACATCAAACCATACACTGCCCTAACATATAGCTAGAAATGGTGACTTAGTCTAATGTGTGTGAATTAAACCTTATGTGGTATGTCCTAACTAGGCTTTAGAATTATAATTTGCTAAGTGTGAGGGGTTTAATTTATAAAGGGTTGATTTCTCTTTAAGTTGTTTAGTTAATTTGCAAGTTTTAATTAATATTTTCTTTTATTTCATATAGCCTATAGTTAACAACTAAGTGTTATAAAGAGGGGAAAGAGAGGGAATCTCTCTTTCATCTCTACCCTAAGTCACTTCTAAACCAAGTTAATTAATTAAATTTTTTTGGTGAATGGCTTATTATATGTTTTGATTAGACCTAAGTTTAGGCTTAGTTTAAATAAACTCATTCAATAAGAAAGACATCTTAAGATTAATTAGGATGAATTACTATCACATACATATATTTATTCATTTCTTTCCATCATGTATATCATGCATATGAATAAATCATAAACATATCTATACATGCAATTTAGATTTCTAGCATACTTGAATGATAAATGCAAGGAAGTGTATTTAAAATTTAAATATTTCATTTAATTAAATTATGAATGCATGTCTTTTTAATAGAAAAGAGGGATTTTTCATCCATTAGAAAAATACACATCCACATGTATAGAAGTTCTAAGTGAGTATGACACCATTATTTTCTACATCAGAGGGCATAAGGTACAAGACCTACTTAGGGCTACTTAAAGCCTCACAGCCCCAGGGTATCCAAACGAATATACCACTTTTCTTAGATACCTTTTGATGTTTAAGAAACTATAAGGATAGGAAAAACTCATGCAAAAGTTGTGGTTGATTTATTTAATTTATGATTCTCATTCATTGGCCACATCATACTTACATAAGTATAAGAGTTTTAAGTGAGTATGTCGCAATTGTTTTCTTCATTAGGGGTGTAAGATACAAGACCTACTTAGGGCTACTTAAATCCTCATAGCCCTGGGATGTCAGACTAATATACCACTTTTCTTAGATACATATGAATGTGCAAAAGAAACCACGTGAATAAGAAGTCACACAAGAAGTTATATTTGATTTGATTATATTTATATATATATGAAACTCTTCCTAATTCTTAACATAGAGATGCATAGGAATAGATTTAGGCAAATGTTGAGTTCTTTTTAAATGAACTATACATTTGTGAATCCTATGTGAATCTATTTGCATATCCTATATTACCAACACATGAAAACTTATAGATATTTATAATTAGCATCACTCCATATGTTATAATTGATTCATACACTTTTGAAAATAACTTTTGGTTTAGTAATGATAATAGCCACACCTATTTAATTTAGATCAACACATGCAATTAGACATAAAGGAAACCATTTCATTAAATTAATTTTAAAAGAAATGAATGCATGATTACACATGGAAATCAACATTTAGTATGATAGGGAAAGAAATAAAGGAACATGCGCATATGATCTCATTCATTCCAATTAATTCCTAAGGACAATCATACTAAATAAAGTCACTTAAATTAAGACAAAGTTCTTTAATATCATTTTTAATTTTAAGTTTGATTTGTATTAAGGAATTTGAATGAAGTTTGCTGGTCCTAATCCCATTCCCCATGTGTAAGTAAATTTTGGTTTAATGAAGAAGTGATTAAGTTGATTTTATGTTTTAATTAGGTTAGGGTATGAATTAAGTGGATTAATTAACCCTTACCTACATCACCTTAAGTTAATTAACTAATTAATAATGAGCCAATATGATATGCAACCACATGGAAAGTAAATTTACAATGCTCCTAAGAAATGAAAGGGGCCTAATGCAATTGGCTCATGATTAGTAGTTAATTAAACTTAAGGGATCTCACTTAATTACTTTTATGGTTTTCTCACATGTGGACTAACCATAATTTCATCATCTCTCACTTTAGGTTATTGAACACCCAAAGAGCTACCCATAATTAGATTAGAGGATTCAATTTAATTGAATTAATTAAGTCATTAATTGACAAATTAAACTTTAATTAACCTTAACCAATCAAAGTGAGATGGGCTTAGAGAAAGAGATAAATAAAGGAGTTTGAGTCTTAATTGCTAAATCCTCTCAATTAATTAATTAAGGTTCAAGTATGATATGGATTTTTGATCAATCTTGTTAATTAATTAATTAATTAAGGGATTAGAAAAGATTTAAAGAAAAGATAGGGAGAGGGAGTCCCAATCCATTTCCCTAGACTTCATCACCATTAACAGAGGTTAATAGGCTTAATTGATTGATTAATTTAATGTTCATTTGCTTAATTATCACTAATTACATTAAGAAAGTGATTAAGACTTAATCCATTAGTTTACCTAATTAAGCAAAAAATAAAATCCCAGAAAACTAGGGGATGTAGAGGTCATCCCCCTAATACACACAGAAAGTTTGAGAATAATTGGATGGTTAATTAGGGAGTAATTAGGCTAATTATATTTCCAATTAAACCTTACTTAAGCCAAATCCACTATTCAAAATTATTTAATGATAATTTTCTTGAATTTTACTTTGAAATATCTTTAAAATTGAGCCTAATTTTGTATTTTTTGGATTTTGCTATAATTTGTTATGAATTTAGGAAGTTTTTGGATTAAAAATAGATTAATTAGCTCTAGTTAGAGCCTTAATCCCCTCGAGCCACGTGGCAGCTAACGCAGCTCGCTTTCTATGTGGTGTGATAGGATTCGCTATTTAAGTTGTCACATCAAAGTGATGACTCTGATGGCGGCGCATATGATATCTTCGTGGACTATCCAATCTAAGATCGGACAACCACGAACAAACCCGCAGTTTTGAAGGACTAATCAAGGGCTCTAAGCATGGTTCGATAAGGACCGTCCATTCCAATGAGCTCGGATGGAGATGAAAATGATCCCACACCTTCGGGGAAGCACAACAATCAAATCCAATAGTGGAAATCACATGACATGAAAATTTCTTTTCCAAAAGACCAAGCTATTTATTTCAAGATCCATTTTGATGACATACCTCACCAGAGCTTGTGATCAGTGGTTTTAACGATTGAGGAAGCTTCATTTGGTAGAAATAAAGCCCTGTTGAGCCACACGAGCTTTGATTTATTGTGGTTTGCTCATAAGACCAAAGCACTAGACGTAGGTGGTCGGTTTTGATTGAACTCTACCCTCCAGCCACCGAGATTCTTGGGAAATGATTCATTCTTGGTCGTTTAGCTCCAAGAATGAGTGTTCAAAGTTAATTGCACTTTGGTAGAGATTTGAGTAAATAGGAAATGAAGGTGGCCTCCCCTTTTTTGATTTTACTTAAAACCAAGAATGAGGATTTTGGAGAGCTTGGGAATGCTTGGAAATGGCTTTAGGAACTCTCTCCTTGGTTGGTAGGGTTCAATTGAATGTTAGTATGTGAGTTTGAGTGAGAATGAGGGGGTATATCCCCTCATTCCTTGGATCAAACGGCCACAACTTGCTTGACTTCTCCTTGATCATTTTTCCATTTCAAAGGGTAATGAGGTCCTTGGGTGGATGATGTGGCTTAGTTTGGTTGGGTGAGGGTGAGGAGGTGGATTCCAAGGAAGGAAGTGCTTGTCCTTGGTGGATTGAAAAGCTCCAATGGGGATGGGGAGGTGATTTCAGCTCCCCATGGATCATGGCCAACCCAACCGCTTTTGGGTTAGGTCAGCCGTAGTCCTAAGTGCCTAGGTGGACCTATGATTGGGTGCCAAGTGTCCATGGGGAGAGAATGACTCAATGTGCATGTATCTTATCTCATGGGATGCTCTAAACCCAAGGGTAAAATGATCATTTGGATATGGGTTCGATTTGGGCAGATTTGAAATGGGTTAAAAGAGGGTTGGCCCAAATTTCAAGTGGTTTGGAGTTTGTTTGATTTGATTTGGCTCAACTTGACCTATTTAGGTTAAATTGGATTAGGTTGGGTCAAGTTGACCAATTGGTCAAATTGGGTCAAACCAAGGGTTGGGTCAAGTTCACATGACCAATTGGAGTGTGTTGGTGTCATTGGTTTGATTCAAATTGCTTTGATTTATATTGCTTTGGATTTGACTATGGTTCATTTGGGTTCATATAGGTCAAATGGGTCAAGTTGACCAATTTGATAAATTTGACCAAATTGGGTTAGGTTAGGTGTTGAATCAAGTTCAGTTGGATAATTAAAAATGATTGTAGGTTTGGTTTGGTTCAATTTGGAATTAAATAGATTTTGGCTAATTTGACCCTTTAGGTCAATTTGGGCTAAGTTGGGTGAAGTTGACCAATTGGTCAACTTGGGCTTGATTATGGCTTTAGTCAAGTTCAATAATCAATTTGGAAATGAACTTGAGCCATTTATTGTAATCAATTTGATCAAATCATGATTTGACCCATTTTAGCTTAGGAATTTAGTCTTGGGTCACATGATAGGCTTGGTTCGGCTCAAGTGAGGTTTGATCATGTTTAATCGTTGATTATGAATGGGTTTGAATCAAATATTTCAATCAATTTGGCCTATGGTAGATTTTGGCTAGTTTGGGTTTCATTTGGTCTAAATATTGACTTTGTCAAAGGCTAGGTTCGACTTGGTTTGATCCAATTTAAGGCAATTGATCACCCTAGGGTGATTGTTGGTTATGTTGTGAGGTTTGGATGGGCTTAGTTCAATCTAATTTGGGTTGGATTAGAACTTGGCTCAAAAAGGTTTTTTAGGCCACTTTGGGTCAAGTGAGCCTAAATGGGTCAATTAGCTTGATCAACTTGATTCAAGTTTAGTTGAACTTACACATGAACCTAGGATTGAAATATAAATCCAATTGCAATTGGTTTGAAGCCAAATGGGTTATGGTTCGTATGACAATTCCAAGCCAAAAGGGTCAACATGGACTTGACTTGGGTTTGGTTTGGAAATTGTGGTTCATGTTTATATTTGAGTCAATGATTGAATTATAAAGAAATCCATGAGTTTTGAATTGATATGGGCATCATTTAGCCAAGTTCAAGAATTTGGCTAAAAGGGTTGTTGACCTCATTTTTAGAATGAGTTCTCAACCCCTCCATCTTAGACATAGGACTCCTCTTAGATTTTAAGAGATACTTAGTCCTAAGACACATCTAGTGATTAGGTGGACACACAACCTAGCCCTAGAAGACTTAGAAGGGTTAGCCATAGAAATAGGTCATGCCTTAGGGGTGTTAGCAAACTTTGACTACCCTTAGCTTGAACCATTCCTCACCTTCCTTATTTCAAGTCAAGCCCAAATCAATCCTAATTGATTTTCCCAAACTCCAAATCAATCTTATTTGATTTTCTCCAAACTCAAATCAATATCACATGATTGAATTCCATGATTGAAACCCATGATTGAAATTCCAAGTTCAAAATCCTTCTTAAGTCCTTAATCCTCCTTCATGGACTTAGCCAAAATCATCTTCAAATCAATTCAAACTCATAAAATTTTCTCACAACTCATTTATATTCTCATTTATATTCACATATATAAATGAAATATAAAACAACCAAAAGCAACTCCAAAATTCAAGTTCAAATTCAATCAAAATCCAACCTTAGCCTTTCAAGTCAAAATCTTGAACTTAGCCAAATCAATTTAAAATCAAGCCAAACTCTTGATTTTCCTTCATGATTCAATCAATCCTTCAATCATGAATCCAAATATAAATACAAACTTCAATCACTTAACCAAAACCCAAATCAAAAATCAAACCCAAATCCATTCATGTTCTTCCTTTGAATATGAAATTATCAAATGAACCAAAACCCATTTGACTTCAAACTACTTGCAAATGGATTTATATTTCAATCATAAGTCCATAAACAAGTTCAATCAAACTCAAATCAAGCTTTGACCAAGCCATTTGACCTACTTAGGCTCACTTGACCCAAAGTCACCTAAAGTTCCCTTATGAGCCAAATTCTAATCCTAACCAAATTGGATTGAATCAAACTCACCTAAACCTCTCATCATGATCAACAATCATCATGAGATGATCAATCACTCAAATTGGGTTAAACCAAGTCAAACTTAAGGGTTGGCTAAGTGTTGAAATCCAACATAGCCAAAATCCACCATAGGCCAAATTGATTGAAACCATTGATCAAAACTCATTCATGATCAATGTTTGAACTTGAGAAAGTCAAAATTTGAACCTAGTGGCCACTTGACTTATTGACCCAACTTGACCTAAAAAAGTCAAAATATGTCAAAACTTGATCAAATCCAAATTGATTAAAACCAATGGGTCAAATTCATTTCAAATCACTTGTTGAACTTGACCAAAGCCTCAGTTGGCCAACTAGAGCTAACCTAGCCCAATTGACCTTGAACCTAATTTAACCTAAAGGGTCATATTGTGCCAAATTCAAAATTAACTCAAATTGATTGGAAATAAAGATACCAATCCACTTCATATGACTAACCTAACCTAAACCTACCCATGACCTAGCTTAAATATGTCAAATGGGCCAAACTAGTCAACTTGACCCATTTGACCTAAATGAAATCATATGAACCAAATTCAAACCTAAACCAAATTGAATCAAACTAAAGCAACCAAAAAATTTCAAATGGTCATATGAACTTGACCCAACCCTTGGTTTTGAATTTGACCAATTGGTCAACTTGACCCAAGTTGACCTATTTTGACCTAAATGGGTCAACATGAGCCAAACCATACCAAATGAACTCCAAATCCAATGAAACTTGGCCAAACCTATTTTCTCAACATACCAAACATACCCAAATTCAAAAATCATCCAAATGAACATTTTACCCCTAGGCCATAGAATTTTGTCCAATTCCACTTGTAATTTATCAAATTCTCTTCATACCTACTTGATATTCTTCTAATAGATCAAGTGATCACTAGGGAGGGTTGTGCACCCAACCCAATGGGTTTGGGTCAGCTCAACTTGACCCATGGCTAAACTAACCATGCACATGGAAATGATCTTATGGAAATCTTCCTTACACTCAAATGGAGCACATGGGGAGTTCACCATTCCACTCCCTAGCCTAAAATGAACTCAAGGATAGCTCAAATAGCTCAAACAACCCACTAAATTAGAGCAATTGATCCAAAATGGCAAGCTTATGCGTGACCATCTGATTGCCAAAGGTGGAGATATACTCCCCTTAATTCATTTGAATCTACATAGAGCTATAGTCGATTGAGGGAGAGGGAGTCATAGGAGCCATTTGCAAGTGTTCCTAAGCTTCCTAGAGGGAGATTCAATTTCCAACTTCTCGATTTTCCTTAAGTAAAAATAGGGGAGCTTGATTGAATTTCCAACTTTATCCACACTCAAACTCCACTCAATTCCTTCTTCAAGCTTCACTAGAGGACCAAGTCGAGTGCACCCATATTCTTTCCCAAGCTCCAAAGGCAGGAGGAGTGCCCTAGACCAAAGCGAGCTCAAGTGCAGGGGGGGGGATCCTCCATAGAGCCATCCACTCAACCTCAAGAGCTCAAACTTTCAGCAAAGATTCATCTCAACTAGATGAAGCTTCTCCAAGGGATTCGAGCGCCGGTGATCACCTCCGGCAAAGTTAGCCATTTTCCAAGCATTAAACTCAATGTGGTGTGGACCTTTGTGAAAGAAATTTTAATCTCATGGAATTTTGATCGTTAGATGTGCTTGCCATTAGGTTTAGATGGTGTGGGTTGATTTTCAATCCAATCCAAGCATGATCGAGCTTGGATCTTCTCTTTGAAAGTGGACGGTCCCCATTTTCACAAGGAAGAATAGAGATGGATCTTTAGCCATCCATTAGCGCTTTTTGGATGGACAACCGAGATTAAAATGCGTAATATCCATGATTTATCCCCTTTGATCCGCTTTAATCTCGATCGTCGGATCCTTGATCGGCAGGAGAAAGCATGTAGCGTCGTGCCACGCGATGCTATGATGTAATGTTTTAAATATCCAATTAGAGCTTTGTAGCGCGTATTGCACGTGTGGATTAAGATTAAGGATTTAATTAGATTTAAATACTTATAATCTAATCTAAAATTCATATCTCAACATCAAAAAAAAATCAAACAAATATAAAATAAATTGAAAGATAATTGAACATAGAATATTCTAAAATTAATTTTGATTGATTTTGAATAGTTCTTTTCTAAATTTGGGTTTTATTAGGAATGTTAATTTGCTAATTACTTCCTGAATTAATTTAGTGATTAATATAAAACTTCTTGGGTGTAATTAGAGGGATGACTTCTATCTCTTCTAATTTTCTTGGGATTTATTGGTGGCTTAATTAGGGAATTTTCTAGTTCATTCCTTAATTACTCCCTTAATGTGAAGATTAATTAAGGTTGTAATTAGTGGTTTAACCTCTGATTGAGTTGATTAAGGTCTGTCTAAATGAATGGGAGGTTTAGGGAATAATTTTAAGGCATTTCCCCTATGCTATTCCTTAACCCCCTTTTTCTTCCTTAATTAAGGGTTAATTCACTAATTACCCCCTTAATTAATTTCACAAAATTCTAAAACTTTTTAAAACTCAATTAATTCTTCTTGGGTAGATGCTTAGATGTTCAAGAGCCTAAGTACAATTAAGAAAATCAAAATTCAACTCATATGTGTGAGGGGTGTTTTGAAATTACTTAAGTTAAATGCTTAGTTTAATTAATCATTAATCATGAGCCAAATTGCATTAGGCCCTTTTCTTCTTAGGTGCATTACAAATTTAAATTCCTTGTGTAGTTTTATGTCATCTCATTAGCTCATAATTATTTGATTAACTATGATAAGGTGGTGTAGGTAAGGGGTAATTAACATGCTTAATTAATACCTTAACCTAATCAAAATATAAAAAAGAATATAATTATCTAAAAATTGAACAAAAATATCAAACACATGTGGAAATGGGTTAGGAACAACAAAATCACCTCACATTTTTCAAATTAAATCAAATTCAAAATCAAACAAAAATCACATTAAAATAATTTGGTTTGCTTTAAGTTTTCCTATTTCATAAGATTTTCTTTAGGAATTAATTAAGGTGAATGTGTTTACATGCTTTCATTATTTTAGTTCTTTCCCAACATGCTAAATGTGTGTGCCATATGATTTTATACATTCCATGCTTTTTAAAAATCAAATTAAAAATAAAATGTTTCTTTTATGTCAAACTTGCTTATTTTGGCTTAAGTTAGAAATATGAATGGATATTATCACTACTAAATCCAAATTATTTTCAAAATATATGAATTAGTTACCTAAAATTGAAAGTGTGCTACTTATACTTTATTTATAAGTTTGTATGTGAATATAAAAATGTATCATATGTTTGCCTCCTTTCTTTCCTCTTAACATGGATTTGGATAAGATGTGCAAAGTGTATAATTCTTTTAAAAGAATATAACACTTGTTTAAAATATACTCTTATCCTCTCCCATGTCATAATATAAGAAGGATCCTTACATTTACACATGTAGATTGCATAAGTAAATCCAAAAATATAAAATACAAAGTTTTGCATTCTTTTTATTTATTTATTTCTTTTATACATATGCTTGTATTTAAGGAAAATGGTATATTAGTTTGGACAACCTTGGGATTGTGAGGCTTTAAGTATCCCTAAGTAGGTCTTGTACCTTACACCCCTAGTGCTAACAATGGCACCGTATTCACTTATGCCTTTCATACATTCATGTGTGCATGAGAAAATTGGATAAGAAACCCCTTTTCTACTTAATGAAAATCATGCATCATAAGCATTCAAATTTTCTTAAGTAACTCATTTAGCATTCATCATAAATTATGCTAAACACTTCCATTTGTATGTATAGATATGCCTAAGATTCATTCATATGCATGTTATACATGTTGGGAAAGAAATGAAGTGATGTGTGTTTTGTGAATTTAGTTCACTTTATTTAATCTTAAAATGTCATTCTTTTTGAATAAGTTTGTTTGGAGTTGATCTAAACTTAGGATTAATTAAAACACACAATAAAACATTCACTAAATAAAACTAAAATATGAATCCACTTTAGAAATTATTTAAGTTAGGGAAGGAAAGAAAAGTTTTCTTCTCTTTTTCTCTCTTTACAACTTAGTAATTAATTGTAGGATTCACTTGAACCCAATCAAAACATAAAATAAAATCAACCCAAAATAACTAAACCACTTAAATGAAATCCTCCTCTAAGTTGAACATCTTCATACCAACTTTAACTTAAAGCCTTAGCTAAGCATACCACACTAACCTTAAAAGCACACACATTAGGCTACGTCACCACTTCTAGCTTTAAGTCAGTGTATGGTTTGGTGTTTACTTTTATTTTATGATGTAATATTTTAGTCTAGATGTTAGGGTGTATGCTCGTAGACTAAATGGTAGGGCGCTCTTAGTCTAACCATTATCTTCTGCAGGGGATTGTGCTTAAGGGCACTATAATAAATAAAAATATAACTACTTTTGTTATGTAGGTGCTTATACCCCTAAGCATAATCCATTAGGCCAGGTGGGCTTAGTCACCCATGTGTAGGGTGTTAAGTCTAATATTCATGCTTGGGATTTATGTAGTTTGTTTTAGCTAACCTCTATTTTGCAGGTGTTAGTTAGATTTCCATTCTTTTCCTTCTTCATGTAATTTTGTAATTATGATTTTGGAATGATTATTATGGGGTATTAGGATAAGCATTGGTCATAAGATCTCATCTTATGTATCATGTGAAGCCTTTGGAGTATCCACTTTTCAACCATCCAAAAGAAAGAAAAGAAGAAAGAAGAAATAAAGCTTGAAGACCCCCATAACATGAATTTCCTTGCTTAATTGTAATTTAATTCATTTGTAATCCGGGTTGTATAAGGGTAGAGCTCAGCTACCCAATTTATTTTCGGGTTTGTGCGGTGGTGCCCGACCATAAATGGCCTTTTATTCTTTTACGTTAGCTTTAATTGAATCTTTGTTTAGCTTGTATTAAGATGACATATTTTTCATAGTTTCTTCTTTGCTTTATGTATGGCCTGGATGTGGATTAGGCTCTTAAGGAAAAATAATTCTACCAAATGTAGCAATTTAAAATTAAAAATAAAGAATTCATAACCTCACTTAAACCTTAAGCTAAAAATAAAGATAAAAGAATTAGCAACCCCTTAGCTAGATGAGTATTTCTTTTATAACATCATGCATAAATGCATATTGTTTTCACTCTTGATTGGAGGGCTTCCACCTTTGCCAGAGAAACTTGGTTTGAACTTTGAGAGCCATAGTGAAAACACACCTTCTCCCTTCTTAATTTTGGCCAATAATCTCATTTCTCATGCATTAAGCATATGGATCCTATTAGCCTGAGTCAAAATGATTGTCCAAAAATGAAAATAAAATGTAATATGATTTGTATTAGATTTAGGTCATTTGAAGCATGCCCTTTACATGATCTAGTTTCTTTAGGAAGTCAGTTTAAAGACTTAGTCTCTTTCTAAATAAATAATGACCTAGCTATCTTGCATAAAGCATAAGACTTGCCAATATGAATTTAAAATCGTAGGAGGGAGTTAGTTGGTGGCCACCCCCAAGTGGTTGTAAGTCTAAGCAGTCAGGTGGTTTGTTCTCTCTTATGGAGGCAAACTAAATACCCATTTTATTCTTAGATTTAGGTTGTGCTTTGGCCCTCGCTATAGCTCCCTAGATTTAGGTTCTGAGGTTGCTTCTCCCCTTTGTGTGCCATAAGCATAAATCCTCGCCTCCTAGGCATTTCCATAATATTGTGTTGTCGAATCATAAGCTCTAAATTTATAATGAAAAATTCAACTCAAACAAACTAAATCAATTTCAAAATGTTAAAGCTCAATCGTAGGATAGTTTGAGATGCTCGCTAGGTTTCCTGGCATCATGAGCATCTCCTATTTTTCTTCATTTGACATCGATAATAACTCTCTTTGATCAATCACATTTGATCTTCTGAAACAAAATTGATTTGATAGTCCTAACCTATTGAAATCTTTGGAGACAATGATCATTTACCTTAATCGAGAGTATTCATAAGGAATTTCATTCCTTAGGATATAATTACCTATGCCCAGAGAAACTTAACAAACCCGATTTAAAATAAACCCTACTTTCATGTAAAGTAGGAAAAATCATTAGTACATGCACCCATTGTCCTTAGGAGTCCTTGTTGAGGTGATTAGATCCATTATAGGGTGATGACTTCTATCTTTAAGATAGTACACCTCTCTTCAATGTCATACCCGATCACCCTCAATAAGAACATATGCAGATCTACAAGATGTCAAAATTACATAAAAAGAATAGAAGTATATTTCTATCTTCATTTTATCCCGCATAGAGTGAAGATGAAATTTCACTGCAAGGGCTGAAATTAGAATTCGATTTGATTTGGGTTTCAATCATTTGGATTTGATTTTGGAATTGATTTATGATTTAGAATTTAATTTGGGATTGAATTTGATAATTGAAAAAATCAATTGAATTGGGATTGATTTGAATTTGGTTAAGGCTAAGTTCATAAGATAAAATCAAAAGGCTTGAAGGGATTTGGAGTTTGAATTTAATCATGTGTTTTAATCATTTGATTTTGGAATTTGGATTTGAATTTGAGATTTGATTTGGAAGAAGGAAGCAAATATTTGGTTTGGGCTATAGGGTAGGCAAGTCCTCCTAAATCCTTAAGGCATAACCTATTCCTATGGCTAACTCGTCTAAGTCTCTAAGGTTAGATTAGGTGTTCACCTAAGCACTAGAAGTGTCTTAAGACTAAAGAACTCTTAGTGTCTACAAGAGTCCTAGTTCTAACTCTAGAAGTGAGGTCAACAAAGGGCGCCCAATAGGTGTGGTGTGACTAACAAGGCACACCACTTGTATTGGTGTTGATCGAGATGATTAATAATGTCCAAATGATCATAAACACTAACAAAAATGATCTACACTTAAACCCGAGATGTAGAAGGAATCAAGATCTTAGTGCAATGCAACTCCACTCATGCTAAGGACATAAGGGAGGAAGAAGGGATCCACTGAAAGATCAAGCATGTGAACATTCCACTAGAGAAGCAGTTAGTTATCCACTAGGGATATGAGGTTTGAATTTGGATGCAAGATATGATTTTGGTAGAGTATTCATTGGAGATTAGAATGTATAACTCACTAGGGATAGATGCGAGAAACTTCCACTAGGGAAGTAGGTTCAGGTTATCCACTAGGGATAAGGATTTGATGAGATTTCTTTAGAGGGTGCACTCACTGGGAATGTAAGTTTGAATTGGATTTAATTGACTCCACTAGGGAGGTTAGGATGATTGATGTCTTGCTAGGGAGAAGTTGGTTGATTGTTTATTTTAAGTTTACATTTTGAGATGGACCCTGTTAGTATGTGATGGACTACACTGAGAAGGGGCTATGTCGGCCTTGGCTTATCTCAGATTTACCAATCTTAAGGGGTAGTCCATCACCCACATAGTAGAACTATCCAACCTAAGGGGTTTCCTTTCAGTGTACAATGACTGTGCTAGGGAGAAGGTGTAGCAAACTTACATCTCTAAAAGCAAGGGACAACTGCTGGGGTGATCTGTTGGATGCAATAAATTAAACTAGACCTAAGGAAACTACTGAATGAATACTGCTAGGTGACTTATATCAGCTCAAATGTAGTCAGAATAATGTCATTTGATGAATTGCATTTATTTTAATTTGATGGATCCTCTCAGTGTATGATGGATCCACTCAGAAGGGGATAATATCAGCCTAAAATTGTTTTAGATTTACAAATCCAAAGGGATTGTCTACTGGCCAAAGGGTAGAGCTAACCAACCTAAGGGTGCCTTTCGGTGTGCAATGGTCAAGTTAGGAAGAAAGCAATAGGACTCACATCCTCATACACAAGGAACCACTGGGGTGATCGATTGCTTGTGCAATAAATCAAACATGACCTAAGGCTATCCACCAGTTTACGACAGTTGTGCTGGAAAGAATGCATAATAAACTTATATCTTTCAAAGCAAAGACGACCTCCGGGGTAACTCGTTAGTGGCACAACAAAGTTGACCTGGGGTGACTAAGAGTGTTGACCGAGGACTTATCTCTCAAAGTAGTCAATTCAATAGGAAGTTTTGGACATTGCCTAAAAGGATGCTGGGAAAAAGGGACCACTAGGGGCTTGAATTCCTAATCCACAAGCAAAGATATATTTTATTTATTTTATGTTTGCATGGACATTGTTAGTTTTTGAGGGACCACACTGAGAAGGAACTTATATCAGCCTAGTTCTATCTCAGACTTACTGGACCAAGGGAGAATCTGCATATCTGCAAGACAAATTTTACAACCATAGGGTGACTACTGGGAAAGGGGAACTGTCCAATCTAAGAGTAATTGTGGTATTTTCTAAATGGGATTGATAAGGATGTGATATAAATAGAGTGCCCACAGGGGAGGTGCCTTTAGGGGCGTTATCCAAAACCATGTAAAAGAAAGCCTATAGGTATATAATGGCCAACTCAAGAAGAAAGCAAGAGGACTCACATCTGCCAAGAGTGGTGTATCCACCGGGTAGGTTGCCGTCAGCATGGAGATAACCAACCAACCTAAGGTGCCTGTCGATGTGCGACAATTAGCCTGGAGAAAAGGCGTGTAGACTTACATCTCTCTAAAGCGAAACTGATCACCAGGATAGTCTATCTTCAACTTGATAGGGGCTATTCGACTTAGGCTGACTATTAAGCGAGGAGTTCTGCATAAGGACTAAACCTATGCATAAAGTAGTCAGGAGGAAAGGAGCCATTGGGGGACTTATCCTAAACCTCAAATATACTCAACCTAGTCAGTGCATGATGGCTAGTTCAAGAAGAAAGTGTGTAAGCTTACATCTTGTTAAATGAAGTCAACATGGGGTAGCTTACCGGGTGCACATTAAGGCCTACCAAACTAAAAAAGCACTTGTTGGTTTACAATGATCAAGTCAGGAAGAAAGCATGAGGACGCACATCCGCTAGACAAGTGACCACTGGGGTGACACACTAACAATGTAGCATATCATCCTGACCTAGAGTAGCTAATGATTGAGTGCAACGGGGGCTTGCTCCCACATCAAAATAGCTCAAGATAAAAGGTATGTGTTCGTTTGTGTTATGAAAGAGAGAATAGGATGCTGCTTGGGTTCTCTTACACCTACCCTAAACACGTGGTGTCACAGGGAAAATTGTGACTCCACCAAGAAAGGATGCTGCTTGGGTTCTCTTACACTTAACTTAGTTGTACTAGTCAAAATATGATGCCTCTTGGGTTCTCTTTCACCTAACCTAATAACATTGGAGGATCGTTTGTAGTTTGTGTTTGTGTTGTGGAGGGATAGAATGCTCGGGTTCTCTTACACCTACCCTAAACAAGTCATGGCGGATTCACAAGCAAAAGATATTTCTAACACATAAGAGATGGAACTTGGTATGAAGAGGAAGTTTATTGATGATTATTTTTCAAACAAGATTTATGGATATAATTTTTTAAGTAGAGCTCATTGATTGGAAGCATCGGCTGCCCTCCCTTACAATTTATAAGTTGATAAGATCCTCTTTGGTAGGCTTTCATTATGGCAAAAGGGCCTTCCCAAGTGGGTTCAAACTTACCTCCCATCTTTTGATGGGAAACAATTAGTCTCCTTAGAACTAAAATAAGCTCTCCTACTTGAAAAGACCCAGGATGGACCAACTTGTTGTGAGCTTGAATCATTTTTGCTTTATACAACTTGAGGTTCTGCCATGCCAGGAGACATCTCTCCTCCAAATCTTCGAGCTCTTCCAACAACAACTTGGCATTCTGCTCCATTGTGATCTTACTACCCATGGCCATCCTTAATGAGGGGAGTTGGACTTCTAATGGCAGAACGGCTTCAGACCTATACACTAAGGAGAAAGGGGTATATTGAGTTGGAGTTTTGTATGTGGTGCGGTAAGCCCACAAGGCTTTAACTAAGTGCTTATTTCATTGTCACTTGTTATCGTCGAGTGTCTTCTTCAGTATTTGGATAAGAGTCTTATTGAATGTTTATGCTAGACCATTTTCCCTCAGATAATAGATGGGAGTATATCTCCATCTATGCTATGTCTCTGGACAAAGGTATTGATTTTAGTGCTCTTGAATGCAGTACCATTATCGAATATAATTCATCGAGGAACCCCGAACTTATATACAATATGATTCCTGAAAAATTGGAGCACATGCTGAGTTGTGACCTCTCTGAGTGGGATTGCCTCCGCCCACTTTGAAAAATAGTCAGAGGCAGCTAAAATAAATCGGTGACCATTGGAAGAAGGAGGATAAATCAAACTCACTATGTCGGTACCCCAACACTCAAATGGCCATGAGGCTAATGTAGGATGTAGAATGTTAAGAGATTGATGTAGGACCACACCCTGTACCTAACATTGGTGGAATCTCCTAGCTACGTCCATGTAGTCTGTGATCAGCAAAGGCCAGTAGTATCCTAGTCTCTTGATCTTGGCTTTCATCTTTAGACTAGATTGATGCACTCTACATAATCCTGAGTGTACCTCGATTATGATCTTACATGCTTCGTGTTTGTCCAAACATAAACACATATAATCGATGGAATGCCGGTATAGGTGTCATCTAAAGGGATCTCTGCTTCACCTAGTGTGCTCGTGATTTCTCTTAAGGTAGTTTGCCTATATTTAGATAATCCATGAATGGTTATTCTAATCCGACTCCTCATTCTTTTTGGCAATGGCAACCTCCCCTTCAAGAGAGAATCTTTCGATGAGTTCAGTGTCAACAAGGGATAAGACTAATCTATTTTGGATCCTTATTGGAATGGGCTCATCTTTCGGACATGCCAACTCTTTGGCAAGCTTGGCTAATGCATTTGCTACTGCATTCTCTCCTCAAGGAATCTTGTAGATGGTAACCTCTAGGATTTGGGCCAACAACTCTATAGTGTAATTATGGTAATGATGGAGCTTAGGCTTTAAAACTTTGTAGGACTCAATGATTTGGTTGATGGCGAGATGAGAATCTTCAAAGATGTTGATACTCTAGATGCATAGTATAATGACTAAATCCATAAACGAAATCATATTCATCTTCAAAGGCATCGACACTTGTCATCCCACTTGAACTTTTTTTGATAAGTCGAGAATGACGACATCTTCGATAAGTTGGATATAAAAGCTTAGATCAAGCCCTTAGAATGATCTAAGTTGAGTTAGACTTTTAGGGGGTGAAATTTCTAAGATAGCCTTGATCTTCTCTCTATCGATCTCTACTCCCGGTGTCAGACAACAAACCCAAGGAATTTTCCTGAAGCTACTCTGAATGCACACTTCAAGGATTCATTTTGAGGTTAAATTATCTTAACCTTTTGAAAACTACTCTCAAGTTAAAGAGATAGTCTTCCTTTTCTTTGCTTTTTCATATTAGATCATCAACACAATATTCAACTTGAAGATTCGAGTCATGGCCCACTGGTATGTAGCACCGATATTTTTAAGGCTAAAATACATGACCTTATAACAATAGATTCTGATCGGGGTTCAAAAAATAGTGTTTCTTTCATCCTTGGGGGCCATCTTGATTTGTTTGTAGCTAGATGACCCATCCAAAATGGAGAATACTGCATGAGATGAAGTGATGTCCACCATTAATTTTGGTATAAGAAGTGAAAATTCATCCTTAGGACATGCCTTATTTAAATCCCTAAAATCAAAGCATATGTGAATTTAGCCATTCTTTTTCCTAACTCGGATGACACGCTAAGGTGATATTTTTCTTCCTTAATAAAGTTGACATCAATCAGTTTCTTGATTTTAGAAGTGACCTGCTGTTCAATGTCTAATCGTATGCATCTAAGAGTTTGCTTGATAGGGTTAACATTAGGTTCTATTGCTAGTTTCTAGGCTGTATGGAGATAAACCGGCATTTCTTCATAACTCCATGTGAAGAACTCGCCTAATAGCCTAACTAAGTCATTGGTTTCTTCTTCATTCAACAAAGAACTGATGAATGTTAGATGTGGATTGTCTTCAGTTACTAAGTTGATCTCTTTGAGATCGTTGATAGTTGATCTGATCTCTTCTTCGAACTCTGGTGGTGCCTCTTTGACTTCAAGCTCATTTGGGTCATCTAAAGTTTCTAAATATACCTCCTCATAAGAGTTAGCATGATTTTAGAATAACTTATCAAACCCCAAATGAGTGGTGATGACTAGGCAATGGTTGTCATCATCGACTGGACCCACTATGTCGAATCCTAGTCCCAGTCTTGATTGAGAATATCTGCTTTGGTTGTCCCATAATCTTTCAAAGTAATCTGACTTGTGTTTTCACCAAGCATGTGGGATTAATCCCTTTGTTACTAAGTAAAGAACATAAGGCGAATACTAATCAAAAGGCAATTGTATTAAATATTTATATGAATCATTCTCTAGTTCTTCATCGGGTTCTTGACTTGAGGATGAGGCTCCTAATAAAAATCTCTTTAGCTTGACATCTATGGATGACTTGGGGGCTTCCTTAACTACAAAACATTCAACTTTTTGAGAAGAAAGTGAGGTTAGAACTAAAGTTCCCAGCTGCTATCTAGCAGTTCTACATAATAGTGATTCAGATACATTCATGCTTTGCTTGGAGGCCTAATCTTCATCGTTGTTTGGCTCAAATGTCACCTCCAAAGGGATTCAGAGGGGTTTGTTGGTGTACTAACCACATGAGACTCATCCTCTGAACAAGATTCTAAGTCTATATGGATAGCAGAGGTACTCTTGTGAGTCAGAATGTAGCTCCTATTGGGTGGCCAATTGGGAGGAGGTCTTCCACCTCTGGAACTACCTCTAGATCTACCTCTACCTCTACCTGGTGGGGGTCAAGTCATCTTATCCATGTGTTTATATAGAGGAAGAAACTGTAGGTGGAATCCAATATCACTCTACTTCTTCTCTCTCGATTCTCACTTGCATTTTCATTTTCATTTTCATTTTCTTTTCCTTTTCCTTTTTATTTTTCTTCTTTTTCTTTTGTTTCTTTTTCTTTTGTTTTTGAACTTTCACCAAGTTCATGAGAATAGACTTTTTGATTTGGAGGAAGAAAGTAGACTGCATCCTTATATATCTCGACCTCTCTAACTGAGAATGACTTCAAGTGTCTTTTGACACAATACTTGATTTCACCTCTTTGAAATTTGATGCACTAATGTAAAGAGGATGGAGCTGTGTTATTTCTATGTATCAAAGGCCCGAGCAAAATAGTGAAGAATGTGTTTGAATCGATTATGTAGAACTTGGCTTTTATCTTCGAGTCATCTATCTCCAATGGCAACACTATAGAGCCTAAATCCCTCTCACTTTGTTCATTGAATCCTCTCAACATCATCTGATCTCCTCGGAGTTTGAAGATGTCAATCCTTAAGTAGGCTAGGGTCTTTAGACTCATAATGTTCACTGATGCACCTAGATCAATTAACACCCTGGAGAGTCTGAATCTGCCTATGTTTACTATGATGTAGAAGGGACAGTTATGCTCTGTTGTCCCTAAAAGAAGGTCTTCATTAGTGAATGTAACTCCATGAGCTTCTCTTGAATAACTTGCCTTCTCTCTAATAGTGATCAGCTGAGCTAAGAATATTTCTAGATCAAGAAGGGCTTTGATCAAAGACTCCTTCTTCTCTTTGGATAAGACAAGGGCATCATATATGGTTAGTTTAGCTTGCAACTTTTTTAGGTGAGTGATGAAATTATAGTCAACTCTGGGTTGGTCCTCCATAAGCATATCCATAGGTGGAGCATCCTGTGGAGGGGCTTCTTGATCGCTAGAACTAATGACTTTTTTACCCTTGTCCTGAGGTGCCACCCTAGGAGGTAGAAATTTTCCACTATGGAGGTTGACTTCAATGACTTCATGAGATTGTTTAGTGGAAAGTTTCACCTACTCATCAGGTTCACCTACAACTTGTCCTATGGGATCATCAGAGTTGGATGACTCCAAATCAATCTCAATGGGCAAACCCGAGTGATTCAGGACTGGAAAATCAATTTCTAAATCAGAAGAAGAAGAAGAATGATCAGAACTAGAGTTATTACTGATTAGACTTGGAGAGTTTTTGAGAGGAATAAAATCTAGAGTATCAGAAGTGGAGAAGATGTAAGTGAAAGCTTTCTTCATTAATTTCTTCTTAGATGGAGGTACATGATAGAAATTTAATAAAGTAAGCATGGTAAGGGATTTAGTGTCTTTGTCTACTGATACAATGCTTCTGCTGGTAGAAGAGGAGCTAGTGGAGGAAGAAGTAGTAGCTGTAATGGTGGATGGAGTGTTGGACTCAGACATTGGTTGCACTATCCCTATCTGCAAGTGGAGGTCGTGTCGCTATTCTTTACCTCCTTCAAGTTGTCCTTAGCAACTTGCAAACCTTCCTTAGAGTTGGAGGTTTAAGCTGCTTCAGGCACCTGCAAGGGTAATGTTTTGATCATAAAAATGATTTTCTTGGAGGTTCGAGATAGAGAAATATCCCAACCTTCCTCTGTCTTAAGAAGATCACGTGTATCCCCAAGGATTATCCTAACAAAACTAGAGGGTTGTTCTAGTAGACAGTCCTTAAGGATGATAATGGCACCTGACTTATAGTTACACTCAAGCCAGTCCTTAAAGGTAAAGCAATCTTCTAAGACATGTCCTAACATGAGGTGGTAGGGGCAATAGTTTGGATCATGACTCTTGCCCACTTCTCCTTTGGCTCTGAAATCAAGTTCTTTAAGAGATTCTTAATGATCATCCTAACTACCTCCCTCTTGAATAAATATGGTTTATTCAATTTATTGACAAGAGTAGGTAAATGGTAGCTACCTGGTGGTGGGTAGGAATATTCGTTGATAGTGTGGGGATGAGGAAATGCTGAGGATACTCAGGAGGAGTGGTGGTGGAGGCTATGGTGAGGTGGCCAATATGATGAGGTGGTGGTAAAGGAGGCTGGTAGATAAGACTCGAGCTTGAGGCTTATCTAAACCACAGTTGGTCTTCTCTTTATCAACTGATGTGACAACCCCTGGCTTCTTCTCAAATGCCTTCTATGGTCTGGGCTTTGCTGACTAATATTGGAAAGGTAACTATTTGACCTTTCCTTATAGACTAGCAACTTTGTTGATTAATTTCTCAAATCTTAATGCTAAACCCTTTAAGCATGAAGGTGACTGGGCCATGGATATTCTTGAGTAAAATTTCAATGGCATGCTATTCAGATAGCTGTGGTTCATATTTCATTCAATTATGTCATCTAAGAATGTAATTAATAAGGGACTCACCGGGATGTTATTGAGCTACAACAAGATCAACCACAGTTACTCTTTGTTGAGCTCTAGCAAATCACTTAATATAGAGCTATCTAATTTAGCAAATGTTATTCACTAAACCATTATGTAGTTCAACATACCAATCAAATGTGATGCATGCCAAGCTACTAATGAAGAGGTTGAATAAGAGTGCATCGCTACCACTAGCATCGTAACATCTAGCTCTAAAATGTGCTATGCACTGGTCAGGTTTCCACTACCATCAAAGATTTTTAAGGAAGGAGGCACAAAACCCTTAGGATATTGGACACCATCAAATTTTTCTGGGTAGGGTCTACCTTTTGGAATAGATGAGCCACCTCGGGTTTGCGCCAATGCATCCCTCACTTGCTATTCCACCATGTGTTTAATATCTTTTTCCTGCATGGAGGTGTTGTCCACCACCTTCTTATGCAAGCTACCACTATCCTGATATACTAGAGAAGTGCTCTTGGGATGATTTAGGACATGTGCTGACTCGGGATGATCTACCTCTATCGGTATGTGCTGCGGGACTAAGGTCTGATTTTGAAGTGCATGGAGGGAAACTAACAAGTCTTCCATCCTCTTCTCCATTTAGTGGATCTGATCATCCTTCTTTGCTAATGAAGGTGTTGGGTTGAATGGATGGCATCATCTTCTTCAACTATAACATCTTCCTGACTATTCTAATCTCTATGGAGAGAGCTCCTAGTATCGACCATGTGGACCTTGGCTGAATCCTCAAGAAGGTCATCCTCATCTGGATAAAAGGATACCCTCTCATTCTCTGAGTTTGTACAATCACTGCCTAAGAGTTCCCTCTTTTTGGCAAAATATTGTGCTAAAATGTCATCTAAGGAGCGGTCTAACTGTGCTGGTACAAACATACATTGCTGACCGGTAGAGGGACTGTGCTCACTGAAGGAGATATATATTTAACACTATCTACCTCTAGAGTGCTAGCTCTGGGAGGGTTATGCTCATTGGAAGAGATATGCTCATGACTTCTCATTGGTGGAGTGGTGTCCTTAGGGAGATCTACTACCATGGGAACTATTACACTATCACCTTCCCCTACTGGCTACCAATGACTGGTGGTGGTGGTGGTGCGACCATGACACTGCGGAGTTGTCACTCCTTCTTCACAAAGACTAAAGTATAAGGTCGAGTAGGGGAACTCGCCCTCACCTCAGTCAGTGGAGTAGATGGAGTGGGATCCTTTGGCCGTAGCTGGATCACCAAAAGGGATGGTCTTTCCCTGGATGGGGGCTTCTAGATTTTGGCTGGGAGTGGTGGATGTTGTGAGCTATATGGGTGATGGTGGATGATGAGGGGAATGATGTGAAGGTAACACTAACTATCCCTCAATGGGAGATCTCTGCTTATGGTGGGTAGCCTAAGAAAAATCTATCGAATGACTGCCCTAATGGGATGATTAGAAAAATCCATCAAAGCGAAGGCTACTGACTACCTGGCATACCTCTGTTGCTCCCTCCTTCCTACTTGAGTAGATGCTTGAGCCTCCACAGCTTTCTCCCTATGAATCTGACTACTAACACTCCTAGGGATCAATGATCACAAATCAAACAAAGTACAAGACTTTGAGCCTCCGTATGCTCTGCCAACCTAAAGTAAGATAGTCCTAAGACTGATATAGGGCCTCATGTGCTCCCTATCTAACGTCTCGTAGTATGCCAATGGTGGAGGAGAAGCAGCAATCCTTCGGTAATCTTCTTCTCCATCTGAGGCCGAGAGGGGGTGGAACTTATTGTTGGTTAGAAATGAGTGACCTTTCAGGGAGACCCTCCTCGATATATGTGATGCAACCTCAAGCTCTCATTCATGCTCCTGCTTAATCTTTTAATTTTTATTATGTCATTGAGTATGAGTGAACAAGGCAGAGCGAGAACTAGTACCTACCTTGAAAGTGGAGACTATCTCAAAGATAAGATAGCCTTCCCCTTCGGGGAGACCAATGAGGAGGTAGTAGCTCTCACTGGAGCAATGGTGGGGATAGCTGGATGGGCAGGTGCTGAAATTATCTCAGAATGGGGCATGGGAACCACTGCAGCTTTCCTCTTCAATAGAATTTTAGAGGGGTCTACCAATAGAATGACGCTTCCGCCATCTTATCCCAACTAATGGTAGTGAGGTTCGCCCCCTCACAAGTAACTCGTGCTCCCTCGAAGTCTTAACCAAAGAAAATCAGATGGGTAGAGTCAGTATCGGGGAGGCTGGCCAGATTTAAGCACGATCCTAGGACAAATCTATCTTGAAGGGGAAAGTAGAACGAAGCTATGTGTGCTGATTGCAAAAGTTGACTGTACTGACCAACTGCACTATATCTCTACATGTGATGAAAAGCAATCTGAGTCAGATTTTTTGCTTTAATATTTTTCCCAAGAGAGTAATATAGATTTGGAGTTCTAAACCCACACTCAACAATTCAAATGTGTTAAGTGGGGTTCAGTGGAGAGATTTTGATATTAAAAAGAGTATTATTTGATTTTAATTTTAGAATCCATACCCAACCAATTTAGGTAGGTCGGGTGGGGTTCATAAATTTGAGGAGAGATTTTCTTGGAGATATTTATGTTTTGTGTATCTTGTTTGAAAATATTGATGATTTGAAAGAACCTCTACTTAGTAAATTTGAGTATGCTAAGAAGAGGTTGTGATTATATGCTTGAAAATTTTTTATGAAATACCTTTTGCTTGTGATGAGTGAAATGTTGATTTAAAAATGGGGCATCTTACTTGACAAATTTGATATGTCAAGTAGAAGCCATATGTGTTTGATTTATGTTTGAAAATGGGACTTTCACATAACAAATTTGGTATGTTAAGTGAAAGCCAAATGTGATTGATGCATGTTTTGCTTTTCTTTTGAAATGAGACTTTCACTTAACAAATTTGGTATGTTAAGTGAAAGCCCAAATGTGATTGATTTAAGTTTTAAAAATGGGACTCCCAGTTAGCAAATCTAATATGTTAAGTGGAAGTCCAAATGTGATATGATTTGTGTTTTTATTTCTTTTGAAAATGGGACTTCTCACTTAACAAATTTGGCATGTTAAGTGAAGACCCTGGTGTGATTGATTTAAGTTTTGAAAATGGGACTCCCACATAACAAATTTGATATGTTAAGAAGTCAAATGTATAGAAATGAGATTCTCACTTACAAAATTTGGTGAAAAGAAATATAATTTATGAAAATAAGACTCTCACTTAGAAAATTCGACACGTTAAGTGAAAGTCAAATGTGTAATGAAATTGAGATTCTCACTTAACAATTTTAATATGTTAAGAGGGAATCAAATGTATATGAAAGTAAGATTCTCACTTAACAACTTTGATATATTAAGTGTAATCAAATATGATATGAAAATAAGATTCTCACTTAACAACTCTGATATATTAAGTGGAAATCAAATGTGCATGAAAATAAGATTCTCACTTAACAACCATGACATGTTAAGTGGGAATCAAATTCATACGAAAATGGGATTCTCATTTAACAACTTTGACATGTTAAGTGGGAATCAAGTGCACATGAAAATGCGATTCTCACTTAACAACTTTGATATTTTTAAGTGGGAATCAAATGTATTTGATGTGCTCACTTTATTTTTTTGGAAAGAGAGGGGAATTCTTCATTTGACAAATGTGGCATGTCAAATAAGATTCTAAAATAGAGGTGAAATTTATTTAACAAATATTAAGTATGTTAAATAGATTTCAATGATATTTTTTGATGCCATGTATGTGTTTTCATGATTTTGAAAAGGGAGAAACTTCAACTCTAGCATATGTGAAATATGTTGAGTGGAGTTTAAATTTTATGTTATGATTCAAAAATAGAATCTTCATTCAACAAATTTGATTTTATTGAATGAAGGTGGCTATTTCCAAATGAAGTGCTTTTGAAAGAGTCATTTTGTGAGAGAATTTATTTTCTTAAATTCTATGATGAACCTTGCTTCACCAAGCTAATGGTAAGGAGGTTCTAGATTTTTTTCATTTTCTCTCCCTTCATTGATAAATTTTGTTTTTCACCTATTGGGGAGCCAAATAGGGGTTTCAAGACCTACAAGGAGTGAGGTCCTAAAACCTAAAGATGTTGGCTGACTTTTCTTAAGAATGAAATAAGCTAAGTGCCAACATAAGGAAAGATAGTCTCAGACTCACATAAAATGACGGTCCACTATCGATGCTTGGAGACAACAATCATCTAATAGAGATGGAGAGAGAAACCATCCCAAGCGGAGTCCCTATATGTTTATTTTTGGATTCGTTGTGTGTGTGTGTGTGTGTATATATGAGGGGACACCATGCAGATCTGAGGATATGCTTATTGAGATGATCAGGTACGACATTGAGGAATTGTATACTGTCTCAAAAGATAGAAGTCACTACTCTACAATGAACCTAATTACCTAATAAGGACTCTTAAGGCATGATGGGTCTTTGAATATACAAGAGATTTTTCTCCATACATGGAAAAAGTACAAGGTTTATTTAAACTAAGTTTGTTAAGTTCCTTATGGAGGCAAGCCTCCATAGTTAATTACATCCTAGGAAAGGTAAGCTCCTTAAGAATACTCTCAATTAAAGTAGGTGATTATTATTTCCAAAGAATTCAAAGATAGGACTATCAATAAATTAGTTATATTTTAGAAAATGAAGAGGGATGGATCAAAAGGAGAGAGTTATTATCGACACCAAAGGAGATAAGTAAGTGATGCTCATGATACTAGGAAATCTAGTGAGCATCCCAAACTATCCTATGGTTGGGCTTTATATGTTTGAAATTGAGAGGATTTATTTATTTGATTTGAAATTTTATTAGAAATCTAGGACTTATAATTCCATAATACAAGATTGTGAAAATGCCTAAGAGGTGAGGATTTATGCTTATAGCTTATAGAGGAAAATAATGACCTTAGATCCTAAATCTTGAGAGCTTTGGCGAGGGCCAAAGCATGACCTAAATCTAAGGCGAAAGTGGGTATATGGTTTACCTTTACAAGAGAGAGTAAATCACCCAACTGCAGGACTTATTATCGCCTAGAGTGGCCGCCAACTAACTCCTTCTATGATTTAAAACCATGTAGGTAAGTCTTATGCCTTTGCAAGATGGCTAGGTTGTTATTATTTTGAAAAGGAAACTAAGTCCTTAAACCCACTCGCTAAGAGACTAAAGCATGAGGGGTATGAATAATGACTTAAATCTAATGCAAAATATTTATCAAATTTTATTTTTATTTAGGACTCTTTATTTTGACACAGGCTATGAGATTTTGTATGCTTAAATGTATAAGAAATTGATTATGAGACAAATTGAAAGGGAAAGAGGTGTTCTTCATCATAGGCTCTCAAAGGTTAAGCTCATTCTATCTAGAAAGGATGGAATCCCTCTCTTAATAAGAGTGAAACAAGATGGTTATGCATGATATTAAACATACAATCATCCAGCTAAGGGGCTGCTAAATATTTTATTATCTTGATTTAATGCCTAGGCTTTTATATGAGGTTATGAATTATTTTAAAAGCTTAGTTATGAGTTGTTAGTGGGATAAAAAAATTTAATTTTATTTTAGGAGCCTAATCGCATCCAGGCCACACAACAATCAACAATCATAAATAAACTATGAAAAAATATGCTTTTTCTAACGCAAGCTAAGCAAAATATTAAATAATTTTATAAAGTTATCTAAAAGAATAAAGGCTGATGCGGTTGGGTACCACCATACAACTTGAAAAGAAATGTGGGTAGCCAAGCTCAACCCTTATACATCTTGAATTATAAGAAACTAGTTAAAATTACAAATAATGAATGCTAGGGGTCTTCATTCTTCACTCTTTATTCTCCATTTTTCATTTGATTTTTCTTTATTTGATTTGCTCCACTTTTTCTTCCTTTTGGCTTGATTTAATGTGGTTGCTCCAAAAGCATCACATGGTACATAAGACTTGGTCTTATAACCAATGCTCATCCTAATCCCCCATAACACTCATTCTAATCCTAATGTAAAATTACATTAAAATAAGGAAAGTAAATCTAGCTACTCCTGCAAAATAAATGTTAGCTAAACACACCATACAACCCAAGCAATTATATGAATAATTTGGACTTAGCACCCCACAAATAGGTAACCAAGCCCACCTATCCTAACTTTGGTTATGCTTAGGGGCTAAGCAACTGCATAAAAAAGTATTTATATTTTGTTACGGGCCATTAAGCACAACTCAAAAAATATGATTAGGCTAATATCGGCTTAACATCTCGACTACGCACATACACGCTAACATGAGGTATAAAATAATACATCACAAAATAAGCATACATCAAACCATACATCACCCTAACATAAAGCTAGAAATGGTAACTTAGTCTAATGTGTGTGAATTAAAGCTTGTGCGGTATGTCCTAACTAGGCTTCAGAATTGTAATTTGTTAAGTGTGAGGGGTTTAATTTATAATGGGTTGATTTCTCTTTAAGTTGTTTAGTTAATTTGGAAGTTTTAATTAATGTTTTCTTTTGTTGCATATAGCCTACAGTTAACAACTAAGTGTTATAAAAAGAGGAAAGAGAGGGAATCTCTCTTTCATCCCTACCCTAAGTCACTTCTAAAGCAAGTTAATTAATCAAAATTTTTTTGGTGAATGGATTATCATATGTTTTGATTAGTCCTAAGTTTAGGCTTAGTTTAAATAAACTCATTCAATAAGAAAGACATCATAAAATTAATTAGGATGAATTACTATCACATACATATATTCATTCATTTCTTTCCATCATGTATATCATGCATATGAATAAATCATAAGCTTATCTATACATACAATTTAGATTTATAGAATACTTGAATGATAAATGCAAGGAAGTGTACTTAGACTTTAAATATTTCATTTGATTGAATCATGAATGCATGTCTTTTTAATAAAAAAAGGGATTTATCATCCATTAGCAAAGTACACATCCACATGTATAGAAGTTCTAAGTGAGTATGACACCATTATTTTTTGCACAAGGGCATAAGGTACAAGACCTACTTAGGGCTACTTAGCCTCATAGCCTCGGTGTGTCTAGACTAATATACCAATTTTCTTAGATACTTGTAGATGTATAAGCAACTATAAGGATAGGAAAAATCCATGCAAAAGTTGTGTTTAATTTATTTGATTTATAATTCTCATTCATTGAGTACGTCGCCATTATTTTCACCAAAGGGGTAAGGTACAAGACCTACTTAGGGCTACTTAAAGCCTCACAGCCCTGGAATGTCCAGACTGATATACCACTTTTCTCGGATATATATGAATGTACAAAAAGAACCACAAGAATAAGAAGTCATACAATAAGTATATTTGATTTGATTATATGATTTATATATGTGATATGAAACTCTTCTATGTCTTAACATAGAGATGCATAAGAATAGATTTAAGCAAATGTTGTGTTGTTTTCAAATGAACTATACGTTTGTGAATCCTATGTGAATCCATGTAGGATAAGGGAAGAAAGCTTCATATTGCATATCCTATATTACCAACACATGCAAACTTATAGATATTTATAATTAGCATCACTCCATATGTTATAATTGATTCATACACTTTTGAAAATAACTTTTGGTTTAGTAGTGATAATAGCCACACCTATTTAATTTAGATCAACACATGCAATTAGACATAAAGGATACCATTTCATTAAATTAATTTTAAAAGAAATAAATGCATGATTATACATGGCAAGCAACATTTAGCATGATGTGGAAAGAAATAAAGGAACATAAGCATATGATCTTATTCATTCCAATTAATTTCTAAGGACAATCATACTAAATAAAGTCACTTAAATTAAGCCAAAGTTCTTTAATATCATTTTTAATTTTAAGTTTGATTTGTGTTAAGGAATGTGAAAGAAGTTTGATGGTCACTTAATTTTGGTTCAATGAAGAAGTGATTAAGTTGATTTTATATTTTAATTAGGTTAGGGTATGAATTAAGTGCATTAATTAACCCTTACCTATATCACCTTAAGTTAATTAACTAATTAATAATGAGCCAATATGATATGCAACCACATGAAAAGTAAATTTGCAATGCTCCTAAGAAATGAAAGGGGCTTAATGCAATTGGCATATGATTAGTAGTTAATTAAGCTTAAGAAATCTAACTTAATTACTTTAATGGTTTTCTCACACATGGGCTAACCATAATTTCATCATCTCTCACTTTGGGTTATTAAACACCCAAAGAGCTACCCAAGATTAGATTAGAGGATTAGATTTAATTGAATTAATTAAGTCATTAATTGACTAATTAAACCTTAATTAGCCTTAACAAGTCAAAGTGAGATGGGCTTAGAGAAAGAGAGATAAAGAAAGGAGTCCAAGTCTCAATCCCTAAATCCTCTCAATTAATTAATTAAGGTTCATGTATGATCTGATTTTTGATCAATCTTATTAATTAATTAATTAAAAGGTTGTTAATTAATTAATTATTTAAGGGATTAGAGAAGATTTAAAGAAAAGATGGGGAGAGGAAGTCCCAATCCATTTCCTAGACTTCATCACCATTAGCAGAGGTTAATAGGATTAATTGATTGATTAATTTACTATTCATTTGTTTAATTATCACTAATTACATTAAGAAAGTGATTAAGACTTAATCTACTAGTTTCCCTAATTAAGCAATAATAAAATCCCATAAAACTAGGGATGCAGAGGTCATCCTCCTAAATACACATAGAAAGTTTGAGATTAATTGGATTGTTAATTAGGAAGTAATTAGGCTAATTATATTTATAATTAAACTTTAATTAAGACAATTCCACTATTCAAAATTAATTAATGATAATTGTTTTGAATTTTACTCTGAAATATCTTGAAAATGAACATAAGTATGTATTTTTTAGATTTTTCTATAATTAGTTATGAATTTAGGAAGTTTTAGGATTAAAAATATATTACTTAGCCCTAATTAGAGCCTTAATCTTGTCGGGCCATGTGGCAGCTGACGCGATGCACTTTCCACCTAGCTCGATAGGATTTGCTATTTAAGTTGTCACATCCAAGTGGTGATTTAGATGGCGGTGCATGCGGTATCTTCGTGGACCGTCTGATCTAAGATCAAATGATCATGATCAAACCCATAATATTGAAGGACTAATCAGGGGTTCTAAGTGTGATTCGATCAGGATCATCCATTCCAATCATGCAAGATGGATGGTCCATGATCTATCTCTTCCCCAACATTGAATAATGGCTACCGTCCATCGATCATTGCTTGATCCAAGCTCACCCGAGCTCATATGGAGATGAAAATGATCCCACACCTTCGGGGAAGCACACCAATCAAATACAACATGAAAATCGCATGATGGAAATTTCTTTCACAAAAGACCATGCTATTTTCATTTAAGGATCGATTTTAATGGCATACCTCGAGCTTGTGACCAATGATTCCAATGAGGAAGCTTCAGTTGGTAGAAATGAAGCCCTATTGAGCCGCATGAGCTTTGATTTGGCCTGGTTTGCTTGGAAGACCAAAACACTAAATGTAGGCCTTGATTGAACTCCACCCTCTTATCATTGGGAGGCTTGGAAAATGATTCATTCTTGCTTATTTAGCTCCAAGGAAGGTGTGTGAAAAGTTAATTGCACTTTGGTGGAGATTTGAGAAATGGGAAATAAAGGTGGCTCCCTATTTAGGAGTAATTAGGAGTAATTAGGCTAATTATATTTCTAATTAAACTTTAATTAAGCCAATTCCATAGATCAAAATTAATTAATGATAATTGTTTTGAATTTTACTCTGAAATATCTTGAAAATGAGCATAAGTTTGTATTTTTTGGATTTTTCTATAATTAGTTATGAATTTAGGAAGTTTCAAGATTAAAAATAGATTACTTAGCCCTAATTAGAGCCTTAATCTTGTCGAGCCATGTGGCAGCTGACGTGATGCACTTTCCACCTAACACGATAGGATTCGCTATTTAAGTTGTCACATCCAAGTGGTGATTCAAATGGCGATGCATGCGGTATCTTCATGGACCGTCTAATCTAAGATCAAAGTAATCAAACCCACAATTTTGAAGGACTAATCAGGGGCTTTAAGTGTGATTCGATCAGGATCATCCATTCCAATCATGCAAGATGGACAGTCCATGATCTATCTCTTCCCCAGCATTGAATAATGGCTACCGTCCATCGATCATTGCTTGATCCAAGCTCACCCAAGCTCAGATGGAGATGAAAATGATCCCACACCTTTAGAGAAGCACACCAATCAAATACAACGGTGAAAATTGCATGACATGTAAATTTCTTTCACAAAAGACCATGCTATTTTCATTCAAGGATCGGTTTTAATGGCATACCTCACCAGAGCTTGTGACCGTGATTCCAACGATTGAGGAAGCTTCGGTGGTAGAAATGAAGCCCTATTGAGCGACATGAGCTTTGATTTGGCCTGGTTTGCTTGGAAGACCAAGACACTAAATGTAGGTGGTCGGCCATGATCAAACTCCACTCTCTTATCATCTCGGGAGGCTTGGAAAAGATTCATTCTTGCTTATTTAGCTCCAAGGAAGGTGTGTGCAAAGTTAATTGCACTTTGGTGGAGATTTGAGCAAATGGGAAACCAAGAATGGAGATTTTGGGGTGCTTGGGAATGCTTGGAAAAGGCGGAGAACTCTCTCCTAGGCGTTAGAGTTGAATCGAATGTTAGAGGTTTTAGTGAGAATGAAGGGGGTACCCCTCATTCCTAGATTAGATGGCCATGGCTTGCTTGGCTTCTCTTTGATTATTTGGCCATTTCAAAGGGTAATGGAGGTCCTTGGGTGGATGATGTGGCTCAGTTTGGTTGGGTGAGGGTGAGGAGGTGGTTGCCAATGGAGGAAGTGCTTGTCCTTAGTGGTTTGAAAAGCTCCAATGGGGATGGGGAGGTGATTTAACCTCCCATGGATCATGGTTAACCCAACCACCTTTGGGTCAGGTCAACCATGGTCCTAGGTGCCTAGGTGGACCTATGATTGTGTGCCAAGTGGCCATGGGGAGAGAATGACTCAATGTGCATGTCTTATCTCATGGGATGCCTTAAACCTAAGGAAAAAATAGTCATTTGGCTATGGGTTTGATTTGGCAGATTTGGAATGGGTCAAAAGTGGGTGGGCCCAAATTTCAAGTAGTTTGGAGTTTGTTTGGTTTGATTTGGCTCAATTTGACCTATTTAGGTCAAATTGGGTTAGGTTGGGTCAAGTTGACCAGTTGGTCAAATTAGGTCAAACCAAGGGTTGAGTCAAGTTCTCATGACCAATTGGACTGTGTTGGTGTCATTGATTTGATCAAATTGCTTTGGATTTGATTATGGTTCATTTGGGTTCATATAGGTCAAATGGGTTAAGTTGATCAAGTTGACCAATTTGACTAATTTGACCAAATTGGGTTAGGTTAGGTGTTGAGTCAAGTTCAATTGGCTAATTGAAAATGATTGTAAGTTTTGGTTTGGTTCAATTTGAAATTAATTTAGATTTTGGCTAATTTGACCCTTTAGGTCAATTTGGGCTAAGTTGGGTCAAGTTGACCAATTGGTCAACTTGGGCTCAATTATGGCTTTGGTCAAGTTCAATAATCAATTTGGAATGAACTTGAGCCATTTGTTACAATCAATTTGGTTGACATTTTGGGCCAATTTGGGTCAACTTGGGTCAAATGGCCAATTAGGCTTAGTTTGGCTCATGTGAAGGTTTGGTTATGTTCAATCATTGATTATGAATGGGTTTGAATCAAAGTTTTCAATCAATATGGCCTATGGTGGATTTTAGCTAGTTTGAGTTTGGGCTAAATGTTGACTTGGTTAAAGGCTATGTTTGACTTGGTTTGACCTAATTTTAGGCAATTGATTGCCCTAGGGTGATTGTTGGTTATGTTGTGATGTTTGGACGGGTTTAGTTCAATCTAATTTGAGTTGGATTAGAACTTGGCTCAAAAGGGTGTTTTAGGCCACTTTGGGTCAAGTGAGCCTAAATGGGCTAATTGGCTTGATCAAGGCTTGATTCAAGTTTAGTTAAACTTACACATGAACCTAGGATTGAATTATAAATCCAATTATAATTGGTTTGGAGCCAAATGGGTTTTGGTTCATATGATAATTCTACGCCAAAAGGGTCAACATGGACTTGACTTAGGTTGACTTGGGTTTGGTTTGAAAATTATGATTCATGTTTATATTTGGGTCACTGATTGTAGGGATGATTGAATTATTAAGAAATCCATGAGTTTTGAATTGGTTTGGGCATCATTTAGCTAAGTTCAAGAATTTGGCTAAAAGGGCTGAAATTGGGAATTTGATTTGATTTGGGTTTCAATCATTTGGATTTGATTTTAGAATTGATTTATGATTTGGAATTTATTTTGGGATTGAATTTGATAGTTCAGAAAATCAATTTAATTCAGATTGATTTGAATTTGGTTAAAGCTAAGTCTATAAGATAAAATCAAAAGGCTTAGGAAGGGATTTGGGGTTTGAATTTAATCATGGATTTCAATCATTTGATAATTGGATTTGATTTTGAAATTTGAATTTGATTTGGAAGAAGGAAGCAAGGATTTGGTTTGGGCTATAGGGTAGGCAAGTCTTCCTAAATCCCTAAGGCACAACCTATCCCTATAACTAACTCTTCTAAATCTCTAGGGTTAGGTTAGGTGTTCACCTAATCACTAGAAGTGTCTTAAGACTAAGGAACTCTTAGTGTCTACAAGAGTCCTAGACCTATGATGATGAAGTTGAGAGCTCACTCCAAAAGTGAGGTCAATAATTTGATTTGACATTGGCTCCTTTGTATGATAGAGTTTTCTTGATTTATCACCTTTAACAAATAGTTGTCGAAGCTGGATTTAATGGAGTTTACTTTAAGTATTTAAGGATTGAATTTCATTTAAACATTAATAGCTTAGTGATATATTAGATTTTGCATTTGGATTGGTACTCAATTTAAGTTATTTTAATCTAAAATTAAAATCACATTTTGATGGAAATACCCCTCTGGTTAGAATCTCCATTTAACATATCCATCATCGGGTTTATGAGTTTGCTTGATCATTTAATTTATTATTTTAGATCCTATCGACTCTATTAGTTTAATAAAAGAAGATTAGATCTATTGCCATATGATAGAATTAACTTCTGAGATATTTTAATAAGTTGAAATTTTTATATTGATTGAATTTTTTTAGTTTTGTTAACCCGGACCTGGTCCTAAGACCAAACCAGGAATCAACACATGCAGCATCATTAGACACTAAGTTTAAGCATTTAGTGTAGTGTTATGGCCCATGTGGGTGTTTAATAATTCAGATAATTTTATGTTTAAATTATAAGATTAATTTTATATTTTCATTTAATTTCAACTTAGCCTGCGCAGCCTTTTTAGACATTAAAATTAGCATTATGAATTTTCATATCTGAGCACATGCAGGTATTTATAGCTTAGATAATTTTATCTAATTAATGAAATCATGAATTTGAAAATCATAATTAGAATGAAGTTCCTTAATTTTTGGATTGAAAGAAGCTCTATAATTCATGGAGAATTTAATTTAATATGGCCTTCTGTCTGCTTGTATGAAGAGTAACAAATTCGATGGCGTTGAAGGCATTTTAGATTTATATTGCAATTTGGAATAACATATCATGATTCATATTTTCCTTTTTAGTAGTTGAGCTTGAGAGATTCATATATATTTATTATGCTTATTAATAAGCCTTCAAATTTATCGCATACCTTTTGAATTCTTTGAGTTCTCTCAGCTAGATTGAAATGAATTGTGAGAAAGTCTATTATTCACTAGAGAACTTGTTGCACTTAATAATGACTCATTGAGGCTATTGTAAGCATCTGTATAGTTTAGTCATGGATTCAACTAGGTCTATTCCAATTCACTCAATGTATGATATGGTTCAACCATTTATTAAGAAGCAACACTTATGATTTGTGCTTGTTGATGAACCACTTAATCAACCTTTTTAATTTGTGAATGCACATTTAAGCTTCTTATAAAATTCAGATAGACAAATTGTGTACTCATATAAAACCTTTTTATTTATCTCATAGTGAATCATAAAGTAATCACAATGATCAGTGATGACTCTCTTTTATGCTTGTTAACAAGCCCGTAAATTCATTTCAAGTCTCCTACAAAACTTTTTCTCTCCTCTGAATCATTTGAAATGAGTCATGGTAGAGTTTAGTATTCATTTGAATGACTTGTTTATATCCAATGGTGAGTTATTTGGCTTAATATAAGTCCTCTCACTTGAACCACATTTGTATGCGTATAAGTTATGTTTTAATCCCACTATAAGTCCACAATGATTCACTAGGATTCTTCTTGTGGATTATTTTAAGCAAAATATTGTGAGATTCGGTTCATGTATATCAAAGGAATTCAAGTTTATTTCAAGTTTTATAGAATAACTTGAGTTTGAACTCTATTTTCTTATTTGAGATATGATTTTCAATTTTATTTGTAATCAAGTCTCTTTCAAATTCATTTCAATTTCATTTTTATTTTATTTCCAATTCATTTCTTTAGGACTATATATTTTATATTTAACTTAATGTTAAATCATTTTTTTGTTAGGTCCCAAAAATTTGATGAAATTTTGATAGCATTTAATGTTAACATCTAATTTTTTTCTTATTAAAATTTTTTGAAACACTGAATTTTTCATCTCATCAGATGAGTGTGATGAGGTTTCAAACATCACATATATATATATATATATATATATATATATATATATATATATATATATATATATATATATATATAAACCTCATACATATAATTTTCATATATTTCTTTACAGATCTATCACCAACCACAAAGATAAACCTTAGCATCTAAACTCAATTATGTAGGAAATTTGATGGAGTAGTAAACCAAGAGGAAGGAAGGGAATGGGAAAAGGCTGGAGACCGAGAGGATGGGAAAGGATGTGCCGAGAGGAACTAGTCTGATGACAGAGTTCCCTCTTAGATGTGACAAAGGGAATGTGGATTATGGGAAGGTTAGGATGAATGAGAGGTTGGTATCACAAGTGCTGTAGCAGAAGAGATAGAAAAGAAAGAAAAAAGAAAAAAAAATTTTGGATCTAAAATAATTTGCTACAATGATTTGCTATAGTAAGATGGGATGAGGGATTAATCAATCGAGATTTGATTTCTTTTGCCATGGGTTTATTTCTGGACCAACGAGAAGAAGAGAAGGGGAGAGAAAGAGAGGGAATGGCTTGCGGCTTTATCGGAGATGGAGAGCACGAGGGCTTGTGAATCGATCAGAGATGGAGAGCTTGAGGGCTTGCAGCTCGATTGGAGATGGAGAGAACGAGGGCTTATGGCTTGTGGTTCAATTGGATACGGGGAGCATGAGAGAGTGGCAAGGCTCACATGTGCAGCTCAGTATCATGAGAGAGAGGGAGACGGAGTGGATTTGACTTCCTGTAGTGACCGAGAGAGAGGGAGATGGGAGAAAGAGTGATTTTTTTTCTTTTTGATGGAACGTCTGCATGCGGTTAAGGGAGGTGGGATGGAATGAGTGGTTCCTTATGGTTGAGGGAAATGGAGCCGAGAGGAGGAAGCACGAGAGAAAGAGCGAGAACGTGTGTGTGAGCAGCGCCCCTTTTTTCATTCATCTTTTTTTTTTCCCCAATATATGAAATAATATTTACGGTCATCAGAAAGATTCCTCAGATCTGGATCTCTTAAATTTGTTGAGTTGGATCAACTTTGGAGAATGGACAACCGCAATCATTAGAAAACAATAGAGAGGCTCTTTCATTGCATCCTTTCTTCTACAGTTTGTTGGCGATTTAGCCACATTTGGGCTTAATGAGTTGGACTGAACTTGGAAGCTTTTCTCTTGATCTTTCAGATTCTAATGAGTTTGGGAGGTGAACCTCTAGCCTTTGAAGTTGTTCTCTACATGTCCTGAGTGGACGTAATTTGTCTATTATTTGCATAGTGCTTTATAACTTTAAATGTTATATCTCATAAGTCATGTCAACCCAAAATTTAAGTGGGATTAAATATTAGATGAGACTTATTATCTCTCCACACAAATTTACACACACACAAAAAAAAAAAAAAACACACACACACACACACACACCACACACACACACTATGCATATGTATATATATATATATATATATATATATATATATATATATATATATATATATATATATATATATATATATATATATATATATATATATATATATATATATATATATATATATATATATATATATATATACTTTCATCTTGGGATATCGATAGAAAGCACGATATCAACTAAATAAAAATTCCCTTTGTCTTACAGGGGGAATTTCATTGCAACTCAAAAATGCATTCTTACAATGCAAGAGAATTTCTGAGTGCTATTTCATATATATTTCATATATATATAAGTCATGAATATAATGTTTATCCAATCATGCAATCATGTGCGGTCAGACATGATACTTCTTGAGATAACGACCATTTATGGGTGGCATAGGCCATCGACCACTCAAATTAATAAGCCGGTAGGCTCCTCCTTCATATACCTTCTCTATGATGTAAGGAACTTCCCAATTAGCTTCAATTTTACCACTGATTCTTTTGTAAGGGAGTATTGGTCTTCTCAGCACTAAGACCAACTCTCCTTTTTGAAAAGTTTGAGGATGCACTATTCCATCGAAGGCTTTAGACATTCTTGCTCGATAGATTTCTAAGCTTTGTTGAGCTTGAAGCCTAATTCCATCAAGCATGCCAAGCTCTTCCATCCTTAAATGGACATTCTCTTCTTGAGTGAGATTATATTGGTTAGCTACTCGAAGTGATGGTAGTTTGACTTCTAGTGGTAAAACTACTTTGACTCCAAATGTTAAAGCATAAAGAGTGGCTTTAGTTGGAGTCTTATAAGTAGTTCAATATGCCCATAACGCCTCAAGTATTTTGATATGCCATGCTTTTGTTCCTTATGAGGATCTTTTTGAGTAGCTTAATCAGTGTTTTATTCAAAGCTTTTGCCAAACCATTGGCTTTTGGATTGAAAATTGATGAATATCTCCAATCAATTTTGTATCGATCAGTGAATCTATAAATCTTTATACTCTTAAATGCCGGGCCATTATCTAAGATAACTCATCATGGTATAACGAATCTATAAATAACATTATGAGTGAAGAAGTCGATGATTCAATTAGTAGTAACTTCTTTAAATGGAGCCACTTCGGCCCAGTTGGAAAAATAATATATTTCTACTAGGATAAAGCCATGACCTGCTGATGATGGTGGGTCAATAGGTCTGATTTTGTATGTTCCCCAACACTCAAATGGCCAAGATGCGACTGTTGAATGCAATGGATTTTGAGGTTGATGAATGATAATGCCATTGACTTGACATTCATAACACCTTTTTGCATGGTCAATACAATCTTTCACCATTGATGGCCAATAATAACCCATCCTCTTGATTTTGATTTCCATCTTAGGACCTGATTCGTGTGCACCACAAAGTCCTTCATGAATTTCATATATCAGTTTACTAGCTTCTTCATTTTCCAAACATTGTAGTCACATCTATTCAAAAGACCTGCGATACAAAGTATCATTAATATAAGCATATCCTAGTATTCCCTTCTCCATTTGTGAGGCCAATGATTTGTTGCTTAGTAATTTTCCTTCTTTAAAATAGTTGATGAAGGGTTGTCTCTAATCATCTAGTTCTTCAACTATGAAGGCTTATAGTTGTATCTAAAAGTTCTTTGGATTTGCATCCTTTTTTAGCATGCTTCAATTTTTTTAGTTTTAAATATTTTTAATAGAGTGTGAGGATCAATCAGAATTGCATCCCGTTGATTTACACTTGATGATCCCTCTTCCAGCGGGGAATATGGATTCACTGGCTGTGAAACTCGATGGGTGAAAACTTCTATCAACACATGCTTATCATTCATGCTTGTCATTGGCTAGTTTAGCTAAGCGCTTTACTATTTTTGGATCGGGAGACTCGAGTCAATGTAACATTCAAAATTTGTGTCAATAGCTTGAGAACTCTCTTATGATAATAGGCTAACTCAAGCTTGGTGAACTTATAGATTCCCAAAACTTGATTAATGATCAACTAAGAGCCTCCAAAAATTTACAAATTCTAGATACCTAAGGCAAGAGCTTCTTCAAGACCAAATATCAAAGCCTCATAACTTCATTATTAGTTTGAGGTTCAGTCAAGCCATATGAATGTCTTATGATGTTTGCTTCAGGTGTTATGAATACGAGGCCAACATCTGCCTTGGGTAGGTTCAGAGGTTATGTTGGCTTGATCAATGATGCTCCATCAAAATAGATCTCCCAGATTTGTAGCTTTTCTCTTTCATAAATAGAATCTACTCATTAAGCAAGTCATCATTAAGCAATGAGTTAGCTGGGATAGAAGGCGCAACAAGGAAATCTGCCAAGATCTATCTGTGGTGTTTTATTTTTTTGGTAGAGAGATATGGACACCACATAGATCTGCAGATGTACTTATTAGAGTGATCGGTATGACATTGAGGAATGATGTACTATCTTGAGAGATAGAAGTCACCATCCTACAATAGACCTAATCACATAATAAGGACTCTAAAGATAATAGGTCTTCATATGTACCAGAGATCTTTCCCTACTTTATATGGGAAAGTAAAGTAGGGTTTATTTTAAATTAGGTTTGTCAAGTTCCTTATGGAGGCAAACCCTCATAGTTAATTATAACCTAAGGAATGAGTTTCCTTAGGAATACTCTCGATTAAGGTAAATGATCATTGTCTCTAAAGATTTTAAAGATAAGACTATCAATCAATTAGTTATTTTTAGAAAGTCAAGTGGGATATGAGCAAAAAGGAAAGATTTATTTTTAGAATCAAAGAGAGATGAGTATGGGATGCTCATGATACTAGGAAACCTAGTGAGTTTCCCAAACTATCCTATGGTTGGGTATATTTTTGAAATTGAAGAGAATTATATGTTTGAGTTGAATTTTAATTAGAAATATAGGGCTTACAAATCCACAATACAAGATTGTAGAAATGCCTAAGAGGTGAAGAATTTATGCTTGCATCCCATAAAGGGAAACAACATCCTCAAATCCTCTATTTAGGGAGCTTTGAAGGCTAAAGCATGACCTAAATCTAAGGCCAAAATGGATATATGGTTTACCTCCACAAGAGAGAATAAATCACCCGACTGTTGGACTTACAACCGCCTGGGGTGGCCGCCAACTAATTGTCCCTACAATTTTAAATACATGTAGGCAAGTCTTATGCTTTGTAAGATTCCTAAGTTTGTTTATTTAGAAAGGAGACTAAGTCCTTAAACACACTCCCTAAGAGACTAGATCATGAAGGGCATGAATAATGACCTAATCTAATATAAATTTTGTTAAGTTTTATTTTGATTTTTGGACATTGTTATTTGACACAGGCTATGGGATTTCATATGCCTAATGCATGAGAAGATTAGTTATGGGCCAAAATCAGAAAGAAGGAGATGTGTTTCCACCATGGCTCTCAAAGGTCAAGTTATTTTCTCTGGCAAAGGTCGAAGCCCTCCATCAGCAAGAGTGAAGCAATATGATTTATGCATGATGTGAGATGTACAACATCCAACTAAGAGATTGCTAAATCTTTTATTATCTTCATTTATATCCTAAGCTTTAGGCGAGGTTATGAGTTATTTAATTTAATTTTGAGTTGATTAATTGAATAAAAAATTTATTTTCCTAAGTGCCTAATCACATCCAGGCCATTCATCAAATAATGAAGAAACTAAAAAAATCATTCCATCCGATTGCACAATCATAAACAAAACATCAATCAATTTATAAAATTGGCTCAGGAGGATAAGAGGCCGATGTGGTTGGGCTCCACCGCACAAATCTAAAAGAAAATGGGTAGCCAAGCTCTACCCTTATACAACCCAGAATATAAATGAATAATTATAATTAAAAGAATTCATGTTATGGGGGTCTTCATTCTTCATTCTTCATTCTTCATTTTCATTTGTTTCTTTTTTCTTTCTTATTTTTATTGATTGGAATATGGTTGCTCCAAAGGCATCACATGGTGCATAAGACTTAGTCTTATGACCAATGTTCATCCTAATTACCCCATAACATTCATTCCAAATCTTAATTACAAAATTTACATAAAAAATAGGAAAAGTAAATCTTGCTAAACCTGCAAAACAAAGGTTAGCTAAACATACCACATAACCCAAGCAGTTATATGAATAATTTAGACTTAGCACCACACACATGGGTAACCAAGCCCACTTGTCCTAGTTTGGATTATGCTTAGGGGTATAAGCAACCTGCACAATAAAAATATTTATATTTTTATTACTGCACCCCTTAAGCATAATCCCCTGTAGAAGACATGATTAGAGTAAGTTCGCCCTATCATCCAGTCTATGCACATACATCCTAACATCCAGTCTAAAAACATTACTTCATAAAATAAAATCAGGCATCAAACTATGCATCACCCTAACAAGAGCTAGAAATGGTGACTTAGCCTAATGTGTGTGTGCCATTTAAGGCTTGTGTGACATGTCTTAGCTAGGCTTGAAGGTTGAAATTTTCTAAGTGTGAAAGATTCAAGTTAGATGGTGGTTTTGGTTTAAGTGATTTAGTTGATTTATCAATTTTAGTTGGGATTAGACTTGGTTTGAATGAAACTACATTTAGCAACTAAATATTATAAAGAGAAGAAAGAGAAGAGGACTCTCTTTCATCCCTACCCTAAAGTATTTCTAAGATAGATTAATTAATAGATTTCTTTTTGTGAATGTTTTATTATGTATTTTTGTTAATCCTAAGTTTAGATTTACTCTAAATAGTCATATTCAACAAGAAAGGCCTCTTAGGATTAGTTAGGGTGCATTACTATCACATAACACACCCATCATTTCTTTCCACCATGTATACCATGCATATGAATAATCCTAAGCATAGTTATACATAATGCAAGTTTTAGCACACCTTAATGATAGATGCAAAGAGATATTGTTTGAAATTTTGGATGTTCCATGAATGCATGTCTTTATTACATAGAAAAGAGGGATTTATAATTCATTAATCAAATGCACATCCACATGTATAAAAGATATAAGTGAGTATAAAGCCATTATTTTCTACACCAGGGGCGTAAGGTACAAGACCTACTTAGAGCTACTTAAAGCCTCATAGCTTCGGGATGTCTAGACTAATATACCACTTTTCTTAAATACATGTGAATGTACAAAAAGAAACAAATGGATGAAGAATCATGCAAAAGATTATGATTGATTTGGTTGTATAATTTACAAGTGTAAATGTGAAGATCCTTCTTAAGTCATAATATAGAAATGCATTAGGAATAGCTTTAACCAAGTGTTGTGTTCTTTTCAAATGAACTATACACTTTGCAAATCCGATTCAAATCCATGTTAAGGGAAGAGAAGAAAAAAACATAAAACACATCTTATGCTATAATCACATGCATGCTTATAAGTACTTATAAGTAGCATCACTTTATTCATAATTTTTGATTTATAGGTTTTAAAAATAATTTTTGATTTAATAGTGATAATAGCCACTCATATTCTTAACTTTAGCCAAAACATGCAATTTGACATAAAAAAGAAAAAATTTATTTAATTGATTTTTCAAAAGAAATGAACGTATGATTTCATATGGCAAACAAAGTTTAGCATGCTTGGAAAGAAATAAAGGGACGTAAGCACATAAATTTACTCGCCCTAATTACTTCCTAATGACAATCATATAAAATAGAATTATTTTAAATGAATCAAAATTCTTTAAGGAGATTCTTTATTTTTGAATTTGATTTGACTTAGGAAATATGAAAAGGGTTTGCTGGTCCTAACCCATTTCCCACATGTGTGAATTGGTTTAGTTTAATTTTAGTACAATTAGGTTAATTTCATGTTTCATTTAGGTTAATGTATGATTTAAATCCATTAATTACCCCTTACCTATACCACTTTAACATAATTATTCAAGTAATTATGAGCCAATATATGATATGTAACCCTTTTCTTCAAAAAGGACCAAACTATTTTTTCTATGGCTACAATTTTGAGCAATACCTCACCGGAGGCTATCACCGATGCTTCCAATAGAGGAGGTAGCTTCATATAATAGAGACAAAGCCTTGTTGAAGGTATCAAGCCTTGATTTGACACGAAGGGCTCGATTGACTAAGCTCCCCTTCAATGGAAATCAACTTTGATCAAAGTCCTCCTTCTCGTGGCTTGGTGACTTGGGAAACAACTTAGTTGAGCTCGACGAGGTCCCTTGATGGTGCTTGGAAGATTAATTTGAGTTTGGTGGAGAATTGGATGGGTTGCATCTTCACTTTACCTCCCCTATTTTGTCCTTGAGCAAAAATAAGAAGGAGAAATTAAAAAAGATTTGAAATGGCCTTAGGAAGCTTAAGAATGCCTGGTTTTGATTCCTTGAGCTCAATCGAATTCAATGTTTATGGTTTGAGTGGGAATGAGGGGGAGTATATCTTCCCCCTCCTTGGATCTGACGGAGAAGAGCAATTTTACCATGTTTAATCAATAGAGGAGATTGGCTGGTTGGTTTGGGTTGTTTGGCATCCCATGTGATTTCTTTTAGGTAGTGGAGGGAAGGAGAGTGAGTGCACATGTGCTAGGTGAGTGTATGGGGTGATCAAAGTGGTCAATTCTCATTGGAGGGGCCAGTTTGGCCTTAGGTTGGGTCATGGATGACCCAAACTTATTGGTCATGTTCACCACCCTCCTTGGTGTCCATGTTGACCACTAGGAGGATGCCAAGCGGCTTTGAGAAAGAATTGGCCAAATTCCAAGTGAATTTGGTCATAGGATACCCTTTGACTTAAGGGTAAAATAGTCATTTGGACTTGATTTTGATTTGGACAGATTTGAAATGATTCAAAAGTAGGTTAGGCCAAATTTCAAGTAATTTGGAGTTCATTTGGTTTGAATTGGTTCAATTTGAATTATTTAGGTCAAGTGGGTCAATTTGGGTTAGGTTGAACAATTGGTCAAATTGGATCAAACCATGGGTTAGGTCAAGTTCAAATGATCATTTTGAGCCTATGGGTATCATTGGTTTGGTTCAATTTTATTTATATTTGGTTTTGGTTCATTTGAGTTCATTTAGGTCAAATGGGTCAAGTTGACCAATTTGACCCATTTGACCCAATTAGGTTAGGTCATGGGTTGGTTTAGGCTTGGTTGATCATTCAAAATGTATTGCAAGCTTTGGTTTCAATAAACTTTGGTTTGGTTTGATTTCAAGTTGATTTGATCTTTTAGGTCAAGTTAGGTTCATGGTCAATTGGGCTAGGTTGGGCCTAGTTGGCCAATTGAAGCTTTGGTCAAGTTCAACAATAATTTTAGAATGAATTTGATCCATTGGTTTCAATCAGTTTGGCTTAGATCAAGATTTGACCTATTTTGGCTTTTTAGGTCAATTTGGGTCAACTTAGGTCAAGTGGCCAATTAGGCTTAGTTTGGCTCAATTGATGGCTTGATCATATTCACTCATTGATTATGGAGTGGTTTGGATCAATGGTTTCAATCAATTTGGAATATGGTGGATTTTGGTTAGTTTGGTTTCATTTGGTCTAAGTGTTGACTTAGTCAAAGGCTAGGTTTGACTTGGTTTGACCCAATTTGGGTGATTGATCATCCTAAGATGATTGTTTCTCACAATGTGAGGCTTAGATGGGCTTAGTTCAATCCAATTTGGGTTGGATTAGAATTTGGCTCAAAAAGGTCCTTTAGGTCACCTTGGGTCAATTGTGCTTAAATGGGTTAATTGAATTGATCAAGGCTTGATTCAAGTTTTGTTGAGCTCACATATGGACTTATGATGGAAATATAAATCCAATTGCAAGTGATTTGGAGTCAAATGAGTTTTGATTCATTTGACAATTTCAAGTCAAAAGGATGAACATAGGTTTGATTCGGGTTAGTTTGATTTTGGTTAGGTGATTATAGTTTATGTTTATATTTGGATTCATGATTGAAGGAATGATTGAATCATGAAAAAACTCATAGGTTTTGAGTTGATTTGGGTTTGATATGGTCAAGTATAAGAATTTGACCTGAAAGGGTGTAGATTGGGTTTAAGGTTGGATTTGGATTTGGGTTTTGAATTGGTTTTGGTTATTTGAATTTATATTTCATTTATATTTGTGAATATAAATGAGAATATGAATGGGTTATGAGAAAAAAAATTTTGAGTTTGGAGTGATTTGTATTTGCTTGAAGGAGTTCAAGGATTTGACTTGAAAGAGTATAAGTTGGATTTTGGTTAGGTTTGGCTATGAGTTTTGAATTGATTTTGGTTATTTAAATTTATATTTCATTTTTATTTATGAATAAAAATGATAATATAAATGGGTTATGAGAAAATCTTTTGAGTTTGGAGTGATTTGGAATTTGAATTTGGGCTAAGTTCATAAGATCAAATCTAAGGGCTTAGGAAAGATTTTGGGATTTGAATTTGATCATGGGTTTCAATCATTTGATTTGGAATTGATTCATGATTTAGATTTCAGAATTGATTTATTATTTGAGAAAATCAATTGAGTTGGAATTGATTCATGATTTGGATTTGATTTGAATTTGGCTTGAATTTTGGAGTTGATTTGAATTTTGATTTGAGATTTGGAATTGATTTGAATTTGGAATTGATTTGAATGAAGGAATCAAGGATTTGGTTCAAGCTATAGGGTAGGCAAGTTTTCCAAATACCCATAAGGCATAACCTATTCTTATAGCTAACTCTTCTAAGTCTCTAGGGTTAGGCTATTTAAGTGTTCTCCTAATCACTAGAAGTATCTTAAGACTAAGGAACTCTTAGTGTCTAGAGGAGTCCTATGTCTAAGAAGGAGAAGTCAAGAGCTCACTCTAAAAGTGATGTCAACAATGATTGATCCTGAAAAGGAAACTATTTGGCCTCTCCTTGTAGACTAGCCTCCTTGTTGATTAGCTTCTCAAATGTCTTGATGGTGAAACCTTTAAGCATGGCAACCGGGCCATGAATATTCATTAATAGAATTTCAATAGCATGCTGTTTAGACAGCTGCGATTTACATTTCTTGCTCAAATTATGCCATCTAAGAATATAATCAACAAGGGACTTACTGGGGTGTTGTTGTGATACAACGAGATCGCCCACAGTTACCCTTTGCTGAGCTCAAACAAACCTTTTAACAAAGAGTTGCTCTAACTTAACAAAAATCATTACTAAATTTTTGGGGAGTTCAGCATACCAATCAAAATCTATGCCCTAAATCTTGACAAGGAAAGACAATAGTGCATTGCCAGATTATTGGCCACAAGTGCTATATATCTTGTGAGGTTCTTTGTCATCAAAGCTCTTGAAAGAAGGAGGCACAAAACCCTTAGGATATTGGATATCATCGAATTCCTTTGGGTAGGGTCTACCCTTTGGAAATGATGAATCACCTTAGGCTTGCGCCAGCACTTCCCTTACTTGTTATTCAACCATGAGTTTGATGTCTTTAACTTGTATGGAGATACTATTCGCTACCTTCTTATACAAGCTAGTGCTGCCCTGCTCTGCTGGAGGTGAACTCTTGGGTTGTTCCAGGAAATGTAACAACACAGGCTGACCAGTCTCCATAATGGTAGGATGTGCTACTGGGGCTTGATTCTGAAGTGCTAGGATTGCGCTAACAAATCTTCAAGTCTCTTTTCCATCTTATCAATATGCTCATCATTTTGTTTGTGTTGTTGAAGGTGGTGTTGGGTCAAATAGACTGTATCGTCCTGTTCGGCTGCAACACCTTCCAAACTATGGTGATCTCGAAGGAGAGAACCTCTAGTGTCAACCATATGCACCTCTGCTGAGTCTTCCAATAAATCATCTTCATTGAGGTCAAAGCTAACCTTCTCCTCTTCGAGGTCAAAATAATCGTACCCTAAGATTTCTCTCTTCTCAGTGAGATACTATGCTACGATATCATCCAAGGAGTGGTCCAACTGTTCAGGCACAAATGATCGCGGCTAACTGGTGGTGGGATCACATTCAAGAATAGAGATACATCTAACCTCTCTGCTACTAGAGTGCTAACCCTGTGAGGGCTATGCTTACTGGAGGATACATGTTCTTAACTGCCACCTGATGTGAGTGGAGTGCTGCTCCTAGGAGGATCTATTGCCATGGGGACAATAGAACTATCTCTTTCTCCCTTTACTGCTGTTATGTTCATAATCTGCTGTTGGTGGTGGTGATGGCATGACTACGATGCTATGAGGTCTGTCCCTCTTCACCGAAGTAGGAGGTGGCGAGAGCTTGGCCTTACCTTAGTCGATGGTGTAGATGAAATGGGATCCCTTGGCAGTAGCCGGATCACTAGTGAGGCTTTCTTTTCCTCTGATGCTGCCTTCATGGCTTTAGATGGAACTGTAGAATATGGGACTTGCACTGGCGATGAAAAACAGGGAGTAGAACGGTGTGATGGAGACAACACCGACTCTCTCTATGCTGGAACTCTCCTCCCATGATGGGTAGTAATGGTCAATACATCTATCAATATGAGGTGTGGTAACGTGTCAGAAATCTCTATGAGGCTACTACACGCATACCTTGCCTTTCTTTAATAATAACATGAGATAACCGGGCCTCTAGCCCTCTCACGGCGGATATGCTTGCCTATGTGAATGGCATAGATCAAATTGGTCTTTGGACTCTAATCATCTGGAAGCCTTGCCAACTTGGCATAAAACTATCTTAAGGCCAATATATGACCTCCTCCTATCTCTGATAGGTGCCTCATTATGAACTACAGGTGGAGGTGATACTATAATCCTCCTAACATCTTCCTCTCCATCAAACCCAGAAAGAGGATGGAACTTGTTATGAGTGGGAAAAGGGGAGACTACTCTAGGTGGCTTCTCTACTGTAGTGTGAGATAATGTCTCCATCTTGTTGGCAATGCGCTTGTGGTGTTTCTTGATCTTATGACTCTATTGTGATGGTCACTTGTGGGAATGAGCAGTCCCAATCTCATAGGTAGGGGAGACTACCCTTGAAGACAGGGTAACTTGGAAGAAGCCAACGGGTGGGTAGTAGTCTGCAAAAAGAGAAGTGAAGGGAATAATTGACCGCGGGCACTAATTTGTGTATGGAACTTCTACACTTCTCTTTAGTGAAATTCTAAATCGGCATCTTACATGGATGGTGGTTTTGCTCAACCACCATATTCTTGCTAACAGTGGTGAGGATTGCTCCCTCACAAGTGATCCTAGCCCCCACGAATCCTCAACTAAAGTGTATCAGATGGGAAAAATTAGTTTTGGGGAGGCTAGCCCGATCCAAGGCCAAATCCAACCCAAAAGGAAAGGTGAACACGTACTTCTGAGAGTACATTTGCATTGTACTTGAACTGAGAAAAGTTGACTGAGACTGAACTGGAATTCTGCAATTGTTGAAAACAAACTCAAATCAGATTTTATGGCATGGTTGAATTTTTAGATTTGATTTAGAGTTTGAACACATACTCAACAATTTGAATATGTTAAGTGGGGCTCATTGAATTTATAAGAGATTTTTGAAGGAGAGATTTTGAGTTTATTTGAGTTTAGAACCCACTTTCAACAAATTTGTGTATGTTGAAATGAGTTCTAAATTTTTGGAGAGACTTTTGATGCTTCAATTAGTTCATATTTGAGTTTGATTTCATGTCTGGAGACCTTTTATTTAACAAATTTTGGTATGTTAAATAGAGGGTCAATTGATTTTGTTTTAGATTTGATGTTAGGATTTACTCATTTAGCAAATTTGGGTATGCTAGATGAGATGTTTGAAAATAATTTTCTTCTTTTGCTTGTTTGCTCATGATGTGTATCATGTGTGAATTTTAGAAATGGGATCTTTACTTAACAAATTTGTGTATGCTAAGTAGAGCCCAAGTGTGTTTGATTTTTGTTTTGATTTTGAAAGTGGGATCTTCACTTAGCAAATTTGTGTATGCTAAATAAAGCCCAAATGTGTTTGATTTTTATTTTATTTTATTGTGAAAGTGGGATCTTTACTTAACAAATTTTTGTATGCTAAATAAAGTCCAAATGTGTTTTTGAAAAGAGGGTCTCTATTTAACCAATATGGTGTGTTAAATAGAATCCAATTTATTTTCAATTTTCATTTGAAAAATGAAACTCTTATTTGACAAATTTGGGTATGTCAAATGGAATTTCAATATATTTTGATTTCCATGACTTTTGCAAAGGAGATTTCCATTTAACAAATTTGGGTATGTAGAATGGAAGTCAATGATATTTTATTTTTCAAAGATGAAATTTGTGTGTGTGATTATTGCTTTTTTTGAAAAGAGAGAAATTCCAACTTAACATAGGTGGAATGTGTTGAGTGGAGTTTCAAATGGTGTGATTTTATTTAGAAATGAAGCCTCTATTAAACATACTCAAACATATTGAATGAAGATGCTTATTTTCAAATTTCTATTTCTTGAAAGAAAGAAACTCCCACTCTAATATACATGGGATATATATTGGGTGGAGTTTCAATCTTATGATATGATTTTATTTGGAAATGAGATTTTCATTCAATAAATTTGGATATATTGAATGAGGCTGTTCATTTTCAAATATGTGCTTTTGAAAAGTGAGAAACCCTAATTTCAACATATTTGAGATATATTGAATGGAATTTCAATTTTTTTAAATGATTTTATTTAGAAATGAAGCCTTCATTCAATAAATTTGGGTATGTTGAATGAAGATGTTCATTTTCAAATGTGTTTTTTGAAAGATGATTTTTCTTTTTTTATTTTGATTTTGAAAAGATCTGACATGTGACAATCTTTAAAGATTATTAGATGAGGTTGAGTTATATGTATTTTGTGAAAATTTTTGTGCAAGTATTTTATTATGTGAACATTTTGGAAAAGTGTTTTTGAAAAGTGATACTTTTAAGAATTTCATTCTTGAATAAACTTTACCTTACCAAGATGGTAAAAAGGCCTTTGTCATTTCTTTTATTAAATTTTACACATATTTAAGACCTAATGGAGATTTAAAACCTAAAGTGAATTGAAGGATGTCCACTTAATATCCTTTGACAATGATCATTCACCAAATGGAGAGAGGAATCATCCCATGAATATATGGTGTTTTATTTTTTTAGGAGAGAGATATGGGACACCACGTAGATTCACAAATGTACTTATTAGGGTGATCGTGTATGATATTGAGGAATGATGTACTAACTCAAGAGATAAAAGTCACCATCTTACAATGGATCTAATCACCTAATAAGGACTCCTAAGGGCAATGGGTCTTTGTATGTACCATAGATCTTTCCCCTACTTTACATGAAAAAGTAAAGTAGGGTTTATTTTAAATCAAGTTCATCAAGTTCTCTATGGAGGCAATGGGTCTTCGTATGTACCATAGATCTTTCCCCATAGTTAATTACATCCTAAGGAATAAGATTCTTTAGGAATACTCTCAATTAAGGTAAATGATCATTGTCTCTAAAGATTTCAAAGATAGGACTATCAATCAATTAGTTATTTTTAGAAAGTCAAGTGGGATATGAGCTAAAAGGAAAGAGTTATTTTTAGAACCAAAGGGAGATGAGTAAGGGATGCTCATGATACTAGAAAATCTAGTGAGCATCCCAAACTATCTATGGTTGGGTTTTATATTTTTTTGATTATATCTTTGAGTTAAATTTTATTAGAAATAGCTTACAATCATACAAGATTTGTAGAAATGCCTAAGAGGTGAGGATTTATGCTTGTAGGAAATGATAACCTGGATCCTAAATCTAGGGAGCTTTGGTGAGCCAAAGCATGACCTAAATCTAAGGTGAAAATGGGTATATGGTTTACCTCCAGAGAATAAACCACCCATTTGGACTTACAAGCCGGGGTGGCCAACTAACTCCCCCTATGATTTTAAATACATGTAGGCAAGACTTATGCTTTGCAAGATGGCTAAATTGTTGTTTATTTATAAATGAGACTAAGTCCTTAAACACACTCTCTAAAATATTAGATCATGAAGGGCATGAATAATGACCTAATCTAATGCAAATTTTGTTAAGTTTTGTTTTTGATTTTTGGATATTGTTATTTGACACAAGCTATGGGATTTCATATGCCTAATGCATGAGAAGATTGGTTATGGGCCAAAATCAGAAAGAAGGAGGTGTGTTTCCACCATGGTTCTCAAAGGTCAAGCCATTTTATTTGGCAAAGATAAAAGCCCTCCACTAGCAAGAGGGAAGCAATATGATTTATGCTTGATGTGAGACATACAACATCCGGCTAAGGGGTTGCTAAATCTTTTATTATCTTGATTTATTTCCTAAGCTTTAGGCGAGGTTATGAGTTGTTTAATTTAATTTTTAATTGATTAATTGGATAGAAAATTTATTTTTCTCTAAGAGCCTAATCGCATCCAGGTCATTCATTGAACAATGAAGAAACTAAGAAAATCATGCCATCTTGATTGCTCAATCATAAATAAAATATCAATCAATTTATAAAATTAGCGCAAGAGAATAAGAGGCTGATGTGGTCAAGCTCCACTACACAAACCTGAAAAAGAAAATGTGTAGCCAAGCTCTACCCTTATACAACCCAAAATATAAATGAATAATTACATTTAAAAGGAATTCATGTTATGGGGGTCTTCATTCTTCATTCTTCATTCTTCATTTTGATTTTCTTCTTTTCTTTCTTCTTTTATGCTTGATTGGAATATGGTTGCTCCAAAGGCATCACATGGTGCATAAGACTTAGTTTTATGACCAATGTTCATTCTAATTCCCCCATAACATTCATTCCTAAACTTAATTGCAAAATTTACATAAAAATATAAAAAGTAAATCTAGCTAAACCTGCAAAACAAAGGTTAGCTAAACATACCACACAACCCAAGCAGTTATATGAATAATTTAGACTTAACACCACACACATGGTTAACCAAGCCCACCTCTCCTAATTTGGATTATGCTTAGGGGTATTAGCAACCTGCACAACAAAAATATATATATATTTATTATAGCACCCCTTAAGGACAATCCCCTGCAGAAGAGATGATTAAACTAAGGTCATCCTATCATCCAGTCTACACACATACATCCTAATATCCAGTCTAAAAATGTTACATCACAAAATAAAATCAGATCAAACCATGCATCTTTCTAGAAATGGTGACTTAGCCTAATGTGTGCCATTTAAGGCTTTGTATGTCTTAGGATTTAAGGTTGGAATATTCTAAGTGTAAAAGATTCAATTTAGATGGTGGTTTTGGTTTAAGTGATTTAGTTGATTTGTCAATTTTAGTTGGTGATTTGACTTAGTTTGAATGAATCTACACTTAGCAACTAAATGTTATAAAGAGAAGAAAGGGAGGAGGACTCTCTTTCATCCCTACCCTAAAGTATTTATAAGGTAGATTCATTAATAGATTTCCTTTTGTGAATATTTTATTATATATTTTTGTTAATCCTAAGTTTAAATTTACTCTAAATAGTCCTATTCAACAACAAAGGCCTCTCAGGATGAGTTAGGGTGAATTACTATCACATAACACAGACCCATTCATTTCTTTTCACTATGTATATCATGCATATGAATAATCCTAAGCATAGCTATACATACAATGCAAGTTTTAACACACCTTGATGATAGATGCAAAGAGATATTATTTGACAATTTGGATGTTCCATGAATGCATGTCTTTATTATGTAGAAAAGATGGATTTCTCATTCATTAATAAAATGCACATCCACATGTATAAAAGATATAAGTGAGTACGGAGCCATTATTTTCTACACCAGGGATGTAAGATACAAGACCTACTTAGGTCTACTTAAAGTCTCCCAACCCCGGGATATCCAGACTAATATGCCACTTTTCTTAAATGCATGTGAACGTACAAAAAGAACAAATGGATGAAGAATCATGCAAAAGATTATGTTTGATTTGGTTGTATAATTTACATGTGTAAATGTGAAGATCCTTCTTATGTCATAACATAGAAATGCATAGGAATAGATTTAAGCAGGTGTTGTGTTCTTTTCAAATGAACTTTACACTTTGCAAATCCTATTCAAATCCATGTTAAGGGAAGAGAAGAAAATAACATAAAACACATCTTATGCTATATTCACATGCAAGCTTATAAGTACTTGTAAGTAGCATCACTTCATTCATAATTTTTGATTTATGGGTTTTAAAAATAATTTTTGGTTTAATAATGAAAATAGCCACACATATTCTTAACTTTAGGCAAAACATGCAATTTGACATGAAAGAAATATTTTATTTAATTGGTTTTTCAAAAGAAATGAATGCATGATTTCATATGAAAAACAAAGTTTACATGCATGGAAAAAAATAAAGGGACGTAAGCATACAACTTTACTCACCCTAATTACTTCCTAATGACAATCATATAAAATAAGATTACTTAAAATGAATCAAAATTATTTAAGTACATTCTTTATTTTTGAATTTGATTTGACTTAGAAAAAATGAAAAAGGGTTTGCTAGTCCTAACCCATTTACCACATGTGTGAATTTGTTCAGTTTAATTTTAGAACAATTAGGTTTATTTCATATTTTGGTTAGGTTAAGGTATGATTTAAATCCATTAATTACCCCTTACCTATACCACTTTAACATAACTATTCAAGTAATTATGAGCCAACATATGATATTGTTGACCTCATTCTTGGAGTGAGCTCTCAACTTCTCTATCTTAGACATAGGACTCCTCTTAGACATTAAGAGTTCCTTAGTCTTAAGTCACTTCTAGTGATTAGGTGAACACTTAACCTCACCCTAGAGACTTAGAAGAGTTAGCCATAGAATAGGTTATGCCTTAGGGGTGCTTGGAAAACTTGCTCACTCTATAGGTTAAACCAAATCCTTACTTCCTTCCTTCAAGTCAATCTCCAAATTAAAATCAACCTCAAATCCAAACCAACTTCAAATCCAAATCAACTTCAAAATTCAAATCAATTTCCAACTTAAATGATTTTTCTCAAATCATTCAAATCAATTCAACTTAACTGATTTTTCTCAAATCATTCAAATGAATTTCAAATCAAATCTTAAATCAATTCTAGCCCAATTGATTTTCTCAAACCATCAAAGAAATTACAAAATCCAAATCATGGATCAATTCCAAATGATTGAAATCCATGATCAATTCTAAATCCAAAATCTTTCGTAAGTCATTTTGATTTCATCTTATGGACTTAGCATCAAATCCAAACCACTTCAAATTCAAAAGATTTTCTCACAACCCATTTATATTTTTATTTATATTCACAAATATAAATGAAATATAAATTCAAATAACTAAAACCAAATTCAAACTCAAACCCAAATCCAACCAAAATCCAACCTATGCTTCTTCAAGTCAAATTCTTGAACTTACCCAAATCAAACTCAAATCAATCCAAACCTTTGGATTTTCTTCTCAAATAATCAATCTTACAATCATAAACCAAATATAAACACAAACTTTAATCATTAAACCAAAATCAACCTAACCCAAATCAAATTCATGTTCAACCTTTGAACTTGAAATTGTCAAATGAATCAAAACCCATTTGACTCTAAATCACTTGCAAATGGATTTATATTTCAATCATATATCCATATGTGAGTTCAACCAAACTTGAATCAAGCCTTGATCAAGTCAATTGACCCACTTAGGCTCACTTGACCTAAAGTGACCTAAAGCACCTTTTTTAGCCAAATTCTAATCCAACCTAAATTGGATTGAACAAAGCCCACCTAAGCCTCACATTGTGAGGAACAATCATCCTAAGATGATTAATCACCCAAATTGGGTCAAACTAAGTCAAACCTAGCCTTTGACCAAGTCAACACTTAACCCAAATGAAACCTAAACTAGCAAAAATCCACCATAGGCCAAATTGATTGAAACCATTGATCTAAACTAATCCAACATCAATGATTGAACATGATCAAGCCATCAATTGAGCCAAACCAAGCCAAATTGGCCACTTGACCCAAGTTGACCCAACTTGACCAAAAAAATCAAAATGGGTCAAATCTTGATCTAAGCCAAATTGATTGCAACCAATGGGTCAAATTCATTCTAAATTACTTGTTGAACTTGACCAAAGCCTCAATTTGGCAAACTAGACCCAACCTAGCCCAATTGACCATGAACCCAACTTGTCCTAGAAGGTCAAATCAAGTTAAAATCAAGTCAAACCAAAATTGATTGAAACCAAAGCTTGCAATACATTTCAAATGTTCAACCAAGCCTAAACCAACCCAAGACCCTAACCTATGGTCAAATGGTCACTTGAGCCATTTAACCTAAGTGAACTCAAATGAACCAAATCTAAATATAAATCAAATTGAATCAATGATGATAAAATATTTCAAAATATTTGATATTGACAACTTGACTTATTTAAAATAAATCAAATAAACAAATATAAAAATTTTTTTTTACAAATAAATATGCTGAATTTGCACATGACCCAATGGGTTTAATCATATTCCAACTCAAGACCACTTGGCATCCTTCTAGTGGACCATTTGGACACCAAGGGGGGTGGTCCACATGAACTAATGGGTTTGGGTCAACCAAACTCAAAAAGCGGCTCCCATCAAAATTTTCCATTTGGAATCTCCCATATCCTCATTTAACACATGCCCACTTCCACACCACCACTCATTTTCCAAAAGTGAACCATATGGACCTCATAACAACCAAAATAATCCACTCCATGAGGGCAATTTGATCAAAATGGAAAAAAGAGCTTCGATCATCCGATTCAAGTAGGAGGAGATATATTCCCCTCATTCCATTCCAATTCACCACCCTTGCATTCGATTGAGCTCAAAGGATCAAAGGCAAGCATCCACAAGCTTCCTTAAATTAAAACATTCACTAAAAAAATCACTAATGAATCTACTTTAAAAATTACTTAAGGTAGGGATGAAAGAGAAGTTCTCTTCTCTTTTCTTCTCTTTACAACACTTAGTAATTAAATGTGGGTTTATTCAAACTAAATCAAATCATCAAATAAAATTGACCAAATCAATTAAATCACTTAAAATGAAAACACCCTCTAAGTTGAACCCTTTCACACTTAGAAAATTCCAAGCTTAAAGCCTAGCTAAGACATGTCACACAAAGCCTCACATTAGTCACCATTTCTAGCTCTATGTTAGGGTGGTGCATGGTTTAATGCCTGATTTTATCTTTTGATGTACTATTTTAGACTGTATGTTAGGGTCTATGTGCGAAGATTGAATTGTAGGATGATCTTAGTTTAATCATTACATTCTGTAGAGGATTGTGCTTAAGGGGCGCTGTAATAAAAATCTAAATACTTTTGCTGTGAAGATTGTTTATACCCCTAAGCATAATCCAAAATAGGCTAGGTGGACTTGGTTAACATATGTGGGGTGCCAAGTCAGAATTATTCATGTACATGCTCGAGTTGTGTGGTATGTTTAGCTAATCTCTTATTTGCATGTTTTAGTTAAATTTACTTTTCCCATTTTCATGTAATTTTTGCAATTAGGATTTAGAATGAATGTTATGGGGGAATTAGGATAAACATTGGTTATAAGACTATGTCTTATATACCATGTGAAGCCTTGGAGCAACTACATCCCAACCAACCAAAAGAAAGAAGGAAAGAAAAGAAAGAAAGAAAGAAATAAAAAAAATGAAGAATGAAGACCCCCCATAACATAAATTCCTTCTAAGTTATAATTATTCATTTGTAATCCAGGTTGTATAAGGGTAGAGCTCGGCTACTCACTCTTCTTTTTGAGTTTGTGTGGTGGAGCTCGACCACAAAGACCTCTTATTCTTTTGCGCTAACTTTATAAAATTGTTTGATGTTTGTTTATCTTGTGCATTAAGATGACATATTTTTATTAGTTTCTTCATTACTTTGCTGAATGGATTGGATACGATTAGGATCTTAGGAAAAATAATTTTTTTTATCCAATTAATCAACTCAAAATCAAAAATAAATAACTCATAACCTCACCTAAAGCCTACGACATAAAATAAAGATAAAAGATTTAGCAACCTCTTAGCTGGATGTTGTATGTTTCACATCATGCATATATCTTGCTTCACTCTTTCTTATGGAGGGCTTCCACCTTTTCTAGAGAGCATGGCTTGACCTTTGAGAGTCATGGTGGAAACACACCTCCCTCTTGTTGATTTTGGCCCATAATCAATTTCTCATGCATTAGGCATATGAATCCCATAGCCTGTGTCAAATTAATTATCCAAAAATGAAAATAAAACTTAACAAAAATTTCCATTAGATTAAGTCATTACTCATGCCCTTCATGATCTAGACTCTTAGGGAGTGTGTTTAAGGAATTAGTCTTCTTTCTAAATAAACAACAAATTACCTATCTTGCAAAAGAATAAGACTTGCCTACATGTATTTAAAATTGTAAGAGTTAGTTGGAGGCCACACCAGGCGGTCGTATGTTCAAACAGTCAGGTGGTTTATTCTCTCTTATGGAGGTAAACAATATACCTATTTTTTTCTTAGATTTAGGTCGTGCTTTGGCCCTCGCCAAAGCTCCCTAGATTTAGGATCAAGATTTCTATTTCCCTTTGCATGCTACAAGCATAAATCCTCACCTCTTAGGCATTTTCATGATCTTATATCATGAAATTGTAAGCCCTAAATTTCTAATAAAAATTCAACTCAAACAAACAATTCTCCTCAATTTCAAAAAATATAAAGCCCAACTATAGGATAATTTGGGATGCTTACTAGACATCTTAGTATCGTGAGTATCCCCTACTTATCTCTCTTTGGTTTTGATAATAACTCCCTCATCTTGATCAATCCAATTTGATCTTTGAAAAATAATCAATTGATTGATAGTCCTATCTTTGAAATATTTGAAGACAATGATCATTTACCTTAATCTAGAGTATTCTTAAGGGATCACATTCTTTAAGATGTAATTAACTATGGGGGCTTGCCTCCATAGAGAACTTAGCGAACCTGGTTTAAAATAAACCCTACTTTACTTCTTCATGTAAAGTAAGGGAAGAATCTCTAGTACATTTGATGACCCATTGTCCTTAGGAGTCCTTATTAGGTGATTAGGTCCATTGTAGGATGGTAACTTCTATCTTTTGAGATAATATACTATTTCTCAATGTCACACCCGATCACCTTAATAAGAATATCTACGGATCTATGTGGTGTCCAAACAAAAAGTACATTTCTATCTTCATTTTATCCATATAGATTGAAGATGGAAGTGTACAAACAGAATAATTTTCACCATAGATATGCAAGCACATAGAATTTAAATTAGCAAATGCACCTAATAAATAAAGGGGCCTAATGCAATTGGCTCATAATTATTGATTAATTAACCTAAAGGGTTTAATTAAGTACTTTCATAACCATTCTACACATGTAGTTTGATTATAATTTCTTTTGAAGTCTCTTAGGTTATTGAACACCTAAGAGTTTACCTAAGATTAAGTGATTAAGTTCTAGAATGATTTTGTTTTAAGTTTGATTAGTTGAATTAATTGATGAAGTGATTAATCCATTAATTAATTTGCAAATTAATTAAGTGTTTATCCAAATGAAATAAACTTAGGGGAAAAGATTGGAAAAGAAGTCCTAATCTCATTCTCTAAGCCCATTCACTATTTCATGATGATTAACAGTCTTAATTAATGAATTTATCACTATTTAATAGGTTAATCAATCATTTAATTAATTAAAAAAGTGATTAGTAGTGAATCAAGCAATTCCACTGATTAATCTAAAAATAAATTCTAAGAAAATCATGGGAGGAAGAGGTCATCCCACTAATCAACCTTAGGAAGTTTGAAATTAATTTATGAAGTAATTAAAGAGTAATTAGCCAAATTATATTTCTAATAAAACTCAAATTGACTTAAAATCACAATTCAAATTAATTAATATTAATTTTCTATTATTCCTCTCTAAATTATCTTTAAAATGAACTTGAGTTTGTATTTTTTTTAATTTTTCTATAATTAGTTATGAATTTTGGAAGTTTCAGTATTAAAAATGAATTAATTAAACCTAATTAACCCTTCATCATGCTTTCCGCTTTGGGATAGTTATTTAAGTTATCGTAATTAGTATGATAAATGAACTTTCTCCATGGGCCATCTGATATAAGATCAGATTTCTAGGATTAATCACATAGTTTAAATGAGATTACATGATGTAATCATGGTCATTCCAATCATGGAATGGATGACGATCCTTCTCCTTTCAAAAAGCGAGAGACTAACACGTTCATCTCTCCGTTCATGAGCTGATTTGGATTGGGATCAAAATGATCCCACTTTTAGGAAGATGCACATCAATCAAGATCTCAAGGGATGACACTTTTCTTCAAAATGAAAGCTATTTTCCTATGGCTACGTTTTGAGCAATACCTCGAAGGCTATCACGGTGCTTCAGAGGAGGTAGCTTAGTAGGAGAAAACATTAAGGTATTGGGCCTTGATTTAAGTGGATGGCTTTTGACCAAGCTCCCCTTCAATGGTGATTGGATTTGATCAAAGTCCTCCTTCTCGTGGTTTGGTGACTTGGGAAATAATTTGATTGAGCTCGACGAAGTCCCTTGATGTAGCTTGTGAAGTTAATTTGGTTTTGATGGAGAATTGGATGAGATTGGATTTGGATTGACCTCCCCTATTTTGGCTTTGGGTAAAATCAAGAAAGAGAAATCAAGGGAGCTTGGAAATGGCTTTGGGAAGCTTAGGGGTGCTTGGTTTCGATTCTTAGAGTTTAGTCGAATTGAGTGCCTTTGGCTTGAGCGGGAATGAGGGGGGAGTATAGCTCCTCCTCCTTGGATCGGATGATCAAGAGCTGAGTTACCATTTTAGCTCAATTGTTGAGAATGGTTAATCAGTTTGGGCTACCAAACATCCCATGTGAGTCATTTTAGGTAGAGGAGTGGAGGAGAGTGAGTGCTTATGTGCTAGGTGAGTGTATTTGGTGATCCAAGTGCTCAATTCCCATTGGAGGGGTCAGTTTAGCCTTGGGATGGGCCATGGCTTACCCAAGCCCATTGGGTCATGTTCACCACCCTCATTGGTGTCCAAGTGGACCACTAGAATGATGCCAAGTGGCCTTGAGAAAGAATTGGCCAAATTCTAAGTGAATTTGGCCATAGGATACCCTTTGACCTAAGGGCAAAATGGTCATTTGGCCATGATTTTGATTTGGGAAAATTTGAAATGATTCAAAAATAAGTTGGGCCAAATTTCAAGTGATTTGGATTTCATTTGATATGATTTGGTTCAATTTGATCCATTTAGGTCAAGTTGGGTCAAATTGGGTTAGGTTGACCAATTGGTAAAATTGGGTCAAACTATAATTAGGTCAAGTTCAAATGATCATTTAGAGCCTATGGGTATCATTGGTTGGTTCAATTTGGTTTAGATTTAGTTTTGGTGCATTTAAGTTCATTTAGGTCAAGTTGACCATTTTGACCAATTTGACCCAATTGGGTTAGGCCATGGGTTGGTTTAGGCTTGGTTGATCATTTAAAATATATTGCAAGCTTTAGTTTCAATCAATTTTGATATTATTTGATTTCAAGTTGATTTGATCTTTTAGGTCAAGTTGGGTTCATGGTCAATTGGGCTAGGGTTAGTTAATTGTCTATTGAAGCTTTAGTCAAGTTCAACAAGTGATTTGGAATGGATTTGACCCATTGGTTTATGATCAATTTGGCTTAGATCAAGATTTGACCATTTTGACTTTTAGGTCAATTTGGGTTAGTCAAGTGGCCAATTATCTTGGTTTGGCTAATTGATGGCTTGATCATGTTCAATCATTGATTTTGCATTGGTTTAGATCAATGGTTTCAATCAATTTGGCTATAATTTTGGCTTATTTAGGTTTCATTTGGGCTAAGTGTTGACTTGGTCAAAGGCTAGATTTGACTTAGTTTGACCCAATTTGGGTGATTGATTATCCTAGGATGATTATTACTCACAATGTAAAGCTTAGATGGGCTTAGTTCAATCTAATTTGGGTTGTATTAGAATTTGGCTCAAAAAGGTCCTTTAGGTCACTTTGGGTTAAGTGAGCTTAAATGGGTTAGTTGGCTTGATCAAGGCTTGATTCAAGTTTAGTTGAACTCATATATGGACTTACGATGGAAATATAAATCTAATTGCAAGTGACTTGGAGTCAAATGGGTTTTAGTTCATTTGATAATTTCAAGTCCAAAGAGTGAACATGGGTTTATCTTGGATTAGTTTGATTTTAGTTTGTGATTGTAGTTCATGTTTATATTTTTAATATGTGATGAGATGATTGTTTGAAGAGAAAATCAAAGGTTTGGAGTTTGAGAATGATTTGGTTAAGTTCAAGGATTTGACTTGAAAGAGCATAAGTTAGATTTTTGGTTAGATTTGGATTTGACTTTTGAATTGATTTTGGTTATTTCAATTTATATTTCATCTATATTTGTGAATATAAATGAGAATATAAATGGGTTATGAGAAAATATTTTGAGTTTGGAATTATTTGGATTTGGTTAAGCTAAGTTGAAGGATTTTACTTGAAAGAGTATAAGTTGGATTTTGGTTAGATTTGGATTTGAGTTTTGAATTGATTATGGTTATTTGAATTTATATTTCATTTATATTTGTGAACATAAATAAAAATATAAATGGGTTATGAGAAAATCTTTTGAGTTTGGAGTAATTTAGATTTGGATTGAGCTAAGTTCAAGGATTTTACTTGAAATAGTATAAGTTGGATTTTGGAATTGATTTGAATTTAGAATTAATTGGAATTTGGACTTGACTTGAAAGAAGTAAGCAAGGATTTGGTTCAAACATATAAGTCCTTACATAAGGCATAACCTATTCATATGGCTAACTCTTCTAAGTCTCTAGAGTTAGGTTAAGTGTTCTAATCACTAAGTGTCTTAAGACTAAGGAACTCTTAGTGTTTAGAGTCCCATGTTTAAGATGGAGAATTTGAAAGCTCACTCCAAAAGTGAGGTCAACATTCTTCACTATTTTGAATGCATGTAATATCAAATTGTAATAAGAGTACGCTCAGCTAAAACTCAATGTTGGTCCCATTATCAAGAACTTCAGCGGATCGACCTTTGAGATTAGTATGATTTTATGAGAAAGCATGTAATGTCGAAGCTTCTGAACTACAAATATTAGTACTAAACATTATTTCTTTATAGAAGAGTATCGTGCTTCGGCTCCTATTAACCTTCGACTAATGTAGTATAATGCATTTTCCTTATTTTCTTCATTGTGTTGTGCAAGTAAAGCCCTGAGGGACTCCTCTAAGGCTGCGGTGTATAAGATAAGAGGTTTTCCTGGGATAAGAGCTACTAGAATTGGCTGATTGAATAGTTATTTTTTAATTCTCTCAAATGCTTCTTGGCATTCCTCATCCCATTTTAATGGAGCATTCTTTTTCATTAGCTTGGCAAAAGGTTGGCATCTTCCTGATAGTTTGATATAAAACACCGAATGAATGTGAGTTGTCCTTGTAAAGAGCAAAGCTGGCGAAGGTTCTTCGGTGGAGGCATCTCCACGATCACCTTGATTTTGTTGGGGTCAATTTTAATTCCTTGGTGTCTTACAACATATCCAAGAAACTTTCCTGAGGAAACCCCAAAAGTGCATTTGAGAGGATTCATCTTAAGATCATATTTTCTGATCCTTTCAAAGACAATCCTTAAATCCTCAAGGTGATCTTTTTGATCAATGTTTTTAATGATCAGGTCATTAATGTAGCATTCTACTTTCTGATAAATCAACTCTTCGAAGATGCCTGTCATGGCCCTCTGATATGTAGCTTCAACATTCTTTAATCTAAACGACATGACTGTGAAATAATAAATACCAAATGGTATTCTGAATGATGTATGTTTCTCATCTTTAGAAGCCATCTTGATTGATTATTCCCCGATGATCCATCCATAAGGAGAACATGTCATAGTTGGAAGTGTTATCCACTAACAATTCTGACACAGGGAGAGAAAAATCATCTTTTGGGCATGCCTTATTTAAATCTTGGAAGTCGATGCAGACTCAAATCTGACCATTCTTCTTCTTTACGAGAACAATGTTGGCTATCCAATCTACATACTTGTCCTGGCGAATGAAACCTAATTAGTGTTTTTGTTTCTACGGTCACTTGTTCTTCAACATCCAATCACATTCTTCTAGGAACTTGTTTGACAGGTATTGAATCAAAATTGATAGCAAGCTTGGGAATTGCCACATCAGGGGATAAGCCAGACATCTCAAAATATGTTCAAGCAAAGTAGTCATTGAATTCATAAAGAAATATTTTAATTTCTTCAACCTTATCGTCAAGCAAAAGGCACTAAAGAAGGTTGAGCAGGGTTCTTCTTTAGTCCCCAAATTAATTTCTTTCAACTCATCCATGGTATACATCTGCCCACCATCTTCAAGTTCTTTAAGTGCGGCTTCTACTTCCCCATTGATTGTGAGAATGACTTCATAATAGTTATCTTCATTTTCAGTTTCGGTTTCAATCTCACTTTCATTTACTATATAGCAAGTGTTCTTTTGATGATGCCTTTGTTGGATGTATCTAAGACCCTTAGTGGAATAATAATTGCACTTTCGAGAGGTTTGTGGACTCTTCAAACTCCATAAGTTAACAAAGAAGAGAGCTCCCCATCTATCAGTTCAACATTGATTCCAAGTTGGTGCATCATCCTTTGAATTTTTGGAGAATAATATATCGACATCCTAGGGGGCACCATTTCTTCAGACTCTTAGTATTGGATAAGCCATTTAGAATCATAGTGTTCACATTCCTTAGATCTATAGAATGAAGTTCCCAATCTGTTGCTCCCAGGTAGTGGTGGTACACAAAACATTTTTAGTTCCTCAATGTTGTGAACATCGCCCGATGTGACTTCTTTGAAATATCGGGAGGAATTGCTGTAACCATGAATGAATAGTTTGATACTAATAAGTTAGCAGCCCTTCTAGAAGAGACACATTGAACTTCACTTGCATAGATGGACTTAAAATCATAATCGAATCAAAGTTAGTTATCTAATTTTCTTTTATTGAAGGCTCACATTTTTCCTTGAGTTCAAGAATATCTTCTTCTCCTTCTGTATCACTGCCCAAATGACGAACATGCCTCTTCAACTTTGGTGATGTGTCATGCATTCTAGAGATATTTAATGCAACCTTCTTTCTTCCTTTTTGCTCCTTCTCTTCTTTGGGTTGCTTCATAGTTTTTGAATCAGAGCTGTAGATTGCTGATGCTTACTTTCTTTTGAAAGAAAATACTTTGCATCTTCATGAATTTTTGCATCATGAACTACAAATAGCTGAATACTACCAAGAATCTTATGTTCTGCTCTATTTCTTATGTACTTTATACATTGATGTAGAGTAGATGGAACCATACCATATTCATGGAGCCAAGGATGGCCTAATAGAGCTTTAAATAAGGTGTTAGTATCTATCACATGAAATTTAGCTTGCGTATAGAGTTCTCCAAACCTAAGCTGTAAAATGAAAGATCTGAGAGTCCTCTGCCCCATTTCATTAAAGTTGTGGACCATTAATTTATCTCGTCCAAGATGCTGAATGTCTAAGGACAACACCCTAGTGCTCATAGACTCATAAGATTTATTGATGAACCTGAGTCAATTAGAATTTGATTGATTATAATTCCATCACTTTATGTAGTTACATTTAATGGGCCATTGTGTTCCCTTGTCCCGAGAATAAGATCTTCTTCAGAGAAAGTGATCATCGTGAGATCTTAAGCTTGCAAAACTTCAGTCATGCGTCATTTAAGAAAATAGGCTTCATATCCCTTAAGATCTTTAAGAGCTTGGATCAACATTTCACAGAGGTCCTTTGACATCAAGAGAGCCTCATACACACTCTGTTGTATAGGGATCTTTCTTAGATGTAATGATATTATAATCAATTCTTTCACTTAAATTTGCTTTCTTCTTAGGGTCTTTAGGGATGATATCTTCATTAACTTCAATATTTTTTTCTTCATTTTGGTTTTGTGCTTATTTTATAGTCCTTTCTTTAATGGAGATGGTAGTATCTTGCCACTCCTTAGTTGCATTTGGACTGCTTTATGCAGCTCAGACTCTTCAGATAAGGTAGCTCCTTCAAAGTCACCATCCACCTTGGAGGACTGTGCGGATGCTTCAGAGTCACTACCAAGCTTCAAGCGGCCCATTTGGGATGTCTTTGATAGTTCAGACTCATCTTCATTAGAAAACATAAGTATTCTTCTGAGCTATCTTCTATTTATCGCACCATCAAGCATGACTTTGATGTTATAGGCTTATGAATTTTCCTACTTGCCAGGATAAACTTCTTGATTCATTCTTGCATATTACATTTTTCAAAGTTGTTTGATTCCAATTATCAAGGCATGGATCACATTAGGTGTTATTCAACACCACTGAAATAACTCGACACATTTCTCTATGAAGAAAGTCTTTATTACCATTTTATTTTTAAATTAACATAATCTAAAGTCCTGACATGTAATCAGCAAGCCTGATAGTCTGTCTCATCGGTTGATGATACTCCTCTAGATTATTGATGATCTTTTGAATTATACTTCTCTTCTTACTCTTCTCTTTCTTTGCCACTTCTTTGATTTATGAGGTCTACATTTAACAGACTGCTCCTCATGGTGTGATAGTAGCCTTAACAAAATGCCACTGAAAGCTCAAATGCTTGGTTTAGGCATTTCTTTTAAGTCTAATGTAGATTCAAGTGGTGATTTCCACTTAACACTAGGGACATCTTTTAGTTACTTCAACATTTTCATGATCTTTTTAGAGACTACTGTCTCCCATTGCTCATCTTGTGTTGATTTTCTTTTTTCCTTCTCTTTCATCAATAAGAGACATAACCACCATTCTCTTTTAGGATGAGCGAGAATCAGAATGTGAATTCACCCTTTCTATATTTTCTCTCTAACCAATCCTTAAAAATATAGCAATCTTAAATTGTGTGGCTAATTACCCGATGATATGGATAATATTTTGGATTATCAATTTGACTCTTGGTCTTTTGGATTAGAAATTCTAATCTTATAAGCACTAAAAAGCTACACTCTCCCTCTTGGAAGAGTGTTCCTTACTCAGCTTGTATTTTAGAGATGAGTGCACTCGCTCATCATCTCTCATTGGTTGCTTTGATTGGGAGTTAACTGATTGCTTCCCCACTTCATCAGTATAAGCATAATATTTTTCTTTATCAACATTGTAAGTTGCTCACTTTCTACTTCTCGAGCTATAGGAGGTTGTGTGAGACTCATTCCTCTTTGAGTCTGAGAATTTATTCTTCTTTACCTTTTTTGAGTGACCCTCGAGTTTTGAGTGATTCAACTTTATAAAATTTTTCACTCAGTCCAATAACTCTTAAAATGTTGAGATAGAGGCCATGCATAAATATGGTGTCATCTTATCATTGATGTTATCCATCAACATTTGGATTGCATGTTTAGCTGTAGTTCACATTTCATGCTCATGTTTTGCCTATGTGAAATATATTTAGTCACTGACTCATTTTCATTCTTCGATCTAAATTGAGGTCAGCAATTATAATCGTTTCAGTTGCACTGGCAAATCTCTTGATGAACATCATCTTTAATTCAGCAAAAGTCTTGATTGAGTCATTAGGCAATTTAGCGTATGATTCAAAAGCAGTTGAGGTTAAACTATAAGGAATGGACGGAATAATAGTGCATCATTTTCTCCTGTATTGCCACATGTTGCTTTGAATTATTCTAGGTGTTTTGTGGGGTTCCCAATGCCATTGAATGTATTGAATTTAGGCATTGAATAACCCTTCGGGTATGGCACTTGATCGTTCAATACCAGGTATGAACAACCTTTGCTTACCAATTTTTTTGCCTGGTTAGCGGCAATGACAACTTTGATATTTTCACTTATAATTATTTCCAATTGAGCTATTGTCACGGGCTCAGACATGTTAGGCACATCTTGAGAGATGGGTTGAGGAGCTAGTTGATTGACTTCATTTCTCCCCTTGAGTGCATTCTGTGCTTGGGAAGCTTGAGGCACTGAGTCAACTAGTGGATCAAGAGGTATAACATTAGTTGTCGGATGGTTGATAGGTGGAATAGATGTTGGCACTATTCCTGCATTTCTCGGCATCGTCGGTAGCATCACATTCATTTGTGCCTGTGGTGAAAATTTTCTATAAGGGAGTCGCCTTTCAAAATTGTGGGGGGAAAAGAAAGAGGATACCCTATAGAAATTCATCTTAGTAAGGCAATACACAGATCTGTAGATATACTTATTCAGGTGATCGAGTACGTCAATAAGGTATAGTGTATTATTTCGAAAGACAGAAATTTCTACCCTTTAATGGAACCAATCACCTTAATAAGGACTCCTAAGGATGATGGGTCTGCATATGCACTAGAGATTCTTTCCATACTTTACATGGAAAAGTAAAGTAGGGTATATTTTAAATCAGGTTCTTTAAGTTCCCTACAAGGGAAAGCTCATAGTTAATTACATCCTAAAGGACAAGATCCTTTAGAAAAACTCTCGATTAAGGTAAATGATCATTATCTCTGAAGATTTCAATAGGAAGGACTATCAATCGATTGGTTTGTATTTGAAGATCAAATGGGATTGATCAAAATAGGGAGTTATTATCAAAGCCAAAATGAGAAATAAGTAGGAGATACCCACGATGCTAGGAAACCTAGCGAGCATCTCAAACTATCTATTGAGCTTTATATTTTAGAAATTGATTTGATTTGTTTGTTTGAGTTTTCATTAGAATTTTAGGACTTAAGGTTCCTTAACACAAGATTAAGGAAATGCCTAAGAAGTGAGGAATTATGCTTATGGCCCACAAAGTGGAAAAACAACCTCAGAACCTAAATCTAGGGAGCTTCGATGAGGGTTGGAAGCACAACCTAAATCTAAGGAAAAAATGAGTAATTGGTTTGCCTCCACAAGAGAGGACAAACCACCCAAAACTTGGTTACAATTCAGGGTGGCCACCAACTAACTCCTCCTATTTTAAATACATGTAGGCAAGTCTTTATGTTTATGCAAGATAGCTAGGCTATTTTATTTAGAAAGAAGCTAAGTCCTTAAACTCACTCCTAAAGAGACTAGATCATGTAAAGGGACATGCTTTTAAATGACCTAAATCTAATGCATTTCAAATTTCATTTTATTTTTTTATTTTGGACAATTATTTTGACTGCTAATAGAATTTTATGACTAATGCATGAGAAATCATATTGGCCAAAATCGGTGAAAGTTTAGGAGGTGAGTTTCCACCATGACCCTCAAAGGTCAAGCGGGTTCTCTAAAGATGGAAGCACTCCAATCAAGAGTGAAATAATATGCAGTTGTGCATGATGTTATAAAGTAACCACAGAACTCATCTAGCTAAGGGGTTACTAATTCTTTTATCTTGATCTTAATCTTAAGCTTTAGGTGAGGTTATGAGTTATTTAATTTTAGTTTGAATTTTTAAGTTGGGTAAAAGATTTATTTTTCCCTAAAGAGCCTAATCCACATCCAGGCCATACATAAAGCAAGGAATAAACTAGGAAAAGCATGCCACTTAATGCAAGTTAAACAAACATCAATCAATTTAAACTAGCAAAAGAATAAATGGTCATTTGTGGTGGGCACCACCAAAAAATATCAAATGTGGTAAGAGCTCTACCCTTATACAAGATTATAAATGAATTAAATTATAATTGAAAGGAATTCATTGTTATGGGGGTCTTCAAGCTTTATTCTTCTTTCTTCTTTCTTCTTTCTTCCTTTCTTCTTCTTTCTTTATTTTTTGGATCTTCCTTTGGATGGTTGAATGGTAGATGCTCCAAGGCTTCACATAGTGTATAAGATGGGATCTTATGACTGATGCTCATCCTAATCCCCATAATCATTCCAAAATCCTACATATACAAATTTACATGAAGGAAAAGCATAAATCTAACTAACACCTTCAAAACAAAGGTTAGTCAAATCACACCACAAATCCCAAGCATGTATATTGGACTTATCACCCCACACATGGGTGACTAAGTCCACGCCTAGATTATGCAAGGGTATAAGCACTTGCAAAAGAAAGCATATTTTTATTTATGATAGTGCCCCTTTAGCACAATTCCCTGCATAAAAGAATAGTTATAGTAAGCACGTCTTACCATTCATTCTATGAGCATACATCCAAACATCCAGTCTAAAACATTCATCATAAAATAAAATATAATATCAAACCATGCACCGACCTAACCTAAAGCTAGAAGTGGTGACTTAGGCTAACGTGTGTGCTTTGAAGGTTTGTGTGGCATGCTTAGTTTAGGACTTTGGCTTTGAATTTTCTAAGTGTGAAGAACATGTTCAACTTAGAGGAGGGTTTCATTTTAAGTTGTTTAAGTGTTTGGGTTATTTTATTTCATGTTTTAATTTGGTTTAAGTGAAACTTACAATTAATTACTAAGTTATAAAAGAGGGAAGAGAGAGAGAACTTCTCTTTCCTTCCCTAATCCTTAAGTAATTTCTAAGGTAAGTTCATTTTAGTATTTCATTTAGGTGAATGTTTTAATTACATCTTTTAATTAATCCTAAGTTTAGATCAACTCTAAATAACTATCAAAAGAAAGGCATTTTAAGATTAAGAAAAATGAATCAAAATTCACATAACATACATTACTTCAATTCTTTCAACATATATACATGCATATGGATGGACCCTAACATATATATATATATATATATATATACATATATATATATGCATATATATATATATATATATATATATATATATATATATATATATGAGATAGTTAACACACTTTATGATGCATGTTAAGTAATCCATTTAAGAAAATTTAGAATTTAGATGCATGATTTTTTTTAAGTAGAAAAGGTTTTCTCCAAAATTTCACATACATGCATGAAAGTAAGAAAGGCATAAGTGAGTACAACATCATTGTTAACAGAGGGTACAAGACCTACTTAGCTACTTAAAACCTCACAACCTGAGTTGTCCTAATATACCACTTTCCTTAAGTACAATACATATAAAGAAATGAAATGGAAGAGAATATGCAAAAGTTTGTAATGGTTTCATTTTTTTGTTTATGCAATTTATTATGCAAGTGTAGGCAATCCTTCTTAGATGAGAGCATAGGGATGAATAAGGTTTAGAATTAAGTAAGTGTTGGGTTCTTTTCAAATGAACCCTACATTTTACTAACACATATTCAAAGCTATGCTAACATAAGGAAGGAAAGAAAGGCTACACTACACATGCTTTATAATTTCATCACATGCAAGCTTATAATTAGGATATAAGAATATCACACTTTTAGATTTGATGTTTTATTTGTAGATTTTGAAAATACTTTAGAATTAGTAGTGATAATAGCCATTCATATTTTACTTTAGCCAACACATGTACATTTGACATAAAGTAAACAATTTCATTTTAAAACTTTGAAAACATGAAATCATGGATGCATAATCATACATACAATTTAACATGTTGGGAAAGATCTAAAACAATGTAATCATGAACAAACTCACTTTACTTAATTAAAGACATTCTTAAAGAATAAGAAAACTTAGAATAAATCAAAGTGAATTTCAAAATGATTTTTTATTTATTTGAAGTTTGATTTAATTTTAAAAGGTGAGATGAGTTTGTTGTTCTAACCCATTCCACATGTGTTTTGTATTTTGTTTAATTTTAGATAATTAAATCTATTTTAAGTGTTGATTAGGTTAAGGTATGCATTAAGTGGCTTAATTAACCCTTACACCACCTTAGAAGAATTAACTAAGTAATTATGAGCCAATGAGATGACATAAAACCCACAAGGTATGTAAATTTTGCAGTGCACCTAGTAATGAAAAGGCCTAATGCAATTTGGCTGACAATTAAAATTAATTAAGCTAAGGGTTTTAGCTTAAGTACTTTTAAAACACCCTTTCTCACTTATGAAAGGGGTTTAATTTCTTAATTACTTAGGCTATTAAACACCTAAGCATCTACCCAAGGTAGATTAATTAAGTTCTATAGAATTTTTGAAAATTATTTAAAGGGATAATTAATGAATTAACCCTTAATTAAGAAGGGATTAAGGAAAGAAAAGGGGGTTTAGAGAATAGCTTAGGGGAAATACCCCAAAATTATTCCATAAAACCCCTACTCATTGGATCTAACCTTAATCCAACTTAATCATAGGGAAAACCCACTAATTATACCTTAATTACCCTTAATTACATAAAGGGGTAATTAGGAAATGAGCTAACGATTTCTTTAATCAAGGCCTCAATAAATCTCAAGAAAATTAGGGGAGGCAGAGGTCATCCTCTAAAATGAACCTAGAAATTTGAGATCCATTAGTGACTTAATTAGAAAGTAATTAGCTAATTACCATTCTTAAAGAAACCCAAATTCATAGAAGAAGGGAAATCAAAATGTATTGAAAATAATATTAAAATATTCTAGGGAAATTATCTATCCAAGGCATTTTTTCTTTTATTTTTTTATTTTTCTATGAGGAGTTATGATTTTTAGAAGCTATAAGGATTAATTAGGAATTAATTAGTTAAATAATTAATCCTTATTTAATACCCATCCACGTGCGTGGTGGCGTCATGCGCATTGCATGAGCCATTACTTGTAAAATCAAAGTGATGGCGGCGCATGTTTTACCTCATTGATCAAAGGACGATGAGGATACACGCAATTTAAATGGATAAAGGGATTAAAATGTGTTTAAATCTTGTCCATCTAAAACATATGGATGGAGATGAAGTTCTTCCCGAGGAGGAATGTGAGCCATTCTCAAGGGAATATTCGCCAAATCCTTCATGGATTCAATCAAGACTCAACCCACCATCTAAAGGAACAAAGCGGCCAATCCAACGAGATCTTATGAGATGAAAATCCACTTCACAAGACCAACACCCCTTAGCTAAGTGGTCAATTCACTAACTCTCGAGGTGATCACATTCGATGCTGAGGTAGCTTGAGTGGAGACAAAGCACTATTGAAGTTCCTAGCTCTTGAGGTTGAGTAGATGAGTGGGTGGACCAACTCCCCTTATCTCCCCTTTGGTCTTTGATCAAATTGATCTTCTCCTTGCTTTAGAACTCAATTGGATGCTTAGGCAAGCTCGACTGAGTCCTTGGATGAGTGTAAGGAATTGAAGTGGGATCATGGAGAATTGGGAATCAAGGTGAGCTCCCTATTTTTACTTTTGCAAGGGAAGAAGATTCAAATCTCTCTAGAGGCCTTGGGAAAGCTCTGATGTTTGCTAAAGCTTTCAAGTCAGTGTGAGTGAAGTGTGATTTTGAATTGGGGAGTATATCTCCCCATGGCAATTGGATGATGGAGCACAAGCTTTATTTTGATGACATAATGTGATGGGTTGTTTGAGTGGTTAGAGGTATTGTGTTTGGCTGAGGAGTGGAAACTAACTCCCATGTGCATCAATTAAGGTTTGGGGAGTTTGAATTTTCAATTTATGGTGTGGGGTTTGGTCCATGGGCCAAATGGGTTAAACCAAACCTATTGGATTTGGTGCACCACTCATCACTAGGTCCCCTTGAGGTTTTAGGAAAGCCTCAAGTGATTATGATGAGTGTATGCCCAAAATACCCATGGCTGGCCAAAATTTGTTCTATGACTTAGGGGTATAATGATCATTTTACTATTTTTTTCAATTTGGGTATGTTTGGTATGTTGAGAAAATAGGTTGGGCCAAGTTTTAAAGAATTTGGAATCCATTTGATAGGGTTTAGCTCATGTTGACCCATTTAGGTTAAAATGGGTCAACTTGGGTCAAGTTGACCAATAGGTCAAATTGGGTCAAACCAAGGGTTGGGTCTAGTTCATTTTGAATTAGATTTGGTTCCTTTGGTTTGTTTCATTTTGAATTAGATTTGGTTTTGGCTCATATGACTCATTTAGGTCAACTAGGTCAAGTTGACCCATTTGACTTATTTTGGTTAGGTCAAGGGCAAGTTTAGGTTTGGTTGGTCATATGGAGTGAATTGGTATCTTTATTTCTAATCAATTCGAGTTAGGTTCAATTTTGGCTCAACATGACCCCTTTAGGTCATGTTGGATATAAGGTCAATTGGGCTAGGTTGGGTCTAGTTGGCCAATAAGGCTTTGGTCAAGTTCCACAAGTGATTTGGGATGGACTTGACCCATTGGTTCAATCAATTTGGCTTAGATCAAGTTTGACATATTTTGACCCTTTTGGTCAAAATGGGTCAAACCAAATGGGTTGAGTTAGGCTCAAGGTTGACTTGGTCAAATTCAAACATAGGTCATGAGTGAACTTAGATCAAGGTTTCAATCAATTTGGCCTATGGTGGATTTTGGCTATGTAAGGTTTCATTTTAGGTTAAGTGTTGACTTGGTCAACCCTTAGTTTGTTTGACCCAATTTGATTGATTGATCATCCCATGATGATTGGTAATCATGATGAGAGGAAATATGAGTTTGGTTCAATCCAATTTGGTTAGGATCAAAAGTTGCTCATAAGGGTACTTTAGGTCACTTTGGGTCAAGTGAGCCTAAGTGGGTCAAATGGCTTGGTCAAAGCTTGATTTGAAGTTGATTGAACTTGTATATGGACTTATGATTGAAATATAAATCCATTTACAAGTGGTTTGAAGTCAAATGGATTTTGATCCGTTTGAAAATTTTATATTCAAAGGAAGAGTATGAAATGATCTTGGGTTTGATTTTTGATTTAGGTTTTGATTGTTTGGTTGAGGTTTGGATTTATATATGAGCTCATGATTGTAGGATTGATTGACCTATGAGAGAAAATCAAGGATTTGGCTTGATTTGAAAGTGATTTGGCTAAGTTCAAGATTTTGGCTTGAAAGGCTTAGATTTGATTTTTGGTGGATTTGAGTTTGATATTTGGAGTTGGTTTTGATTGTTTGAATTTATATTTCATTTATATATGTGAATATAAATGAGAATATAAATTGATCATGAGATAATTTCAAGGATTTGAAAGAGTTTAATCATGATTTGGGTTAAATCCATTAAAGGGAATTTAAAGGATTTAAAAGAATTTTTAAATTAAAATTTAATTTTTTGAGATTTGATTGATTTTATATTTCATTTATATATGAGAATATAAATGAGAATACAAATATATTTTGAGAAAATCCCATGAGTTTGAAATGGTTTGATCAAATTTTAGGTTAAATCCATTAATAAAAAAATTAAGGGATTTAAGGGAATTTCAAGCATTTTAAATTTGGAATTTAATTTTTTCCTTGATTGAATTGAGTTATATTTATATTTTATTTATATCTGAGAATATAAATGAGGATATAAATAAGTTTTGAGAAAATCCTGTGGATTTGAATTGATTTGATCAAAGTTTAGAGTTGATTTTGGCTAAGTCCTTTAAGTAAAGGGACATAAGAAAATTTCTTGAATTGATTTTGAATTTCAAATTTGATTTAATGGGTTTGAATTTATATTTCATTTATAAATATGAATATAAATGAGAATATAAATGGATCATGAGAAAATCTCAAAGATTTGAGTGGGTTTAGATCATGATTTTGGTTAAGTCCTTAAGAAAGAGTTAAGGAGTTAGGAAATTTTAACTTAGAAATTTTGATGGATTTTGATCATGGGTTTTAGTCATAGATTTCAATCATGGAATTGAATCATGGAATTGAATTGGTTTGAGAAAATCAAATATAATTGATTTGGAGTTTGACTTGAAAGAAGGAAAGTGAGGAATGGTTTAAGCTAAAGGGTAGCAAATTTTCCTAACACCCCTAAGGCACGACATATTCCTATGACTAACTTCTTCAAAGTCTTCTAGGGCTAGGTGAGAGTGTCCACCTAATCACTAGATGTATCTTAAGACTAAGGAACTCTTAAAGACTAAGAGGAATCCTAAGCCTAAGATGGAGGTGTTAAGAGTTCATTCTAAAAATGAGATCAACAGTGCCGCATTTGATTCATCTTTGCATTTAGCTAGATGATCTCCCTATCCTTTGCCTTCATCTACCATTGCATTCATTTTTGCATTTGGGCTAATGTGGTAGTGTTGACAAAGAAAGAGTTATCATCTTCTCTTTTTAGTTCTTCTTCCTCTTCATCACCTGAAGAGGAGCTTGAAGCTCCTCCTTCTATTTGCTCAAGAGCTGGTTCTTCAATATGAATAGAAGGTGCGGCTCCACGCCATCTATGTTGGTGCTGGCATGCACCAGATGGCTCTCTAATGTTTTGCACTACATCATATTCTTCATCTTCATGTAATCTGACTTTAGAACATCTCCTCCAATGAATCTCTGGCTCTGGATTCGAGATAAACCTCTCTTCAACCTGAGGGCTACGATCAAAGTCAACTTTCTTCTGTGGAGATTCAGTTGACCGATGATGGGATTCCCTGGAATGTTCACTTTCAGTGTCAACCATCTTGTAAATCATCATTAGAAGATTTCTTCTTTTGAATCTATTTTTGTCGGTTCTTATCATTGGCAGATTTTTGGAGAGTACGAACCACATGTCACACCTTTTCCTTTATTTTCAATAGTTTCTCTTCGGGGCCTTGGCCTCCAAGCTTGCTTGCCCTTCTGTCGAGACCTTTCAAAAGTAGATTATCTGGCATACAGTTTGGGTGTCACACTTCTATGCTCACCATACAGGGTTTGCTTAAATCGATCACGAGCTCTCACAACATGTGGTAGTCTACCAGGTGAAATATTATCAGCTTTGATTATCACAGGCCTTTGGACCCTTCTTTTCATTATGCCCATTTCCTTAACAACCTTTAGCACTTGATGCACTCTAATAGATAAGGTTTCAGGAATTTTCTTTTGGGGAACTTGTGCTTGATGTAGTGGTTGGTCCCAAAAAGATTACTTCAGCTCACTAGCAGAGCTATTCCTCTTTACCCATTTCAAGTTCTAGAATTTATTATGGGTGAGAATACTCACTTCTGGTTCTGAGGCTAACGTCATAGCATATTGTTTAGACAATAATTGTTGAGCTCGTAGTTCGCTATTCATCCTTCTTCTCTGCCTTCTTGTTAATTTTCTCCAGATGAGGAAGCTTCATGATCATGCTTTCCTGGCATGAAAGGTTCAATTGGTAGAGTGGTGTTTATAGGTATGACCGAGACTTTCTGCTCAACAATAGTTCTCATCATAGTCAGAGTGTCAGAATATCCCAATATTTGAAACACAGAAGCTCTGTTTTGGGGAGTTTCAACAGTAACTACTTTAGTAAATTTTCTCTATTGCATGAGCTAATGCACGGCATGATGTATCCTGGATTGATGTGACATTAGATTTAGCTATAATTGCTGGAAAGTCAACACTACTAAATTGAATGGTAGCTCCAACATCTCTAGTGTTGATGATAGCATTAGTCAGACGAATGTTAGACTTGCAGCTCATCTTCATAACTAACGGAGTGTTCTGAAGATCCATCTACACAAAGGAAAGATAGGGATCAATAATCAGAAATAAATATTCTACCTCATACTTTCAAAATGTAGAGATACAACAGATTCAAAAGAAAATTTCAAGCAAATAAAATCATAATCAATAAATTATTATGTTTATTAAAGATTTTATTTTATGACTAAATTTTAATTTTGATTACTTATACTCCACTACTACTATATTCCCAATTTGACTAGCCAGATATGGAAAGAAAAACCTATCCCCAATGGAGTCGCCAGAAATCTGTGGGCTCCAAAAATTCATCGCTGACCTCTCTATGAAGAGAGTTTGAATTATATGTTGGTGAAATTTTCAGAAGGCAGATGGAATAGTATATAAGACACTACCCAAAGATTTTGCTCTTATTGTGAGAACATTAGATCTGGTTCTAGGTTTCATATAAATGCAATCACATATAGTTAATTACCCCTCCCAATGTTAAGAGAGAACTTTCGATTAAGGCTAATCATTAGATCGCTGAATGTGTAGCGCATAGTGGCAGCATGCGGAGTTTAAAATTTAGGGTTTAAAATTTATGAAATTCACCATTATTTAACTTAAAGCATATGGTTGGTGGGGTGATGACGTGCCCAATCTAGATCCCATGATTTTTTCATCCCGGGTTGTCATGGTCCCTAGCCTACTTAGTCAGTGGAGGTAGTCGACCCAACTTGACCGAAGGATTCCTATCAGCAATCATGGGTTATGTTGTCCAAGCAATCCTTGTAGACCTGTGGTGGTGTTTGTTTAAGGAGACAAGCTTAAGTCTACCTTAGCTGACAAAAGAGCTTTATGCCTATCAAATATACCCTATGATTCATAACTCAAAGAGCTGAGCCATTGGGGAACATATAGGCTACAGTCATCATTTGGGGGCGTCCACCCAATCAGAGGACTTTGGTAATAACTGCATCATATGTGGAGCTTATTAGGAAAACCACGTGGACAGAAACGGGCCACATCCTTACTAGCATGAGATTATTTGAATTTAAATATAATGATTTATTTGACTTGACATTAGCTCTTTTGTGAGCTAGAGTTTTTTAATCTATCATCCCCAATAAATGATGGTGAATGGGTGGATGAATTATTTGTTTCAAGCATTTAAATAATAAATTTCATTTAGTTCAGATATTTACTTAGTTGAAATTTAGTTTTATAATGAATTAGTTTAGAGCTTAAGTATCATTTGATGATGATATCCCCTCCGGTTGAGATTTTTAATCAATGCGGCCATCATCGAGATATATAAGTTTGGTTAATCATTTAGTTTATTGTTTCTTATCATGTATACTCTATTAACTTAATAATAGAGAATCAAATCTAGATTTATATTTTGAGTATTTTGAATTTGAGAATATTGAATATAATATCATAAATATTTTGATAATAGTTACCCTTCCATTTGATATCTTCAATCAACTCAATGATCATTGGGGTAGACCTTCTCAACTTTACTTATTTGGTATAAGAGAATTGGGTCTATGACTTATGTGTAATTTAAATTCTTTAGAAGATTGATATCATAACAGACCTTGTCAACCATATTACAAATATAGAGGATTGGGTCTTATGATGTACTGTAATTTAAGTTCATTTAGAAGTTGATTGATTAGTAGACCCTGTCAATACTATTTCACGTATAGAGGATTAGGTCTACTGTCATATTCTATGGAGTTGAATGTTTATCTCTTTCATTAATTTGAATTAACATTGAAGACATTCATTAGCTTGCATACATATGGTCATAAAGGATTGAATTGATTTCTAATATTATTAGCGGTCACGTAACTGAACGCCTCGACAAAGTTTAAGTACTTAGTATAAGTGTCCCGGTGTTTAGTAATTTAGATAATTTTATTTCTAAATTATGAGATTAATTTCATATTTATTTAATCTCAATTTAGCCTGCGCAGCCTTTTTAGATAATAAAATTTGCACTTTAAATTTTTATGTCCGAACATATATAAGTATTCATAACTTAGATAATTTCATCTAATTAATGGAATCATTATTTTTGAAAATTATAATTAGAATAAAATTTCTTTTATTTTTGGAATGAAGGAAGCTCCAACTCATGTATAATTTAATTTAGTAACGCCTTATGTTTGCTTGTACAAAAGTTGCAGATTCGGTGGCAAGAAAGGCATTTCAAATTATTTTAATATTTTAATAGATCTCTTGGAACAACATTTAATTGCTTTATTTTATTCAAAGTTGATTAGTCTTTAAGTGTTCAATAGACTATCATTTATGTCTATTGACAATTCTCAAACTCATCACAAATTACATTCAACTTCTCCTTGATCCAATTCAATTATTTAATAAGACAAATAATATATTTCAAATATTTTCCAAGAATTCATTGATTATGCTTATTAGAAATCATTTGATCTCATTGAGCATCTCTTATGAATTTCTTGATTTTCTCCAATTCATTTGGGTGAATTTTGAAAACTATATTATAATTCAGAAGATCTTTTGTATAATTGGATGTTCTGTCATCTTCTAAATTAATTGAATTGAGATATTGAAGTGCCAAATTTATATTTTTGCCAAATATTTAATTCATTTCAAATTCATAAATCTTTGAGTTGATTATCTTTCTTTATTTATATAATCTTCAAATTTATTTCAAATTCATTCTCATTTATAATTCAAAATTCAATTTGATATCAATTTATTTTAGCTAACTTAGGCAGTGCTATTTGTTTAGCTTGAATTTTATTTGCAAGTATGAATTTTGGATAAAATTTTGATAGCATTTAAGATTCTATCATTATATCATATATCTACTTGTATTTTAGTCCATCCATCACATGATGAGGGTGCTTGTTGTTTTAAGACCTGGAATTTCAATTGTTATGCTGATAATATATGAGGCTTCAATTCTGCGTAAGAGTAAATATATATATCTACACATTCAAACTTCATTTTATATTGTTTAATTTTGATGTGATTGATTTTTTTTTAAATAAATCTTGATTTGTCCCCCTTTTTTTTTTTCCTAAGTCCAAAATTTAGTCAAAATTTTTTGATTCGATAGTATTCCAAGATCGTGCTATATGTGCTTTGGCTTATTCTTTCATTGAGCATAGAGGATGTCTTTCGACACACATGAGTCTTCATGCCACTAAACCTATTGAGCATTAGTGGTCTTTGATCACAGCGTGTAGAAACATATGTAATTTTACATATTTAAACCTTTTATGTTATCTTTGGATGATGACAATGATGGCGATTATCAAGTGACCACTACACTCATTGAGCATAGCGGGGTCTTCAAATTTACTATGTCCTATTGAGTTTAGTAGGATCTTTGATCACTGGCATAAAAATGGAGCAAACATATGAAATTTTCCATAAATTCAAACCTCCTCTTTATTTTATACCCTTGCAAATAGCAACAATTTCAAGGAGATGAAGTGACGACACTATCAAAAAATTGTGTTAGGAGGTATACAGCTTATGAGTGCAGTGAAATGAGGGGTAGCAGAGAGAGTTTGGGGAAGGAGATGGAGGCATGCCGAAGAACTCTTGATGTGAGTTGCTTCTTATTATCGGGGTTATATTGGAGACGGGATTAGGTATCATAATAGGATGAAGGGAGAGTCATTATAGCCAGAACCGATAGGAACCTAGTTTAGGAGGGAGATGCCAGAATCAAGAGGAACCTACGTGATAGTAGAGTTGCCTCTTGGTTACAATAAGGGAATATGGATTACGAGAAAGGTTAGGATGAATGGAAGGTTGGTGTTGCAGGTACTATAGTAGAAGGGAATATATATATATATATTCAAATTTATAGTAATTGCTATAATAATTTTACTGCAGTATCATGCTACAGTATTTTGCTACAGGAGCGAGCTACAGTAAGACAGGAAGAGGGATCTTGGTTTTACTGCTACGATTTTGGGTTCTTCGGCTGCGGACTAGAGAGAGAAACGACGGACGAGGGAGGGAGAGACAGAGAGAGAGAGAGAGGAGATGGACGAGAACTGTCGCTGCTCCAATCGAATGAATCGGGGGAATTACCTATAAAGCTGTAGGTAAGGGGTAGATGGAAGAGAGAACAGGGAAGGGGCAAATCAGGGTTTCCGTCTTCGGCTCGAGAGAGTCTGCGTGCGAAAGCCGAATCAAACAGGGGAAAAAAAGAACAGGTAGGCTCGATGCTCGGTTAGAAGGATATTTGGGTTGAAATTATGGGATTTGACAGCCCTAATTGCTTAATTAGTTTATTTCCTTAAGAGTTTATGGGGGATATTCAAAATTTTGGGCAAATTAAAGCTGTTTAGGGCTCAATTTAGTTTCAAATTAATTTTGAAATAAAATTATTTATAAAATTATGTATATTGAAAATAAATATCAGTTTTCTTCTCTGTATGGCCGTCTTGAGATTTATGTGAAATTTTCAAAATTAAACCACTAATATGGTATCTAGGTAAATTGATGTTCGATTCAATGGCGTAATGCTTGATTGAAGCAGTTTGATTAAAGTTGAATTAGTCGATTTTGGTTGAATCGTCGTCATTGCTTAGGCTCAAAATCCGTGAAGCTGAATTGAGTCGGTGTCTTTGATAGGTTTGATGTTTGGCCAACGGCGTGATTTATGAAGCAGATGTCGTTCGGCATCATCGCAATCTCGACTCGATGCGCGTGGGTATCAATGGATTTCCTTCTTGATCGGTCGACCGTCGAATTGCGCAATATGTATATTCTGAACAATTTCGATGTTATGAACGTGATGACGAAGTCCGTTCATCGATCGGAGATCATTTCGACTAGTTTCGGTGACGTCAAGTGTATTTCAGCTTCGATTTGCGTGTCGTTGCATCCGAAGTCCGTCGAATTCGGATCGTGAGCTCGATTTGACTGATGGAGCATACATGTAGGTCAACAAAGTGCCTGAATTTCATTGGGGGCATATGCTAAGTCACCGTAAAGGTAGTTTTGAAATTTCTTTAAATTATTAGAATCCAATTGTTGAATCTAAATATGCTCTTGTAAATGATCTTTGACCTTAATATAGACTTGTTGAGAGTAGAATTAGACAATATATGAGAAGTAATACATCCAAAATCAAAATAAGAATAACAAGAACAAAACCCTAAATAAAATGCTAAGATGGTAAATATCTTTACTAAGGTTGTCACTACAAAAAGCTCGAGCTTCCTCCAAGATTCTATCGCCCTTTTTATAGGGCATGAAAGACTATTACAAGTATTGAATTACAATAAATATGATAACTTAATTTAAAGACTATATTCATATATTTTTATGGATGTGTGCATGACATAAATTTCTAAATGTTCAAATAAAGTTATTTATGATATTTAATTATAATTCTACTTATTCTCGAATAAAATTTGGCAAGTTCATACAATGATATATGCGTTAAGAATATTGATATTTAATTATAGTATTGCTTTGTTCAAATAATTATTTTGATATGAACATAAAATAATGTATTAAAGGAGACAGATATATATTACATTTAATATTAAAAGAGTATTGTTCAGTTATTCCCGAAAATATATTGAACCAACTTTAAACTTAATGATCTAATAGCCTTAAGCCGTTTTATAGAATACGATACATGTGGCATTACAAATTCATAAGTGCATCTAAATTTATAGGAAATTTCATTAAATTAGTAGTTTAATTACACATTGACTAATCGTGTATTAATTATATTTAAAATTTTAATAAAGAAGGAAACATATACGATTATTCAATATTTTCTATTTATTTAACAATCTTTTACTTAATTCTTTATATATATATATATATATATATATATATATATATATATATATATATATATATATATAAATAATTTTGAATAAAATATTATTGATGTATCAATAATAGTAGACAAAAAAATAGACAGACTCAGTTGTGGCTATTTTCTCATAAATAAAACAATAAAATAACTGTCTCAATTTATCTTGTTTGCCAAACTCATATATATATATATATATATATATATATATATATATATATATATATATATATATATATATATATATATATATTGAGATGAATTAAAAAATGAATTTTAAATAAATTATAAAGAAAACAATCAAATAATTTAAAATAAAAAAATATTAATAATACAGAACCCAAAGCATATAAAGGATAGAAACAAAAGAACTGCACAAAGCCGAAGACTTACAGAATCCAAAATGTGAAGAATCCTTAAAGCTTTACAACTGTTTAATGTATGAGAAGGGAAAACTAAAAATAATGAAAGGTGCAATTAATTATACATTAAAGATTGATTTTTTTTTTATTGATTTCTTTCATGTAAAATTAAGTTATTTTATCTTTTTTTATTAATAAAATGAGTTTAGAATTCATAAACGGTGTTTTCTGAATGTAAGATTGAAGAAATTTAAATACGATAGCACTAACTTAACAATTCATCAACGGTTGCTGAATCACACTGCTATAGAATCATGCTCAGCCTTCATTAACTGAGAATATTACCCAAATCAATGTTCATCATTGATTTTTTTACAAATAACATTGTTATCCATAAATCAATTAAAAAAATTTTAAAAAAAACTGTAAATCTTTATATCAGACAAAAAATGAATAAAAGAAAATTATGAAATGCTATCAAATATCATATTTAGAGAGAAATTTTCAACCATGGAATTCATAATGTAGCAAAATTCAAGGACCCAAGAAAAAAAAAATCAATGAGTGCATAACAAACAAATGTAACGGTCAAAGGGTTTATAAAAAAGAATTTCAAATTAACACTATCAGATATTTTATCTAATATTTAGATCATGTTACGGCATATGATTGAAGCGATTCCTTTAATGATAAGCATGATTAATTATAAGCATGATTAATTATAAGCATATTACTTTAAAAAAATAGAAAATTGATTAGTGATGATATAGATATGTGGCTTTTATAGGCCACAGAGAAAAATAATTGCTCAAAGTCATTATAAAAGAGATGCTAACTTTGAATCAATATCTACCTTATGTTGACCTCTATCAATTTTATTTTATTTTATTTTTTTTGGAAAAATTAAGGGCTAAGCCCAATTCTATTCCAAATAGCAGGGAAATAAAAGAATTACAATGCTAATCCCACAAAGGGACTGAAGATCACCAAAAAGGAAGAAATACAAAGGACAAAAGGTAAATACACAGAAATAAAAATAGGAAGATGTTGGGGGTTCGCCCCAAATCGGACTCAGAGAAAATAAAAACCCAAGTAGGATGGGAAACAATCACCAAAAGAAATATTTGATGCAAAGAGCACAGGCCAACAGTTGCCAGCTCACCAAATGAGAATTAAAGAAGGGGATTGCTCGATCAAAACAACCATCAACATCCACACCAGAGCTGGCCTTCCAGGAGTGGTGAGGCTTAAGCATCAGAGTCGACGGGGCTATGAACTGCAGCCAAAATTCTACATCATTGTTCGACAAAACGACAGCTACAAAGAGGGTCAAGTAAAATAGAGATAGGAGATAAATATAGAAATCCGAAGAAGCCAGATTAGGTAGGAGCTCCTAGGAAAGCAAAGCATCTCCACTAGGCAATTAGATCTTTAACCTTCGCTGGCCAAGCCTCCTTGATGTGCCATCTATTTAATTTGAAAGCAACTAGAGATAGTACTTTTGATCTCAGATTGAGAAGAGAGGAGGCTTTTCTCGAAAAAAACCTGGTGTTTCTCTCCCTCCATAGCACATAAACACAAACAACTATTATAAGAAAATGGAGTCATCTCAGGACCTTATGGTCCTGGATATGGGAGGCACCGAGGGCCTGCTGGAGGGTGGGTTGTAAAAGAAAGAAAGCTCCATTAGGCATGACAGTTCTTATCAGATTACAAGAGATAGGACATTCAAAAAATAAGTGATCATAGGACTCCTGAGAGGAATTGCAAAGCAAGTAGACCATGGAAGATCCACAACCTTGACCAGAAAGAACATCAGAGGTTTTGAAGCCCCCTATATATGCCATCCAACAAAATAATGCTGGATTTAAGGCCATACCTTTGAACCATATTTCCTGCCACCAACATACATCCAGCTCAGAAGCAAAGATGAAGCTCCTAATAAGCTTAGTAGAAATGGAGTTATAATTCTCCCAAAGGATAATGTCCCCACCTTGGCAAATGGTAGAGCCATGATCAGGCTATAGTATGTGGGAAATTTTTGTTTGAAGCACCCAGGGAGGTTCCAGGTTCGGTTTGAAATCATGGCACTAATATTGCTATGTGTGTGTGCATTTAACTCATTGAAACAAGTAGATCCCATAGTTTCATACAAGGAGCGGCCTGTAAGCCAAGGTTCAAACAACAGAGAGAGTTTATAGTTAGTACCAATGAGGAATTTGAGGAGTTCCTTAAGTCTACTAGCACACTTAGTAAGTTCTTTCCATAAGGTTGAGGATCTTTTGATTAAGGGATTCCAGAGAGAGCAATATCTAGAGAAGAACCAGTTAGCCAAGAGAGAAGAATGGTTGAGGATCTTCCACAAAGTTTTTATCTTACAGATTAAGTTGAGAGAGGAGGCAGACTGGAGACCAGTACCCCCATTCCTCCTAGGCAACGTGGTTTTGGCCCAAGAGATAATATGAAGCTTATGTTGATCTCCACCATGGTAAAAGAATTTGACCATAAAGGAAGAAATTTTTTTGATGATACATTTGGGAATAGCCATAGCTCTAAACCAGCAAGCAAGATACCCATTAAGATCGAATTTTGCAACCCTCCAAAGAGAAGTTTTGACTTCCGACCAAAAATAACCAAGAAGCCTATCAAAAGCATGGAGAAGTGTATAGGGTTCACAGCCACAAGAGGAATCCCAAAGTATTTAAAAGGGAGTCAGCCACTTTTAATGTCCAGAATCTCATAAAAAAGGGAGGCATAATTAGAGGTCTTAGAGAAGTTGATTAAAGACTTGTCCCTATTAACTTCCAGGCCCATAAAGGCATATAGAGAATCTAGAACATAATTTAAGGAGGTAGCAGAATGATGATTAACAATTCCCATGATGAGAAGGTCATCAGCAAAAAGAAGGTGATAGAGACTGCTCTGGGCAAGGACTAAGGCAGAGAAATAATTGAGATCCACCTCTCTATCAAGCAAATAAGAAAACACATCCATGGAAATAGTAAAAAGGAGAGGGGAGAGGGGACAACCTTATCTCAGCCCATTTGAGGAAGCAAAATATCCTTTAATTTCACCATTCAGCACAATAGAGAATGGTACATTAGTGATGCAAACTTCAATCCATCTGATGAAGAGGCTGGGGAAACCTTTGCTTTTAGCTAAGAGAGATGACGGTTATGATCAAAAGCTTTCTTCAAGTCCAACTTTGCTAAAAACATCTCTACCTTGCGACTAGGGATGAAATCAGAGCAGATTTCCTGTGTCAAGACAACATTGTCTGCTATATCCCTAGATTGTGTGAAAGCAGACTGAGCAGGATGGATAATAGAGGGCAAGACCTTCTTTAGTCGGCTGGCCAAAATTTTAGCAATTACTTTATAAAACATGTTGCATAAGGAGATGGGTCTGAAATCAGCTAATGAACAAGAATGTCTAGTCTTGGGTATAAGGGTTATGAGGCTATGTTTAAATTATTTGGGGAGATTCTAGGTCCTGAAGAAATAACAGACAACAAGTATGAATTGTTTGCCAACTAAATCCCAATAGTAAGTAAAGAATTTGGAGTTAAAGCCATCAGACCTAAGGGATTTAGTTTCATTGATGCTGTGAAGGGCATCAATGATTTCCAAGTCACTAACATCTTCAATTAATTCATTGACTGGTGAAAGAGAGAGAGAAGAAGAGCCACAAGGACTGCCCTAAAGGCTAAGATCATCACCTCCACCTTTATTGAATAGAGAATCATAATATGGGCAGATTTCCCTAGCTAAAGCATCTGGATTAGAGATGACTCCCTAGGAGGTGTGTAACTCCCTAATGAAATTGGCACCATTCCTCTCCTTAATAGAGACATAAAGAAATTTTAGATCATCATCAGCATGGGTGAGCCAATGAATTTTAGTCCTTTGTTTTAACCACAAACTTTATTTTTGGACCAAGTCAGAATAGATTGAGTTGATTTCCTTAGCTCATCTAATAAGATTTGCATCTTCAGGATTATCCTCTAGAGAGAACAATAGCCTCTTTTGGTCCTTAGTTTCAACAATCTGGCGACTGAGGGGGGAGGAACCTTTAATCATGCTTTTGAGAGCCTCTTTCACCTTTTTTAGTTTTTGAAAGAAGACAAACAAAGGATCACCATTAAAAAAAGTTTTCCAAGCTTTAGAAATGACCTTAGAAAATTCAGGAGAGGCTGTCTAGCAATTCTTGAAGAGGAATCTATGGGTGGAAGGGGGTCTATGCTCCAAGAAGGTGATGAGAGGGCAATGGTCAGAGGAGAGGAGAGTGAAAACCTTGTAGAATGAAGATAGAAATTCCTCCAACCACCTCATATTACATAGGACTCTATCAAGTTTAGATTGAATAAAAATGATTCTCTTGTTGATTTGACTAAGTAAATCTTAGGCCAGTGCTAGGGAGATCAAGCAGCTCACATTCCTGGATACAATCCCTGAAATCTAATGTTTTGTTTAAAGGCACAATATTGCCTCTAGCCTTGTCTGTGCTAAAAAGCAAGCAGTTGAAATCCCCCATAAGAAGCCATGGGGAGTTATTGGATGAGTGAATGTCCTTGAGAGCATGTCAAAGGGAGAGACTATCCTGAGCACCATTGAAGGAATAAATGCAAGTGAACATATAAGAGAGGGAGCTGTTTATGGTCATTTCCCCATGGATGAATTGGGAAGAGATTAGAATTGGCCTGAAGGAGACACGGCTAGAATTCCACTTGAGCTATATTCACCCACCTTGACTACAATCAAAGTTGCTAACATTGGCTTATTGAGGGAAGAAGCATAGTTTATTGAGGAGAAGCTTGTCATTAAGGGAGACAGGAGATAGTTGAGTTTACAAGAGGCATAGAACATCCAGATTAAAGTCAAAAAGAAGTCTGCGGCATTCAAGGGAATGCCCTTCAACTTGAATGTCGCCATATTCCAGCATGCTATGACTGGGAATCGCATGAGGAGGATCGAGATGAGGAAGGCAATTTGCCTTTCTTCTCTTTCTTTTTGTTGTGGACTTTGAGGACAATATTATTTTTGCTTGCTGGGGAATGATGCTTGCCTTTTCCAAGTTCAACAGCAGCATTCTCAGAGGTAGTATGCGCAAGATCAACATCCTTATTGACTTGGTGGCAGTTTGGAGAGAGTGCAATAGAGCGAGTAATAATGTTATAAGAGGAAGAAGTATTTGAAATAAAGGCTATAGAGGTAGGGGAGGAGGAATGCTGAGTTGCTGCCTAGTCTGTTTGGTCTTCCTATAGAGGTGGGGATTGGGCAGGTAGTTGGTTAAGGTCATTGATGGGAAGGTTTGGGGTAGTTAAAGCTTCATCATGGGGGTTGTCCGAAGAGGGGATCGGTGTGGCAGGAGGCTCCTCACCTAAGGAGGTCGGTTGAGGAACATGAGAAGGCATGTTTGTCTGGGGTCTAGGGGGCCTGCTCCTACTCCGGCCCCTAGAAGAGGGAGGCTTATAAGGGTTGAGAGGGCAAGAATTATCATCATGGGAGAATGAGGAACACTTGTTGCAGGCTTTAGGCTTCCAATCATAGAGGATATCCTGCTTAAATTTCATGCCATTCAAATTGATATTGTCAGAGTCACGAAGGGGAAAGTTCACAGAGACTTGAACGCGGACTCTGGCAAAGGAGGTGATACGTGACTTTGAAGCAGTTAGATTGTCTACAGCCGGGGGCGGGGGGGTACCGATCATGCTCGCAACTTTGGAGAACCCTGCCTCATTCTAACAATAAAGAGGAAAATTCGACAGTTTAATCCAAAGCGGTAGTTCAGAGATATTCTCCTTGAAGGGTCTAAAATTCTAGGTCCACTTTTGAAAACTAAAGGCCTACCATTGAGAAAGTAAGGACCATTGCTCGATATCATGTCATAATCTTCATGGCAGGAAATTTTGAAGAGGAAGAAGTCCCCTTTCCAGGGTGAGCAGTTACAATCCTCCTTTAAATTGCCATTTTTTCTTGATAGCTGCAAGTAAGAAGCCATAGTTGGGCCTTTTCCCTAGAGCATGGTCGATCAGAGATAAATTCCAGTCCTTTTGTCCCTCCTGGAGCTCCTCTTCAGAGAAACAAACTTCATCGATTTCACAGGGAATGAAAGAAAGAGCGTAGGATTTATTATTGTCCTTACTTGAAAGAAGCAAGTCTTTCCAGAAGTAAGGTTGGGATCTCAGAGAATGGTAAGATTACCGAGGCGGAAGACTCCTAGGAGGGCACCCAAAATAGAGAATGAGGGATTTGCAGAGTTTAGCAGGGGAAAATGAAGAGAGAAGGAAGGATATACGAAGGAAGCCATAGCTAGGTGAAGAGGGAGGAGGGAGAAGGTGGACCTCCATTTGATTAAATTAAATTAAATTTTATTTTTTTTTAATATTTGAGCGAATATAATCATAAATAATATATATATATATATATATATATATATATATATATATATATAAGTTGCTTGCACAATTCTAGTTTTATTTGCTGCACTAAATGCTTGCCACGTTAATCTTGAAGGAAAATATCATAACAATAATAACAACAATAACAACAACAACAACAACAAAAAAAAAAAAAAAAAAAAAAAAAACCAAGAATAAGAAAGGCGCCTAAGACTATTCAGCCTCTCAGTCGCCCATTAACAGCAGTCAGTATTTTCGTCTTTCGAACATAACAACGGCGGAATCTTCTCTCCATTCCACGGCTGCAGCTCACAGTCGACACCAACCCTTATCTTCTCTAGTCGACGCGATTCTCCTCTTCTTGGCCGACAAGCTCTCATCTCTGTCTGCGCCTCAACTTCCCTCTCTCATTCTCGTAGATCTGGCAAGTTTTTCCTCCCTCCCAAATCGTCTACATCTCAGTCTTGCAAATCTCCTCTCCTTGCTCGGCGTCCTTTGGTTGCAGCATGGTTCTGCTCATCTCACTGTCCAGCACCACATAACTGGTTCTGTCAAGGGTCAGTGAGTGCAGCATCGTAGTTCTCTCCGATCTCGTTTACCCTCAATCCAGCTCTTTTCTCCTCTCTCTCTCTCTCTCTCTCTCTCTCTCTCTCTCTCTCTCTCTCTCTCTCTCATAACCCACACAGATTCTCGCAGCCATCTCTCCCTCAACACCACATTTGGCTCTTGCAACAGTCTATTCTTCCACCCGAGCTCACAAGGCCGAATCACACAAGCTTACACAATATAGCTTTCTATTCGGCATGCAACTCCTACATTATCCTAGCCCTACCATCAGCAAACTCCACAGTCAAGATAATTTTATTTGTTAACTCAACATCCTATCACCTACAATAATCACAATCTCATTTGCTCTCCAGAAAACAGACAACATAAGTGAAATCCTGTTTAGAATCATTGGCGTCTTGAGAAACGCTAAAGAATGACTTGAATATGTGTTTGCAAAGTTGTATTTATTTTTGTGCAGGTGATCGAAGAACCCGCTAATGCTCAATAGAGCATAGAGGGTGTGGCTAAGTGGTGTCAGACAATGGTTATTCTCAATGTCAAGTAGGCTAAAATAATTTTGATGCAACCCCTACGTGGGGACGACGCCGAAATATTGTCGGAATGTTACCGAATTTTTGGCTAATACAAGACTTCAATAGAATAAGCGCAAACTATAAATTGGACCAAATTGAAGATAAATTAAAATCTTATTTACAACCAGCTAAAATTTTAAAATTGCAAATACATAAAATAATCACAGCTTTAAAATGAGAACGGGCATGAGTAGAACTAATTGAATATTTGGATAGCTATATTTAGTGATATGTGCAACAAGAAACCCCAATTGAATATAAAGTAAGCAGGAACCATGATGAGCTTAAATTTTGGCTTTTAAGCAAGAGTGAGCATGGATAAGCCCTCTTGTGAAAGTTAAAATATTATTGTATTTGTATTGAAAGATATAAAAATAAACTTGATTAACAATAAGTGCTTGCAAATTTTTTGATGGCTTGCTTACAAGCATAAGTATACAACTCATCAAGGACTTTGACAATGACTATGAAGGTCACACTTTCAAAGAACGCTTGGATTCACATTTAAATTCAAGACTAAAGTATATAAGACCTACAATATATCGAATGCTCACCTATGAGAATTAATATGGTCATGCAATGAATATTTGAACAAAGTGAAGATATCACTTGATAATTTATGAGTGAACATGAAGAAAACCTGTCACGGATTTGAAGACTCAGCATCAAACTAAGAAGAAGTTCAAAATAATATTATAAATGATGGTTGTTTGATAGAGAGTATAAAATTTTTCCTATCAATGAATGGTCAAGTTGATATATAACACATATAATGGGTGAAAATCATAAGAAGGGAGCTTTAAAATGAAACTCATAGCACATTTTCATTAAGAAGTATGAACAAAGGCTTTTGGTAAACCCAAGTGGCTTGTTGACCAGCATAAGAAGGGCTTTTTTTTTTCAATGAATAAGTGAGTTATGTTTTGACTTATATTGAACAAGTTAAAAAGAGTTGAAGCACCTTAAGTGGATCTCACAAAATTTGATAGTTCATTAATGAGCATGAGCCAATTATTCAAGTTTAGAGATTCAATAAATAAATTTAATGCAATCAAAGATGCAAAGTTTTAAGTGCAAATATAAACATAATTCTACTCTACATTCGCCACCGAATCTATAACTCTTCGTATAAGTAGATAGAAGATGATACTAAATTAAATTCTGCATGAATTATGGAGCCTCATTCAATCCAAAAATTAGAAAATTTTCATTCTAATTATATTTTCAAATTCAATAATTTCATTAATTGAATGGAATTATCTAAGCTAAAAATGTCTGCATGTGCTCGGACATAGAAATTTAAGGTGCAAATCCTAATGTCTGGAAAGGCTACGTACGCTGAATTTAAAGTTAAGTTGAGAGTTGTAAATATCAAATTTAAAAATTTTTAAACCTTCAAAATTGAATATAAAATTACATAAAATTCAGAATACCCGCATGGGCCCCAACACAGTGTTGAATGTTTGAATTCAAGTGTCTAAGTATGCTGCGCGGGTTAAAAAATAAATAAATAAACTTAAAATTTATTTTGTATCTGAGAATAGATTGCAAATTGATAATTATATCTCAAAAATACAAATATTTGAAAGAATTAATCATTAAATTTTCAAAATATAAATACATTTTTTTGAAACACAAAAGATCTTTGGTTGAAAAATCATGAAATATAGGTATGAGCTTTAACCTATATATATGATCCTCTCTTAGAACTAAATAGAGTTAACAAGGTCTAAAGTTCTCAAATATATTCAATTTAATTAATTAAAATTTTTAGTGATGGTTGTGGCCAGCATAGATTTCAACCAAAGTGAGTTACTATTATTTATATTTTTAAATTATTATATCTCAAATTCACATTTCTAAATCTAAGTTGTAGACCCGATCCTCTACTAATAAAAGAGTAGAATTAACAATGTCTACCCTGGTGATGGCTGTGTTGATTGAGAATATCAATCAGATTGGTTTACTATTATCAAAATTTTCTAAAATCTTTAATGTTAAGTGAAATTTCTATCAACTATCAAATATTCAAGAAAATTTCAAAATAAAAAAATTGATTAAATGAAAATCATCATTAAAAAATAATAATAATAAATTCACCCATCCACCTTCCATAATTATTTATCGAGGATGATAAATTAAATGTTTACCTAACCTTACAAAGGAGTCAATATTATATTATGTATACTGCTATATTCATGCTCAAAATATTCTACACCAGTAAGGATGTGGCTCGTGTTCTCTATCAACGTGGTTTGACTAATAGACTCCACATATGAAGCGGTTACGACCTGAGCTCTTTAATTGAGTGGTTTGGCCAGTAGGCTCTACCATATTATAGTCACGGTTGTAGCATGTATGCTCCCCAATGATTTTCCACCTTTTGAGTTGTAGATCATAGGCTATTCGTAATAGGGCAAGAATCCCTTTATTAGTTATGGTGGACTTAAAATTGTCCCCTCAAATAAATATCAACCCACAGTATACAAGGTCTTCTTGGACGACTCAACCCATGACTGTTGACAAAGATCCTTTGGTCAGGTTGGATCGACCACCTCATCTGACTAAGTGGATCAGGGATCATGACAACCCGGGATGATGAAACCATTGGATCTTGATTGGGAGCATCATCATTTTCCCAACCATATGCTTCAAGCATAAAAAATGATGAATTTCATTAAATTTCAAATCTGAATTGTTGCTACTATACGTTAAGCAATTAGTGATTTAATGACTAGCCTTAATCAAAAGTTCTCTCTCACTGATTGGGGAGGGGTAATTAACTATAGGTGCTTGCGCCTGTAGGAAACAAGAAACTAGATCTATAATCTTCACCAAATGAGGGTGAAATCTCTGGGTAATGTCTTATTTATCCACTACAAATAATCATCTTCCTTCAAAAAATTTCATTTGGCACAAAATCTATACTCTCGTTTCATCGAGAGGTTGGGTGTAAATTTTTGGAGCCCACACCTTATACATAGGTTTAATGCAAGTTAACAAGATATTACTTATAACATAAAATCCCATAAAGGACTAGAAATCCTAATACATGGTTACCTAAGTGCACAAAAATTATGGCATGCAAGATATAACTGATTTAAAAAAAATAAAAGAATTGAGTCTTACATTCTTGCCATTCAAGTGAAGATAACTTGATTATAAATATACATAAAATGCGACCAAGCTCATATATAATTTGATTTAGTTTGCAAGACCTTAATTAAATAGATATAGTAAATTTAATAGGCATAGATTTTAGAGACCTAAATCTTGTGCCTTTAAGGAATCTTAAGGTTGATGTTTCTTTTCAAGTAATATGCCAACAAGTTCTTGGGATGTTTTACGATAACCTCCTTTAATCATCTTGGTAAATATAAGTTATAAAATTATATGAGATAAAATCTGTAAGGAGCCTTAACAAGTAGTATGCCTTTATTAGATATACAAAAAATAAGCTAAGTGTTATTTTAGGTCAACCTATTAGATGTGGGCTCCCAAAATTCACCACCAACCTCTCAATAAAGAGAGCAGAGTGAATGTCAGTCAAACTTTCAGAAGGCAGATAGAATAATAGATAAGACACTACCCCTAAGATTTTGCCCTCATTTTATGAGGACTTTAGATCTAGTTCTAGGTTTCCTATAGGTGTAGGTACATATAGTTAATTACCCCTCCTAATGCTGAGAGAGAACTTTCGATTAAGGCTAGTCATTATATCATGAATGTATAGCATATAGTAATAGTATGTGGAGTTTTGGAATTTAGGTTTATGAAATTGATCATTATTTAACTTAAAGAGGATGGTTAGGGGAATGATGATGTGCTTGATCAAGATCTCATGGTTCGATCATCTCGAGTTGTCATGGTCCCTAGTTAGTAAGAGGAGGTAGTCATCCCAACCTGACCGAAGGATCCTTATCAGTAGCCATGGATTGCGTCTTACAAGAAAACCTTTCAAACTTGGGGTGGTATTTATTTAATGAGATAAGTTTGAGTTCACCTTAGCTGACAGAGGGCTTTTTGCACTATCAAGTTCACCCTATATTTCACAACTCAAGGGACAAATCCATTGGGGGGCATATGGGCTATAGTCGTGACTGTAATATAATAGTGTCATTTGGTGGCAATCACCCGATTGTAGGATTTTTTATCATAACTGCATCATATGTGAAGCTCACTGGCCAAACCACATAGACAGAGGACACAGGCCACGTCCTTACCGGTATGAGATTATTTAAGTGTGAATATAGATGTATACTTGACCTGATATTGGCTCTTTGTGAGCTAGAGTTTTCTTAATTTGTCACCTTTGATAAATAGTACCGGAAGGTGGATATATTCAATTTTTCTTTAATCTTGAATGATAGAATGACATACTAAATTTCACATTTGAATTGATACTTGATTTAAGTCAATTTGATTTGAAATTATGATTACATTTTGACAGAAGTATCCCCTCTAAAATTTCCATTCAACGCAGCCATCATCAGGGTGGATGTATTATTTTACTATTCCATATTCTATCGACTCTATTAATTTAGTAATAAAAAATTAGATCTGCTATCATATGATAAAATTAACTTATCAGATATTTTACTAAGTTGAAATTCTTATAATATTTATGGTGTTTATTTTTGGGATGTATGGGAGACACCACGCAGATATTAAGGGATACTTATTGAAGTGATCGAGTATGACATTAATGAATGATGTACAATCTCAAAAGATAGAAATCACTATCCTATAATGGACTTAATCACCTAATAAAGAGTCCTAAGGCATGAAGGGTCTTCGAATGTACCAGAGATCTTTTCCCTACTTTTTATGAAAAAATAAAGTAGGGTTTATATTAAGCTGGGTTCATTAAGTTCCCTATGGAGGCAAGCCTCTATAGTTAATTACATCATAGGGAAGAAAATTACTTAAGAATACTCTCGATTAAAGTAGACAATTAAGATCTCTAAAGATTTCAATGCTAGACTATAAGCAAATTGGTTATATTTGCAAAAATAATTGGAAAATTTCAAGGAGAAGACTTATTTTAGAAAGCCAAAATGGAATAAATAAGAAGTGCTCATGATACTAGGAGACTTAATGAGCATTTTAATCTATCATATAGTTAGATTTTATAATTTTGAAGTTGAGGAGATTTATATGTTTTGAGCTGAAATTTTATTAGATTGCTAAAGCTTATAATCTAGCAACACACAATTATGAAAATGCCTAAGAAGTGAGAATTTATGCTTGTAGCCCGAAGAAAAAAATGACCTTGGATCCTAAATCTAGGGAGTTTTATCATAAGCTAAAGCACAACCTCAATCTAAGTGAAGATGAGTATAAGGTTTACATCCACAAGAGAGGATGAACCACCCGACTTTTGGGCTTACGACTGTCTCGAGTGGCCGCCAGCTAACTCCACCTATGAATTTAAAACCATGTGGTCCAGTCATATAACATTTTAGGATAGTTGGTCTATTATTTATTTAGAAAGAGACTAATATCCTTAAATACACTCCATAAGAGACTAGAGGATGAGTGGTATAAATAATGGCTTAGTATAATGCAAAATCTTTTCAAATTTTATTTAATTTTGACGCATCATTTTGATAATGGCTTTGAGATTTTTGTATGCCTAAATGCATGATGAAGTATATTATTAGCCAAATCAAAAGTGAAAGAGGGTGAAGCTCCATTAGTAAGGGTTACTCTCATGGGTCAAGAGGTCCCTATGCGTGTAAAAACGGAGGCCCTTATTTTACAAGAGTGATTCTAGGTGCATGCATGATGTGAAACATATGTTACTAAATCTTTTAATTATCTTGATTATAGCCAAAGCTTTATGTTGAGATTATGATTTATTTAAAATTTAGATATGAGTGATTAGTTGGATAGAAAATTTATTTTTATCCTAAGAGCCTAATCGCATGCAAGCCACACATTAAAGCATCAATCATTAAGAAATTATGAAAAGCATGCCATTTTTAATGTGCAATCTAAATAAATCATCAATTAATTCTATAACTATCATGAAAGAATAAAAGGCCGGTGCGGTCAGGTACCATCGTACAACTCGAAAAGAGAATACATGGGTAGTCAAGCTCTGCCCTTATACAACTCAAAATATAAAAGAATAATTACAATTTTATTAAATGCTATGGGCATCTTTATTCTTCATTCTTCCATTTCCTCGATTTGATTCTTCCTTCTTTAATTTGGATGTGCTTCCTTCAAAGACATCACAGGGCACCCCAGGACAAAGCCTTCTGGCCACTACTCATCCAAATCCCTCATAGCACTAATCCTAATTTCTATTGCAAAACTACATTGAAAATAGGGAAAGTAAATCTAACTACATTTGCAAAGTAGAGGTTAGCTAAACACACATATAATCCCAAGCAGTTATATGCATGATTTGGACTTAGCACCCCACACATGGGTAACCAAGCCCACTTGTCCTAACTTGGATTATGCTTAGGGGTTTAAGCAACTTGTAAAGAGAGCATTCATATTTATTTTAAGAATCCCCTTAAGTACAATCCCCTACAGAAAACATGATTAGGCTAAGAATGACCTAACATCTAGTCTATGAAGCATACACTCTAGCATCCAGTCTGAAACAATACATCACAAAATAAAAATTCATCACATCATGCACCGTTCTAACTTAGGGCTAGAAGTGGTGACTTAGTTCTAATGTGTGTATTAAGGCTCGTGTGATATGTCTTACTAAGCATTAGAGTTATATCTTTCTAAGTGTGGGGAGATTTAATTTAACATGAAAGGTTGGTTTCACTTTAAGTTGTTTAATTGATTTGAGAATTTTTAATTTATGTTTTCTTTATTACATAGGATATACACTTAACAACTAAGTGTTATAAAAAGAAGGAAGAGGATTACTCACTTTCATCCCTACCTTAAGCCACTTTCTAAAGTATATTAATTTGATTTAGTTCTCTTTAGTGAATGGCTTATTGCACATTTTTAAATTAATCCCATGTTCAGATTTACTTTAAACAACTCTATTCAATATGAAAGGCATCTTAAGATTAATCTAATTGAATTACTACCACTTGACATATATCAAACCATTCCGTTCGATCATATGTAGCATGCATATTATTTAATCCTAAATGTATTTACACATACAACATATTTTAGCACACTTAAATGATGAATGTATGTGTATGCTTGAATTTATATTTTTAGTTGAATTATATAAACATATAAATTAAAGCTCTATCCAAATTCTAATACCAAAATACATAAAGATGGAATCACATATGTACGTGTCATTGTTAACCAGAGAAGTGAGATAATCAAATGACTTCCTTGGGGCTAACTAATGCCTCATATTCTCGGGATGTCCAAATTATATACTTATTAACATTCCAAACCTAGGTAAATCTATATATGAATACGAAAAATAGAATGTTAATTTATACAAATTATATGTGCTAGGGACTTAGATGAATGTAAATGTGTGTATTTTTGGTAATAAAAGGGGATCTTCATCCTTTAATTAAGCATATCTACACATGTATAAAAGACGTAATCAAGTATGTGCCATTGTTAAACCAGGGAAGTGACGTAATCAAATGACCTCCTTGGGGCTAACTAAAGCCTTGTATTCCAGCAATGTCTAGACTAAATACTTGTTACCATAAATACATATAAATATATACACAGCTATAAAGATCATGCAAAGATTATATTTTCTTTAATTAAATCATTTAGGCATATGAATTAAAGCTCTATATAAATTCTAATATTAAAATACATAGGAATGAAACCAAATGAGTACACATCATTGTTAAACCAGGGAAGTGAGGTAATCAAATGACCTTCTTGGGGCTAACTAAAGCCTCGTATACCCAAGATGTCTAGATTATATACCCATTATTGTTCAAACTCATGTAAATCTATATATGAATTATAAAAAAAAAGTGAACTTTATTTAATATGCCTAAGCTATAAACACATGCAAATCCTATGTGTATTCATAACTATCAACACTCTAAGTATTATAATTAATTCATAAGCATTAAAAAATAGTTTTAAATTTATTAGTGATAATAGCTACACATATATTTTATTAAGCCAACACATGCAAGCTTACATAAAAATAATGCATTTGATTTATTTAAATTTGAAAGTATGGATGTATGAGAACAAATGACATACACCATTTAATGTGATTGGAAAGGACCAATTGAATATAAACACATGATTCATTCAATTAAACTAATTCTTAAGGACAACCACATTAAATAAACCCATTTAAAGAAAACCAAAGTTCCTTTATTAATTTTGATTTTTAGATTAAACTTAGAGAAGAAGAGTGCTCATCATTTGCTGTTATAACCCCATTCCCACATTGGTGATTTGATTTAATTTAAGAAGAGGTAATTAGGTTGATTTTATAAGTTAGTTAGGTTGTGGTATGCATTAAATACATTAATTAACCCTTTCCTATGTTACCTTAATATAATTATCCAAATAATTATGAGCCAACATGATATGCATTTGAATTGAAAATTAAATTAACAATGGTCCTAAGGAATAAAAGGGCCTAATGCAATTAGCGTATAATCAATGGTTAATTAAATTAATGAACTTAATTAAGTACTCTTATGGTTTCTCCACACATGTGGATTAACCATAATTTTCCTAAGTGGCTTTAGGTTATTAAACACCGAAAGATCTACCCATGAATTAATTAATTAAGACCTGATGTGACCATGATTTTGATTTTGATTAATTAAGCCATTAATTAATTAATTAGTTAAACCTTTAATTAATTTCCCTTTGAAATGAAATGGACTTAGGAAAGAGATTGGGAAAGAGGTCCCCATCTCATTTCCCTTGCCCACTCACTATTCAACAATGATTAACACTTAATTAATTTACTTATTTACTGATTAAGGGTTAATTAATCACTTAATTAATTAAGAGTAATAAAGGCTAAAATGAGTGATTTCCTTAATTACCCAAGCAACAAACCCTAAGAAAATTATGGGAGGCAGAGGTCATCCCACTAAACAAACTCAAAAAATTTGGAATTAATCACTTGAGTAATTAAGGAGTAATTAAGCTAATAAAATTTTTAAATTACACCTAAATTAAACTTTAATTCCTATTAAAAATCAATTAGGATTAATTTTAAATGATTCTCCTCTGAAAAACCTTTAAAATGAATATTTATTTAAATTTTTCTAATTTGTTAAGATTTTTTATGAATTTCGAAAGTTTCATCCAGAAATAATAATTACTTAGCCTTAATTAAGCCTAATCTCATCAACGCGATGCACACTGTTGACATGGGGCATTTTCCAAGTGGCATCGCTAGATTGGTCACTTAAACACGTCTAACTCAGTGCTGACATGGCTAGCGACGGATGCACTTTCATCTCCACCATCCGATCTCAGATCATACCTCGTAGATCAAACCCGGGGTTCCTTAAGGGATTAAATTGAGATTTAACTAGAGAATAATCATGACCATCAATTCCAATCATGTGGAACAGACGATGCGTGATTGATCTTCCCCTGAACGATGAGAGATGGAGGTCGTCTATCATTCCTCGCTCGATCTAAGATTAACCAAGCTTAGAATGACCCTAAATGGATCCCACATCTTCGCACGAAGGATCTGAAGGGATCCAACGGGCAAGATCACAAGGAATACAAGTTTCCTTCATAAAGCTCCAACAAAAATCATCCAAAGCTCAATTTTAATAAAATTACCTCACTGGAGCTCGAGATTGGCTGCAAATTTGATTGAGGAAGCTTCATTTAGTAAAGATAAAGCCTTGTTGAGCAACAATTGGATCAATTCCTCTCTGTTTGCTCAGAAGTCCATGAACCGATAATTTGGAGGTCAGTGTTGATTGAAGTCGCACGTCCGGTGGTTGAAGGGTTTGGGAGGCGATTCATTCTTACTCGATGAGGTGTGGGGATGGTGTGTGTGATTGTGAAGAAATGGGGGAGTTGGACTGAGTGAAGTATTGCCCTATTTCAATTTGAAGGAAATTGATAATGGGGGAGCTTGGGAAGCTTGGAAATGGCTTTAGGGAGTTCATCTCTGGTTACTAGGGATCTCTGAGGGTCGAATGCATCAGTTTGGATCGAATTGGAGAGGGTATACCCCCTCCTCCCTTAGGGATAATGTGAATTCATTTAGCTTCTAATGGCCATCTGACCATTGGTGGTGGCTGTGGGTGGCAGAGAATCATCCTAGGTGGCTCAATTTGAGTGGACAAGGGCAAGGGAGTGGCTGCCAAGGCGGGATGGTGGCTATCCTCAGGTTTTAAATGTGCCAATGGGGGAGGTGAGGTGAGTTCACCTCCCCATGGGTCATGGTTGACCCAACCACCTCTTGGGTTAGGTTGGATAGTGTCTTAAGTGCCTAGGTGGGCCATTGGGAGAGTGCCAAGTGGCCAAAGAATGAGAATGACCACTTATATGAGTGATTTGTCTCATGTGATGCCCTTGACCTGAGGGTACACTGGTCATTTGGCATTGAATTTAATTTAAGAAGATTTGAAATGAGTCAAAAGTGGGTCAGCCCAAATTTCAAGTGATTTGGAGTTGATTTGATTAGGTTTGGCTCAATTTGGCTCAAATGGGTCAAATTGGGTTAGGTTGGCTCAAGTTGATCAATTAGTCAAATTGGGTCAAACCAAGGGTTAGGCCAAGTTCATATGATCATTTGAGATATTTTGGTTCAATTGGTATGGTTTAGTTTGGCTTAATTGAGTTCATTTGGGTCAAATGGATTAAGTTGACTAATTTGACCAAATTGGCCAAATTGGCTTGGGTTAGGTGTTTGATTGTAGGCTTTGGTTTTAATTAATTTGGATTTGGTTTTGATTTAGGCCAATTTGACCCTTTAGGTCAATATGGGCTAAGTGGATAAATTGGGTTCAATTTGGAATGAACTTGAGCCATTGGTTGTAATCAATTTGGTTTATATTTTAATTTGACCCAATTTGGCCTTTTATGTCAATTTGGGTCATTTTGGGTCAAGAGGGCCATTTGGGTTTGGTTTGGCTCAATTGAAGGTCAAGTCATGTTCAAATACTGATTTTGAGTTAGTATAATCACTTGTTTCAATTGATTTAGCTTAGGTTGCAATTTGACTACTTTGCATTCATATTGGTTAAGAGGGTTGACTTGGTCAAAGGACTAAGTTGACTTGGTTTGACCTAATTTGTGATAATTGATCAACCTAGGGTGATCAACAATCATGATGGGAGGTCTAGATTGGCTTGGTTCAATCTAATTTGGATTGGATTGAAGTTTGGCTCAAATGAGTCCTTTAGGTCACTTTGGGTCTAAGTAGGTCAATTAGCTTGATTTTGGGTTGAATTAGATTTATTTGAGTTTTTATATGGTTTTAGGATTGATATATACATTCAATTACAATTGATTTTGGTTTGGATGAGTTTAGGTTCATTTGGATATTTCAAGTCAAAAGGGCTAAGTTGGGTTTGACTTGGGTTGATTTTGGTTTGGCTTGATGGTTGTAGATTTCATTTATATTTGTGAACATGATTGAAGGTATGGTTGATTCATGAGATGATTAATTGAATTTGGAGTTTAGAGTAAAGGAATTTGGTTAAGTCCATGTAGTTGGATCATGTGGCTTAGAAAGGGCTTAGATTTAGTTTGATTTAGTTTTGATGATTTAAATGTATATTTAATTTATATTTGTAAAGATGATTGAAGATATGATTGATTTATGAGGATACCAATTGACTCTGAAGTGATTTAAGGAAAATTTAGCTAAGCTCATGAAGGTAGGTCATAGGGCTTAGATCTCGATTTGGTTTGATTTGGCTTTGATCAAGATTATTTGAATGTGGATTTGATTTATACTTGAGAAGATAATTGAGGAAATAATTGATCTATGAGAAAATCAATTGAGTTTGGATTAATTGAAAGGGGTTTTGACTAGGTCCATGTAATAAAATCATTAGGCTTAGGAACGATTGGTTTGGATTTGAAATGAAGTTTTGGTATGATTGTAAATTTTGGCAAATTGATTTGATTGTAGAATTGATTTAGAAGAAAATCAATTAAGTTTGGATTAGTTTGATTATAATTTTCAATCATTTGATTTAGATTTGAATTTGAATTTGGGTTTGATATGAATTGAATTTGGTTGTGGATTAAGAAGGTGAACATAGGATGGGTTTAAGTCATGGGATGGGTAGATTAACCTAATCCATAAGGCATAACCTGATCCTGTGGTTAACCCTTCCAAGCCTCTAGGCTTAGGTTAAGTGTTCACCAAATTGCTAGAGGTGTCTTATGACTAAGTCTTAATGTGTAGAAGAGTCCTAAATCTAAAATGGAAGATTGAGAACTCACTCCAAAAGTGAGGTCAACAATATTATTATTAAATTTTTAGATTTTATTAATCGGGACCCAGTCCTAAGATCTAACTGGGAATCAACTTGCGTAGCTTCCTCAGACACTAAGTTTAAGCATTCAGCGTAGTGTCTGCTCCCATGTGAGTTATTTAATTCAATATTGATTTAAGCTTAAAAGATTTGAACAATGTTACTTATTTTGATTGAGTCTTCATTGCGAGTATAAAATTTTAGACAAAATTTTGATAGCATTTCGGCATCATCTTGGCGTCGTCCCCATATAAGGGGATACATCAAGAGTTGGGCCTGCCCACCATGCCAAGAAAGGCATGCTTGGGTAGTGTAAACATCACGGCCGAATGCGTCATCTTACCATACTAAGAAAGGCATGTATGAGTCTCTAAGGTACTTGCATGAAATACAAATTTTTTTGCCACACCAAGAAAGGCATGTACGGGTACTAATACACCTAAAATGTTAGTTTAAACATCAATTTTATAATTGTGGTTATTGAATTTATGCAAGCTATTTAGGCCTCCTGTCGATGTGAAAAATTTGGAAAGAGATTTGATCCCATTGCCCTATGTAGCTTCTGTATTTGGGTTTGCCCACTATACCAAGAAAGGCATGTATGGGTGGTGTAAACATCATGATATAATGTGTCATCCCTCCATGCCAAGAAAGGTATGTAGGGGTCTCTAAAGTACCTGCATATAACACAGATTTCTCGGCCACACCAAGAAAGACATGTACGAGTACTTATGTACCTGCAAGTAAACACAGCTTTTCTCGCTGCATCAAGTATGTTCCCGCTACATCAAGTATGAGTACTTAAAATTTTGCACATACTTCTTTATGTATACCTGCATGTGAATAGTGATGATATGACAACGATTAGAATTGACAATAAGGTTTGTAGGAGGGAAAGAAGATCCTTCTTAACCAGTTCCCTTTCATTATGATTAGAGAGATAAAGTGGGGTGGAAGATGAAATCTTAGAGGGAAATGAACAACATATTTTATCCAAACAATAGAAGTAAAAGGGCTAAGGAAGTGAACTAATGGTAAATGCAAAAAAAAAAAAAAAAAAAAAAACAAAGATTTTATCTCCATTAAAATAGTGGGCCAATAATGTATAACCATTGACTCACTCCTTGTTACATAGGCCACCCATTAGACCAATGTGAATCCATAAGACAACTATACACTTTCCAAGAAGCCCTTATATTAATTATGAATCATTTTAAATATGACCAAAACTCAACTATTAGCAAACAAAGCCAACGCAATCATCAATATAATAAATTGACCAATACATCATCAATTCTAAACCTTAGAAACACAAAATAGGGTATAAAAACCCTAATTACAAAATAGACAACCAAATCCATAATAAGGATAAATGGAGGGAATCAAGCAATCCAAATAGCAAAATACAACTTAGGGTTGAGTAGAGACAACCTGAAAAATACGGTCGGAAGGAGGAAGGAAAGAGATTGGTTGGCTAGGGCTTGCTGCTCAGTTTGGAAAGTTCGACCAATAGAGAGGAGGAAAAGAATTACTCAGGCTTGCTAAGGTTGCTCAGTTAACCGGAGCTCGGTAGGTTCAATTGACACTAGAAACCAAAGCAGTATGTTCAGCTACTATCAAGGAAGAGACAGATAGACTGGAATCGCTTCTAGATCTGAAGGGTAGAATGGGTCAAACGAAAGGAAAGAGGGAGGGCGAGTGTTCAGCCTAGAGCTACAGATGGATGGATCGCGATTGCATGCACATGAATAGAGAGTAGGGAGGAGTTTCATGCTCTCTATTTGGACAGAAGAGCTCTGCTTGGAGGGAAGAGTTCATGCAGTTGGAGAACGAAAGGGATTTAGTTGGGAGTTCATTCAGACGAACAAGAGTGGCTGAGAGAGGGAGGATGACTCTTCATTCGGTTTGCAACTACGATGGATGGGTGAACAGGAGGAAATGCTTCAACTGGGAGGACGAACTAAGAAGAGTGAGTGTACGGTGCTCAAAATAGAGTTTGGGCTGTGAATAGGAATAATTATGGTTAGGTATTAAGAGGGGTATATATAGGTAAGCTTCCCTTTCTTATTTGAGATAAAAATAAATTCTAATTTTGAATTTTCTTAATTATATCATCACATAGACAAATTGAATATTAATTTTAGGTTATTATGATGTTTTGGACACAACGATGCAGTCCATTTTGTGATCGAAATTCGTTCGAATCAAGTCAGTGTCGAATTGAATCAATTTTGGTTCAAAAATATGTATTATCGCTTCCAACTGCTCGACATTTGTGTAGACACATTCAAATTGAGCACGGTTAGTCTCATTTGATAGGTTTTGATGCTAACAGTGTGATCAATTTCATGAACGGAGGTTGATTGGGGATTATCACAGCCTCTAAACTCTAATATGCGTATTGGCACTTCAGTAGTCCTCCTTCTTGATCTATCGACCATCAGATTGTACAAGATGTATATTAGGATCAATTTAGATGTTCTGAGCATGATGGTCAAGTCTATTCATCGATTGGAGGTCATTCAATTTATTTTGGCAATGTTCAGTGCATTTTAGCTTCGATGTGCATGCTATTTCATCTGAAGTTCATCAAATTTAGCTTGTGAGTTTGACTCAACTGATTAAGCAAGAATGGTGGTCAACAAATGCCCCCAATAAATGTGATTCATACACATAACTGATCATGTTTATTGTAAACTAGTTGGCTCCTTTGAGTTGGCCATGGATCTTGAATCACTTCAGCTTCAATTTTAATAACTTATGAAGCTTTAATAGGATCTATCATTAGTATGATGCCTTATTTTGGACAAATTGAATGAAGGGATTGACCGATTTGTCCTGATTGACTTATCAGATGGATAAGAGCTTCTTCCACCATGTACTCTCTCCTTTAATGGGTTTGTTGAAGATCTCTTTCTTTTATGTTATTGTAGATTTGAATTTCCTCTAACCCTAGCTTCATGTTTGATTGAGTTTGATAGACTAATTAGTTTGTTTGCTTTGAAAATTGAAATTCATTATGTCCTAGCTTTAAGCTTGATGGAGTTGATGAAGGATTAATCTAGTTTGTGCATATTGACTTGTCAAAAAGTGTATGTATTGCATCAACTCTGTGCTTCCTACTTTGACGAACTCATTGAAAAATGCATATTGATGACCTTGCTCTATGACTTATATTAGGTATATAATGTTAAGTTATCAATCCATCAATGAGTGCTCTAGCGGACTGAATAACCATAGAATCCCTTTAGTTCGGCCATTGGCTTTGTCTGAACTATGGAATTGCTTCCTCGATCTTGTGCTTTCTGCTTTGGTGGACTTGATAAGGAAATTAGCTTTGATATATGCTTTGTGCTTGATCAAATCATTTGAAAAGAGATTGGAATATCACCTTACAATTAATATAAAAATTAATTTGAGGCTGCTCTAAATTGAGAGTTGTCTCCTCAGATTATTGTGGTATTTATTTTTAGATGTGGGGTGGACACCACGCAGATCATAGGGAGTACATATTGAAGTGATTGGGCGCAACATCAAGATATGATATACAATTTCAAAAGATAGAGGCATCACTCTACAATAAACCTAATCACCTAACAAGGACTCTCTAAGGCATGATGGGTTTTTGAATATATGAGAGATTTTTTCCTTACTTTATATGGCAAAGTAGAACATGGTTTATATTAAGCCGGGTTCTTAAGTTCTCTATGGAGGCTCCATAGTTAATTACAACCTAACGAATATGGATTTCTTAAGAATTCTCTTGATTAAAGTATATAATTATTATCTCCAAATATTTCAAGGCTAGACTATCAAATGACTGATTATGTTTGAAAAATCAATTGAGATAGATCAAGTGGAAAGATTTATTTTGGAAGTAAAAAGGAAATAAGTAGGAAATAATCATGATACTAGGAAGCCTAGTGAGCTTTCCAATCTATCATATGGTTGATCTTTATGTATTTGAAAGTGAAGAGATTTACTTTGTTTGAGTTAAAATTTTATTAGATTGCTAGGGTTTCAAATCTATCAACACAAGATTTTGGAAATGCTTAAGAGGTAAGGATTTATGCTCATAGCCCCAAGAAAATAGCTACCTCAGATCATAAATCTAGGGATCTTTAGTACAAGCTAAAGCGTGATCTCAATCTAAGAGAAAAATGGACATAAGTGTTTATTCCATAAGGGAAGATAGACTCGTCCAACTCTTCTGGACTTATAACTGCCTAGAGTGGCCGCTAGCTAACACCTCCTATGAATTAAAATCATATAGTCCAGTCTTATAAAATTGGAAGATAATTAGGCTTGTTATTTAATTTGAAAGAGACTAAAGTCCTAAATCCACTCCCTAAGAAACTAGAGCATGAGTGCTATGAGCATATGACTTAACCTAAAAATATAATTCTTTATAATTTTATTTCATTTTGATTCATTCATTTGGATAAATACTTTAGGATTTCTTATGCCTAAATACATGATGAAATAGGTTATTGGTCAAATCAAAAGAGAGAGGGTGAAGCTCCATCATAAAGGGTTGCTCTCATAGGTCAAGCAGTCCCTAAAGTGTTGAAATTAAGACCCTCATATTTAGTAAGAGTGATAGAAGATGCATGCATGATGTGAGATATACAACATACAGCTAAGGGGTTATTAAATCTTTTATTTATCTTGATTATAGCCTAGCCTTTATGATGAAGTTATGAGTTGTTTAGTTGGGTAGAAAAATTAATTTTTATTCTAAGAGCCTACTGCATCCAGGCAACACATTAAAGCATCAAACATTAAGAAACTATGAAAAGAAGGCAATCCTATTACATAATCTAAACAAATCATCAATCAATTTCATAGACTATCATAAAAGAATAAGAGGCCAGTGCGATCGGGTACTGTCGTATATCCTAAAAAGAGAAAAGATGGGTAGACAAGATCTACCCTTATACACCCGGAACATGAAAGAATAATTTTACAACTAGAATAAATACATATTATGGGTGTCATCATTCTTTCTTCCTTTGATTTGATTGTATTTGCATCACAGGGCACCCCAAGATAAAGCTTTCTAGTCATTACTCATCCTAATCCCCCATAGCACTAATCCTAATTCCTATTATAAAATTATTGTGGTGTTTATTTTTTGTATAAGGGACACCACGTAGATCTTAGGGGGTACTTATTTAGGTGATCAAGCACGACATTGAGGAACTATGTACTATCTCAAGAAATAGAAGTCACCATCCTACAATGGACCTAATCATTTAATAAGGACTCCTAAGGCTAATGGGTCTTTGAATGTACCAGAGATCTTTCTCCTTCTTTATATAAAAAAGTAAAGTAAGGTTTATTTTAAGCCGAGTTCGTTAAGTTCCCTACAGAGGCAAGCTCCCATGATTAATTATATTCTATGGAATGAGCTTCCTTAGGAATACTCTCGATTAAGGTAAATGATCATTATCTTCAAAGATTTTCAAAGATAGGACTATCAATCAATTGGTTATTTTTAGAAAATCAAGTGGGATTGATCGAAAGGAGAGAGTTATTATCGAAACCAAAGGGAGATGAGTAGGAGATGCTCATGATACTATAAAATCTAATGAGCATCCCAAACTATCTTATAGTTAAGCTTTATATTTTTGAAATTGAGGAGAATTATATGTTTGAGTTGAATTTTTATTAGAAATCTAGGGCATATAATTCCACAATACAAGATTGTAGAAATGCCTAAGAGATGATGATTTATACTTATAGCCCCAAAGGGAAACAACAATCCCAAATCCTAAATCTAGGGAGCTTTAACATAAGCCAAAGTGCGACCTAAATCTAAGTGACAAAATAGGCATATGATTTACCTCTGCAAGAGAGGATAAACCACGTGAATGTTGGACTTACAACTACCTGGGGTGGCTGCCAACTAACTCCTCATACAATTTTAAATACATGTAGGAAAGTCATATGCTTTGCAAGATGGTTAGGTTATTATTTACTTAGAAGAGAAACTAAGTTCGTAAACTCGCCCCCTAAGAGACTAGATCATGAAGGGCATGAATAATGACCTAAATCTAATGCAAATTTTGTCAAGTTTTATTTTAATTTTGGACATTTTTATTTAACACAGGTTATAGAATTTTATATGCCTAATGCATGAGAAAATCAGTTATGGGCCAAAATCAGAAAGAAGGAGGTGTGTTTCAACCATGGTTTTCAAAGGTCAAGTCATTTTCTTTGGCAAAGGTGGAAGCCGTCCATTGACAAGAGTGAGGCAATATGATTTAGACATGATATGAGATATACAACATCTGGCTAAGGGGTTGCTAAATCTTTTATTATCTTGATTTTAAGTCTTAGGCTTTAGGTGAGGTTATGAATTATTTAGTTTAATTTTGAATTGATTAATTAGATAGAGAATTTATTTTTCTTTAAGAGCTTAATCGCATCTAGGCCATTCAATAATCATCAAACAATTAAGAAACTAAAAAAATCATGCCATCCTAATTGCGCAATTATAAACATAACATCAATCAATTTATAAAATTAGAACAAAAGAATAAGAGGTTGATGTGATCGGGTTCCACCACACAACCCATAAAATGCAAAATGGGTAGCTGAGCTCTACCCATATACAACCCAATATAATGAAAGAATAAATTACAATTATGAAGTGACAATTGTTATGGGGGTCTTCATTCTTCATCCTCTATTCTTCACTCCTTGTCCTTCATTCCTTCATCTTGGTTTGCTCCATTTCTTTCTTTCTTTTAGTTTGACTTGGGATGTAGTTTGCTCTAAGGCCTCACATGATATATAAGACATGATCTTATAACCAATGTTCACCTTAGTCCCCATAACACTTATCCTAATCCTAATGCAAAAAATTTTATTAAAAGGAAGGAAAGTAAATCTAACTACACCTGCAAAATAAATGTTAGCTAACACTCCATACAACCCAAGTAGTTATAGGAATAATTTGAACTTAATACCCCACACATGGATAACCAAGCCCACCAGTACTAATTTGGATTGTGCTTAGGGGTATAAGCAACCTGCATGCAAAATGCATTTATATTCTTATTACAGTGCCCCTTAAGCATAACCCCTGCAGAAAGCATGATTAGACTAATATTGGCCTAACATCCAGACTACGCACATGCACCCTAACATTCAGTCTAAAATAATACATCACAAACCTAAATATTCATCAAACCATGCACTGCCCTAACCTAAAGTTAGAAATGGTGACTTAGTCTAATATGCATGTGTTAGAGCTTGTGTGGTATGTCCTAGCTAGGCTTTAAAGTTATGATTTGCTAAGTGTAAGAGATTTAATTTATAAAGGGTTGATTTCTCTTTAAGTAGTTTAGTTGATTCGAGGAATTTTACTTAATGTTTTATCTTCTCTCATGTAACCTACACTTAGCAGCTAAGTGTTATAAAGAGAAGAAAGAGAGGGAGAGTATCTCTTTTATCCCTACCTTAAGTGATTTCTAAGGTAGATAGATTAATGAATTTCCTTTAGTGAATGGTTTATTATGTGTTTTAATTAACCTTAAGTTTAGATTCTCTCTAAATAGCCCTATTCAATAAGAAAGGCATCTTAGGATTAGTAAGGGTGGATTACTATCACATAACACACACCTATTCATTTCTTTATATCATGTATTCCATGCATATGAATAATCCTAAGCATACCTATACATGCAATGTAAATCTTAGCACACTTTGATGATGAATGCAAAGAGATGTGATTTGAAAAATTGGATATTCCATTTGTTAATTAGATCATTAATGCATGTCTTTGTTATGTAAAAAAGAGGGATTTTTCATCCGTTAGTTAAATGCACATCCACATGTATAAAAGTTATAAGTATGACGCCATTATTTTCTACACCAGGGGCATAAAGTACAAGACCTACTTAGGGCTACCTAAAGCCTCGCAACCCCGGGATGTCCAGATATTCCACTCTTGTTAGATACATGTAGATGTATAAAAAAAAACAAAATGGATAAGGAATCATGCAATAAATTATGTTTGATTTGGTTATATGATTTACATGTGTAATATGAAGGTCTTTCCTAAGTCTTCATATAAAGATGCATAGGAATAGATTTAGGTAAGTGTTGTGTTCTTTTCAAATGAACTATACACTTACAAATTCTATGTAAATCCATGTTAAGAGAAGGAAAGAGAACTTCATAATACACATCTTATGCTATCATCGCATGCAAGTTTATAAATATTTATAACTAGCATCACTTCATTTATAATCTTTGATTTATACAACAACAATAACAATAACAAGCCTTTATCACACTAAGTGGGATCAGTTGAATCCTTCATCTCCATTGTGTCCTATTATGTGTCAAATTCTCATTTAATTCAAGTATACTGAGGACATTTTTTCTACATCTTAACCAAGTCTTTTTAGGTCTATCTCTACCTTTCTTAGCATAAGGCAAATCTAATGCATCTACTCTCCTAACTGGGTTATCGGATGGCCGATGCTTTATGTGGCCAAACCATCTAAAAAATAATTTTTGGTTTAATAGTGATAATAGCCACTCATATTCTTAATTTTAGTCAACACATGCAATTTGACATAAAAGGAAATATTTTATTTAATTAATTTTTAAAAGAAATGAATGCATGATTTCATATGATAAATAATATTTAGCATGATTGGAAAGAAATAAAAGAATGTAATAACATGACTTCATTCACCCTAATTAATTCCTAAGGACAATCATATAAAATAAGATCATTTAAAATGAATTAAAATTCTTTAAGGAGATTTTTTATCTTTGAATTTAATTTGACTTAAGAAATATGAGAAGGGTTTGCTAGTCCTAACCCATTCCCCCCATGTGTGAATTTGTTTGGTTTAATTTAGAATAATTAGGTTGATTTTATGTTTTGATTAGGTTAAGGTATGAATTAAATCCATTAATTACCCCTTTCCTACACCACTTTAAAATAATTATCCAAGTAATTATGAGCCAACATACGATATGCAACCACATGGAAATTAAACTAGCAATGCACCTAAAAAATGAAGGGGCCTAATGCAATTGGCTCACAATTATTGGTTAATTAAGCTAAAGGATTTGATTAAATACTTTTATAACCCACCTATACATGTAGTTTGATTATAATTTTCTTTGGAATTCTCTTAGGTTATTGAACACCTAAGAATCTACCCAAGAATTGAATGATTGAGTTCTAAAATGATTTGGTTTTGAGTTTAATTAATTAAACTATTTAATGAAGTGATTAACACATTAATTAATTGCAAATTGATTAAGTGTTATCCAAATGAAATAAACTTAGGGAAAAAGATTTGAAAAAAGGTCATAATCTCATTCCCTATGTCCATTCACAGTTTCATAATGAATAACCAACTTAATTAATGGATTTATTACGGTTTAAGATGCTAATTAATCATTTAATTAACTAAGAGAGAGAATAAGAATGAAATAAATAATTCCCCTAATTAATCAAGCAATAATTTCCAAGAAAATCATGGGAGGTAAAGATCATTCCACTAATCAATCTCAGAAAATTTGGAATTAATTTCTAAAATAATTAGAGAGTAATTAGCTTAATCACATTTCTAATAAAACTCAAATTGAGTCAAAATCACTATTCAAAATTAATTGATTTGAATTTTCTATTATTCTCCTATGAATTACTTTGAAAATGAGTATTTATTTGTATTTTTTACAATTAGTTATGAATTTTAGAAGTGTCACCATTAAAATTGGATTAATTAAGACTAATTAAACTTCTAATCCCGTCGGGCCACGTGGCGGCTGACGCAGTGCGCTGATGCAGCACACTTTCCACATGATGCGATGGGATTGGTTATTCAAGTTGTCACATCTATCGACTGAGTCAGTTGGTGGCAGATGTGTTTTCTCTGTGGGCCATCTGATCTAAGATCGGATGGTCATGATTTAATCCACAGTTAAGGAGGAAATCAGAGAGATCTAAAGCATGATTTGATTAGGACCATTTGATCCAATAATGCAGAATGGACGATCCGTGATCTGTCTCCTCCCGAGCGGCGAGAGACGGATGGCATCCGTCGATCATTGCTCGATCCAAGCTCATTCGAGCTCGAATGGAGCTCAAATTCATCCCACACCTTCGAGAAAGCACAAGCAACACACCTAATGATGGAGATCGCGTGACATAACGATTTATTTCATAAAGCACCAAGCAAATTTTTCTTTAAGGTCAATTTCACCGGAGCTTGTGACCGGTGGTTCCAACAGTTGAGGAAGTTTCATTTGGATGAAATGAAGCCCTATTAAGCCTTACAAGCTTTGATTCGATGTAGTTAGCTTGGAAGACCAAACCACGACCGTAGGTGATCGACTTCCATCAAACTCCTAGCTCTGGACATTGAGAAGCTCGGGATTCGATTCGTTTCGACTTGCCTTGGTCCAAAGATGGTGTGAGTAAGGTTAATTGCACTTTGGTTTATGATTGAGTGAGTTGAGCTTGGGATTGATCTCCCATGTTCTAGTTTTGAGTAAAATTGAGAAATGGGAAGTATGGAAGCTCAGGAATGGTAGGGAAAAGCTTAGGGAGGCTTCGATTCGACTTCTAGAGCTCCAAGGAATAAATCTCTTCTTATTTGAGTGAGAATGAGTGCGGGGGTGGAGGTATATCTCCCCCTCCTTGGATTGGATGGTGGATAGATAATTTGCTATTTTGGCTCAATGGCTTAGATTAGCTGATCAGTTTGAGTTGCAAAACATCTCACATGCATCATTTTGGTTGGAGGAGTGAGGGAGAGTGGCTGCCAATGTGATTGGTGAGTGAATTTGATGAGCCAAGTGTCCAAGGGTGATTAGGGAGGTCGATTTGGCCTCCCCTTGGGTCATGGCCAACCCAAGCTCATTGGGTCATGTTCACCACCCTCCTTGGTTCCCATGTGGACCAATATATGAGTGCCAAGTGGCCTTAGGAAAGAAATGACAAAATTTTAAGTAAATTTGGTCATGGGATACCCTTTGACCCAAGGGTAAAGTGGTCATTTGGCTATGAGTTTGATTTGGGCAGATTTGAAATAATTTAAAAATGGGTTGGGCCAAATTTCTAGTGATTTGGAGTTCATTTGATTTGATTTGGCTCAATTTGACCCATTTGGGTCAAGTTAGGTCAAATTGGGTTGGGTTGACCAGTTGGTCAAATTAATTAAAACCATAGGTTAGGTCAAGTTCAAATGATCATTTGGAGCCTATGGGTATCATTGGATTGGTTTAATTGGGTTTAGATTTGGTTTTGGTTCATTTTGATTCATTTGGGTCAAATGGGTCAAGTTGACAAATTTGACCTATTTGACCCAACTGGGTCAGGTCATGGGTTGGTTTAGGCTTGGTTGATCATTTGAAATGTATTGAAAGCTTTAGTTTCAATCAATTTTGATTTGGTTTGATTTCAAGTTGATTTAACCTTTCGGGTCAAGTTGGGTTCATGGTCAATTGGGCTGGGTTAATTTGGTCAATTGAAGCTTTAGTCAACTTCAACAATCAATTTGGAATGAATTTGACCCATTGGTTGCAATCAATTTGGCTTAGATCAAGATTTGACCATTTTGGTTTTTTTTAAGGTCAATTTGAGTAGACTTGGGCTTGGATGGCCAATTGGGTTTGGTCTAGCTCAAGTGTGATCATGTTTAATAATTGAGTATGGATTGGTTTATATTAATGGTTTCAATCAATTTACCTCATAGTAAATTTTGGCTTGTTTAGGCCTCATTTAGGCTAAGTGTTGACTTGGTCAAAAGCTAGGTTTGACTTGGCTTGGCCCAATTTGAGTGATTGATCATTCTATGATGTTTGTTGATCATAATGTGAGGCTTGGGTGGCCTTGGTTCCAATTCGAGTTGGATTAGAACTTGGTTCAAAAATGGTCTTTAGGCTACTTTCGGTCAAGTGGACCTAAAAGGGTGAATTAGCTTGATCATGGCTTGATTCATGTTTGGTTGAACTCACATATGGACTTATGATGGAAATATAAATCCAATTGCAAGTGGTTTGGAGTCAAATAGGTTTTGGTTCATTTGACAATTTCAAGTCAAAAGGATGAACATGGGTTTGACTTGGGTTATTTTGATTTTGGCTTGGTGATTGTAGTTTATGTTTATATTTGGGCATGTGATTGAAGGAGTGATTTTTTGAAGAGAAAATCCATGGGTTTGGATTGATTTGAGAATGATTTGGCTAAATCCAAGAAATTAGCTTAAAGGATATAAATTGGGTTTGGATTTGAGTTTTGAATTTATATTGATTTGATTTTGGCCATTTGAATTTATATTTCATTTATATTTGTGAAGATAATTGAGAATATAAATGATCCATGAGAGAATCATGTGAATTAGGAGGGATTTGATTATAAATTTGGCTAAGGTAGGTCAAAAAGTTTGAAAAAGGGGTTTTGATTTGATTTGATTTATATTCGTTTGATTTGGATGCTAATTTCATTTATAGTTGTGAATAAAAATGATGGAATAACTGATTTATAAAGAAATCACTTGGCTTTGGGTGGATTTGAAGGGTTTGGCTAAGCTTATGGATGTGATTAATAAGGCTTAATAAGGTTTTGGATTTGGAATTGATCATGTGTTTCAATCATTTGGAATTGGAGTTGGATTTGGAATTGATTTTGGATTTGAATCATTTGGGATTGGAATTGAATTTGGAGTTGATTTGGATTTGAGAAACTCAATTGAGTTAGGATTGATTTGAGATTTGAGAAAATCAATTGAGTTTGAATTGATTTAAGATTTGATTTGGGTTGGTTTGAAGGAGTTGGACTGAATTTGAGCTATACGGTAAGTGGTTGCCCTAAATCCCTAATGCATAGCCTAATCCTATGATAAACCCTTTTAATTCTCTAAAGTTAGCTTAAGTGTTCACCTAATCACTAGAAGTGTCTCAAGACTAAGAAACTCTTAGTGTCTAGAGGAGTCCTATGTCTAAGATGGAGAAGTTGAGAGCCCACTCCAAAAGTGAGGTCAACAATTACATTTCATGGAAAAGTAAATCTAACTATATCTACATAATAGAGGTTAGCTAATCATATATACAATCCCAAGTAGTTATATCTATAATTTGGACTAAGCACCCTACATATGGGTAACTAAGCCCATCTGTCCTAACTTGGATTATACTTATGGGATTAAATAACCTGTAAGAAAAGCATTTATATTTCTTTCTAAGCAATCCCTTTAGCACAATCCCTTACATAAAACATGACTAGGCTAATCACGGTCTAGCATCCAGTCTACGAAACATACACCATAACATCCAATCTAAAATATTTCATCACAAAATAAAATATTCATCATAACATACGCTGCCCTAATTTAGAGCTAGAAGTGGTGACTTAGTTCTAATGTGTGTGCTAAGGCTTTTTGTGGTATGTCTTAACTAAGCATTAGAGTTATACTTTTCTAATTTTGGGAAAATTTAATTTAACATGAAGGTTGGTTTCATTTCAAGTTGTTTAGTTGATTTATAAATTTTAATTTATTTTTGCTTGGTTTCATTTGACTTACACCTAGCATCTAAGTGTTATAAAAAGAGAAAAGAGGATTATCCTGCTTCATCCCTACTTTAAGCCATTTTCTAAAGTATATTTTGATGACTTAGTTCTTTTTAGTGAATGGCTTATTAAATATTTTTTATTAATCCTAAGTTTAGGTGAACCTTAAATAATTCTATTCGATATAAAAGGCATCTTAAGATTATTAAAATTGAATGACTATCACATGACATATATCAAGTAATTTCTTTCCATCACTTATAACATGCATATGATTCGATCTTTAGTGTATCTATACATGCAATATACTTTATCACACTTAAATGATGATTGATGCATATGTTTGAAAATTGTATTTTACTTGATTGAATTATTTATACATATAAATTAAAGCTCTATCCAAATTCTAATACAAATATACACTGGAATGAAATTCAATGAGTATGTGCCATTGTTAAATCAGAGAAGTGAGGTAATCAAATAACCTCCTTGGGGCTACTTAAAGCCTCTTATTTTCGGGAAATCCAGACTATATACCCAAAAGTTTATTCAAACCCATGCAAATATATACATAAATCATAAGGAATAGAACACTAATTTACATGTAATGCATTTTTGTAATGACTTAGATGATTATGGATGTATGTATTTTTAATAATAAAAGGGGATTTTCATCTTTTAATTAAGCACACATACACATGTATAAAATATGTAAGCAAGTATGTGATATTGTTAACTAGGGAAGTGAGGTAATCTAATGACCTCCTTGGGGCTACTTAAAACCTCATATTCATGGGATGTCCAAACTAAACACTTGTTATCTTACATACATATAAATGAGTACATAATTATAAGGATGAAGATCATGCAAAGATTGTATTTTCTTTAGTTGAATTATTTATGCATATGGATTAAAGCTTTATCTAAATTCTAATACTAAAATACATAAAAATGAAATAAAATAAGTACGTGTCATTGTTAACTAGGGAAGTGAGATAATCAAATGATCTCCTTGGGGCTACTTAAGGCCCTGTTCCCGATGTCCAGACTATATACTTATTAACATTCAAACTTAAGTAAATTTATATATGAATCCAAGAAAGAGAGCTTCACATTCATATGACTAAGTTATAAGCACATGCAAATCCTATATGTATTCATAACTATCATTACTCCACATGTTATTATCAATTTATAAATTTTGAAAGATAGATTTGGATTTAATATTGATAATAGCCACACATATAATTAAGTTAGATCAACACATGCAAGCTTACATAAATAAAGTTCATTTGATTCACTTAAATTTGAAAGAATGAATACATGGAATCATATGACATACAATCATTTAGAAGTGATTAGAAAGGAATAACTAAACATAAACACATGGTTCATTCAATTAAATTAATTCCTAAGGACAATCACACCAAATAAAATTATTTTCACAAAATCGAAGCTTATTATTAATTTATTTTGGATTTGAGTTTATTTAAAAAGAAGAGATATTATTTGTTGTTTTAATCCCATTCCCAAGTTGATGACCTTAATTGGTTTAAGAAAAAATAATTATGTAGATTTTATGAATTAATTAAGTTGAGTCATTAAGCAAATCATTTGCTTACCCTTTCCTATGCTTCTTTAATTTGATTAATCATTTAGTCATGAGCCTCAAATGAATGAACATGTGAGAAAATAAAATTATAATGTTCCTAAAGAATCTAATGCAATTGTCTCATAATTAAAGATTAATTGAGTTAAAGAATCTAATTTAGTACCTCATGATTTTTCCACACTTATGGGTTAATCATAATTTTCATAAAAGGTCTTTATATTATTAAACCCATAAAGAGGAACCCTTAATCTCATTTTTAGTTATCTGATATGATTTGCATATCAATTTGATTTAATTTATCCATTTAATTGATTAATTAAGCATTTAATTAATCCTTGAGAAAGAGGTCCTAACCCCACTCCCTCATCCATTCACTATTAAACAGTGATTGATGAGCTTTAATTGACTAATTTTGATTATTTTAAATGTTAATTAATCATTAAATTAATTGAAAGGGGTAATTAAGATTTGAAATATCAATTTCCCTAATTACCTGGGCAATAAATTTCAAGAAAATCATGGGAAGCAGAGGTTATCCAATTAAATCAATTCCCCAAGTTTAGGACTAATTACCTATGCAATTAGGGCTTAATTAGGCTAATTAAATATGCATTCAAACATAATTAATCTTTAATTACTATTCAAAGGTAATTGGAATTATTTTTATTAAAATCTCTTCTATTTTACCTTTAAAATTAGTGTTTATTTGTATTTATTTTGTTTCTTTTACAATTTGTTATGATTTTCAAAAGTTTCAGCCATTAAATCTAATTATTAAGCCTAATCCCATCATTTCCATGCGGAGTGCTGATGTACGTGGTTTCCACATGGCATCATGGGATTTGTTACCTAAAATTATTCAAGTCAGCATCGACATAGCAGCGGCGGACACACTTTCATTCCCGCCGTCTGATGTAAGATCAGATGATGGAGATTAATCCTGTGGTTCCTAAGGATTAAAATAGTATTAAATCTAAAAGGAGATCATGGCCATCCATTCCAATCACATGAAATGGATGATAGATGATTTATCATCTCTTGCACAATGGAAGATGGATATCGTCCACCTTTCTCCGCCCAATTCAAGCTCGTTGGAGCTTGGATTGGCTCGGGATTGATCTCACACCTTCACAAAGGAGATCCTAAGAGATCTAATGGTTAAATTTGCATGACATTTACATTCTCTTCAAGAGGCCTAAAAAATTTGGGAAATCTCTGTTTAATGGAATAGCACCTTGCTGGAGAAAAAGACTGGCGGCGAAGTGATCGAGGTGGCTTTGCCTTGATGAAGCAAAGCCCAATTGAGAAGATGGTGTGATGCCTCCCTGCCAGTTTCTCTGTGGACTAAACGCTACCACAACGCTCACCGGAGTTAGGCTAAGAGGTACTTCTAGTGCTCAAATCGCTTGGGGGAGGATTTGTTTCACCTCGCTGGAGCTTGGTGAGCATGTGGGAAGAGTTAATTGAAGTGGGGCTGAGTTTTGGTGGAGATGGTTGGAGCTAAGCCTCGGTTTGGCTTGGTTCCATAATCTTCGGCGATGGGGAAGCTTGGGGAACTTGGGAGAGTGCTTTGGCGGCACTTCTTTGTGTGCTAGGGCTCACATTGAGTTCAAAAATGCTCGAGTTGGATTGAAATGAAGGGGGATATATCCCCCTCCTCCCTTGGATATGGCAACCTTGATCTCTTCTGCCATTTTTGGCCATTCGACCGCCGCAGGTGGCCGGATGGGATAGGAATATGGTGGGTGAATTGGTTTGGTTGGAGGAAGGTCTGTTGGGGATGCCATGAGATGTCTCTATCTCATTTGGGTTGAGCCAATGAGAGGAGGTGGATTAACTTACCACCCCTTGACCAAGGGCTGACTTTGGGTCAAGTTAGCCACTTAGTTGTGAGTCCACTCTTGGTTTTGGGCGGCTGCCAAATGCAAAAGAGAGTGGTTAACCCCCTTAGTTTGGATTTTTTCCTATGTGGGAAACTTTACCTATTAGATAATGGTTCAAACCAAGCCCAAATCAAGATTTGTTTGATTTAGACTAACCCAAGGTGAGCCAAGTATGGGTCATGCCAAATTTCATTAGGTTTGGGCTTGGTTTGAGTGGGGTTGGCTCAATTTGACCCATGTAGGTCAAGTTAGGCTAGGTTTGGTGAAGTTAACCAATTGATCAAATTGGGTCAAACAAAGGCTTGGGTCAAGTTCAAATGAGTATTTGAAATGTTTTGGTGCAATTGGTTTCATTCAATTTGGCTTGGATTTGGATTTGACCCATTTTAGTTCATATGGGTCAAATAGGCCAAGTTGACCAATTTGGCCAAATTACTCAAATTGGCTTGGGCTAGGCATTGGTTCATGTTCAATTGGTCAAATGAAGATGATTGTAGGCTTTGGTTTGAATAAATTTGAATTTGGTTTTGATTTAGGCCAATTGACCTTTTAGGTCAATTTGGGCTAAATGGTCAATTGGGTTCAATCAAAACTTTGATAAAGTTCAATGATCAATTTGAAATGGACTTAAGCCATTGGTTGCAATCAATTTGGATAGATTTTGATTTGACCTTATTTATTCTTTTAGGTCGAATTGGGTAACTTGGGTCAAAGGGCCAATTGGGTTAGGTTTTGCTCAATTGATGGTCAAGTCTTGTTCAAAGATTGATCTAAGGTTGATGTGAATCATTAGTTTCAATTAATTTTGCTTAGGATGAGATTTGGTTCATTTGGCTCATGTAGGTTAAGTGGGTTGATTTGGTCAAATGGCTAAGTTGACTTGATTTGACCCAATTGATGGCAATTACTCAATCAAGGATGATTAACAATCATCAAAGGAGGTTTTGGATGGTTTGATTCAATCCAATTTGTGTTGGATTGAAAGTTGGCTCAAATGGGTCCTTTAAATCACTTTGGGTCAAGAGAGCCTAAATAGGTCAATTGGCTTGGTTGAGTTGAATTGGTTGTAGTTAGGCCATCCAAGATGATCAAAAATCATCATGGAGAAGATTTGAAGGGTTGGTTCAATCCAATTTGGGTTGTATTGAAGTTTCGTTCAATTTGCTCAAATTGGTCAATTTGGGTCAAGTGGACCAATTGGACTAATTGAGTTAGATTTTGGGTTGAATTGAGTTTAGTTGAGTTTGGATATAGATTTGGGATTTATTCATGGCTTTGGTTGCAATTGATTTGGATTCAATTAGGTTCTGGCTCATTTGAATATTTGAAGTCAAATGGGTTAGGTTAGGTTTGATTGGATTGATTTTAGCTTGGTTGATTTTATTATAGATTTTATTTAGTTTGGAATGATAGTTGAAGGATTGATTCATCTATGAGCAAATCAATTGAATTTGATTTTGATTGAAAGAAATTTTGGCTAAGTCTAGAGTATTGAATCATAGGGCTTAGGTTAGGTTGATTTGATTTAAAATATGATTGGATTTTATTGTAGATTTTGGTAGGTTGATTGAAGGGTTGAATTAGTTTTGAGAAAATTAATTGAGTTTGGTTTGGATTGAAAGAATTTTGGTTAAGTCCATAGTATTAAATCATAGGGCTTAAGAAAAGTTGATTTAATTTGAAATTCAATTGGAATTAGAGTTTGGATTTGATTGTAGATTTAATTGGATTTTAGTTATGTTGAGATTGAATTAAATTCGAGGTTTGGTTTAGGCTAAGGAGGTAGGCATGGATTGATTGAACTAACATCCTAGGTCCTACGGCATAACCTAATCCTATGGCTAATCCTCCTCAAGTCTCTAAGCTTAGGTTAAGTGTTCACTTAGCCATTAAAAGTGTCTTATAACTAAGGAACTCTTAGTGTCTAGAAGACCCCTGGACCTATGATGGGAAGATTGAATCCTCACTCCAAAAGTGAGGTCAACAATTGTCTTAGTATATCGATCAAGTAGATAAATCTCTTAGATTCTATCTACTTATAATCACTAAGCTGAATTTGGTTTGAGATTGAACAGTTATCATCATTAGACCGACGTGCAGGGGCTCTTTCACTGTGACCTTTTCTTATGCCTTGCTGAGTGATGAGTGCCTCAACAACTTGGCCATTTTTGGGCTTGTTGATTTCGATCTTTAGAACCTACCTGAGTCTTCGACTTAAGCTATGATGGATTGGTGGTTTAGTCATCAGACTAACAAACGGGGGCTCTTTCACTGCATTCTTTTCTTGCGACTTATTAAGTGAGGAAAGTGTACTCAACCATTTATGGGCTTGTTGAGTTCAACCTTTAGAATCTGTCTGAGTCCTAAACTTGAATATGTAAAGGTTGATGATTTTCTAGTTTAGCTGATTGATGCTTCTGAAATTAGGAGTTCTTCTAACTTGATCTTCAAAATATGATGAATCTTGGAGAGAAACTTTTGATATTTTTTGGCTATCTTATCATGCATGAAAGTTGATTCTTTTTGTTCTTATAAGAGCATGCAACTTTAACGATAATAGTTATAAATATATTCACGGATCTCAACATAAAGCACGATGTCAACTTGAATATATGCAAGAAGACCTCTTATTTTATAGGAGAAAATTTATTAACCTTGATCATATAAAAATGCCCCCTATTTAATAGGGGGATTGAAGACTAGCTCAAAAATATATTACAAAGATTGATTTCCTTCAATGTAAAATAGACGTGATATATTTTCAATCATAATTTATATTTATCTAAGGATCTCGGCTTAAAGCATGATATCAATTTAGATAAATATATAAAAATGCCCCATGCCTAATAGGGGGATTGCTGATTAGTTCAAAATATATCATAGGGCTTAATCTTCTTTAAACTAAATAAACATATCTTATTTAATATATTTATCTAAGGATCTCAGCTTGAAGCACGATGTTGACTTAGCTAAATATATAAAAATGCCCCCGTGCCTTGTAGGTGGGACTTTCGTAGTAACTTGAAAATTTGTTCTCATTTAATGAGAGAATCTTCAAGTGACATTGCCTATGTATTTAATATGAGGGCTTTACTAGAATAAGACTCATTTGAATACACATACATTCATTCACAGTCAAGTGTGATATTTCTTGAGATAGTGGCCGTTGATTGGTGGCATCGGTCGTTCATTATTTGTGTCAACAAGCTGGTAGGCTCCTCCTTCATACACCTTCTCTATGATGTAGGGACCTTCCCAATTGGCTTCAAATTTATCACTAATTTTTCAATGAGGGATGATTGGCCTTCTTAGCACCATAACCAATTCACCTTTCTGAAATGTTCAAGGATGTACTGAACTGTTGAATGCTTTGGATATCCTCGCTCGATAGATTTTTAAACTTTGTTGAGCTTGGAATCTAACTTCATCAAGCACATCCAACTCTTCCATTCCCAGGTGAGCGTTCTCATCTTTATTAAGATTGAATTGGACAACCATTTGAAGTGATGATAGCTCGAATTCTAGTGGTAGAACAGCTTCAACTCCAAATGTTTGAGCATAAGGAGTGATTTTGGTCAGCATCTAGTAATTAGTTCTATATGCCCATGGTTCTTCCATCATTTTAGTGTGTCACTCTCTTTTATTCTTCATAAAAATCTTCTTGAGCAACTTCACTAAGGTTTTATTGAAAGCCTCTACTAAACCATTGGCCCTTGGATTATAAATTGATGAGTATCACCAATCAATTTGTGTTGATCAGTGAATTTGTATATCTTTGTACTCTTGAAGGCTGAATCATTATCTAAAATGATTTATCATGGCACCCCGAAGCTATAGACAAAATTATTGGTGAAGAAGTCAATGACTCAGCAATGGCATCCTTGAACAGAGCAGCTTCAGCCCATTTAGAGAAGTAGCAAGTAGCTGTTAGCATGAATCGATGTTCTGCTGATGATGGAGGATCAATTGACCCAATTATATCTGTTCCCCAACTTTTGAATGGCCATGATGCTATTGTTGGGTGCGATGATTCAGAGGTTGATGAATGAGATCTCCGTGGACATGGTATTCCTGACATTTCTTAGCTTGATTAATACAATATTTCACCATTGAAGGCCAATAATATCTCAACCTTTTAAATTTTACTGCCATTTTAGGACCTGACTTGTGCGCACCACAGAGTCATTCATGAATTTCAGACATAACTTTGTTGGCTTCATCAGTCTTTAAGCATCGCAACCACATTTATTCAAAGGATCTATAGTACAATGTGTAATTAACATAAGCATATTGTAAGATTCTTTTTGTAATCTGTGTGGCTAGTGATTTATTGCTCAAAAATTTACTTTCCTCAAAATAATTGATGAAGGGTTGTCTCCAATCATCAAGCTCTTCCACTATGAAAGTTTCACATGATTTTTTTGTAGTACTTTGAGTTTTTTTGTCTCTTGTACTTATTCTTTAGGAGAGTGAGGAGGAATTCAAATTGCTTTCTCCTAGCTTGAGTTTGATGTCCCGTCTTCCTGCAGGGAGTATGAATTTACTGGTTGCAGAACTCGATGAGTGGATACTCAATTATCACATAATCGTCATTCATGTTCATCATCTCTTTTTCCAGTTTGGCCAAGCAATCCACTTGAGGTGAATTTTTTTCATCTATCTCGAAAAATAAATGAAAATAAAAAATATGATTGTTGGACACCACGTAGATCCATAGATGTTCTTATTAGGGTTATCGGGTATGACATTGAAGAATGATGTACTATCTCGAGAGATAGAAGTCACCATCCTACAATGGACTTAATCACCTAATAAGGACTCCTAAGGATGATGGGTCTTCGAATATGCCAGAGATTCTTTTCCTACTTTACATGGAAAAGTAAAGTGGGGTTTATTTTAAACTGGGTTCGTTAAATTCCCTATGGAGGCAAGCCCCCATAGTTAATTACACCTTAAGGAATGAGATTCTTTAAGAATACTCTCGATTAAGGTAAATGATCATTATCTCCAAAGATTTTAAAAATAGGACTACCAATCAATTGGTTATTTTTGATAGATCAAATGAGATTGATCAAAAGGAGGGTGTTATTATTGAAACTAAAGGGAGATAAATAGGGGGATGCTCATGATACTAGAAAACCTAATGAGCATCCCAAGCTATCCTATGATTGGGTTTTACATTTTTGAAATTGAGAGGAATTACATGTTTGAGTTGAATTTTTATTAGAAATCTAGGACTTACAATTCCATGATACAAGATCATGGAAATACCTAAAAGGTGAGGATTTATGCTTGTAGCCCGTAAAGGAAAACAACAACCTCAGATTCTAAATCTAAGGAGCTTTGGAGAGGGCTAAAGCACGAGTTAAATCTAAAGTGAAAATGGGCATATGATTTACCTCCTCAAGAGAGTATAAACCACTCGACTGTTGGACTTACAACCACGTGGGGGTGGCCGCCAATTAACTCCTTCTACGATTTTAAATACTTGTATGCAAGCCATATGCTTTTGCAAGATAGCTAAGCTATTATTTTTTTAGAAAGAAGAATAAGTCCTTAAACACACTCCCTAAGAGACTAGATCATATAGGGCATGAATAATGACTTAAATCTATTGCAAATTTTTGTTAAGTTTAGTTTCATTTTTGGACAATTATTTTGACACAGGCTATGGGATTCACATGCCTAATGCATGAGAAATTGGTTATGGGACAAAAATCAGCAAGAAGGAGGTGTATTTCCACCATGGCACTTAAAGTTCAAGCCATATTCTCTGGCAAAGGTGGAAACCCTCCATAAGCAAGAGTGAAGCAAGATGATTTTATGCATGATGTGAAACATACAACATCCAACTAAGGGGTTTCTAAATCTTTTATTATCTTGATTTCTGTCCTGGCTTTAGGTGAGGTTATGAGTTATCTAATTTTAATTTTGAGTTAATTAATTAGATAGAAAATTTATTTTTTCCTAGGAGCCTAATCACATCCAAGCCATTCATCAAATAATGAAGAAACTAGAAAATACATACCATCTTAATGCACAAGCTAAACAAACATCAAATAATTTTATAAAGCTAGCACAAAAGAATAAAAGGCCTTTGTGGTCGGGCTCCACCACACAAACCTGAAAAGAAATGGGTAGACGAGCTCTACCCTTATACAACCTAGATTATAAATGAAGAATTACAATTTAGAAGAAATTTATGTTATGGGAGTCTTCATTTCTCCATTCTTCTGTCTTCATGTTTGATTTGCTTCTTTCTTTTCTTCCTTTTGGCTTGGTTGGAATGTAGTTTCTCCAAAGGCTTCACATGGTACATAAGACATAGTCTTAAGACCAATGTTCACCTCCACTTCCCCATAACATTTATTCTAAATCCTAATTACAAAAATTTACATGAAAATGGGAAAAGTAAATAACTAAAATATGTAAAATAGAGATTAGTTAAACACACCACACATCCCAAGAAATTATATGAATAAATTGGACTTAGTACCCCACACATGGGTAACCAAGTCCACTTTACCTATTTTGGATTATTCTTAGGGGTATAAGCAACTTGCACAGCAAAGCATTTATATTTTTATTATAGTGCCCCTTAAACATAATCCCCTATAGAAGACATGATTAGGCTAAGATCATCCTACCATTCAGTCTACACACATAAATCCTAACATCCAGTCTAAAATATTACATCACAAAATAAAATCAGGTATCAAACCATGCATCTCCCTAACATAGAGCTAGAAATGGTGACTTAGCCTAATGTGTGTGCCATTTAAGACTTGTGTGGCACGTCTTAGCTAGGCTTTAAAGTTGTAGTTTTCTAATTGTGAAAGGATTCAACTTAAAGGGTGATTTCATTTTAAATGTTTTAGTTGGTTTGGTTAATTTTATTTGATGATTTGATTTGGTTTGAACGAACCTACATTTAATTACTAAGTATTGTAAAGAGAAAAAAGAGAATAGAAGTTCTCTTTCATCCCTACCTTAAGTAATTTCTAAGGTAAATTCATTAGTGATTTTTCTTTAGTGAATATTTTATTATGTATTTTAATTATTCCTAAGTTTAGATTTGCTCTAAATAAACCTATTCAATAAGAAAGGCATCTTAGGATTAATTAAGGTGAATTACTATCATAGCTCACAACCCTTTATTTCTTTCCAACATGTATATCATGCATATGAATGATCCTAAGCATAGCTATACATGCAATGCAAACACTTTAGCAAACTTTGATGATGAATGCAAAGAGATGTTGTTTAGGAAAATTTTGGATATTTCATGAATGCATGATTTTGTTTAAGTAGAAAAGAGGAACTCTTTTATCTATTAATCAAATGCAGATTTACATGTGTAAAAGATATAAATGAGTACGATGTCATTATTTTCTACACCAGGGGTGTAAGGTATAAGACCTACTTGGGGCTACTTAAAGCCTCCCAATGCATGGATTTCCAGACTAATATACCACTTTTCTTAAATACATGTGCATGTACAAAAAGAAAGCAAATGGATGAAGAGTCATGCAAAAGATTTTTGTTTGATTTGGTTATGCAATTTACATGTGTAAATGTGAAGATCCTTCTTAAGTCATAACATAAAATGCATAGAAATAGATTTAAGTAAGTGCTATGTTCTTTTCAAATGAACTATACACTTTGCAAATCCTATCCAAATCCATGTTAAGAGAAAAGAAGGGAAACAACACCAAATACACATCCTATACTTATAATCATATGCAAGCTCATAAGTATTTATAAGTAGCATACCTTCATTTATAATATTTGATTTATGAATTTTGAAAATAGTTTTTTGAATTAATAATAATAATAGCCACTCATATTCTTACTTTAGCCAAAACATGCAATTTGACATAAAGGAAACATTTCATTTAATTTGATTTTTCAAAAGGCATGAATGCATGATTTCATGTGGCATATAACATTTAGCATGATTGGAAAGAAATAAAGTGATGCAAGCATATGACTTCATTCACCCTAATTAATTCCTAAAGACAATCCTATAAGATAAGATTATTCAACGTGAATCAAAGTTGCTTAAAGAGACTTTTGTTTTGTTTTTTAATTTGATTTGATTTAGGATTTGTGAAAAGGGTTTGCTTGTCCTAACCCATTTCTCACCTGTGTGAATTAGTTTAGTTTAATTTTAGGATGATTAGAATAATTTTATGTTTTGCTTAGGTTAAGGTGTAAATTAAATCCATTAATTACCCCTTACCTACACCAATTTAACATAATTAACCCAACAATTATGAGCCAACATATGATATGCAACCATATGGAATTTAAATTAGCAATGCTCTTAAGAAGAAAAAGGGGCCTAATGCAATTGGCTCACAATTATTGATTAACTAAGCTAAAGGGTTTAATTAAGTACTTCATAACCATCCCACATATGTGAGTTGGATATGAGTTCCTTAAGCTTACCTTAGGCTTTTGAACACCTAAGGATTTACCCAAAAATAAGAGATTGATTAATTAATTAAGTTTCTGGATTAATTTTGGTTTTGAGTTTGGTTAATCAAGCTATTTAATGAAGTGATTAAATCATTAATCAATTTGCAAATTAATTATGTCTTTATCCAAATGAAATAAACTTAGGGGAAAAGATTTGGAAAAGAAATCTTAATCTCATTCCCTAAGTTCATTCACTATTTTAAGATAATTAATAAGCTTAATTAATGAATTTATCCCATTTAATAGGTTAATTAATCATTTAATTGATTAAGAGAGTGATTAGAGATGAAACAAGCAATTACCTAAATTAATCCAATAATAAATTCCAAGAAAATCATGAGAGCTAGAGGTCATCCCACTATTTAACCTGAGGGAGTTTGGAATTAATTATTGAAGTAATTAGCCTAATTATATTTCCAATAAAACCCAAATTGAATGAAGGTTACTGTTCAAAATCCATTAAACTTAATTTTATATTATTCCCCTTTGAATTATCTTTAAAATGAAGTTGAGTTTATATTTTTTGGATTTTTTTACATTTAGTTATGAATTTATGAAGTTTATATGATTATTAGGTAATTAAATAAACTAATTATATAACTAATCCCATCGGCGCCACATGGGCTACTGATGCGATGTGCACTTTTCATGTGGCATGATGAGATTGGTTATTTAAGTTGTCAAATAGGTTGTCGCGTCAGCCGGCGGTGCAACGCACTTTCTGCTGGGTCATCCGATCAAGGATCGGATGATCAGGATTAAACCCACAGTTATAAAGGGATTATATCAATGGGTTTACACGGATTAATCAGGACCATCCATCCAAAACACGTGGGATGGACGGTCTATGATTCATCCCTTCCTGTGGGAGACGGAGACATTCATCCTCATGGCTTGATCCAAGCTTACTTGAGCTCAAATAAGGCTGGGATTTAACCCACACTATCTAAAAGCATAGACAAGAAGATCCAACGGTGGAATTTCAAAGGGATTACAATTCCCTTCACAAAGGACTAAAGATTTTTCAACTTAAGCTCAGTTTTGAGCCATACCTCGTTGGAGGCTATCACTAGCACTTCCAATATTGGAGGTAGCTTCATCTAGTAGAGATGAAGCCTTGTTGAAACTTGGAGAAGCTTGCCTTTGATCCTCTGAGCTCAATCGAATGCAAGAGAGATGGTTTGAGTGGAAATGAGGGGGAATCAATTTTGGTTATTTTGGTTGTTAGATTGAATGGGTTGTTTCAGTTGACTGAAGCTTTCCTTGATGATTTGATCAAATTGAGGAGATTGATGGGTTGTTTTGGTTGTTAGAAGTGCCATGTGCTTTGGTTTTGGCAGAAGAGTGCAAGTGTGGAGGTGCACATGTGTCAAATGAGTTTGGGAGGTGATTCATATGGAGAATTTTGAGTGGAGTGGTTGGTTTGGCCTTGGGTTGGATCATGGCTAACCCAAACCCATTGGGTCATGTGCACCACCCTCCTTGATGTCCAAATTGTTCACTAAGAGGATGCCAAGTGGTCTTAAGTTAGAATATGATCAAATTCCAAGTGAATTTGATCATAGGTTACCCTTTGACCTAGGGGTAAAATGGTCATTTGGCTTTGATTTTGATTTGGGCATATTTTGAATGATTGAAAAATGGGCTGTGCCAAATTTCAATAAATTTGGTGTTGATTTGATATGATTTGGCTCAAGTTGACCCATTTAGGTAAAAATGGGTCAACTTGGGTCAAGTTGACCAATTGGTCAAATTGGGTAAACCATGGATTAGGTCAAGTTCAAATGATCATTTGTAGCCTATGGGTGTCATTGGTTTGGTTCAATTTGATTTATATTTGATTTTGGTTCATTTGAGTTCACTTAGGTCAAATGGGTAAAATTGACTAATTTGACCCATTTGACCCAATTGGGTTAGGTCATGGGTTAGTTTAGGCTTGGTTGATCATTTGAAATATATTGCAAGCTTTCATTTCAATCACTTTTAGTTTGGTTTGATTTCAAGTTAATTTGACCTTTTAGGTCAAGTTGGGTTCATAGTCAATTGGGCTAGGTTAGGTTTAATTGACCAATTGAGGCTTTTGTCAACTTCAACATATGATTTAGCATAAATTTGACCCATTGGTTGCAATCAATTTGGCTTAGATCAAGATTTAACCCATTTTGACTTTTTAGGTCAACTTGCAACTTGGGTCAAATGACCAATTAGGCTAGGTTTGGCTCAAATGTTGACTTAGTCATGTTCAATCATTGATTTTGGAATGGTCTAGATCAATGGTTTCAATCAATTTGGCATTTGGTAGATTTTGGCTAGTTTAGGTTTCATTTGGGTTAAGTGTTGACTTGGTCAAAGGCAAGGTTTGACTTGGCTTGACCCAATTTGGGTGATTGATCATCTTAGGGTAATTGTTGCTCACAACGTGAGGCTTAGATGGGCTTAGTTCAATCTAATTTGGGTTGGATTAGAATTTGGCTCAAAAAGGTACTTTAGGTCAATTTGGGTCAAGTGAGCCTAAATGGGTCAATTGACTTGACCAAGGCTTGATTCAAGTTTGGTTGAACTCACATATGGACTTATGATTGAAATATAAATCCAATTCCAAGTGATTTGGAGTCAAATGAGTTTTGATTCATTTGACAATTTCAAGTCAAAAGGGTGAGTACGGGTTTGGCTTGGGTTAGTTTGATTTCGGTTTGATGATTGAATTTTATATCTATATTTTGGCTTATGATTGAAGGATTGATTGTTTGAAGAGAAAATCCAAAGGTTTGAATTGATTTGAAGATGATTTGGATAAGTTCAAGAATTTGACTTGAAAGGGTATAGGTTTGATTTAGGTTAGATTTGGGCTTGAGTTTTGAATTTAGTTTTGGTCATTTGAATTTATATTTCATTTATATTTATGAATATAACTAAGAATATAAATGTGTTATGAGAAAATCTGAATCTGAAGTAATTTGGATTTGATTTGAGCTAAGTCCATAAGATGAAATCAAATTGACTTAGGAAGGATTTTTGGATTTAGAATTGAGTTTTAATTTAGCTTTGGTTATTTGAATTTATATTTCATTTATATTTGTGAATATAAATGAGAATATAAATGGGCTATGAGAAAATCTTTTGAATTTGAAGTGATTTGGATTTTTGGAATTAATTTGAATGATTTGAGAAAAATCATTTAAGTTGGAATTGATTTGAGTTTGAAGTTGATTTGGATTTGAAGTTGATTTGGATTTGAAGTTTGACTTGAAAGAAGAAAGTAAGGATTGGGTTTAAGCTATATGGTAGGCAAGTTTTCCTAACACCCCTAAGGCATAACCTATTCCAATGGCTAACTCTTCTAATTCTCTAAGGTTAGGTTAAGTGTTCACCTAATCACTAGAAGTGTCTTAAGACTAAGGAACGCTTAATTTCTAGAGGAGTCCTATGTCTAAGATGGAGAAATTGAGAGCTCGCTACAAAAGTGAGGTCAACACCACTTTACTATTTTTTGATCATGAAACTCAAGTTAGTTTAACGTTCGGAATTTGCTTCATGAGCTTAAGAAGTTGCTTATGGTAGTATGTTAATTTGAGCTTACTAATTTTATAAACACCCAATACTTGGTTGATCAACAATTGAGAGAATTTAAAGATCCTTAGATTTTGGATACTGATAATAACAACTTCTTCGAAGTCTTCCACCTGTACGCACCGGCTTCATTGTGGTTCTTGGTTCATTATTTTCTGCGAGCGTCTCATTATGCCACCTTACGGTGTTATGGCGACAAAGGTAGCGCCACCTTGCTTTTGGTAGATTCGGGGGCTGAGCAGGCTTAATAGATGATGTTCCATCAAAGTACATATCCTAGATCTACAACTCTTGTACATGGATCACTGGAATCTGTTCATCAAGTAAATCATCATTGAGTGTCATATCTACTGCGATATAATGCGTGATAAGAGAATCTACTTGTGTCTGCCCCTTTACAGCTTTTTGTGGTACATATGTAATATAAAATTGTAATATGAGCACCACACATCATGCCAAATAACTTATCAATGCTAGTCTTGTCATCAAAAACTTAAGCGGATCCATCTTTGAGATGAGCGTTATCTTGTGCAACAACATATAATGTCTGAGCTTCTTAATAGCTAAGATTAGTGCAAGATAGTGTTTCTCATTTGGAGAATATCTTGATTCTACTCCTACTAATCTTTGACTTATGTAATAAAGAGCGTTCACCTGGCCTTCTTCATTATGCTCTGCTAACAACGCTCAGAGGGATTCTTCTAGTGTAGCTGTATACAAAAGTAGAGGCTTTCCTGAGATTGGCACGCAAGAATTGGTGGATTCAACATGTATCTTTTGATGCAATCGAATGCTTCTTGACATTAATTATCCCACTTAAATAATGCATTATTTTTCATCAATTTAGCAAATGGTCGACACCTACCCGAAAAATTTGATATGAAATGTCAGATGAATCAAAAATTTCCCTGCGCAGAACGAAGAAGACAAAGATTCTTTGGCAGTGGCATATCCACTATCGCTTTGATTTTGTTAGGGTTGATCCCAATTCCTCTGTGTCACACCATATAACCAAGGAACTTTTCAAACAAAACTCCAAATGCATATTTAAGAGGATTTATCTTGAGATCATACTGCCTAATTCTTTCAAAAATCATCCTTAGGACATCAAAATGATCTTCTCGATCTATGATCTTAACAATGAGATCATCCATATAGCATTCTACTTTCTCATGAATCAACTCATTCAAGATGTGTGTCATGGCCCACTAATAAGTAGCTCCAACATTCTTTAATCTAAATGGTATGACTGTGTAGAAGTAGATACCAATTGGCATCCTAAATGACGTGTGCTTCTCATCTTTAGGAGCCATCTTGATTTGATTGTATCCCATTGACTCATCCATGAATGAGAACATGTTATAGTTGGAGGTATTGTCCATTAGTAGTTCTAATTTTGGAAGAGGAAATTCATATTTTGGGCATGCTTTGTTTAGATCTCGGAAGTCAATGTAGATACCAATTTGTCCATTATTTTTTCAAACTGGAATAATGTTGGCTATCCAATCTGCATATTTTTCTTCTAGGATGAAGCTACTTCAATGAGCTTTTTAGTTTCTACGATCACTTGTTCTTCAATCTCCAATCTCATTATCATAATAGCTTGTTTAACTAGTGTTGCATCTAGCTTAATGGCTAATCTGTGAACTGCCACATCAGCGATAAGCCTGGCATTTCAGAATATGTCAAAGCAAAGCAGTCCCTGAATTGACATACCAAAAGTTTCATTTCTTCAACCTTTTCATTAGGCAAAAGGGAACTGACAAAAGTTGGATGGGGATTATCCTCTATTCCCAATTTGATTTCCTTCAACTCATACATGGTAGCTACTTTCCCGTCATCTCCAAGCTCTTCAGGTGCATGCCTGGTTTCCACCTCCTCATCATTTATCAGATAAGCCTCCATGGTGTTTATTTTTGGATGAAGGAGGAACACCACGCAGATCGTAGGGGATACTTATTAAAGTGATTGGGTACGATATTGATGTATGATGTACTATCTTGAAAGATAGAGGCATCACCCTTCAATGGACCTAATCACCTAATAAGAACTCCTAATGTATGATGGGTCTTCGAATATACTAGAGATTTTTCCCCTACTTTATATGGATGAACAAAGTAGGGTTTATATTAAATCATGTTTTAAAGTTCCTTATAGAGGAAAACCTCTATAGTTAATTACATCTTAGGGAATGAAATTTCCTGAGAATACTCTCGATTAAAGTAAACAATTATCATCTACAAAGATTTCAAGGTTAGACTATCAAAAGATTGGTTATATTTCAAAAATCAAATTAGAGGCCAAGTAGAAGACTTATTTTTGAAATCCAAAGGGAGGAAGTAGGAAATGCTTATTATACTAGGAAACCTAGTGAGCATTCCAATCTATCCTATGATTGAGCTTTATATATTTGACAAAAAAGAGATTTATTTATTTTATTTGAATTTTTATTAGATTACTAGGGCTGATAATCCACCAACACAAGGTTGCGAGAATGCCTAAGAGGTGAGGATTTATTCTTGTATCCTGAAGAAAATAGCTACCTCGGATCCTAAATTTATGAAGCTTTAGCATGAGCTAAAGAATGACCCAAATCTAAGTGACAGGTGGACATAATGGTTTATCTCCACAAGAGAGAATAAACTGTCCAACTTCTGGACTTATAATCGTCTGGAGTTGATGTCAGCTAACTCTTCCTATGATTTTAAAACCATGTAGTCCGGTCTTATGAATTGCAAGATAGCTAGGGTGGTTATTTATTTAAAAAAAAAAACTAAAGTCCTTAATCCCACTCCCTAAAAGACTAGAGCATGAGTGGTATGAGCATATGACTTAACCTACAGAAGCAAAAAATTCTCAAATTTTATTTAATTTTTGACACTTCATTTGGACAAAGGCTTTAGGATTTTTATATGCCTAAATGCATTATTAAATGGATTCTTGGCTAAATCAACAAGAAGGAGTGTTTTCCACCATAAAGGATGCCTTCACAAGTCAAGCATTCCCCTATCATGAAAGGATGGAAAATCCTCTTTTTTTAAGAGTGAAATAATAAATAAGCATGAAGTGAAACATTCAATCATTATATAAAAAGTATTTCTTTATTTTGGTGAATTTGGTAGAAAAATGAATTTTTTTCCTAAGAGCCTAATCGCACCTAGGCCACACATTAAAGCATCAATCATAAGAAACTATGGAAAATCATGATATTTCTAATGCGCAATCTAAATAAATCATCAATCAATTTTATAAATACCATAAAAGAATAAGAGGCCAGTGCAGTCGGGTGTCATTATACAACCCAAAAAAGAAAATAAGGACTTCTGAGATATGATGGGTCTTCGAATATACCATAGATATTTTTTCCTACTTTATATGGATGAATAAAGTAGATTTTATTTAAACGGGGTTCTAAAGTTCCCTATGGGGGCAAACCTCCATAGTTAATTACATCTTAAAAAAGTGAATCCCTTAAGAATACTCTCGATTAAAGTAGGCGATTATTATCTCCAAAGAATTCAAAGATAGAACTATCAATAAATTAGTTATGTTTTAGAAAATCAAGTGGGATGGATCAAAAGGAAGAGTTATTATCAAAACCAAATGAGATGAGTAGAGTGCTCATGATACTAGGAAGCTAGTGAGCACTCAATCTATCTGTGGTTGGGCTTTATAATTTTGAAATTGAAGAGATTTTATATATTTGAGTTGATGTTTCATTAGAAAGCTAGGATTTATACTCTAACAACACAAGATTGTTTGGATGCCTAAGAGGTGAGGATTTATGCCCATTGGAAATGACAACCTCAAATATTAAATCTAGGAGCTTTGGCAAGGGCCAAAACATGACATAAATCTAAGGTGAAAGTGGGTATATGTTACCTCTACAAGAGAGTAAACCACTCAATTGCTGGACTTATTACCGCCTGGAGTGGTAGCCAGCTAACTCCTCCTACGCTTTAAATTCATGTTGGCAAGTCATATGCTTTTGGAAGATGGCTAGGTTGTTATTATTTAGAAAAGAAACTAAGTCTTTAAACCCACTCTCTAAGAGACTAGAGCATGAGGGGTATGAATATTGACTTAATCTAATGCAAATTTTTATCAAATTTTATTTAATTTAGGACTCTTTATTTTGACACAAGCTATAGGATTTTATATGCCTAAATGCATGAGAAGTTGATTATGGTCCAAATCAAAAGGAAAGAGGTGTTCTTTAATCATAAGCTCTTAAAGGTTAAGCCACTTACTATTTGGCAAATATGGAAGCCCTCCTTAACAAGAGTAAAATAAGATGATTATGCATGATATTGAACATACAACATCCAGCTAAGGGATTGCTAAATATTTTATTATCTTGATTTCATGCCTAAGATTTTATATGAGGTTATGAGTTATTTTAAAGGTTTAGTTATGAGTTGTTAGCTTGGGTAGAAAAATTAATTTTTAGAACTAATTGCACTAGGCCATACAATCTCATAAGCAATCTAAGCATGGTTTTTCTAGTGCACAAGTTAAACAAAATATCAAACAATTTTATAAAGCTATATTAAAATATTAAAAAAGGCGATCTGGTCATACCTCTGAACCCAAAAGTAATGTTAGTTGAGCTTTATATACAACCAATTTTAAGAGAATAATTACAATTATAAATGATGAATGTTATGGGGTCTTCATTCTTCATTCTTCATTCTTCATCTCTGCATCTTTCATTTCTGATTTGCTCCATTTCTTTTCCTTTTGACTTAATTTGGATGTGATTGCTCCAAAGGCATCACTAGTACATAAGACTTGGTCTTATAACCAATCATCCTAATCCCTCATAACAATTATCTAATCTAATGCATATATTAAAAGAAGGAATGCAAATCTAGCTACACCTGTAAAACAAATGTTAGCTAAACATACCATATAACCCAAGCAGTTATATGAATAATTTTGACTTAGCACCCTGCACATGGGTAACTAAGCCCACATGTCCTAACTTGGATTATGCTTAGGGGCTAAGCAACCTGCACATCAAAAGTATTTATATTTTATTTGACCTTGGCAACCCTGTAGAAAACATGATTAGGCTAATATCTAACATCGGACTAAATACACTAACATCTAGTCTATAATAATACATCATAAAATAAGCATACATTAAACCATACACCGCCCTTACATAAAGCTAGAAGTGGTGACTTATTCTAATGTGTGTGCATTAAAGCTTGTGTGGTATGTCCTAACTAGGCTTTGGAGTTATAATTTGGCTAAGTGTGAAAGATTTAATTTATAAAGCGTTGATTTCTCTTTAAGTGATTTAATTGATTTGAAGATTTTTTACTTTGAATTTTCTTTTGTTTCATATGGATTACACTTAACAACTAAGTGTTATAAAGAGAAGAAAGAGGTACCTCTCTTTCATCTACCTTAAGTCAATTCTAAAGTAAGTTAATCAATTCCTTTAGTGAATGGCTTATTACATGTTTTAATTAACCTAAGTTTAGGTTGACTCCATATGTCATTATTCAATAAGAAAGATATCCTATAATTAATTGGACTGAATTACTATCACATAGCACATATTCCTTTCTTTCCATCATGTATATCATGCATATGATCAACTCTAAGCATACCTATACATATAATGCATATCTTAGCACACTTAAATGATGAATGCAAAGAAGTGTGTTTGGAATTTAAATATTTCATTTGATTGAATTATGAATGCATGTTTTTTTAATAGAAAAAGGGATTTTCATCCATTAACTAAATACACATTCACATGTATAAAAGTTTTAAGTGAGTATGTCAGTTATTCTACACAAGGGTGTAAGGTACAAGACCTACTTGGGGCTACAAGCCTTGTAGCCTCGGGATGTCGGTAATATACCACTTTTCTTATATACATATGGATGTATATGAACTATAAGAATAGGAAAACCCATGTAAAAGTTGTATTTGATTTATGATTCTTATTCATTGGTCATATCATATATACATATGTATAAGAGTTTTAAGTGAGACGATGCAATTGTTCTACACAGTGGGTATAAGACCGCTTAGATAAAACCTCAGCCTCGGGATGTCTAGACTAATATACCACTTTTCTTATATACATATGAATGTACAAAAAGAACCACAAGAATGAGAAGTCATGGAAGTCATATTTGATTTGATTGTATGATTTATATATGTGATATGAAATTCTTCCTAAGTCTTGAGATGCATGGGTATATTTAGACAAATGTTGTGTTCTTTTCAAAAGAACTATACATTTAAAGTCCCATGTAAATCCATGTAAGGTAAGGAAAGAAAACTTCATATTACATATCTTATATTATCAACACATGCAAACTTATAGATATTTGTAATTAATATAATTCCATATATTATAATTGATTTATGGGCTTTTGAAGATAACTTTTGATTTAATAGTAATAATAACCTATTTTTAATTTAAATCAACACATGCAATTTAATATAAAAGAAACCATTTCATTTAGTTACTTTTAAAAGAAATGAATGCATGATTACAAATGGAAAATATCATTTAACATGATTGGAAAGAAATAAAGGAACATAAGCATGTGATCTCATTCATTCAATTAATTTTAGGACAATCATACTAAATAAGGCTATTTAAAATAAACCAAAGTTCTTTAATGACATTTTTAATTTTGAGTTTGATTTGATTTAGGAAATGAAAGAAGTTTGCTAATCTAATCCAATTCCCCGTGTGAGTTTATTTGGTTTAATGGAGGATAATTAGGTTGATTTTATATCTTTACATGGTTGTATGAATTAAGCCAATTAATTAACCCCTACCTACATCACCTTAAGTTAATTAATTAATTAATAATGAGCCAATTTGATATGCAACCATATGAAAAGTAAATTAGAAATGATCCTAAGAAATGAAAGGGGCTTAATGCAATTGACTCATGATTAAAGTTAATTAGGCTTAAGGATCTCTCTTAACTTTTATGGTTTCTCATACATGTGAGCTAACCATAATTTCATTATCTCTCTTTTTTATTGAACACTACCCAAGATTAATTAAAGGTTGCTTAGGTATGAAATGAATTTTAGATTGAGTTAATCAAGCTTATTAATTAATTGATTGAGTTCTTTAGTATATTTTGATTAGAATGATGAAATTAACTTGGGAAGGGATTAAGGACAAGGCCTCAATCTAACCCCTAAGTCATTTCAAACACTAAATTAGGCTCTGATTTTTATCTTGAAGATTTGATTAAAGCAATTAATTACCTCATTAATTATTAACTAATCAAATTCCAAAAGTGAAGATAACTTGGTAGATGAATTGGAAAGTATCCAAACCACATTCCTTAAGCTCCCTTAATGTTCAACAAAGGTAATTAGGTTTAAATAACTAATTAAACCACTTTTTATTCACTAATTATCACTGATTAAATTAAGAAAGTGATTAAGGCTTAATCAGTTAATTTTTTTAATTAAGCAACCAATAATATCCAAGAAAAATGGGGGAGGCAGAGGCCATCCCCCCCAAACATCCACAGAAAGTTGGAGATCAATTTGGTGATTAATTAAGGAATAATTAAGCTAATTATATTTCTAATTAAACCTTAATTAAGCTAAAATCACTATTCAAAATCAATTAATAATAATATTCATAGATTCCACTCTGAAATATCTTTAAAACGAGCCTAAGTTTTTTATTTTTTTGGATTTTTCTAGGATTAGTTATGATTTTAGAAGTTTGATTAAAATAGAATAATTAGGCTAATTAAAGCCTTAATCCGTCGAGCCATGTGGTGGTGGCATGGTTATCACATTTGAAGTGACTTGGATGGCTGACGCGTAACTTTGGGTGCTCTGTTTGGCTTGATGAGGATGAGTTGAACTTCCATGGTCCTTGGTTGGGTGGGTTAAGTGAGCTAGGTGGGTATTGAACCAAGTGCTTGGAGGCTTTCATGATGATGGGAAGTCAACTTTGCTTGTAAGCATGAAGATCTAATGGAAAGAGGGTTTGTCTAATGGCTAATCCCCTTGGTGAGGTCCACTATGGATTTGGGTTGATTTGGGAATGAATAAGGACATGTTTGGGCTGGGTTTGACCAAGTCCTGGTCCCATGAGTTGGTTTGGAGTGATTTGGCTTCATATGGTCAAAATGTTCATTTGGGTTAGGTTGGGTTGGGTTGACAAATTGATCAAATTGATCCAAATGAAGTCTTGTTAGGTTCAAATGATGATTTGGGATGTTTTGGTTCAATTAATTTGACTTGGTTTGGCCTAGGTTTGAATTTGACTCATTTGGATTCAAAAGGGTCAAAATGGTCAATTTGACCAATTTGACCAATTTGACCAATTCGACCAAATTGGGTTGGGTTAGGTGTTGAGTCAAGTTCAATTGGTTGATTGAAAGTAATTGTAGGCTTTGGTTTGGTTTAATTTGGATTTAATTTGAATTTTTTCAATTTGACCCTTTAGGTCAATTTGGGCTTGGTTGGGTCAAGTTGACCAATTGGTCAACTTGGGCTGAATTATGGCTTTGGTCAAGTTCAACAAGTGATTTGGAATGAACTTGAGCCATTGGTTGCAAACCAATTTAGATCAAATCATGATTTGACCCATTTTAGCTTTTTTTTGTTTTGGGTCAACTTGGGTCAAATGGCCAATTAGGCTTGGATTGGCCCAAGTGAGGGTTTGGTCATGTTCAATCATTGAGTATGAGTTGGTTTGAATCAATGGTTCTAATCAATTTGGCATATGATGAATTTTGGCTAGTTTGGGTTTCATTTGGGCTAAATGTTGACTTAGTCAAAGGCTAGGTTTGACTTGGTTTGACCCAATTCAAGGTGGTTGATCACCCTAGGATGATTGTTGGTTATATTGTGAGGTTTAGATGGGCTTAGTTCAATCCAATTTGGGTTGAAACTTAACTCAAAAGATCTTTTAGGTCACTTTAGTGTGAAGTAAATGAGTCAATGGCTTGGTGGCTTTAAGTTTGAACTCACATATGAGCCTAATTGAAATATAAATCCAATTGCAATTGGTTTGGAGCCAAATGGGTTTGGGTTCATATGACAATTTCAAGTCAAATGGGCTTGTGGTGTATTTTTATCTTCAAATTGTGGGATTTGAAAAATGTAGTTGGGACACCGTAGATCAGATGATGCTCATTAGGGTGATCAAGTGCGATATTGAGGAATGATGTACTATCTTGAGAGACAGTCACCATCCTACAATGGACCTAATCACTTAAGGACTCATAAGGACAATGGGTCTTTGAATGTACCAGAGATCTTTCCCCTACTTTATATGGAAAAGTATTTATTTTAAATCGGGTTTGTTAAGTTCCTTGTGGAGGCAAGCCCCCATAGTTAATTAGATCTTAAGGAATGAGATTCCTTTCCTTAAAAATACTCTCGATTAAGGTAAATGATCATTGTCTCCAAAGATTTCAAAGATAGGACTATTAATAAATTGGTTATTTATGGAAAATTAAGTGGGATTGATCAAAAGGATGGAGTTACTATGAAAACCAAAGGGAGATGAATAGGGGATGCTCATGATACTAGGAAACTGAGTGAACATCCCAAACTATAATATGGTTGGGTTTTATATTTTTAAAATTGAGAGAAATTATATGTTTGAGGTGAATTTTTATTAGAAATCTAGGGCTTATAATTCCACAATACAAGATTGTAGCCAACAAAAAAAAAAGCGACCTCAAATCCTAAATCTAGGGAGCTTTGGCGAGGCCAAGGCGACCTAAATCTAAGGCAAAAAAAAAATTAGTATATATCTCCATAAGAGAGGATAAACCACACATTGGACTTATAATTTCTTGGGGGTGGCTGCCAACTAACTCCACTTATGATTTTAAATTCATGTAGGCAACTCTTATGCTTTGCAAGATAGCTAGGCTGTTGTTTATTTCGAAAGGAGAATAAATCCTTAAACACACTCCCTAAAAGACTAGATCATGAAGGGCATGAATAATGACTTAATCTAATGTAAATTTTATTAAGTTTTATTTTTGGACATTATTATTTGACACAGCTATGGGATTTCATATGCCTAATGCATGAAAGATTGATTATGGGCTAAAATCAAAAGAAGGGGTGTGTTTCCACCATGGCTCTCAAAGGTCAAGCCATTTTCTCGGCAAAGGTGGAGTCCCTCCATTAGCAGAGTGAAGCAATATATTTTATGCATGATGTGAGACATACAACATCTAGGGATTGCTAAATCTTTTATTATCTTGATTTATGTCCTAGACTTTAGGTGAGGTTATGAGTTATTTAATTTAATTTTGAGTTGACTAATTATATAAAAAATTAATTTTTTTCTAAGAGCCTAATCACATCCAGGCCATTCATCAAACAATAAAGAAACTGGAAAGATCATGCCATCCTAATTACACAATCATAAACAAAACATCAACCAATTTATAAAATTAGCAAAAAGAATAAGAGAGGCGATGTGGTGGGCTCCACCGCAAACCAAAAGAAAAATGGGTAGCTACCCTTTTCAACCATTAAAATGAATGATTACAATTTAAAAGGAATTCATGTTATGGGGGTCTTCATTCTTCATTCTTTGTTCTTAATTTCTACCTTTCTTCATTTCTTTCTTTCTTTATTTCTTTCTTTCTCTTGGTTTGACTTGGGATGTATTTTGCTCCAAGGCTACACATGATATATAAGACATGCTCTTATAACTAATGTTCACCTTAATTCTTCCATAATATTCATTCCAAATTTCAAATATAAAAGTTACATCAAAAAGGTAAAAATAAATTTAACTAAACCTTCAAAATAGAGATTAGCTAAACATACCACACAATCTCAATCAGTTATATGAATAATTTGGTCTTAGTACCCCACTCATGGGTAACCAAGTCCACCTATTCTAGTTTGTATCATGCTTAGGGGTATAAACAGCACTACAAAGTATTTATATTTTTATTATAACGCCCCTTAAGCATAACCTTGAAGACATGATTAGGCTAAGATCATCCTAACATCCAGTCTACACACATACACCCTAACATCCAGTCTAAAAATATTACAACACAAAATAAAATCAGGCATCAAACCATGCACCACCCTAACATAGAGCTACAAATGATGACTTAGCCTAATGTGTGTGCCATTTAAGGCTTGTGTGGCATGTCTTAGCTAGGCTTTAAGGTTGGTGGTGTTTATTTTGGATGTATGAGGGGACACTATGCGAGATCATATGGGATACTTATTGAAGTGATTATGTATAACATTGAGGTATGATGTGCTATCTCGAAAGATAGAGACGAAGGACTCCTAAGGCATGATGGGTTTTCGAATATACTAGAGATTTTTTCCATGCTTTACATGGATGAATAAAGCAGGGTTTATATTAAACTGCATTCTAAAGTTCTCCATGGAGGCAAGCCTCCATAGTTAATTACATCTTAGAGAATGAAATTCTCTAAGAATACTCTCAATTAAAATAGACAATTATCATCTCCAAAGATTTCAAGGTTAGACTATCAAAGGATTAGTTATGTTTGGAAAATCAATTGGAAAAGTTCAAGGAGAAAAATTATTTTCGCCAAAGAAAATAAGTAGGAAATGCTCATGATACAAGAAAGCCTAATGAGCATTCCAATCTATCATATGGCTGAGCTTTATAATTTGAAGTTGAAGAGATTTATATGTTTTGAGTTGAAACTTAATTAGATAACTAAGGATTATAAATCAACAATATAAGGTGGCAAAAATGCCTAAGAGGCAAAAATTTATGCTTGTAGCCTGAAGAAAATAGCTATCTCAAATCCTAAATCTAGGGGACTTTTGCATAAGCTAAAACACGACCTAAATCTAAGCGAAGATGTGCATAAAGTTTATATCCACGGTAAAGGATAAACCACCTAACTTCTAGACTTATAACCGCCTAGAGAGGACGCCATCTAACTCCTCCTACGAGTCTAATTCATGTGGTCCGGTCATATGAAATTGCAAGATAGTTGGGCTATTATTAGTTTAAAAAGAGACTAAAGTCCTTAAACCCACTCCCTAAGAGACTAGAGCATAAGTGGTATGAATAATGACTTAATCTAATGAAAAATCCTTTCTAATTTTGTTTTCATTTTGACACACCTTTTTGACAAAGGCTTTAGGATTTTGATGCCTATATGTAAGATGAAATAGAGTTGTTGGCTAAATCAACAAGAAAATGGGTGTTTTCCACCACAAGGGATGCCCTCACAGGTCAAGCATTCCCCTATTATGCAAGGATGAAAATCACCTATTTTCAAGAGCAAGATAATATGATATACAAGTTGTGAAATATTCAACCATTCAGCTAAGGGATTGCTAAATATTTTAATTATCTTATTTAATGCCTAGCTTTATGGTGAGGTTATGAGTTATTTTAAAATTTAGTTATGAGTGACTAGTTGGGATAGAAAAATTAATTTTTTAAGAGTCTAATCCTATTCAGGCCACACTAAAGCATCAATCAATTAAGAAATAATGAAAAAGATGCAATTTCTAATACACAATCTAAACAAATCACTAATCAATTTCTATAATTATCTTGACATCATTTTTAGGATGAGCTCTCAACCCCTCCATCTTAGACATAGGAGTTCTCTTAGACTTTAAGAGATCCTTAGTCTAAAGACACATCTAGTGATTAGGTGGACACTCTGACACAGCCACAGAGACTTAAAGAGTTAGCCAGGAATAGGTCATGCCTTAGTGTTAGAAAAATTTGCCTACCATATAGCTTGAACGAAATTCCTCACTTCCTTCCTTCAAGTCAAAATTAAATCAATTCTAACTTAATTGATTTCCTCCAAATCTAAATCAATTTCATATGATTGAAACCCATGATTGAAACTAATGATTGAAGCTCATGATTGAAATTCCAAGTTCAAAATATTTCCTAAGTCCTTTGATCCCCTTATGCACTTACAAACCCAATCTAAATCACTTTAAATTCATGAAATTTTCATAACTATATATTCTCATTTATATCCACATATATAAATGAAATATAAATTCAAATCAATCAAACCAAACCCAAATTCAATTCCAAATTCCAAAATCTTTTCCTAAGTCCTTTGATTCTCTTATGGACTTATCAAAATCAAGTTCAAATCACTTCAAATTCATGAAATTTTCATAACCCATTTATATTCTTATATATTCACATATATAAATAAATATAAATTCAAATCAGTCAAACTAAACCAAAAAAATTCAATTCCAAATTCCAAAAATCTTTTCCTAAGTCCTTTGATTCCGTCTTATCGACTTAGCTCAAATCAAGTTCAAATCACTTCAAATTCATGAAATTTTCATAACCCATTTATATTCTCATTTATATTCACATATACAAATAAAATATAAATTTAAACACCAAAACCAACTCCAAATATTAAACTCAAATCCAATCAAAATCCAACCTAAGCCTTTTCAAGTCAAAATCTTGAACTTAGCCACAAATTAAATTCAAAAGCCAAACTCTTGATTTTTCTTCATGATTCAATCAATCCTACAATCATGAATCTAAATATATACATAAACTTTAATCACCAAACCGAAACTAAATCCAAAAATCAAACCCAAGTCAAGTTCATGTTCACCCTTTTAAACTTGAAATTGTCAAATGAATCAAAACCCATTTGACTTCAAACCACTTGCAAATGGATTTATATTTCAATCATAAGTCTATATGTGAGTTCAATCAAACTCAAATCAAGCTTTGACCAAGTCATTTGACCTACTTAGGCTCACTTGACCCAAAGTGACCTAAAGTACCCTTATGAGCTAAATTCTAATCCTAACCAAATTGGATTGAACTAAGCCCAGCTAAGCCTCACATTATGAATAACAATCATCATAAGATGATTAATCACTCAAATTAGGTCAAACCAAGTCAAACCTAAGGTTGACCAAGTCAACACTTAGCCAAAATGAAACCTAAACTAGCTAAAATCCACCATAGGCCAAATTGATTGAAACCCTTGATCAAAACTCATTCATGACCAATGTTTGAACTTGACCAAATCATCAGCTCAACTTGAGCCCATTGCTTGACCCAAGTTGACCCAACTTGACCTAAAAGTCAAAATGTGTCAAAATTTGATCTAAGTCAAATTGATTGAAACCAATGGGTTAAGTTCATTCCAAAATGATTGTTGAACTTGACCAAAGCTCCAATTCACCAACTAGACCTAACCTAGCCCAATTGACCTTGAACCCAACTTGACCTAAAGGGTCATATTGAGCCAAAATCAAATTAAACCAAAATTGATTGAAAACAAAGATACCAATTCATTTCATATGACCAATAAAACCTATGCCAACCTATGACCTAACCCAAATAGGTCAAATGGGCCAAATTGGTCAACTTGACCCATTTGAAGAACTCAATTGATCCAAAACCAAATATAAATAAAATTGAACCAAACCAAAACCACAAACACATTTCAAATGGTCATATGCTTGACCCAACCCTTGGTTTGACCAATTTAACCAATTAGTCAACTTGACTAAGTTGACCCATTTTGACCTAAATGGGTCAACATGAGCCAAATCAAATCAAATTAACTCGAAATCCATTGAAACTTGGCCCAACCAATTTTTCAATCATATCAAACATATTCAAATTGAAACCCAAGCCAAATGACCATTTTGCCCTTAGGCCATAGGGTAAATTTTGGCCAAATTCACTTGGAATTTGGTCAAATCCTCTTCATGATCACTTGGCACCCTATTAGTGGACCAAGTGGATACTACTGAGTGTGGTGCACCTAACCCAATGGGTTTGGGATAGCCCAACCCAACCTAAGGCTAGAACTGACCACCTCAGTTGAAATTAAGCACATGGAATCCCTCCTCCACTCAATTAAGGCACATGGGAGCTCCACTACTCCACTCTACACTCAAAACTAACCCATGTGCATAACAACCTAACAAACCATCCAATGGTCAATTCATCAAAATGGTAAAGGGAGGCTCACCGTCCATTGCTCTAGGGGAAGATATACTCCCCTAATTCAATTTGAATTCAAGTCCCCCAATTGATTGAGCTTAGGAAAGCCGGAGGACCATCTCCAAGTCTCCCCAAGCTTCGATTTTTAATTTCCCATTTCTCAATTTTCAGACAAAAATGGGGAACCACTTGAATTCCATCTCATCCAATACTCAAACCAATCTAATTCCTCCTTCAAGCACCCTTAGAGGATCAAATCAACTCACTCCAAGCTTCATTCAAGTTCTCCAAGGGAGGAGTGCTTGATCAAGACCAAGCCCACTTGAAGGTGAACTTGGTCTATTGGAAGATCCATCCAATTTCAACACCTTAAAACTTCAACAAGGCTTCGCTCCACTGACAAAGCTACTTCAAGGGAATCAAGCATGATAGCCTCAGCAGAGGTATGCCATTAAACAGCTTTTCATCTCCTGGTCCTTTGTGAAGTGAAGTTTCATCGAGAAGCTAGCCATTGGATGTGATCTCCCTTGCATGATGATGGTGTGGGTTGTTTGAGTTCAATCCAGCTCAATCGAGCTCGATCTGCCATGGAAGGTTGATGACCCCTTTCCCGTAGGAGAGAACTCAAAGATGAATCATGGGGCCCATCCCGCATTTTGGATGGACGCCCAAGATTAAAACACGTAGGATCCTCGGATTAATCATTTAATTTCACGGGTTTAATCTCAGCCATTTGATCCTTGATCGGACAAACTGAGAGAAAGCACGTAGCACCACCGCTAACATGCTATGATGATAATTTAAATAGCCTCCCACACCACACGGAAAAGCGCCACGTGACGCCTTCGTGACATAAATGGCATTAGCTATATAATTAAAGAATTAATTACCTAATTGATCATGGAAACTTCAAATATTCATATCTAAATGAAGAAAATTTTAAAAAATATGAAATAAATTGCATATGAAAGATAATTGAATGTGGAATATTATAAAATTGATTTTGATGGATTTTAAAGAGTGTTATTTTCAATTTGGATTTTATTGGGAATGTAATTAGGCTACTCTATGATTATTCCATTAATTAATCTCAAACTTTATGTGTATTTAGTGGGATGACTGCCTACCCCTAATTCTCTTGGGATTTATTAATATTTTAATTAGATAATTGTCGGATTCATTCCTAATTACTCCTAATATAATTAAGCTTAACTAAGTGTGTAATCGATTCAATCGATTGAGTTAATTAAGATTTGTTTAAATGAATAGGAGGTTTACCAAATAATTTTGGGATATTTTCCTTAAGCTATCCCTTAAAACCCCTCTTTCTTCCTTAATCCAAATTCAATTAAGGATTAATCCACTAATTACCTACCTACTTAATTTGATAAAATTCTAAAACCTACCAAAACTTAATTAATTCATCTTGGGTAGGTGCTTAGGTGTTCAATAACATAAGTACATTGAGGAAATCAAAATCCAACTCACATGAATGAGAGGAGTTATGAATGTACGTAAATTAAACCCTTTAACTTAATTAATCATTAATCATAAGCCAGCAGCCCCTTTCTTCCTTAGTGTATTGCTAATTTAAATTTTTGTGTGGTTTTATGTCATCCATTGGCTCATAATCATTTGGTTATGTATGCTAAAGTGGTGTAGATAAGGGGTAATTAACACACTTAATTACACCTTAACCTAAACAAAAATATAAAAATCATCTAATGATCCTAATAACAAACCAACTTAACTCACATATGGGGGAAATGGGTTAGGACCAGCAAACATTCTTTCACATGTTTTGGCTAAAGTAAAAATATGAATGGCTATTATCACTATTAAATTCAAAATTATTTTTCAAAACTTATAAATCAAATATCAAAACTAAAAGGCATGCTACTTATACTTTATTTATAAGTTTGCATGTGAGTATAAAAATGTGTCTTATGTTCGCTTCCTTTCTTTCCTCTTAACATGGATTTGGATAAGATTTGCAAAGTGTATAGTTCATTTAAAAGAACATAACACTTGTTTAAAATCTACTCTTATCTTCTTCCATGTTATAACTTAAGAAGGATCTTTACATTTACACACATAAATTGCATAAATAAACCAAAAATTATTTAAACATAGACTTTACATCTTTCTTTTTCTATTTATTTCTTTTTGTACATGCATATGTAATTAAGGAAAGTGGTATATTAGTCTGGACAACCCCGGGGTTGCGAGGCTTTAAGTAGCCCTAAGTAGGTCTTGTACCTTACACCCCTGGTGCTAACAATGGCACCGTACTCACTTGTGCCTTTCATACAAACACATGTGCATATGAATAAATGATAAAAGAATAACCCTTTTCTACTTAATGAAAATCATGTAACATAAAGCATTCCATTTTTTTAAGTAACATTTCTTAGCATTCATCATAAGGTGCTAAATATTTCTATTTGTATGCATAGATATGCTTAGGATTCATCCATATACATGTTATACATGTTGGCAAAGAAATGAAGTGATGTGTGTTTTGTGATATTAGTTCACTTTACTTAATCTTAAATTGCCTTTATTTTGAATAGGTTTGTTTAGGGAAGATCTAAACTTAGGATTAATTAAAACACATAATAAAACATTCACTAAACAAAATCAAACATGAACCTACTTTAGAAATTACTTAAGGTAGGGAAGGAAAGAGAAGTTCTCTTATCTTTCCCTCTCTTACAACTTAGTAATTAATTGTTGGATTCACTCAAACATAATCAAAATATAAAATTAAATTAACCCAAAATAACTAAACAACTTAAATTGAAAACATCTCATAAGTTGAACATTTTCATACCTAGAAAATCTAAACCTTAAACACATAGTTAAGTATACCACACAAACCTTAAATGAGACACACATTAGGCTAAGTCAATTTCTAGATTTAGGTTAGATGCATGGTTTGATGTTTGCTTTTGTTTTGTGATGAATTATTTCTAGTCTCGATGTTAGGGTGAATGTGCATAAAATGAATGATAGGATAATTTAGTCTAATCATTGTCTTCTGCAAAGGATTGTGCTTAACGGGCACTATAATAAAAATATAAATATTTTTGCTGTGCAGGTGCTTAACCCCTAAGCATAATCTAATATGTTAAGTGGACTTGGTTACCCATGTGGGTTGCTAAGTCCAATATACATGCTTGGAAATTGTATGATTTATTCATTTAATCTCTATTTTGGTGTTTTATTTAGATTTACCTTTCCTTTTCATGTACTTTTATAATTAGATTTTGGAATGATTGTTATGGGGATTAGGATGAATATTGGTCATAAGATCTCATCTTATGTACCATGTGAAGCCTTTGGAGAAACCATATTCCATCCATCCAAAAGAAAAAAGAAGAAAGAAGAAAACAAGATGAAGACCCCCCTCCCCAACATGAATTCCTTGCTTAATTATAATTAATTCATTTGTATTCCGGGTTGTATAAGGATAGAGCTCGCTACCCAATTTGTTTTCAAGTTTGTATGATGGTGCTTGACCATAAATGGTCTATTATTCTTTTGTTAGCTTTATAAAATATTTGATGGTCTTGTTTAGCTTGTGTATTAATATGCCATTATTTTCTAGTTTCTTCCTTTCTTTGATGTCTGGATGACGATCTTAGGGAAAAATAAATCTTCTACTAAATTAAATAACTTAGAATTTAAAATCAACAACTCATAACCTCACCTAAAGCTTAGGCTATAAATCAAGATAAAAGAATTAACAACCCTTAAATTTGAATGTTGCCTTTTCTTTCTCACATCATGCATGAAAAGCATATTGATTTCATTCTTGATTGAGGGTGTCCACCTTGAGAACTTGGCTTGACCGAAGAGCCATGGTGGAAACACACCTCTTTATCTCGCTAATTTTGGCCCATAATCTTATTTCTCATGCATATATGAATCTATGAAAGTGAAATGATTGTCCAAAATAAAAATAAAATATGTGAAAATTTTGCATTAGATTTAAGTCATTAATTCATGCCCTTACATGATCTAGTCTCTTTAGGGAGTGTGATTAAGGGCTTAGTCCCATTCTAAATAAATCATAACCTTTTCATCTTGCATAAATATAAGACTTGCCTACATGAATTTAAAACTGTAGGATGAATTAGTTGACGGCCACCCCCAAACGATTGTAAGTCCAACAGTTGGGTGGTTTATCCTCTCTTATGGAGGTAAACCAAATACCCTTTTGCCTTAAATTTAGGTCACAATTTTGCTTCCAAAGATCCCTAGATTTAGGTTCTGAGGTTGCTTCTCTTCTTTGTGAGCTATAAGTATAAATTCTCACCTCTTAAGAAATTCCATAGCCTTGTACTATGGAATTATAAGCCCTAGCATTCTAATGAAAATTCAACTCAAACACATTAAATTAATTTCAAAAATGTAAATCCCAACCATAGGGTAGTCTGGGGTGCTTACTAGCCTTCCTATTATCTTAAGCATCCCCTACTTGTTTTCCATTTGGCTTCGATAAGAAATCCATCCTCTTGATCGATCCCACTTGACCTTCTAAAAATAAACCAATCAATTGATAGTCCAACCTTTTTGAAATCATTGGAGACAACAATCATTTACCTTAATCGAGAGTATTCCTAAGGAATCCCATTCCTTAGGATGTAATTAATTATGGGGGCTTGCCCCTATAGGGAACTTAATGAACTCATATTAAAATAAACCCTAATTTACTTTTCCATGTAAAGTATAGGAAGAATCTCTAGTACATGCACCCATTGTCCTGGAGTCCTTATTCAAGTAATTAGGTCCATTGTAGTAGTGACTTCTATCTTTCAAGATAGTACATCTCTCCTCAATGTCACACCCATCACCCTAATAGGAAAATGTGTGAATCTACATGGTGTTCAAATGCAAAGAGTATATTTCTATCTCCAATTTATCTATATGATTGAAGATAGAAGTATACATCTTAGGAAATGAAAATTTTCACCACACTATCATGAAAGAATAAGAGGCCAGTGTGATTAGGTGTCGCCGTACAACCCAAAAAAAAGAAAATATGGGTAGCCAAGCTCTACCCTTATATAACCCAGAAATAAAAGAATAATTATTATTTATAAATTCTATGGGGGGTCTTCTTTCTTTAATCCTCATGTCTTCATTTCTTTCCTCCTTGCTTCTTTGATTTGGTAGGTTTCAAGGCATCACATGGCATCCCAAGTCAAAGCCTTCTAGCCAATGCTCATCCTAAACCCCCATGGAACTAATCCTAATTCCTAATTCAAAATTACATTAAAATTAGGAAAAGTAAACCTAACTACACCTATAAAATAGAGGTTAGCTAAACATATATACATTCCCAAGCTATTATATTTATAATTTAAACTTAACACCCTACACATAGGTAACCAAGCCCACCTATCCTAACTTGGATTATTCTTAGGGGTTTAAGCAACCTGCAAAGAGAGCATTCATATTTATTTTAAGCACATCTTTAAGAATAATCCCTTGAAGGAAATATGAATAGGTTAATATCGACCTAACATCTAGTGAGGCATTCACCCTAACATCCAGTCCTAAAATAATACATTACAAATAAAATATACACCATACATACATCGTCCTAACTTAAGACTAGAAGTGGTGATTTAATTCTAATGTGTGTTAAGGCTTGTGTAGTTTATCTTTCTAAGCATTAGAGTTATATTTTCTAAGTTTGGAAAGATTCAATTTAACATGAAATGATGGTTTCACTTGAAGTTGTTTAATTTGATTTAGTTTTCTTTAGAATGGCTTATTAAATGATTTAATTAATCCTAAGTTTATGTTCACTCAATAATCCTATTCAATATGAAAGGCTTCTTAAGATTAATCTAATTGAATTACTTTCACATGACATATATCAATCATTCCTTTCCATCATATGCAACACATTTTGGCATACCGATATGATGAATGTAGATATGTATTTGAGGTTTATATTCCTTTATGTGATTGAACTATTTAATCATATTAGTTAAAGTTCAATCTAAATTCATACACAAAAATACATAAGAATGAAATTAAATAGGTATGTGTGATTGTTGATCGTGAATTGAGGTAATCAAATGACCTCCTTCTAGCTAAAGCCTCGTTCGAGATGTCCAAACTATATACCCATTTTTCTTCAAACATAGGTAAATTTATATGCATGAATCATAGGAAAGAGAGCATTAACTAATATGTAACACATACTAACCATATAGATGATTATGGAATGCATGTATCCTTAATAAAATAAAAGGGTTATAATTCCATAGTTAAATACACACACACATGTATAAGAGACATAATCAAGTACATGCCATTATTAACCAGGGAAGTGAGGTAATCAAATGACCTCCTTGGGGCTAGCTAAAGCCTTATATTCCCGGGATGTCCAGACTAAACACTTACTTTTCTCAAATACATATGGATGTATACATGAATAAAGGAAGGAAAATCATGTAAAGATTATATTTCTATTTGATTGAAACATTTACGAATGTGAATTAAAATTCTATCCAAATTCTAATGTAAGAACACATGTAAATGAAATCAAATAAGTATGTGTCACTGTTAACCAGGGACGTGAGGTAATCAAATGACCTCCTTGGGGCTAACTAAATCCTCGTGTTCCCGGGATGTCCGGACTATATACTTATTAACATTCAAGTACACGTAAAACTACATAAGAATTAAGGAAAATAAATATTTACTTCATATGTTTAAACTATAAGCACATGCAAACCTATATATGTTCATAACTACTATCACTCTAACCAATGTAATTGATTTATAAACTTTAGAAAGTAATTTGAATTTATTAGTGATAATAGCCACAAATATTATAAATTAATCCAACACATGCAAGCATACATAAATGAAAACTATTTGATTTAATTAACTTTGAAAAGATGAATGTATGATTTCAAATGGTATACAAAATTTAATATGATTGGAAAGGAATAAATGAACATAAACACATGATTTCATTCAATCAAATTAATTCCTAAGGACAATCATATCAAATAAAACCATTTAAAGTAAGCTAAAGTTTCTTTAATGTCATTTTTAACTTAATGTTTTGAATTGATTTAAGGATGTGAGAAGAGGTTTGTTGGTCCTAACTTATTCCCATATTTGGTAATTCATTTGGTTTAATCAAATGTAATTAAGTTAGTTTTATGAATTAATTAAGTTATAATATGCATTAAATCCATTAATAACCCTTTTCTGCGTTACCTTAACATAATTACCCAAATAATTATGAGCCAACATGGTATGCACATGCATTGGAAATAAAATTATGAATGATCCTAAGAAAGGAAAAGGGCCTAATGCAGTTGGCTCACAATTAAAGGTTAATTAAGCTAAACAACTTAGTTAATTACTCTTATGGTTTACCCACATATGTGGACTAATCATAATTTTATTAAACTCCTTTAGGTTATTCAACACCTAAAGATCTACCCTAGATTTAGTTAATCAGGTTCTAATTTGATTATAATTTCAATTTAACTAATTAAATTATTTAATTAATTAATTAAGCCTTAATTAGTTTGATTAATGAAATGAACTTAGGAAAATAGTTTAGAAGGAGGCCCTAACCTTGTCCCATGGGTTCATTCACTGTTGAACAATGATTAACCACTTAATCAATTAACTTTTTACAATTCATGTGATTAATTAATGATTAATTAACTTAAGAGAGTAATTAAAGCTTAATTAATTAATTTTCCTAGTTAATTATGCAATAAATCCCAAAAAAATTATGGGAAGTAGAGGTCATCTCATTAGATTAGTCCATAAAGTTTGGAACTGATTGCCTAAGTAATTAAAAGTTAATTAGATTACTTAATTTTATAATCAAACCTTAATTAAGCCCTATTCATTATTTAAAATTAATTAAGAATATTTTTAATAAATTTCCTCTCAAAAAATACCTTTAAAATGAGTATTTATTTGCATTTTTATGAATTTTCTACAATTTATTATGATTTTTGGAAGTTTCAGTAATTAAAATATATTATTTATGCCTAATTAACTTTTAATCCCATTTGTGCCATGTGAAGCACTGACGTGGTGTGCTTTCCACATGGGGATGCAGGATTGGTTACTTAAACATAATCTTAGTCGGCGCATGGTGAATGCGCTTTCGCACCCGATCTAATCGACCCAATTAATCCATCAGCACTAAGGAAAAAAGTAGTATAATTCTAACAAATTTAATCATGATCATTTGTTCTAATCACAAGAAATGGACGATCTGTGATCCCTCATCTATCGATCAATGGAAGACAGACACCATATGCCCTTCTTCGATCGATTCGAGCTCACCCGAGCTTGGATCGATCTCAAATTGATCCCACACCTTTTCAAGGAGGATCCGAAGGGATCCAACAGCTAAGATCATGTGTGATGTAAGTTTTATTCAAAAAGCTCTAACTTATTTTCATCTAAAGGTCAATTTCAATGGCATACCTCACTAGAGCTCAAGATCGGTGCCCAATCCGATTGAGGAAGCTTATTAGAGAGATGAAGCTCTACTAATTAGCAAGAGCTCCAATTTGAATTGGTTCACTTGGAAGGCCATGAATTGAAGCTTGGGAGGCCAATGTTGATCAAAATCATGTCCATGGTTAGAGGGCTCAAGAGGCAATTCATTTCTGCTCGACTAGCTCCAAGGATGGTGTGTGTACAAAGTTAATTGCACTTTGGTGGAGTTTGGAGCAAATGAAAATGAATGGAAGAGTGTATTATTTCAACTTGAATGAAACTTAGAATGGGGATTATAAGAAGGCTTGGGAACTCCCTAGGAAGATCTTGGCAGCTCGTCTTAGGGTTTTATAGCTCTAAGGAGTGAATTTGTGTGGGATTGGGTAGAAATGAGGGGTTGTATACCCTCCCCACCCCTCCCTCCTCTTGATCGATAAAGGTTTGGCATTTTGTGAATGCTTGGCCATCGGTGGTGGCTGTGAATGGCAGAGATTCTTCTTAGTTGGCTCGATTTGAGTGGTCAAGGCATGGAGGTGGCTTCCAAGGGGGATTAGTGGGTGTCCTTGGCGTTTCAAGTCCACCAATGTGGGAGGTGTGGGGATTTCACCTCCCCTTGGGTCACGGCAGACCCAACCACCCTTGGATCAGGTTGGGCAGTGTCCTTGGAGCCTAGGCGGACCAATGGGAGAGTACCAAGTGGCTAAGAAATAGAAATGACCACTTACATGGGTGATTTGCCTCATGTGACACCCCTAGCCTAAGGGTAGGATGGTCATTTGGCATTAAATTTGATTTGGGTAGATTTGAAATGATTCAAAAGTGTTGGGCCAAATTTTATGTCATTTGGAGTTCATATGGTTTTATTTAGCTCAATTTAACTCATTTGAGTCAAATTAGGTCAAATCAGTTGAGTTGACCAATTGGTCAAATTGGTCAAACTAAACTTGGGTCAAGTTCATATGATAATTTGGGATTTATTGGTGTCATTGATTTGGTTCAATTTGATTTAGTTTTGGTTCATTTGAGTTTATTTGGGTCAAATGGGTCAAGTTGACCAATTTGACCCAATTGACCAAATTGGCAGCTTGGTTTGGGTTTGGTTGATCATTTGTAATATGTTGTAGGCTTTGGTTGAGTTTAATTTAGATTTGATTGAGTTTTAGGTGGTTTGATTTTAGGTCAAGTTGGGTTCAATAGGTCATTTGGGTCTAGTGGGTCAATTAGGCTCAATTAAGGCTTTAGTCAAGTTCAATAGTCAATTTAGAATGAACTTGAGCCATTGGTTGCAGTGAATTTAGTTTAAATTTTATTTGAACCAATTTGGGTCAACTTGGGTCAAAAGGGTCATCAGTTTGGTTTTCAATCAAGGTCAAGTCATGTTCAAGTATTGATTTTAGTAAATCATTGGTTTCAAGGGATTTGGCTTATGTTGTAATTTGGCTAGTTTAGGTTCATATGGGTTAGGAGTATGGGCTTGGTCAAAGGGCTGGGTTGATTTGGTTTGACCCAATTTATGATAATTGATCCACCTAGGATGATCAACTGTCATGTCATGAAGATTAGAATGGCTTAATTCACTTTGATTTGGATTGAATTGAATTTTGGTTCAAATAGGTCAAATTAACCACTTTGGGTCAAGAGAATCAATTAGGTTTAGTTGGCTTGATTTTAGGTTGAGTTTGATTTAGTTGAGTTTATATATGAATTTGGGATTGATATATAAATTCAATCAATTTGAGTTCAAATGAGTTTTGGTTCGCTTGAAAATCTCTAGTCAAATGGGCTAGGTTGGGTTTGACTTGGGTTGATTTTGGTTTGGCTTGATGATTGTAGATTCATTTATATTTTTTGAATATGATTGAAGGTATAATTGATTTATGAGAAAATCAATTGAATTTGGGTTTTGGAATGAAGGAATTTGGCTAAGTCTATGGAGTTGGGTCATGTGCTTAAGTTAGAATTTTTATTTAGATTGATTTAGTTTTGATGATTTAAATGTATATTTTATTTATATTTGTGAAGATGAAGATATATGTTTGATTCATGAGAAAATCAATTGACTTTGGATTGATTTGGATTGGATATCTGCTCATGAAGGTTCATTCATATGGCTTAAGGGTTTTCATTTAATTTGATTTAGTTCGATTTGTTTTTTATCATTTGAATGTATATTTGAATTATATTTGGAAAGATAATTGATGGAATAATTGATCCATGAGAGGATCAATTAAGTTTGATTTGATTTGAATGAGATTTTGGCTAAGTTCATGAAAGAAGGTCACATGGCTTAGATAGAATTTTGTATGATAGCAGATTTTGGCAAATTGGATTTACAATTGAGTTTGATTGTAAGTTTGATAGATTGATTAAAGGGTTGAATTGATATTTGAGAAAACTAGTTGATTTTGGATTGATTTGAAATTGGCTAAGGCTAAGCCCATAAGATAAAATCATATAGCTTGAGTTGATTTTGAATTTGGATTTGATCATGGGCTTCAATCATTTGGCTTGGAATTTGGATAAGGATTTGGATTTGATATTTAAATTGAATTTGAGGTTTGGTTATAGCTTAATAAGGTGAACATGGATTGGGTTTCAGCTATATGGTAGGTGGATCTTCCTAAGTCCTAAGGCACAACCTAATCTTTTGATTAACCCTTATAAGTCTCTAGTTAAGCATTCATCTAAAAGCTATAAGTGTTTTATGAATAAGGAAGTCTTAGTTTCTAGAAGACTCCTTGATCTAAGATGGGGAGATTGAGAACTCACTCCAAAGTGAGGTCAGCTCGGAAGGATTTAATTTAACATAAAGGGTTGGTTTTACTTTAAGTTGTTTAAATTGATTTGAGAATTTTAATTTATATTTTATTTTATTTCATATGATTTACACTTAGCATCTAAGTGTTATAAAGAGAAGAAATATGATTTCCCTCTTTCATCCCTTCCTTTTAATTTCTAAAGCATGTTAATTTGATTTAGTTCTATTTAGTGAATGGCATGTGATTAAATCCTAAGTGTATCTATACTTGCACCATATTTTAGCACACTTAAATGATGAATGTATGTTTAGAATTTGTATTTTATTTGATTGAATTATTTAAACATATTAATTTAAAGCTTTATCCAAATTCTTATACCAAAAGTCATAAGAATGAAATTAAATTAGTACGTGTCATTATTAAACTAGGAAAGTGAAGTAATCAAATGACCTCCTTGGAGCTAGCTAAAGCCTCGTATTCCCAGGATATCTAGACTATATACCCATTTGCATTCAAACATATGTAAAGACGTATACATGAACATAGGAAGTAAACTCCAAATCATATGACTAATTAATTCAACCACTTAGTCAATTATGAACATGCAATTTTAATATAAAAGGGGATTTTCATTCATTAATCACATATACATACACATGTATAAAATCATAAACAAGTAAGTGCCATTGTTAAACCTGGGAAGTGAGATAATCAAATGACCTCTTTGGGGCTAGCCTCAGTATTCCTAGGATGTCCGACCATATACTTGCTTTTCTTAAGTGCACATGAATGTATACATAAATGATGGAAAGAAAACCATGTAAAGATTATATTTTTATTTTATTGAATCATTTATATATGTGAATCAAAGCTCTACCCAAATTCTAATGTTAAATTGAATAAGAATGAAATCAAATGGGTATGTGCCATTGTTAAACTAAGAAAGTGAGATAATCAAATGACCACCTTGGGGCTAGCTAAAGCCTTGTATTCTTGTGAAGTCCAGACTACATATCCATTGCCATTCAATCTTATATAAATCAACACATGAATAAAAGAAAAAAAACTTAACATTCACATACTTAAGCTATAAGCACATGCATTTATTATGTATTTATAACTAGCATCATAACACATATTATTATTCATTTATAAGCTTTTAAAAAATATATTTGGATTTAATAGTGATAATAGCCACACATATATTAAATTAAATCAACACATGCAGCCTTACATAAAGGAAAACCATTTGACTCAATTAACTTTGAAAAGATGAATGTATGGTTTCAAATTACATGCAACATTTAAAATGATTGGAAAGGAATAAATAAACATAAACATATGATTTCATTCAATCAAATTAATTCCTAAGCACAATCATATTATATAAAGCTTAGAGTAAATCAAAGCTTTCTTACTATCATTTTTAATTTCATATTTTGATTTTATTTAAGGATGTGTGAAAAGGTTTGCTGATCTTAACCCATTCCCATGTTTGGTAATTAATTTTGGTTTAAGGAAATATAGCTAAGTTGATTTTATGAGTTAATTAGGTTATAGCAAGCATTAAATGCATTAATTAACCCTTTCCTATGTTACCTTAATATAATAATTCAAATAATTATGAGCCAACATGATATACAAATGGAAAATTAAAATAACAATGATCCTAAGAAATAAAAGGGACCTAATGCAATTGGCTCATAATTAATGGTTAATTAAGTTAAAGAACTTAATTAATTACTCTTATGGTTTTCCCACACATGTAGACTAACCATAATTTCATTACTCCTTTAGGTTATTAAAACATCTAAAGATCTACCCAAGATTTAATTAAGTTTTGATGTGATTATAATTTTAATTTAATTAATTAAGCAAATTTAATTGATTAATTAAGCTTTAATTAATTTAATTTTAATTGATGGAATGAACTTAGGGAAAGAGGCTTGGAAAGAGGTCCCAACCCCATTCCATTAGTCCGCTCACTATTGGATAGTGATTAATGAACTTAATTAATCAATTTATCACTATTCATGGAATAAATTAACCATTAAATAAATTAAAAAGGTAATTAAGGTTTAATTAGTTAAATTTTCTGATTAAGTGAGCAATAAATCCCAAGAATATTATAGAAAGTGAGGCCATCCCATTAAATTGACCCACAAAGTTTGGGATTAATTTCTCAATTAATGAGTAATTAAGCTAATTAACTTTTTAATTAAATATTGATTAAGCATTAATTACTATTCAAAATTAATTAGGATTATTTTTAATTAATTCTCCTCTAAAATTCATTTAAAATGAGTATTTATTTATATATTTCTAATTTTTCTACAATTAGTAATGATTTTCACAAATTTAAGTCATTAAAACACATTAATTAAGCCTAATTAACCCTTAATCCCATCGGTACACATGGCACACTAACTTGCTTTTCATGTGGCATCATAGGATTGGTTATTTAAAAATAATTTTGGTCAACACTTACGCGGTAATAATGCCTTCGCCGCCGTCCGATCTAAGATCGGGTGACCACGATTAATCTTGTGATTTAATAAGATTAAATCAGATCGATCTATTGGATCTAATCATGACTATCCATTTCAATCATGTGGAATGGACAATGCGTGATCTATCCTCTTGCGAACGAGGGAGAAGGGAATCCGTCGCCATTGCTTGTGATCCGAGCTCACCCGAAGCTGGATCAACTCCAAACGGATCCCACACCTTCACATATCGATCAAAGGGGATCTAATAGTCAAAATCACATGAGATCAACATTTTCTTCTAAAATCTCCAATAAATTTTTTTATCCAAGGTCGATTTCAATGGTATACCTAAGACACTAGTGGCGCAAGTGATTGAGGAAGCTTTGTCTAGTGGAGATGAAGCCTTACTCGCAGACAAGCTTTGATTTGATGTAGTTTGCTTGAAAGGCCATAAAAAAACTTGGGTGGTCGTTGAAAGTCCACCCTCATCGTCGGAAGCGGGGAATGATGCTTCCTTGCTCGATTGGCTCCAGAGATGGTGTGTGCAAAGTTAATTACACTTTGGTGGAGTTTGGAGAAAATGGGATCTAAGGAGGTGATGCCCTATTTTGGGATAGACGGGAATGGCCTTTTGGGAGCTCAGGGAAGGCTTGGGAACTCTAAAGAGGCTTTCTCATCTGGGTTCTTTGCTCTAAGAGTGCAAGTGTTCATTTGGAATTGGAATGAGGAGGGAGGGGGGTATACCCCTCCTCCTCTGATGCATCGCCAGCTGATTTGGATTATTGTGATCGTCCAACCATTGATGGTGGCTGGGAATAGCAGAGAATCACCTAGGTGGCTCTGTTTGATTAGCCAATGCTTGTGAGGTGAGTGCCAAGGGGGATTAGTGGGTGTCCTTGGTGTTTCAAGTGCACCAATGGGGGATGTGATGTAATTTTACATCCCTTTGGGTCATGGCCAATCCAACCACCCTTGGGTTAGGTAAGATCCTAGGTGCCCATGTGGACCAAGAGGAGGATGCCAAGTGGCCAAAAAAGGGAAATGACCACTTACATGAATGATTTGTCTAATGTGTTACCCTTGACCTAAGGGTACAATGGACATTTGGCATTAGTTTTGATTTGGGCTAATTTGGAATGAGCCAAAAGTGGGTTGGGCAAAATTTCAAGTCATTTGGAGTTGATTTGGTTCATTTGGCTTAATTTGACCCATTTAGGTCAAATTGGGTCAAATAAGGTTAAGTTGACCGATTGGCCAAATTGGGTCAAACCAAGAGTCAAGTTCATATGATCAATTAGAGTATATTGGTATCATTTTTTAGTTTGGTTTGGCTTAGATTTAATTTTGGCTCATTTGAGTTCATTTGGATCAAATGGGTTAAGTTGACGCATTTGACCTAATTGGCCAAATTGGCTTGGGTCATGGCTTAGTTTGGGTTAGGTTGATCATTTAGAATATGTGGAAGGCTTTGGTTTAGTTTAATTTAGATTTGATTGGGTTTTAGGTTGGTTTGACCCTTTAGGTCAAGTTAGTTCAATAGGTCATTTGGGTCTAGTCAATTGGGCTCAATTGAGGCTTTGGTCAAGTTCAACATTCAATTTAGAATGAACTTGAGTTGTTGGTTGCAATCAATTTGATTTATATTTTGATTTGACCCAATTTGGTCTTTTAGATCAATTTGGGTCAAGAAGGCCAATTGGCTTTTTGGTTTGGCTCGTTGAAGGTCAAGTCACATTCAAATGTTGGTTTTGTATGGTATGAATCATTGGTTTTAATCAATTTGGCTTAGATTGTAATTTGGCTAGTTTAAGTTCATATGGTTAAAGGGGTTGACTTGGTCTAGGGACCAAGTTGACTTGGTTTGCCCAATCTATGATAATGGATCATCCTAAGGTGATCAACAATCATGATTGGAGGTCTTGGTGGGCTTGGTTCAATCCAATTTGGGTAGAATTGGAACTTGGCTCAAATAGGTCAAATTGGCCACTTTGGGTCAAGTGGACTAATTAAGTTTAGTTATTTGATTTTGGGTTGAGTTTGATTTAGTTGAATTTATATATGGATTTGGGATTGATATATAAATCCAAATTTACCTTCAAATTACTTCAAATTCAATTGATTTCCTCATGAATCAATCATATATTAAATCATCTTCACAAATATAAATGAAATCTATACTCCAATGATCAAAATTAAATCAAATTAAATCATATTTTCTTCTAAGCCCTTTGGACCTACCTTCATGAGCTTAGCCAAATTTGCCTTCAAATCACATCAAACGCAATTGATTTTCTTATAAATCAATTATACCTTCAATTATTTCCCAAATATAAATGAAACCTACAATAATCAAACCAAACCAAGATCAACCTAAGTCAAAACCACCTTAACCCTTTTGACTTGAAATTTTCAAATGAACCAAAGCCTATTAGAATCCAAATTGATTGCAATTGAATTTATATTTCAACCTAAACTCATATATAAGTTCAACTAAACCTTAATCAAACTAAAATTAAGCCAATTGACCCATTTAGGTTCACTTGACCCAAAGTGACCTAGAGGACCCTTTTGAGCCAAGTTCTAATTCAACCCAAATTAGATTGAACCAAACCAACCTAAACCTCCTACCATGATTGTTGACCACCTTAGGATGATCAATTATCACAAATTGGGTCAAACTAACTCAACTTGGTCATTTGACCAAGTCAACCCCCTTAGCCCATATGAACCAAACTAGTCAAAACCTATCATACACCAAATCAATTCAAACCATGGCTTCACACCAACCCATGATTAATGATTGAACATGACTTGACCATCAATTGAGCCAAACTAAACCCAATTGGCCCTTTGACTCAAGTTCACCCAAATTGACCAAAAAGATCAAAATAGGTCAAATCATGATCCAACCCAAATTGATTGTAACTAATGGCTCAAGTTCATTCCAAATTGATTATTGAACTTGACCAAAGCCATAATTGAGCCCAATTTGACCAATTGAACCCAATTTGACCTAAAGGGTCAAATTGGACTAAAACCAAATTAAATCTAAATCAACTCAAACTAGAGCCTACAATCATCTTTAATTAACCAATTGGACATGAATCTACACCTAACCAAAGCCAATTTGATCAATTTGGTTAAATTGGTAAACTTGACCCATTTGACCTATATGAATCCAAATGAGCCAAAATCAAACCTAAGCCAAATTTATTGAAACCAATTAAACCAAAAAAAATACTTCAAATCATCATTAGAACCTAACTCAAGCCTTGGTTTGACCCAATTTAACCAATTGGTCAGCCTAACTCAACTTGACCCATTTGACCTACATGAATCCAAATGAGCCAAAATCAAATCTAAGACAAATTGATTGAAACCAATTGAACCAAAACACTTTAAATTATCATTTGAACCTAACCAAAGCCTTGGTTTGACCTAATTTGACCAATTGGTCACTAACCCAACATGACCCAATATGACCCATATAACCCAAATCGAGCCAAATCCCTTGGAACCAAGCCATGACCCCTTGGGACCTGACCCAAATCAACCCAAAATCACCTTGGGTCAGCCCAAATCCAACCCAACTCAGTTTGGAGTCAAAACTAAGGCAATTCCCCTTTGATTTGCTTTCCCCGCATGGGACTTTCCCAAAATTGGCAAAGTCCCTCTCTCTTTTTCACTTGGCAGCCTCCAAGACCCAATTTAGGGTCTGTCCTACACCCCTAGACCCAGCTCAAGTGGGCTAGGTCTGCTATGGACCAAGGGGAGGTGAGCTAACTCACCTCCCTCTATGGCCAAAATTCATTGGACCCAAAGGGGAGGGCTGCTGCCTTGAGCCACCTCACAACCTTTCCACCACTTAAGTCATGCCACATGACGGTCATGGTGACCACTCTGGTGCTCTGATGGTGGCTCATCGGCCAAAAATGGAAGATCAATCTCATTCATCCATCTCAATTAGAGAGGGGTACAACCCCCCCCCCCAATTCTCTGCCCATTCTCACTCATTCAATCCTTGAGAGCTTTTAAGAGAGTTTCAGTCCCCAATGAGCTCTCGAGCCTTCCCCAAGCTCCTCACAAATTCTTCTTCTCACCCAAAATTAGGCAAGCTTCTCTCAAGCATAACTTCCTCAATTCCCCCACTTAAACCAAATTCCTCCTTCCCACACCTTCACCACACGTCAAAACTAACCAAACTTTCTCCTGTGCTCCAAGCCCACCAAAGGTAGCACTTCGACCAAAGCTGTGCCTCCAAGGGACAAAACTTGGTCTTTCAAGTGAACGGTGTGGAATCAATTCACTGTTTAACATGGCTTCATCTCGACCAGACGAAGCTACCTCAAGCATGTGAACTGCCGGTCATTAGCTCTGATCTGAGATTTTACAAAAATTCATTGGAGCTTTTCGATGGAAAGTTGAATGTCACATGATCTTGACCGTTGGATCCACTCAGATCATTGTCGTGAAGGTGTGGGTTCATTTGAGTGGATCCGAAGCTTGGGTGGGCTCGGATCACACGGGTATAGTAGATGGCTTCCATCCTTCATCGCTCATGAGATGATAGATCACATGCCATCTGTTTCACGTGATCGAAATAGACGGCCATGATTAGATCTGTTAGATCAAGCTGATTTCATTTCTTATTAACCGTGGGATTGATCTGTGCTGTCCAATCCGAGATCGAATGGCGAAGATCAAAGTGTCCACCGTCACGCTGACCTGGATAAGCTTTAATAGCCAATCCCACAACGCCATGTGGAAAGCACGCCGCATCAACGCGCCATATGGTGCCGAAGGGATTAAGCTTTAATTAGGCCTAATTATCTATTTTTAATGGCTAAAACTTCAAATAATTATAACAAATCATAGAAAAATTTGAAAAAAATAAAAATAAATACTTATTTTATAAATACTTATTTTGAAAGGTATTTCAGAGAGGAATTTATTAAAAATATCCTTAATTAATTTTGAATTATAATTAGGGCTTAATTAGGATTTAATTAGAAAATTAATTAATTAACCCCAAACTTTCTAAGATTGTTTAAAGGGATGACCTCGACCTCCCCTAATTTTATTGGGATTTATTAGTTAATAAATTAAGAAAAATTAGTTAATTAAGCCTTAATTCTTTTTTATTTTCAATTAAGGGTTAAGTAATCACATGAAAAATGACTAATTATTTAATTGGGCTCATTAATCATTCTCTAATAATGAGGGAACTTATGGACTAGGATTGGGACCTCTTTCTTATTCTCTTTCTCTAAGTTCATCCCATTTTTCAAGAAAAATCAGTTAAAGATTAATTAGCTAATTAATTACTTAATTAGTCTAACTAAAATCTAAAATGTATCCAATCCTAATTAATTGAGGGGTAGATCTTTAGGTTTTCAATAACCTAAAGACATTTAAGGAAATTATAGTTAACCCACATGTGTGGGAAAACCATAAAAGTACTTAATCAAGTTCCTTAAGCTAATTAATTATTAATTAAGAGTCAATTGCATTAGGCCCTTTCATTTCTTAGGATCATCACAAATTTATTTTCCATGCATATCATGGTGGCTCATAATTATTTCATTAATTACTTTATGGTAACACGTAAGGGTTAATTAATGGATTTAATACATATTACAACTTAATTGATCCAAAAAATCAACTTAATCATATTTCATTAAACCAAATTATTTCACAAACATGGGAATGGGTTAGGATTAGTAAACTTCTTCTCACATTCCTTAAATCAAATCAAACATGAAGTTAAAATGGCATTAAAGAAGCTTTGGTTTACTTTAAATGGTTTTATTTAATATGATTATCCTTAAAATTAATTTGATTGAATAAAATCATGTGCCTCTGCTTATTTATTCCTTTCTAATCATGTTAAATGTTGTATGCCATTTGGGAATCACATATTCAACTATTCAAAATTAATTAAATCAAATGGTTTTCTTTTATGTAAGCTTGTATGTGTTGGATTAATTTATAATATGTGTGGCTATTATCATTAATAAATCCAAATTATTTTTTCAAAGTTTGTAAATCAATTACATTGATTAAGGTGATAATAGTTATAAATACATATATAGGTTTGCATGTGCTCATATCTTAGATATGTGAAGTAAAGCTCTTTTTTCTTTGATTCATGTGTAGCTTTATATGTTTGAATGCAAATGGGTATATGTTGACCTCACTTTTGGAGTGAATTCTCAACCTCCTCATCATAGATCTAGGACTCTTATAGACACAAGAGTTTCTTAGTCTTAAGATACTTCTAATGATTAGTTGAACACTTAACCTAAGCCTAGAGACTTAGAAGGGTTAGTCATAGAGTAGGTTATGCCTTAGGGATTTAAGGAGACTTGCCCATCCTGGCCTAAACTCAATCCATGCTTTCATTCTCAAATCAAACCCCAAATTGAAATACCAAATCCAAATAAATTTCCAAAATTCACAACCAATCCCATGATCAAATCCAAGCTCAAAATCCTTTAAAAACCTTATGATTGAATTCCATGGCTTTACTCTTAGCCAAGTCCAATTCAATCCTCAATAATTTATTAAAATCTAGTCCAAACTAAATTCCAAATGATTGAAACCCAAAATCAAATCCAAGCTCCAAAATCCTTCCCAAGCCATATGATCCACTCTCATCGCCAGCCAAAATCTCCTTTAAACCAAATCAAAATCAAATGATTTCTTTATTTATATTCACAAATATAAATTAAATTTAAACCCCCATGATCAAAACCAATCAAACCAAACCAAGACTCTTCTTAAGCCATATGGACCCACCTCCATGAGCTTAACCAAATCTCAACCTAAATTAACCCAAAATCTATTAATTTATTTAAAATCAATTATTCCATCACTTATATTCAAAAATATAAATGAAACATTCCAATGATAAAAACTAAATCAAACTAAATATATTTCCTTCTAAGCCCTTTTTGACCTACCTCCATGAGCTTAGTGAAATTTGCTTTCAAATCAAATCAAACTCAAGTGATTTTCTCATAAGTCATTTATCTCTTCATTTATATTCACAAATAAAAATAAAATTAAAATTAAATATCCAAAACCAAATTCAAAATCAAATCAAAACCCAATTTAATTCCTTTAAGCCAATTCCTTAGACTTAACCAAAACTCACCTAAATCAAGCCAAATGACCAAGTTGACTTGGTTTGACCCAATTTGGTTCAATCTAATTTGGGTTGGATTAGAACATGGAGCCAAAACTCATCATGCACCAAATCAATTGAAACCATTGGTTCACATCAACCCATAATCAATGTTTGAATAGGACTTGACCATCAATTGAGCCAAATCAAACCCACTTGGCCCTTTGACCCAAGTTGACTCAAATTGGCCTAAAAGGCTAAATTGGGTCAAATTATGATCCAACCCAAATTGATTATAACCAATTGCTCAAGTTCATTCCAAATTCATTGTTGAACTTGAACAAAGCTCCAATTTAATCAATTGGACCCAACCTAGCCCAATTGACCCACTTAGCCCAAATTGTCCTAAAGGATTAAATTGGACAAAATCTAAATTAAATCTAATTTGAATTGAACTAAAGCCTACAATCATTTTCAATTAACCATTTGAACTTGAACCAACACCTAACCTAACCCAATTTGATCAATCGGTCAAATTGGTCAACTTGAGCCAAAATCAAACCTAAGCCAAATTAATTGAAACCACTTTAACCAAAACTATTCAAATCATCATTTAAACCTAACTCAAGCTTTTGACCAAATTTGACCAATTGGTCAACCAAACTAGGGCTGTAATCTAGCCGAGCTGAGCCTAGCCGAGTACTTATCGGATTGGACTTGGCTTGGATAAATTAAAAGTTGTTCATGTTCGCTTCGAGTTTGAGCCGAGCTTTCGCATGGATGTTCAAGCTTGGCTTGCTTAATTTTATCTATGTTCAAGCTTGAATTGTACTTGGCTTGTTTGAAATAAGTGAACAATTATATAATCAAGCTAATGAATAAGCTTTAAATGAGTTCTAAAATTTTCTCTACTTTTTGTTTGGATTACTTCCTTAAATCTCATATAATGAATCATGATATAAGTTCTCCACACAATATAAAATCTAGATTCTTAAAAATAAATAAATCATGAAAAATTCTATAAGGGGTAAGCTTGACTAAAACATACATAAAAATCAAGAGCTATTTAAAATTTTATGATGCATATAAATTTATAAAAGATGACATATAGTCGGTCACTTTTAAAATATAAGCACACTATCGATTATTGTTTAAAATAAATGTGACTTTTAAAAAAAACTAAGAAGGCAAATGGCCTTTTATAAAAAAAAATAAGGCACACAATCGACTTTTAAAAAATATAAAAATAGATAATCAAATTTGTGTAACATACTTTATTGTTGCTCCGAAATTACAGTAATTTCTGCCTAAAACAAGACACCTTTAATAAAAAAATTAATAAATAACTTAATTTGAAAAAATCCTCAAAATAAAAGAGTGCATACCTAGATATAAAGCATTATATATGGAACAAGATTCTATCAACCTCTCAAAATAGAAAAGTGCTTCAAATTCATAAGAGAGTGAAAATATATTGCTATTTTTCTCAAAAAAAAATGGTTAACATTGAAAACACCTATTCATAATGATTCAAAAAACATTTATTGTTCTATTCAAAACTTGATAATAGTTATTCCCAAAAATATACAAACATTCATATATTTAGTGGATTAATAACATGATGCTATTCTTTACATTGAATGGTTGCAATAATAAATTTTATAATATCACCTTCTAAGACTCCTTAAGAAAGATTAATGACTTTAATGTCTTCTTTATTCATTAAATAAAATAGAATTAATATAACTCTTTTACTATAAATATATTATCAACTTAAAAATAAAAATGAACAACATACCATTGATTTTTTCTTAATCCCATAATAATTTCTAAACCAATCACTTCCACACATAAGAACTTGAACAGTGCTTGTACCCAAGGATGAGCGATATGTATCTATAACTCGGCCGCCAGCACTGAAAGTGGATTCTGATGCAACAGTAGTAATAGGTATTGATAGCATATCACAAGCCATTTTAGATAATATTGGAAATTTTAATCTGTTTGCTTTCCACCACTCTAAAGCATCAAATTGGTAATGATCATTACACTTATCAAGAATATGAACACCATCTTCTAAGTAAATATCAAGTTCAGATTTTACATTCTCATTGGCATCACTCTAAGATAATTTTCAAAGATTTCTCTTCCATTCTCAAAAGACTTGCCTCTTAAAGTGAAACCAGTGTTACCTAAAATGACTAACAACTTCTTCATTCGAAGTTGTATTTCCTATGATATTTGAAGCATGAGCATTTGCATAATCATTATGCAATAGTTGTAGTGACTCATGAATGGTTGTAACATGCTTATCTGCTTCATTTGGAGAATAAATTTTAGAAAATGCAAAGTTAACTAACTTCATCTTATTTCTTGGATCAAGTAGTACAACAATAAAAATTAACAAGTTACATTCTCCCTAATACTTGTCAAACTTCTCTTTCATGTTCAAGGCCATCAATCTCATATAATCAATACTACTTATAGAAATTTTATCCAACACATCTTTGATTCTCCAAAGATCAGAAAGAAATAGATTTGAAATTAGATATTCTGTTCCAACAAATAAAGTTTGCATACTTACAAAATAAAAAAAATGTAATGATAGATAAATGAAAGAAGATATTTAATGTAACCTGAAATTATATTTGTAACTTGATTAAATAAACCCAAAATGAGCAAACATCTTCAACTTTATTACAATCTTCTTCACATAGGCAATATGTGTAAGATGGATCTCTATCTTGATAGTGAGGAAATACTTCTCTAAACTCCAATGCACATGAAAGCATGGCATATGTTGCATTTTACCTAGTGTATTTGTTAGAAAGTTTAAGTTGCTTTGAAATTTCACTAAACAGATTTAATCTTGCAGTGGAAGCTGAAATATATTTCACACTTTCTCTTATATTATAGATAATATGGCTTATCATAGAAAGACCATCTTGCACTATGAGATTTAATATGTGTGCACAATATCGTATATGGAATAATTTTCCATTCAATGGAAGCTTCTTTTGAAAGTTTATGCTATCACGCAAAAGGCCAACTGCTTTGTCGTTATATGAAGCATTATCCACTGTCACACTAAAAATTTTTCCTTTAATTTCCCACTCTTTCAAACATTTATAAATAGCATCATGAATATCATGTGCTCTATGTGGTGGATTAACATCAACAAAATTTAAAACCCTCTTTTGTATACACCACTCTTTATCAACAAAATGCCCTGTGATAACCATATATTGAATTTTTTGTCCGAACTTCCATAAATCTGTTGTTATGCTTATCATCCCTACTGAACTTAACAAACTTTTCAATCGTTTCTTCTCAATTTCATAACTACTAATACAATCTTGCTTTGCTATTGCACGTGAAATTTTCTCATATTATGGACTAGCAGCCTTCATCAAAATATTAAACACTTCATACTGTAAAAGTGAAAGATAACTCATGCACCATGATCATATGAGATGTAATCTCTAATTTTAGCATGATCATACTTCCAAGTTTGCATGCTACTCACTATCGATGTAAGTGTTGATTTTCTCATAGTGATAAGTAGTTGTCCCTTTCCTAAAATTTTGGACAAGTTTGAAGATGCCTTTTATATTGTGTTGTTGCACCATCCTTATTTTTATTCATGTATAACTTGCAATGATTGCATTACACTTTCAACACCATTTTTTAACTTTACAATAGTGAAGTCTTTCCAAACATAAGTTCTCTTTTCCTCTTTTTCAAAAGGTTTTCTTTGAATATCATCGATAACAAGATCTTCACTTCTTTCTGGCACTTCTAATAATATTAACATCTACATCCTTGAGTCTCATTCATTTCAACACTAGAAAAAAGGAAAAAATAATGATCACTCCAAAAAAAAGTCTACTACATCATTATTAAATTAAAACATTTAATACAAAAAATTATATAAAGGACAAAAAATGTTATAGGCTCATATAAAAATGCTTTATTAGTGCCATCATAGGATGAGAGATATTAATCTCTTCCAAACCCTAAACTAAAAGAAGAGGTCAAGAAATGTTGAAAATAATGCTTCAACTTCCAACAAACTAAGATCTACAATAGTAGCCAAATTTGATATGTATATATACAAACAAGCTATAATCCAAATTAAAATAAACCCAATCTAGAAGAATATCAAAGACAAATAGAGCTCACATCAACTAAGTTTGAACTAAATGAAGCAAAAAAAGATATCATTGCCCTTTTATTCCAATGTCCATAACTCTTTTCCATAACATAACCATAATTGAAATCCTCAAATAGAATATTTTGACATAAGTCAAACACAAAATATCAAATATTTAAGTTAACAAATACATGAGAACAACTAGGCAATAAAATAATAAATCAAAATCAAAGAAATGAGAATGCGCTTACGTCATAATATTATGACACTAGCATAGAATCAAGTTGGTATTACTAATATTCCTTGGTGCATTATAAAAATAAAGAAGGGCTATGAAGCTAATTGGGAATCACACTCATAAAAAGACAAAAAAGAAAGTGAAATATTAGTTAAAATGAAACCCCCTCATATAAGTGGCTAGATTATTATAGAAAATGACTATATGATAGAGTTCCCGATGGATATTTAAAGATCACCAAATCATAATATTGTCGACTCAAGGAGAACCTTCCTAAGCCTAGAATCAATCAATGCATAAGAACTCTATTATCAACGCAAGCATATCAACAAGTGAGAGCATTGGCATACAAGTAGACAGGTGATAGAGCATTAGCACACAAGTAGACGAACTTCATTATCAATCTTAGCAGTTAGCACAAAATTATTTAATGCCATACCTAAGATGACCAAAGATTCAGAACCTGAGAGAGAGACAACAACTAACCGGAAGAAGTCGAAGAGGGAAAACTGAAAAAAAGAGAGGAAGTCGAAGAAGAAGATAGAACGATCGGTTCAACTATTTCCTCCGATTTACCTTGTGAATCATCTGAAATTAATAAGAAGATGAGAGAATGCCAGCAAAAGTCGAAGAGAGATACTACGAAAATTCGATCACGAAACAAGTTAGGGCTTTAGTGCTTTCAAGGACCCGATGAGCTTAGGAGTAAGGGCAGCGTTTGCGAAATGCGAAAAAATGAAATGTGAAATGCAAAATCTCGAGCCTCGATGGTAAAACAGCTTAAGCACTTCAACTTCATTTGGATGAACCGACGGGTAGGGGAGGCATAGAGGGATAGAGCTTAAGTTTTAACTTTTAAATCACCCATTTCATCATTTATAAATTAAATAAAATAATTTATTAACTTTAATTAAATATTTAAATAATTAATATAAGTTTCTTTTATTTTTTGTGTATTTATCTTATAATTTATAAACTATAATATTAATTATATTTTATAAAATTTAATTAAATATATCATATATTTATATAGATTATACTAGTAAATTTAGTAAATTGTAATATTTTTATTAAATATATAATTAAAAAATTATAACTTCTATTTACTTATATTTTAAATATATGAATTATTATCAAATTTAATATCAATTAATTAATAAATTATTTTGAACAATAAGCAGTATGTTCATGAACATAAAATGAGTAAGATCATGTTCATGTGTTAACATCCGTTTTCAAAACTATTCAAGCTTGTTTGTTTATTAATGTGAACAAACATGAACGAGTATTAATCAAGCCGAGTTCGAGTAGTTCAACGAGTGCACTAGTTCATTTACAGCCCTAAACCCAACCTAATATGACTCAATTTGACCCATATAACCCATATGACCCAAATGAAGCCAAAACCCATGAAACCAACTCATGACATCTTGGGAGCTGATCAAAGCCAACCCAAACCCACTTGGGATCAGCCCAAAATTATCCCAAACCCATTTAGAACCAAATCCAAGGCAAATCTCTCATGGATCCTCCCCTCACATAAGATTCCACCCATTTATGACAAAGTCCACTCTCCTATCACTTTTGGCAGCCATCAAACACCCCAAATGGGATTCTACCCAGTCTCTTAGCCCACTCTAAGTGAGCTAGGACTGTCCACATCCAATCATCTTAATGGGATTTTTGACCACCTCCATGAAAGTAGAAAAAGAAGCCCCCAAAGCATATTATTCTACACTAGCCATACTCTAAGACCTCCTTTTCAGCAACCAGCACCCTTTCCCCACTTCCCTTGAGCTGAAGAACACTAAAACTAAGTAGTTTCCCATGAGAAGGCGGCGACTATTGGTAGATACAACATCCCAAGTGGAGGCAAGAGTCTAGACTCATCCCAAAGCTTCGTCTTGCATGCAGTCAACATAACCACCGAAACCATCCCAGATGAGATAACTTTCAAAAATAGTAGTACAATGATAGTGCTTATGTGATTTTAGGAAATTTCCATAGATATCCACTGCACTTTTCATTTCACACGGTCCTAACACAAATTTGGGAAGTATTTCGATGAGAATCGCTAGAAAATCAAGCCTAGATGGACCCTCCTGTTCGATTTTCTATTTGCAAGAGTCAGTTTCATTCATTGGGAGAAAAAAATCTGGCAGCCATCTGATCTTCCTTAAATAGGGATGGACTGCTATGATTAAATAATAGATGCACTCAATTTAAGCCCTTAAATCTCTAGATTTGATCTGGACCATCCAATCTACGATCGGACAGTCCTATCGAAACTATAGCTTTTTCATTTTCCGGCCGCAGCAATCACATGCCATGCGCACCACGTGCCATGCAAAACCTCATAGATGCATGGAACCACATGGTCCATCATCTTAACCTTGGGTTAAGTAAGAAATTAAGGATTTTCGGCTTCAAAAAATTATTAAAATCACCTAGAATTTCAAAGTTTTGTAAAAGGTAAGATACTTAACAAACTATTACACGTAAGAGCTGGATTCATCCTTTTGAGAGGAATCCCTCAAACTCAAAATCCCTAATTTTTACTGAGTATTCTGAGCTTAATTTAGGTTTTAGTGAAAATCAAATTTTACTAATTAAACCAAAAATACAAATTAGATTGATCTGAAATTTTTAGGTATTGAAATTAAAGTTAAAATATGCCTACCATAAAAATTTAAAGTTAAAAAGATTTTTGGATAAGGACATATTGAATTTTTAAGTTCAAAGAGTCTATTTTAGTGATAAATTAATAGATTTTATAAAATAATGAAAAATCATTTAAATGAGTTGAAATTTTCAAAAAATATAAGAAATTATAGAAAAATTATAAAAATACAAATAAATAATCATTTTGAAGGTATTTTAGAAAGGAATTTATTAAAAATATCCTTAATTGATTTTAAATTGTAATTAGAGCTTAATTAAGATTTAAAAAATATATTACTTTAATTACTTAGTAATTAATTAATTAACCCTAAATTTTTTGAGATTGTTTAAGGGGATGATTCTCTCTTGGGATTTATTGGTTTAAATTTGAGAATTAGCTAATTTGGACTAAATTACTCTCCTAACTTGATTAAGGGTTAATTAATCACATGAACACAAAATTAATTAATTAATTGGGCTCATTTAACACTATTTAATAATGAGGAGACTTAAGGATTAAATTGGGGCCTCTTTCTTAATCTTTTCCCTAAGTTCACTTCATTTGGAGGATAGTTAACCCATGTGGCAATTAAGTTTAAATTTAATTAAGTGATTAACGATTTCATTAACCAAATAAAAATCCAAAACACATGAGAACCTAATTAATTAATTCATGGGTAGATCTTTAGGTGTTCAAACCTAAAGACATTTAAGAAAATTATGGTTAACTCACATGTGTGGGAAAATTATAAGAGTACTTAATTAAGTTCCTTAAGCTTAATTAATCATCAATTATGAGCCAATTGCATTAGGCCCTTTCATTTCATAGGACCATTGCTAATTTACTTTTCAATTCATTTGCATATTACATTTGCTCATAATTATTTGGACAATTACAGGTAATTAATTCATGCCTTAACTTAATTAATCTATAAAATTAACCTAATTACCTGCTCATTAAATCAAATTAACCTACAAACATGGGATGAGATTAGGATTAGCGAACCTCTTTCTCTCTTTCTCTCTTTCTTTAAATCAAGTTAAACATGAAATTAAAAGTGATATTAAAAAAGCTTTGATTTGTTTTAAATAATTTTATTTGATATCATTATCCTTAGGAATTAGTTTGGTTGAATGAAATCATATGCTTTTATTTATTCCTCTCCAATCATATTAAATATTGTATGTCATTTGATTCAAGCATTCATCTTTCACAAAATTAATTAAATTAAATGGTTTCCTTTATGTCAAGCTTGCATGGGTTGACTTAATTTGATATATGTGACTATTATCACTATTAAATCTAAATATATTTTTTCAAAGCTTATAAATGAATGATTACATATGCAATGAGTGTCATAAATACATAGGAGATGTATGTGATTATACTTTAAGTGTAGGGATTGAGGATTTCTTTTCTTTGATTCATGTGTAGCTTTCCATGCATTTGAATGTTAATAGGTATATAGTCTGGACATCCCAGAAATATGAGGCTTTAGTTATCCCCAAGGAGGTCATTTGATTACCTCACATCCCTAGTTAACAGAGATAAGTGCTTATTTGATTTCAGTTACATGTATTTCTACATTAGAACTTGAATAAGAACTTTAATCCACATGCATAAATATTTCAATCAAGAAAAATATAATCTTTGCATGGTTTTACTTCTTTCATATATGTATACGTCCATATGTATTTGAGAAAATCAAATATTTAGTCTAAACATCCCAGGAATACGAGGCTTTAAGTAACTGCAAGGAGGTCATTTGATTACCTTACTTCCCTGGTTAATAATGACATGTACTAGCTTATGTCTCTTATAAATGTGTGTGTACTTAATTATGGTATTATAACCCCTTCTCTTTTATCAAAAATGCATACATTTACAATTATTCAAGTGATTGAATTAATTGATCAAGTGATTTAGATTTCTCTTTCTTATGATTCATGTATGCAAATTTACATATGGTTGATTGTAATGGTATTTAGTCTAGACATCCCGGAAATATGAGGCTTTAGTTAGCACCAAGGAGGTTATTTAATTACATCAATTCCCTGGTTAACAATGGTACGTACTTATTTAATTTCATCCTTATGTAATTTTATATAAGAATTTAGATAGAGCTTTAAATTAGAATGATAATTCAATCGATGGGAAATATAAACTTTAAATGTACAATCCATCATTCAAGTGTGCTAAACCATATTGTGTGTGTATAGGTATACTTAGGATTTAATCATGTGCATGTTACATATAATGGAAAGGAATGGTTGAACATGTGTCATGTGATAGTCAATCAAATTAATCTTAAGAGGTCTTTCATATTGAGTAGGATTATTTAAAGTGAACCTAAACTTAAGATTAATTTAAAATATATAATAAGCCATTTACTAAAGAGAACTGAGTTAATTAATATTCTTTAGAAGTGACTTAAGGTTGGGATGAAAGAGAGTAATCCTCTTTTTTTCTTCTCTTTACAACACTTAGTTGCTAAGTGTAAGTCAATTGAAACAAAAAAAAACACTAAATAAAATTCCCAAATTAATTAAACCACTTAAAGTGAAATCAACCTCTTATAATTAATTCCTTTCATACTTAGAAAATCATAATCTTAATGCCTAGTTAGGACATACCACACAAACTTTAATACACACATATTGGAACTAAGTCATCACTTCTAGTTTTATGTTAGGACTGTGCATGGTATGATGTATATTTTATTTTATGATGAATTATTTTAGACTGGATGTTAAGGTGTATGTTTCATAGACTACATGTTAGGCTAATATTAGCCTAATCATGTCTTCTACCTGAGATTATGCTTAAGGGGTGCTTAAAATAAATATAAATGATCTCTTTGCAGGTTGCGTAAGCCCCCAAGCATAATCTAAGTTAGGATGGGCTTGGTTACCCATGTGTGGGGTGTTAAGTCTAAATTATATATATAACTTGGGATTGTATTTGTGTTTATCTAAAACTTATTTTGTAGGTGTAGTTAGATTCATTTTTTTATTTTAATGTAATTTTATATTAGAAATTAGGATTAGTGTTTGGATGAGCGGTGGCAGGCTTTGTCCACAGGTGCCACCTTTGAAGCAAGCACATCCAAATCAAAGGAGGAAAGAAGATGAAGACATGAAGAATGAAGAAAAGAAGGCACCCCATAACATTTATTCAATTTTAAATTATAATTATTTTTTCATATTCTAGGTTGTATAAGGGTAGAGCTCAGCTACCCATTTTCTCTTTTCGGGTTGTACGGTGGTACCCGACCGCACCAGCCTATTATTCTTTTATGGTAGCTATAAAAATGCTTGATGTTATGTTTAGCTTGTGCATTACAAATGGCATGCCTCTTCATAGTTTCTTTATGATTGGTGTTTGTTGTATGGCCTGGATGCGATTAGGCTTTTAGAGAAAATTTTATTTTTCTACCCCAACTACAACTCATAACTAAAGTTTTAAATAACTCATAGCCTCATATAAAGCCTAGGCATTAAATTAAGATAATTAAAAGATTTAGCAACCCCTTAGCTGAATGTTGTGTGTCTCACATCATGTATGCATATTATTTCACTCTTGCTAAGAGAGGGTTTCCATCCTTGCACGATAGATGAAGACTTGACCTTTGAGGGTCTCCTGTTGATTTAGCCCATAATACATTTTTATCATTCATTTAGACAAATTAAAATCCTATCGCCCTTGTCAAAATGAAGTGTCAAAAATCAAATAAAATTTTTTAAAAAATATATTTGTAGATTAAGTCATTATTCGTACCACTCATGCTCTAGTCTCTTAGGGAGTGAGTTTAAAGACTTTTGTCTCTTTCTACATAATAACAACCCAACTATCTTGCAAAATAGTATGACTTACCTATATGGTTTTAAAGTGTAGGAAGAGTTAGCTGGCTGCCACTCTAGGTGATTATAAGTCCATCTGTCGGGTGGTTTACTCTCTCTTATAGGGGTAAATCATATACCCATCATCGTTTAGATTTAGACCATGCTTTAGCTCTTGCTAAAAGCTCCTTAGAAATATGAGGTCATTATTTCCTTTGTGCTACAAGCATTTTTTAACCTTGTATTGGTGGATTATAAGCCCTAGTAATCTAATAAAAATTTAATTCAAACAAAAATAATTCTCTTCAATTTCAAATATATAAAGCCCAAACATAGGATAGATTAGAATGCTCACTAAGTTTCCCAGTATCATGAGCATTCCCTACTAATTTCCTTTAGCTTTCAAAATAAGTCACTCTTTTTGAGCTATCCCGATTGATCTTCCAACATAATCAATTTATTGATAGTCTTAACCATGAAATCTTTGGAGAAAATAATTTCCTACTTTAATCGAGAGTATTCCTAAGGAATTCACCTTCCTTAGGATGTAATTAACTACGGGGGCTTTCCCCCATAGGGAACTTTAGAACCTGATTTAATATAAACTCTTCTTTATTCATCCATGTAAAGCAGGGAAAAAATCTTTGGTATATTCGAAGATCCACAATGCCTTAGGAGTCCTTCTTAGGTGATTAGGTCCATTGAACGGTGATATCCCTATCTTTTAAGATAGTATATCATACATTAATGTCATACCCAATCACTTCAAAAAGTATCCCTTCAGATCTACATGGTGTCCCCCATATACATCCAAAAATAAGCACCATATATTTTTCCGGCGACTCCGCTAGAGATGGTTCCTCTCTCCATCTCTTGTAAATAATTATTGTCTCTAAGCATCGATAGTGGACTTGTATTTTATATAAGCCTGAGACTATATTTCTTCATTAGCTTATTTTATCCTGCAAAGCTAGCAACATCCTTTAGGTTTTAGGACCTTACTCATTGTAGTCTTGAAACCTCTATTGTCCCCGACATAAAAAAGATAAATTAACTAATGAAAGGAGATGAAAAAAATTTAGAACCTCTTCACCACTAGCTTGGTGAGGCAAGGTTCATCTTATACTTAACTTTTGCAAAATGGCACTTTTTGAGACCACTTTTTCAAAATTCACATAACAAAAAGATTTGCACAAAATTCATAAGAAGTTTTCAAAAAGCATAAAAATTCCCAAAATTATTACATGGAGGTTCTTTTCAAAATCAAAATCAATAAATTTTTATAATCCCTTTTTCAAAAGCATATTTTTAAAAATAGCTATCTCCATTCAACATACCCAAATTTGTTGAATGAAGATTCTATTTTCAAATGAAATCATGACATAAAATTGAAACTTCACTTAACATATTCCATATGTGCTAGAGTTGGAGTATCCCTCTTTCCAAAAGCAAAAATCACACACCAAATCAAGGCATATTTAAACTCCATTTGGCATACCCAAATTTGTCAAATGAGAGTTCCCATTCTTTTTGGAAAATCAAAAATAAATAGAATTCTATTTAACGTCCACATCTGATAAGTAGAATTCCTCTTTTCCAAAGTCTTGAAAATCAAAACATATTTGGACTCCATTTGACATACCCAAAGTTGTCGAATGATAGTCCCATTTTCAAAAATCAAAGACAAATTGAACTATATTTAACATACCTAAATTTGTTAAATAGATTTGCCTCTTTCAAAATCATAACACATTTGAACTCTATTTGACATACCATATTTCTCAAATAAGAGTTCCCCATTTTTTCAAAAAGTGAAATCAAATCAACACATATCAAACACACTTGGATTCAATTTACATACCGAATTTATTATGTAAGAGCCTCATTTTCAAATCAACACATATCAAACACACTTGGCTCCTACTTAACATACCAAAATTTGTTAAGTAAGAGCCTCAAAATCAAATCAACATATATCAAACACATTTAGCCTCTACTTAACATATCAAATTTGTAAAGTAAGAGCCCCACTTTCAAATCAAATCAACATATATCACACACATAAAAATAATCATCACAAACAAAGATGTTTTCACAAAATTTTTAAATATATAATTGAAAACCTTTTAGCATACCTAAATTTGCTAAGTAAAAGTTTTCCAAATCAAACTTTCAAACAAGACATACAACATATATATCATCAAAGTCTCTCCAAAAATTTAATCCCCGCTTAACATACTTAAATTGATTGAGTATGGGTTCTAAATTAAAATCATAAGGAAAAGTATACCATCCAAATATAAAAAATCTCTCCAAAATTCAATGAACCCCACTTAGCATACCTAAATTTGTTAAGTGTGGGTTTGTGGTATATATTTTAGGATTCATTGGGTGTGAGGACACCATGCAGATCTAAGGGTGTACTTATTATGGTGATCAAGTATGATATCGAGGAATAGTGTACTATATCGGAAGATAGAAGTCACTACCCTACAATAGACCTAATCACCTAATAAGGACTCCTAAGATATGATGGGTCTTCGAATATACCAAATATTTTTCCCCTACTTTACATGGATAAATAAAGTAGGGTTTATTTAAACTGAGTTTTAAAGTTCCTTATGGGGGAAAGTCCCCATAGTTAATTACATCTTAAGGAAAGTGAATTTCTTAAGAATACTCTTGATTAAAGTAAGCGATTATTGTCTCCAATGAATTTAAAGATAGGACTATCAATAAATTGGTCATGTCTTAGAAAATCAAGTGGGATGGATCAAAAGGAGAGGGTTATTATCGATGCCAAAGGAGATAAGTAGGGAGTGCTCATGATACTAAGAAGCCTAGTGAGCACTCCAATATATCCTATGATTGGACTTTATATATTTAAAGTTGAGGAGATTTATTTATTTGAGTTAAAATTTTATTAGAAATCTAGGACTTATAATTCCACAATACAAAGTTATGGAAATGCCTAAGAGGAGAGGATTTATGCTTGTAGCCCACTAAGAGAAATAATGACCTCAGATCCTAAATCTAGGGAGCTTTGGCGAGGGCCAAAGCATGACCTAAATCTATGGCAAAAAAGGGTATATGGTTTACCTCCACAAGAGAGGGTAAACCACCCAACAACTGAACTTATTACCACCTGGAGTGGCAGCCAGCTAACTCCTCCTATGCTTTAAATCCATTTAGGCAAGTCATATGCTTTTGCAAGATGGTAAGGTTATTATTATTTTTAAAAGAAAACAAAGTCCTAAACCCACTCCCTAAGAGACTAGAGCATGAGGGGTATGAATAATGACTTAAATCTAATACAAATTTTTATCAAATTTCATTTGATTTAGGACTCTTTATTTTGACACGGGCTATGGAATTTTGTATGCCTAAATGCATTAAAAATTGATTATAGGCCAAATTAAAAGAGAAAGAGGTGCTCTTTCATCATAGGCTCTCAAAGGTTAAGCTCTTACTATCTGGCAAAGATGGAAGAGCTCCTTAACAAGAGTGAAATAAGATGACTATGCATGATATTAAACATACAACATCAAGTTAAGGGGTTGCTAAATATTTTATTATCTTGATTTAATGTCTGGGATTTTATATGATTTTATGAGTTTTTTTAGAGATTTAGTTATGAGTTATTAATATGGAATAGAAAAATTAATTTTTATCTTAGGGGCCTAATCGTATCCAAGCCATACAACAAACATCAATCATAAATAAGCTAAACAAATCATCAAATAATTTTATAAATCTATCACAAAATAATAGAAGGTCGATGTGGTTGGGTACCACCGTACAACCCGAAAAGAAATGTGGCTAGCCGAGCTCTACCCTTATACAACCCGGATTACAAGAAAATAATTACAATTATAAATGATGAATGTTATGGGGGGTTTTCATTCTTCATTCTTCCTTCATCATTTCTTCATCTTTCATTTCTTCGTTTGATTTGCTCCATTTCTTCTTTCCATTTGGCTTGATTTGGATGTTCTTGCTCCAAAGGCATCACATGGTACCTAAGAGTTAGTCTTATAACCAATGCTCATCCTAATCCCCCCATAACATTCATCTTAATTCTAATACAAAATTATATTAAAAGAAGGAAAGTAAATATAGCTACAACTGCAATATAAATGCTATCTAAACATGCCATATAGTCCAAGCAGTTATATGAATAATTTGGACTTAGCACCCCACACATGGGTAACCAAGCCCACCTGTCCTAACTTGGGTTATGCTTAGGGGCTAAGCAATCTACATAGCAAAAGTATTTATATTTTTATTATAGCGGCCCCTTAAACATCACCCTCTGTAGAAAATATGACTAGGCAAATATCGGCCAAACATCCAGACTACGCATATACACCCTAACATAAAGCTAGAAATGGTGACTTAGTCTAATGTGTATGAATTAAAGCATTGTGTGGTATGTCCTAACTAGGCTTTAGAGTTGTAATTTGCTAAGTGTGAAAGATTTAATTTATGAAGGGTTGATTTCTCTTTAAGTGATTTGATTGATTTGAAAATTTTACGTAGTATTTTCTTTTGTTTCAATTGGCTTACACTTAACAACTAGTGTTATAAAAAGAAGAAAGAGAGGTAATATCTCTTTCATCCCTACCTTAAGTCACTTCTAAAGCAATTTAATTAATCAATTTTCTTTAGTGAATGGCTTATTTTATGTTTTAATTAGTCCTAAGTTTAGGCTTAGCTTAAATAAACTCATTCAATAAGAAAGACATCTTAAGATTATTTAGGATGAATTACTATCACATACACATATTCATTCATTTCTTTTCATCATGTATATCATGCATATGAATAAATCTTGAGCATATCTATTGATGTAGAACATCATGAGGATCAACAAATTAAAGCCCAAGGCCCATTTACAAAATCTCAAGCTAATCATGAGGATCAACAAATTAGAGCCCAAGGCCCATTTACAAGATCTCAAGCTAAAGCCCAAGAAAATTCAAGAAAGAAGAAGACTTAGCCCATTAGCGCCCATTTTATGATTTCATCTTTTTTTTATTTATGTAATTTTTAATTTTCTTCTAGAAACTCCATGTTTGAAATTTTGCATTTTAAAATTCAAAGCATGACATGTGAGGTGGTTGAATCCACATAAAATAATAGCATGTGAAATGGGTGGATGGCATAAAATAATGAGGCAATTTATTGCTTCACATTAATGTGGCCACCCACCTTTCCCTCCATATTTTGAATTCTTTTCTTTTGAAAGATGCTTGTAATCTATAAATAGCCCCTCTTATTAGAATGAAAGGGAACTTTTGGCAATTGCAAAATTTTGAGTTATTATTGTGGTTTGAGAGCTTGGTGGCCAAACCTTGGCAATCCTTGGTGGGAGCGCTAGTTATCCAACATATCTTCTTCCTTCTCCCCCAATACCCACGTTCTCTCAATCTCATCAAAAGAAAGAAGCCCACCTCCATCAAATTTGGTATCGAGTAAGCCCTGGAAGGAGTGATTTGGATAAAAGTTAGCTTCAACAAAGGGAGCATCTCAAGTAATAGACTTGTCTTCAAACTTGTGAGTTTTTCTTGAACTTGTGAGGTTAATTGATTTTCTTTTATATGATAGTTTAAATACATATTAGTAGCTTGGAAGGATAGATATTGCTTGCAAGTTTATGGTGATAACATAAAATTTCAATTAGTAAGCTCCACTATATATTTTAGCCATTTCCCAACTGTGTGAACTTGTGCGCCTCCTCCCCCTTCAAAAAAAAAAAAAAGAGAAAAAAAATTAAGAGGGCACCTTAGTGAGGTAATTCTTCACCAAAAAAAATATAACCTAGCCATTAGTGCAAATCAAAATCTAATTACTTACTTTATTATCTTTGTTATTGTTTATGGTTAATTTTAGAAGTTTTTTATTAACTTATGATAACTTGCTTTCTCAAAAAAAAAAAAAAGCTTGATAAATTTGAGCATTTTTCATTGCATAATTTTTTTTTTTTTGCATAATAATATAAATGTGTTAAACTTGGTGATTTTGGAAGCTAAACAGAACTTTGTCAAAAAGACCTAAACTGTCTAAGGAGAGCTTGGGATTTAAGTGGTCTTGTACCCCCCTCCTCACCTGGAAGTTCTCTTAGCCTAAAATTTCTCTTTGATTGCACAATTATATTTTTTCATTTTTTCACTAGCCCTTTTCATATATCTTTTTTTTTCATTTTAAAAAAAAAAAAGAAATCTCATGGCACCAAAATCTATCTCTCAAGATCAAGTTGAAAATTTGACTAGATTAGTTGATGCTTTAGATCTTAGGATCCAAGATAATGAATTAAAACTCAACAAATATTAGAAGAAAGTAAGAATCAAATGCAAGAACTTAAAGAACAAATGCAAAATCTTATTAGCATCTACAAAATAATAGAGTACCAACTCCTCCAATACCTCAAACTGCAATAGGAATAGATGAAGAAGATTCATATCCAAACCATAGAGAAAATCAACCACTTAGAAGACAATCAATTGCTAGAAATGGTGGACGGGGAGAAAATTATTTTAAGACTATAGAAGACTCTAATGATCCAAGTCGAAGAGTTAAAGTAGAAGCCCCAACTTACGATGGTGTACATGACCCAAATAAATTTCTTGATTGGTTAGTTCAAATGGATGACTTCTTTGATTGGTATAAAATGGATGATTATCAACGAGTTACTTTTGCTAAAATGAAATTAATTGGACATGCTAAAATTTATTGGACAAATACTTTAGCTAAAGAACAAAGATTAGGAAGGACAAACCTAACTTGGATAGAAATGAAAGAAATGTTAAGAGCAAAGTATTGTCCAGGCATCATGATAAGAAGCTACATAGTCAATTATTAACTTTGAGACAAGTAATTATCTTGTAACGAATACTTAAATACTTTTGAAGATCTAGTTTCTAGAACCGATTGTCTGATAATGATTGGCCAATAAATTTGTTATTGGACTTAGGGCTGACATTAGAAATGAAGTTGAATTATTTGACCCACAATCTTTAGAGGAAGCATTTCATTATGCATTATTGGTTGAACAACAAAAGAAATCTGTTTCTCTAAAACTAAAAGTCAAGTACCTTCCATTTCTTCTCAGATCTATTGTTAGACCGCATCCAAATGGCCCAACCACTTTGCCTAAAACTACAATTGAGGGAGCTCTAAGAACACTAGGAAGTAATATGTTTTAAATGTCATAAAAGGGTCATATGCAAAATCAATGTAAAGCTCAAATCTTATTTTAGAAGAAGTTGAAAATAATAACAATCTAGAAGAAGTTTATGATGACACCCCATTATCGATGAAGAATTAGAATTAAATGATGACACTCATGTTAATGTGATGAGATGTCTTAGTGTAATTAAAAATGAGATTGGAGGAGAAAGAACATTTTTAGCATGTATGTTTTGTGTAATGAAAAGAGATGTAGGTTAGTTATAGATGGAGGGAGTGCTATGAATGTCATTTCAACACATACCTTAACTCGAGCCAACCTAAAATCTGAACCCCACCCTGAACCATTTCATGTTAGTTGGGTAAATCATACATCTCTTCCCATCACCAATCGGTGTTTAGTTCCTATTAAAATAGGAAGCTATGAGGATCAAATTTGGTGTGATGTTCTCCTGGACATTGCTCATATTCTCTTGGGGACCTTGCTATATGATATGAATGTTATTCACTATGGTAGGGAAAATACTTATGTTTTAAACATAATAATAAGACTATTAAACTCCCACCAATAAAGCGAGAAAAACACCCTCTATAACACCACACAAAACAACTTCGACTTGCAACCTAAGCATCTATTGAAGAAAATGCCAAACTTCAATTAATTATCATAGAAAATCCTCTGCCTTACACCATTCATTTCGATCCTTATTTTAAAACACCTACTCTTTCTCCTTTGACCCCAAAGATAGAAATAATAGGTTTTGGCACTTCTTAAAAGAATTTTCGATCCATTTCTTCTTCACATATTACATGTAAAAGAAGTCGCAGACTCTAATGAGACTCACATACCTGCTGTGGGTCTCTTCTCTCCTTTCTAATTTTAACGATATTGCACCTGATGAGCTTCCTGATGAGCTACCTCCTCTAAGAGACATTCAACATGCTATTGAGTTCTTACCCGGTTCTCAACTTCCAAATCTTCCACATTATAGGATGAACCCTATCGAGCATGTTGAGATTAAAAGACAAGTTGAGGAATTATTAAGAAAGGGTTTTATTCAAGAGAGTCTTAGCTTGCCCCCAAAGATTATTAACTCCAAAGAAAGATGGAACATGGAATGTGTGTGTTGATAGTAAAGCAATAAATAAAATTACTATCAAATATAGGTTTCTATTCCACTAGATGATATGTTAGATTTAATCTGAGCAAATTTTTTCAAAGATTGATCTAAAAGTGGATATCATCAAATTATTAGATGGAGATGAATGGAAGATGGCTTTTAAGACCGATGGAATTTATGAATGGCCATGCCCTTTGGACTTTCAAATGCTCCTACACATTTATGAGATTAATGAATCTGTTCTTAAACCATATATAGGTAAATTTTTGGTGGTGTATTTTGATGATATTGATTTTTAGTCCAAGTGAAAATGAACATCTACAACACCTACAAAAAGTCTTTGAACTACTTAAACAAGAGAAATTATACATCAATTTAAAAAAGTGTTTCTTTTTGCAAGCTGAGGTAATCTTTTAGGCTTTATTATATCCACTACTGGGCTTAAACCTGATCCTTCTAAAGTGAAAGCAATCTTAGATTGGCCACCACCTAAAAGTTTCTTGAAGTTAGAAGCTTCCATGGTTTAGCCACTTTATCGGAGATTTATTAAGAATTTTAGTACCATTGTTGCTAATAACGATATACTAAAATTAGATAAATTTTGTTGGACTTAATGCACAAAAGGCCTTAGAGCAAATTAAAGTTCTTATCACCAATCCTTAGGCTTCGATTTTTCTAAAGCCTTTGAAGTGACATGTGATGCTTCAGGAATTGGGATAGGTGGAATTTTAAGTCAAGAGAATCATCCTATAGCATTCTTTAGTGAAAAGTTAAATGAAGCTAAACAACGATATTCCACTTATGATAGAGAGTTTTATGTTGTAATTCAATCCTTAAGGCATTACTATCTTACATAGAGAATTTATACTTAATTCTGATCACCATGCCTTAAAATTCATTAATACTCAACGAAAATTAAGTCATAGGCATGCAAAATGGGTTGAATTTTTACAAGACTACTCTTTTGTTCTAAAGCATAAGCTGAATTGAGAATAAGCCTGCTGATGCTTTATCCAGGGTAAACCTAATGATTTCCTCTTTAGAATTGAGAATCCTGTGATTTGATAGATCAAAGATGATTATATTGTGCCCCGACTTTCACCTAATTTATCTTGAACACCTAGATAAACCAATAACTTTACAAGGGACATTCTTGATAACAAATGGATATTTATATAAAGGACAACAATTATGCATTCTTCGATCTTCTCTTAGAAAATTCCTTATCACTGAGCTACATGCTGAGGTCATTTTGGAAAGGATAAGACCATATGTTTATTAGAAAATAGATTTTACTTGGCCTCATTAAAATGGGATGTTCAAAATTTAGTGGCTTAATGCTTAATTTGTAAAAGGCTAAAACTATCAAACAAAGGTCCGGACACACACCTTACTGTTCCTTATAGGCCTTGGGAAGACCTATCAATGGATTTTATTCTAGGATTACCAGACAGGACATGATAGTATTTTTTGTTGTAGTGGATAGGTTCTCAAAATGGCTCATTTCTTACCTTGTTCAAAACAAATGATGCTTCTTATATAGCCAAATTATTTTTAAGGAAATAGCGACTCCATGGTCTCCCTTTAACCATTGTTTTTACGTGAGATGTTAAGTTTGTCTCATATTTTTGGAAAACATTATGGAAATTATTAGGTACCAAATTAAAATTCTCTTACCCACACAACCGATGGACAAACTCAAGTAGTTAATTGTACCTTAGGAAATTTGCTTAGATGTTTGGTAGGTAAAAGTTTAGGAAATTGGGATTTACATTTACCAACCTCTTTTTATAATAGTATTATATCTAGAATTACAAAAAAATCACCATTTAAGATAGTCTATGGTCAAAACCCACGATAACCAATAGATGTAGCAAACCTACCATCTCATGTATTTTCGATGCGATTCTCATTTGCTAAAGATTTTCAAAGCCTCCATGAAGATATAAGAAAGCAAATTACTATAAGTAATGATAATTATACTTCTAAGTCAAATCATAATCATAATCGTAAAAGAATATAAAGAAGGTGATTATGTATTGATTAGCATTCGACTGGCGTTATCAAACTACTAAATATAAGAAATTACATGCACGAGCTTGTGGTCCATTTAAAATTCTCAAGAAAATTGGAACTAATGCTTATCACCTTGATTTGCCTGATATGTTCATTCATCGGTTATTAATATTGAAAATATTCTATCATATGAAGGAATTAGAAAACCTCCACTTGTTCGTCTAACTCTTTAGCAGGAGATATAACACCGTACTTGCAGAAGCCCTCTTCCTTTGAAGTTGATCATATTATCACCGAAGAAGCACCCATTAATCCAGTCCTGAACATTATTTTTTAGTTCGTTGGAAGAATATGCCACCAAGACACATGGGTTGAGTAGTGATTTGGAGACTTTAGCCCCACAATTAGTAGAAGACTTCTTAGATTTCAACTCTGAGCGAGTTCAATTGAGCCTGTGGGAGTTGATGAACATCATGAGGATCAACAAATTAAAGCCCAAGGCCCATTTACAAAATCTCAAGCTAATCATGAGGATCAACAAATTAGAGCCCAAGGCCCATTTACAAGATCTCAAGCTAAAGCCCAAGAAAATTCAAGAAAGAAGAAGACTTAGCCCATTAGCTGCTAAGGCCCATTTTATGATTTCATCTTTTTTTATTTATGTAATTTTAATTTTCTTCTAGAAACTCCATGTTTGAAATTTTACATTTTAAAATTCAAAGCATGACATGTGAGGTGGTTGAATCCACATAAAATAATAGCATGTGAAATGGGTGGATGGCATAAAATAATGAGGCAATTTATTGCTTCACATTAATGTGGCCACCCACCTTCCCTCCATGTTTTGAATTCTTTCTTTGAAAGATGCTTGTAACGCTATAAATAGCCCCTCTTATTAGAATGAAAGGGAACTTTTGGCAATTGCAAAATTTTGAGTTATTCTTGTGGTTTGAGAGCTTGGTGGCCAAACCTTGGCAATCCTTGGTGGGAGCTAGTTATCCAACATATCTTCTTCCTTCTCCCCCAATACCCACGTTCTCTCAATCTCATCAAAAGAAAGAAGCCCACCTCCATCATCTATACATGCAATTTAGATTTCTAGCATACTTGAATGGTAAATGCAAAGTGTATTTAGAATTTAAATATTTTATTTGATTAAATTATGAATGCATGCCTTTTTAATAGAAAATAGGGATTTTTCATCTATTAGCTAGATACACATTCACATGTATAAAAGTTTTAAGTGAGTACGTCGCCATTATTTTTTTCACCAAGGGCGTAAGGTACAAGACCTACTTAGGGCTACTTAAAGCCTCATAGCCCTAGGGTGTCCAACTAATATACCACTTTTCTTAGATACATGTAGATGTATAAGAAACTATAAGGATATGAAAAACCCATGCAAAAGTTATATTTGATTTATTTGATTTATGATTCTTATTCATTGGCCACATCATACTTGCATATGTATAAGAGTTTTAAGTGAGTATGTCACCATTATTTTCTGCACCAGGGGCATAAAGTACAAGACCTACTTAGGACTACTTAAAGCCTCGCAACCCTAGGATGTCCAAACTAATATACCACTGTGGTGAAAATATTATTATATTCCTGCCTTTATCTATCCCCCTTTTAAAAAGAGAAATGAATATATATATATATATATATATATATATATATAACATCTTATTTGGGTACCACATAGATCCGTAGATGTTCTTATTAGGGTGATCGGGTATGACATTGAGAAAAGGTGTATTATCTCAAAAGATAGGAGTCACCACCCTACAATGGACCTAGTCACCTCAATAAGGACTCCTAAGGACTATGGGTCTTTGAAATATACCAAAGATTCTTCTCTTACTTTACATGGAAAAGTAAAGTAAGGTTTATTTTAAATTAGGTTCATTAAGTTCCCTACAGGGGCAAGCTCCCATAGTTAATTACATCCTAAGGAATAGGATTCTTCAGGAATACTCTCGATTAAAGTAAATGATCGTTGTCTCCAAAGATTTTGAAAGGTAAGACTATCAATCGATTGGTTTATTTTTAGAAAAGTCAAGTGGGATCGGTCAAGAGGAGGGAATTCTTATCGAAGTCAAATGAAGATAAGTAGGGGATGCTTAGGATACTAAGAAGCCTAGTAAGCACCCCAAACTATCCTATGGTTGGGCTTTACATTTTTGCGATTGAATTGTTTTATTTGAGTTGAACTTTTATTAGAAATTTAGGGCTTACAATTCCATGATACAAGGTCATGGAAATGCCTAAGAGGTGAGTATTTATGCTCGTAGCCCGCAAAAGAAAGTAGCAATCTCTGAACCTAAATCTAAGGAGCTTCGGTGAGGGAAAAAAGCATGACTTAAATCTAAGGAGAAAATTGGTATTTGGTTTATCTCCATAAGAGAGGATAAACCACCTGACTGTTGGACGTATAACCACCTGGGGGTGGCCACCAACTAACTCCTCCTACAATTTTAAAACATGTAGGCAAGTCATATGGTTTTTGCAAGATAGCGAAGCTGTTATTTATTTAAAAAGGGACTAAGTCCTTAAACACACTACCTAAGAGACTAGATCATGTAGGGCATGATTTAATGACTTAAATCTAATATAAATTATATTACATTTTATTTTCATTTTGGACAATCAATTTGACACAGGCTTTAGGATTCATATGCCTAATGTATGAGAAATTATATTATAGGCCAAAATTAGCAAGATAAGGAGGTGTGTTTCTACCATGGCTCTCAAAGGTTAAGCAAAATTCTCTGGCAAAGGTGGAAGCCCTACAATCAAGAGTGAAATAATATGCTTTTTATGCATGATGTGAGAAAAGTCATGCACCATCTAGCTAAGGGGTTGCTAATTCATTTATCTTGATTTATAGCCTAAGATTTAGGTGAGGTTATGAGTTATTTTATTTTTAGTTTTGAGTTGATTAGTTAAATAAAAAATTTATTTTTCTAAGAGCCTAATCATCATCGAGGCCATACATCAAAGCAAGGAATAAACTAGGAAAAGATTGCATCTTAATGCACAAGCTAAACAAACATCAATCAATTTATAAAGCTAGCGCAAAAGAATAAAAGGCCATTTGTGATCAGGTTCCACCGTACAAACCCAAAAAAAATTGGGTAGCTGAGCTCTACCATTATACAACCTAGATTACAAATGAATAAATTATAATCAAGAAGGAATTCATTGTTATGGGGGTCTTCATTATTCATTTCTTTTTTCTTTTTTCTTCTTTCTTCTTTCTTCTTTCTTCTTTCTTCTTTTGGTTGGTTGGAATGGTTGTGGTTTTTCACATGGTACATAAGACATAATCTTATGACCAATGTTCATCCTAATACCCCATATCATTCATTACAAAATCTCAATTGCTAAATTACATGAAAAGGGAGAAGTAAATCTAACTAAAACCTACAAAACAGAGATTAGCTAAACAAACCACACAATCTCAAGCATGTATATGCATAAATTGGACTCAGCACCCCACACATGGGTAACCAAGTCCACCTGGCCTATTTTGGATTATGCTTAGGGATATAAGCACATGCACAGCAAAAGCAGCTTACATTTTTATTATAGAGCCCCTTAAGCATAATCCCCTATAGAAGATAATGATTAGGCTAAGATCGCCCTACCATTCAGTCTATGCACATACACCCTAACATCTAAACTAGAAACATTACATCACAAAATAAAAGTAAACATCAAACCATGCACCACCCTGACCTAAAGCTAGAAGTGGTGACTTAGCCTAATATGTGCGTTATTTAAGGTTTGTGTGGTATGCTTAGCTAGGATTTAAGGTTGAGATTTTCTAAGTATGAAAATGTTTAACATAGAGGGTTTATTTCATGTAAGTGATTTAGTTTCTTTGGTTGATTTTATTTTGTATTTTTGATTTGGTTTGAATAGATCCTATAATTAACTGCTAAGTTGGAAAGAGAGGAAAAGAGAAGAGAACTTCTCTTTCCTCCCTACCTTAAGTAATTTCTAAGGTAGATTCATATTTGATTATTGTTTAGTGAATGTTTTATTATGTGTTTTGATTAATCCTAAGTTTAGATTTTCCCTAAACAAACCTATTCAAAAAGAAAGGCATTTTAAGATTAAGTAAAGTGAAATACTATCACAAAACACACAACACTTCATTTCTTTTCCAACATGTGTAACATACATTTGGATGAAACTTAAGCATATCTATACATGCAAATGGAAATGTTTAGCACACCTTAATGACGAATACTAAGAGAGTTACTTAAGAAAATTTGGATGCTTCATCATGCATGATTTTATTAAGTATAAAAGAGAGTGATTCTTTTATTCATTTTTCATATGCACATTTACAAGTATAAAAGACATAAGTGAGTACGATGCCATTGTTAGTGTTAGGGGCGTACGGTATAAGACCTACTTAGGTCTACTTAAAGACTCGCAACCTCATGATTTTCCAGACTAATATGCCACTTTTCTTAAATACATGTGCATGTACAAAAAGAAATGCATGGAAAGAGAATCATGCAAAAGTTTATGTTTGTTTTGTTAATTTATTGATGGTTTAATTTACATGTGTAAAAGTGAGAATCCTTCTTAATTCATAACATGAAAGTGGATAGGAAAGGATATAATCAAGTGTTATGTTCTTTTAAAAGAACTATCCATTTTACAAATTCATCCAAATTCATGTTAAAAAAGAAGAGAAGGAAAGCCACACAATACACATCTTTATATTTATACTCACATGCAAGCTTATAAATAATCATAAGTAGTATATCTTTCAGTTATGATACTTGATTTAGAAGTTTTGAAAATAATTTTGGATTTAATAGTCATAATAGACATTCATATTCTTACTTTAGCCAAAACATGCAATTTGATATAAAGGAAACATTTTTTTTTCAATTTGATTTCCAAAGGCATGAATGCATAATTTTCATATGACATACACATTTAGCATATTAGGAAAGACATAAAGTGATGAAAGCATCTAAACTCATTCACCCTAATTAATTCCTAAAGATAACCTTATGAAATCGGATTATTTAAAGTAAACCAAATTTATTTTAAAGAGATTTTTGTTTTGTTTTGAATTTGATTTGAATTTAGGAAATGTGAAAAGGTTTGCTAGTCCTAACCCTTTTCCCACATGTGTATGTTGTCTTGTTTAATTTTAGAACCATTAGGTGAGTTTTACACTTTGCTTAGGTTAAGGTGAACATTAAGTTCATTAATTCCCCTTACCTATACCACTTTAACATATTTAACCAAATAATTATGAGCCAATGTATGACATAAAATTACACAAGGAATTTAAGATAGAAATGCACCAAGGAAAGAAAGGGCACTAATGCAATTGGCTCACAATTAGTGATTAATGAAGCTAAAGGGTTTAATTTAAGTACTTTCATAACCCTCCCTACATATGTTGGTTAGATTTTGATTCCCTTAAGTTACTTAGGTTATTGAACACCTAAGCTCTTACCCAAAATGAATTGATTAAGTTCTGGAATATTTTGATTTTTGGAAAGTTTGATTAATTAATCCATTTAATTAAGTGATTAATTATTTAATTAATTTGCACTTTAATTAGACTTTTATCCATATGAAATAAACTTAGGGAAAAAGATATGGGAAAGAATTCCTAATCTCATTCCCTAAGTCCATTCACTATGCTAAGGTAATTAGCAAACTTAATTAATTAATTTATGACTATTTAAAAGGTTAATTAATCATTTAATAGATTAAGAGGGAACTTAGGAATGACTTAAGCAATTTCTCTAATTAAACTATTAATAAATTCCAAGAAAATTAGGGGAGGCAGAAGTCATCCCATTAAATGCACAGGAGAAGTTTGAAATTAATTCGTGGGATAAGTAAAGAGTAATTAGCATAATCATATTCCTAATAAAACTTAAATTTAGAAAATATCACTATTCAAAATTAATTGATTTTAATTTTATATTATTCCCCTTTGAATTATCCTCAAAATGCTTTTTATTTTATATTTTTTTACTTTTCTATATTTAGTTATGAATATTTGAAGATTCAGTGATTAACAATTAATTTAAACCCCTAATTATTATCTAATGGACGACACACGCGGACTGCTACACGCACTTTCCAATGGCACTGATTCGCCACTTAAGTTCCCGCAGCAGTAGAGTATGCACTTTCTCTTTGGATCATCTGATCAAGGATCGTATAATTGAGATTGAACCCGCGATCTTATGGGGTGAATCAGAGGGTCCTACAGGGCTTGATCAAGACCATCCATCCAAAATGCATGGATGGATGGTCCATGATCTGTCCTTGAGCTCTCCTATGGGAGAGGGCATCTGTTTACTCCTTAGGGCAAGATCTGAGCTCGATTGAGCTCGGATCGAGCTCAAACTCAACCCACACCATCATCATGTAAGGGGGAAGACATCCAATAGTCAATTTCATTTGAAATGAAAATTCTCTTCATAAAGGACCACACACTCCCTATTCTAGGCTCGGTTTGAATGCATGCCTCATTGGAGGCTATCATCAGCACTCCAATCCATCGAGGTAGCTTCGTCTAGTAGAGATGAAACCCTGTTGAAGATTTAAGGCTTTGGTATTGGGTAGATCCTTCTATTGACCAAGGAGCTCCTCTAAGCTTGTGACCTTGATCAAGAACACTCTTCTCGTGCCTTGAGAACTTGGATGAAGCTTGGAATGAGTTTGATTAGGTCCCCTCAAGGTGCTTGAAGGATGAATTGGCTTGATATTGAGTATTGGATGAATAGGAAATTCCAAGGAGCTCCCTTATTTTTGGTTTGAAGGAATTTGAAAATGGGAAAAATGTAAGTAGTTCTAAGAGGCTTGGAGGAGCTTGCAATTGCTTTCTCTAGCTTCCTTAGCTTCAATTGAATGCAAGAGAGTGAAAATAAAATGAAATTAGAGGGAGTATATCTCCCCTAGGTGAATCAGATGGTCGAGCATAGGGATGCCATTTTGATCAAATTCACCTTATGCAATGGGTTTGTTAGGCCATTTAGGGTTGCATGTGATTCAGTTTTGGCTAGAGGAGGTAGTCGGGAAGTTGACGTGTGTTGAATTGAGTGGAGGGATCCCATGTGCTTAATTTCTAACTAGGTGGTTGGTTTGGCCATTGGATTGGGTTAGGCTGACCCAAACCCATTGGGTCATGTGCACTATTCCCATTAGTGACCATTTGGTCCACTAAGAGGATGTCAAGTGTTCACAAAAAGGAAATGACCAAATTCCAAGTGATTTTGATTTTGGATTACCCTATGGCCTAGGGGTAAAATGCTCATTTGGCTTGGGTTTTAGTTTGAATATGTTTGGTATGACTGAAAAATTGGTTGGGCCAATTTTCAATGAATTTGGAATTGATTTGATGTGATTTGGTTCATGTTGACCCATTTAGGCCAAAATGGGTCAACTTGGGTCAACTTGGCCAATTGGTCAAATTAGGTCAAACCAAGGGTTGGGTTAAGTTCATATGACCATTTGAAATTTGATTTTTGTTTGGATTTGGTTCATTTGATTTCAATTAGGTCAAATGGGTCAAGTTGATCAATTTGACCCATTTGACCTATTTGGGTTAGGTCATGGGTTAGTTCATTAGTCATATGAAATGTATTGGTATCCTTGTTTCCAATCAATTTTGGTTTAATTTGATTTTGGCTCAATTTGACCTTTAGGTCAAGTTTCAAGGTCAATTGTTGGGTCTAGTTAATTGAGGGGACAAGTTTAACAAGTGATTTGGAATGAACTTGACCCATTGGTTTCAACCAATTTGGCTTAGATCAAGTTTTGACATATTTTGAATTTTTAGGTCAAGTTGGGTCAACTTGGGTCAAGTGGCAAATTAGGCTAGGTTAGGCTCAAATGATGACTTGGTCAAGTTCAAACATTAATCATGAATGTGTTTTGATCAATGGTTTCAATCAATTTGGCCTATGGTAGATTTTGGATAGTTTAAGGCTAAGTGTTGACTTGGTCAACTCCTAGGTTTGACTTAGTTTGACCCAATTTGAGTGATTGATCAACTCATGATGATTGTTGCTTGCAATGTGAGGCTTAGTTGGGCTTAGTTCAATCCAATTTGGATAGAAGTTGGCTCAAAGGGGTACTTTAGGTTACATTGGGTCAAGTGAGCCTATGTGGGTCAATTGACTTGATCAAGGCTTGAATCAATTTGGTTGAACTCACATATATACTTATGATTGAAATATAAATCCACTTATAAGTGATTTGAAGTCATATGGGTTTTGATTCATTTGACAATTTCAAGGTCAAAGGGGTGAACATGAGTTTGACTTGGGTTTGATTTTTGAATTTAGTTTTGGTTTGATGATCGAAGTTTATGTTTATATTTGGATTCATGATTGAAGGATTTATTTAATCATGAATAAAAATCAAGGGTTTGGCTTGATTTGAATTTGATTTGGCTAAGTTCAAGAATTTGACTTTAAAGGCTTAGATTGAATTTTAGTTGACTTTGGATTTGATTTTTGAATTTAGTTTTGGTTTAATGATTGAAGTTTATGTTTATATTTGGATTCATGATTGAAGGATTGATTGAATCATGAAGAAATATCAAGGGTTTGGCTTGATTTGAATTTTATTTGGCTAAGTTCATGAATTTGACTTGAAAGGCTTGGGTCAGATTTGGGTTGAATTTAAAGTTGATTTTTGAATTGATTTTTGGATATTTGAATTTACATTTCATTTATATTTGTGAATATAAATGAGAATATAAATGGGTTATGAAAAAATTACTTGAATTTTAGTTGATTTAGATTTGATTTGAGCTAAGTCCATAAGATGGAATCAAAGGGACTTAAGAAATATTCTTAATATTTAGATTTCAATCATAAGCTTCAATCATTTGTAATTGATTTGAGTTTGAGAAAATCAATTAAGTTGGAATTGATTTAAGTTTCGATGTTGATTTGATTTGTAGTTTTGAGTTGGTTTAGACTTTATTTGGAATTTGACTTGAAGGAAGGAAGTGAGGAGTTGGTTCAAGCTATAGGGTAGGAAAATTTTTCTAACACTCCTAAGGCATAACCTATTCTTATGGCTAACTCTTCTAAGTCTCTAGGGTTAGGTTAAGTATTCACCTAATCATTAAAAGTGTCTTAAGACTAAGGAACTATTAATGTCTAAGTGGAGCCCTATGTCAAAGATGAAATGGTTGAGAGCTCATCATAAAAAATGAGGTCAACAAAGGGAGCTCAATAGGTGTGGTGTGACTGACAAGGAACACACATGTATTGGTGTTGACTGAAATGATCAACAACACCGAACCATCACAAGCACTAACAGAAATAATCTACTCCTAACCCACGGTGTAGAAGGAATCAAGAGCTTAATGCAATGTGACTCTACTTATGTCAAAGACATGAGAGAGTGAAGGAGGAATCCACTAGGGATAGAGTATGTGAACCTTCCACTAGGGAAACAGGTTCAAGTCATCAACAAGGGGATGAGGGGTTTTGTTTGATTTGACTCCACTAGGGGAGATTGACTGAATTTGTTTTGTTTATTTTTATTTGACTCCACTGAGGGAGGAGAGTTGAATTTGTTTCATATTTTTAGATTTTGGATTTATAGATGAACCCTGTTGGTTTGCCATGGATTGCACTAAATAGGAGCCATGGAGGCTTAGACCTAATTCAAATTTACCAATCCAAAGGGTAGTCTACCAAACACATAGTAGAACAAGCCAACCAAAGGGATCACCTTTCGGTGTGCAGCAGCTGTACTAGGAGAAAAGTGTAGTAGACTTACATCCTCCAAAGTAGGGACTAGTTGATGGGGTGATCCATTAGTGAGGCAACGGATTGAACCCAACCTAGGGCTGACTATTGAGTGAATGTCGCTGGGGGACTTAAATCAACTTAAGATACTCGAGGTTAACTTTATTTTTTTTATTTCTTTGATGGATCCCATCGGTTTGCAATGGACTGTATTAGGAAGGGGCCATCGAGGCCTTGGGCTAGCTCAGATTTACTAATCCAAAGGGGTAGTCTACCAACCACATAATAGAAATATCCAACCAAAGGAGTGACTTTTAGTTTGCAATGGTTATGTTTAAGATGAAAGCATGGGGACTCACATCTTCTAAAATAAGGAATCACTGGGGTGATCGGTTGGCAAGGCAACAAATCAAACCCAACCTAGGGCTGACTATTGAGTGAATGCCCCTGGGGGACTTAAATCAACTCAAAAATAGCAAGATTAGTTTCATTTTTTTAAAATTTGTTTATTTTGATGGATTTTGTTGGTTTGTGATGGATCACATTGAGGAGGAGCTATGGAGGCCTAGGCCTATCTCAGGTTTACTAAACCAAAGAGAGTAGCTTCCCGGTCATGGGGAGAACTATCCGATCAAAGGAGTGCCTTTCGATTTGCAATGATCAATTCAAGAAAGAAAGCATGGGGACTCACATATTCTACTACAAAAGATCACTAGGGTGATCGGTTGCTTCAGGAAATAAATTGAACCCAATCTATGGCTGCCCGTTGGTTTGCGACAATCATACTAGAAAGAATGTGTCATAGTCTTGCATCTTCCAAAGCAAAATGACTGTCGGGATAACCTGCTTGTGGAAAAATAGATTGAACTTGACTTAAGGGCGACTACATAGTGAGTGCCGACTTGGGGACTTATCTCAACTCAAGTAGTCAAGCAATTCCTATATGAAGTTCTGCTGACACTGCCCTAAAGATAGGATGTCTTCTTGGGAAAAGGGGCCCTTTGGGGGCTTGAATTCCTAATCCACAAGTGAATATTTTGTTTATTTGTTTAGTTTGTTTATCGTGGACCCTATTAGTTTATGAGGGATCATACTTTCAAGGAGCTTATATTAGTCTAGACCTATCTCAAATTTACTGAACCAAGGGAGAATTTGTGTATCCACTAAACAAATTTTCCAACCACATGAGTGGCTACTAAGAAAGGCGGACTGTCCAACCAAAAAGTAACTCAGGTTGTGTCCAAATGGGGTCGCAAATGATGTAATCCAAATAGAGTGCCCGTAGAGAGAGGGGCCACTAAGGGCTTGATCCAAAACCCTGGAGAAGATGACATGGCTAGTCATATATCAAATAGGTATTTGGTGGCCAACTCAAGGAGAAAGCATGGGGACTCATATCTGCCAAGAGTGGTGTATCCACTGGGTGAGTCACTGTCAGTATAGTGAACATCAATCAATCTAAGGTGCCCGTTGGTTTGTAACAACCAGCCTAGGAAGAAAGCTCAGGGACTCACAGTCTCCTATAATAGAACTGATTGTTGGGATAGTCTGTCGTCAGCTCAACAGGTGGCATTCAACCTAGTGTGACTACTAAGTGATTGCCACTAATGGACTTACATCGACTTGAATGTATTCAGGAGGAAAGGAGCCTCAGGGACTTATCCTAAACTTCGAATATACTTGACCTAGTCAAATCATGATGATCAATTTAAGAAGAAAGCATAGGGACTCACATCTTCTTAAACAAAATCAACATGAGGTAGCTTACTAGCTGGGCAGTGAAGTCTACCAAACTAATAAGGCACTCGTTGGTTTGCAATGGTCAAGTTAGGAAGAAAGCGTGGGGACTAATATCCTCCAAGAAATGATCACTGGGATGACATACTAGCGAGGCAGTTTGTAAACTCGACCTAGACCTGCTAATGGGTGAGTGCCATAGGGGGCTTGCTCCCACATCAAAATAGCCCAAGACAAAAATATTTGTGTTAGTTTTTGTGCTTATGTTAAAAGGAATAAGATGCCGCTTGGGTCATCACACCTACCCTAAACACACTTGGGGAATTGGATGAAATGGTGCCACGGATGGCAACCAGAATTCCCTCTGAGAAAGAAGGGAGCCTAAGTCTCAATCTCTAAATATCCTTAATTAATTAATTAAGGTTGAGGTTATGAATTAATTTTTTTATTAATCTTATTAACTAATTAATTAAAGGGTGTTAATTAATTAATTACTTAAGGGATTAGAGAAGATTCAAAGAAAAGATTGGAAGAGGGAGTCCCAATCCATTTCCCTAGACTTCATCACCATTAATAGAGGTTAATAGGTTAATTGATTGATTAATTTACTATTCATTTGCTTAATTATCAATAATTATATTAAGAAAGTGATTAAAACTTAATCCATTAGTTTCCTTAAGTAAGCATATAATAAAATCCCAGAAAAATAGGGGAGGCAGGGGTCATCCCCCTAAATACACACAAAAAGTTTGAGATTAATTAGATGTTTAATTAGGGAGTAATCAGGCTAATTACATTTCCAATTAAACCTTAATTAAGCCAAATCCACTATTCAAAATTAATTAATGAAAATTTTGTTGGATTCTACTCTGAAATATCTTTAAAATGAGCCTAAGTTTTTTTTTTTTAATTTTTCAGCAATTGGTTATGAATTTAAGAAGTTTCAGGATTAAAAATAAATTAATTAGCCCTAATTAAAGCCTTAACCTAGTCAGGCCATGTAGCGGCTGACACAATGCACTTTCCATGTAGCGGGATGAGATTCGCTATTTAAGTTATGACATCCAAGTGATCACTCAGATGGTGGCGCATGCGGTAACTCCATACACTATCCGATCTAAGATCAGATGACCATAATTGAACCCAAAGTTTTGAAGGGTAAATTAGAGGCTCTAAGCATGGTTAGATCAGGACCGTCCATACTAATCACACGGGATGGACGGTATATGATCTATCTCCTCTCGAGCATCGAATAATGGCTACCATCCATTGATTGTTGCTCAATCCAAGCTCATCTGAGCTCAGATGGAGATTAAAATGATCCTACACCTTCGAGTAAACACAAAAATCAAATCCAATGGTGAAAATCGCATGACATAAAACTTTCTTTCTCAAAAATACCAAGCTATTTTCATTTAAGGATCGGTTTCAATGGCATACCTCACTGAAGCTAGTGACCCGCAGTTCCAACAATTAAGGAAGGTTCGTTTTGTAGAAATGAAGCCCTGTTCAGCCATACGAGCTTTGACTTGGTGTGGTTTGCTCGGAAGATCAAAGCACTTGACGTAGGTGGTCAGTCTTGATCGAACTTTACTCGCTAGCCATCAGGAAGCTTGGGAAAGAATTTGTTCTTGCTCATTTAGCTCCATGAAAGGTGTGTGTAAAGTTAATTGCACTTTGGTGGAGGTTTGAGCAAATGGGAATCGAAGGTGGCCTCCCCTTTTTTTATTTTGCATAAAATCAAAATGAGGATTTTGGGGAGCTTGGGAAGACTTGGAAATCACTCTGGAAACTCTCTCCTTAACTGCTAAGGTTGAATCGAGTGTGAGTGTGTGAGTTCGAGTGATAATTAGGGGGTATACCCCCTCATTCCTTAGATCGAATAGCCATGGCTGATTTGGTTTTTCTTTATCAATTCGATGCTTCAAAGGGTGGTAGAGGTCCTTGGGTTCATCATGTGGCTCAATTTGGTTGGTTAAGGGGTGAGGAGGTGGCTTCCAAGGGAGTAGTGGGTGTCCTATGGCTATTTGAAAAGCTCTAATGGGGATGGGGAGGTGATTTCACTTCCCCATGGATCAAGGCTGACCCAACCACCTTTGGGTCAGGTCAGCCATGGTCCTAGGTGCCTAGGTGGACCTATGATTGAGTGTCAAGTGTCCATGGGAAGAGAATGACTCAATGTGCATGTGTCTTATCCCATGGGATGCCCTAAACCCAAGGGCAAAATGGTCATTTAGCTATGGGTTTGATTTGGGTAGATTTGAAATGGGTTAAAAGTGGGTTGGCCCAAGTTTCAAGTGGTTTGGAGTTTGTTTAGTTTGATTTGGCTTGATTTGACCTATTGAGATCAAATTGGGTTAGGTTGGGCCAAGTTGACCAATTGGTCAAATTGGGTCAAACTAAGGGTTGGGTCAGTTCACATGACCAATTGAAGTGTATTGGTGTCATTAGTTTGATTCAATTTTCTTTGGATTTCATTATGGCTCATTTGGGTTCATATAGATCAAATGGGTCAAGTTGACCAATTTGACCAATTTGGCTAAATTGGGTTAAGTTAGGTGTTGAGTCAAGTTCAATTGGCTAATTGAAAATGATTGTAGGTTTTGGTTTGGTTCAATTTGAAATTAATTTGGATTTTGATTAATTTGATCCTTTAGGTCAATTTGCGCTAAGTTGGGTCAAGTTGATCAATTGGTCAACTTGGGGTCAATTATGACTTTGGTGAAGTTCAATAAGTAATTTGGAATGAACTTGAGCTGTTGTTTGCAATCAATTTGGATCAAATTATGATTTGACCTATTTTGGCTTTTTAGACCAATTTGGGTCAACTTGGGTCAAATGGCCAATTAGGCTTGGTTTGGCTCAAGTGAAGGTTTAGTCATGTTCAATCAATGATTATCAATGGGTTTGAATCAAAGGTTTTAATCAATTTGGCATATCATGAATTTTGGCTAGTTTGGATTTTATTTAGGCTAAATGTTGACTTGGTCAAAGGCTGAGTTTCACTTGGTTTGACCCAATTGAGGTTTGGATGGGCTTAGTTCAATCCAATTTAGGTTAGATTAGAACTTGGTTCAAAAAGGTCCATTAAGTCACTTTGGGTCAAGTGAGCCTAAATGGGTCAATTGACTTGATCATGGCTTGACTCAAGTTTAGTTGAACTTACACATGAGCCTAAGATTGAAATATAAATCCAATTGCAATTGTTTTGGAGCTAAATGGGTTTTGGTTCATATGACAATTTCAAGTTAAAAGGGGTCAACATGGGTTTGACTTGGGTTGACTTGGGTTTGATTTGATAATGATGGTTTATGTTTATATTTGGGTTGATGATTGTAGGAAAGATTGAATCATGAAGAAATCCATGGGTTTTGAATTGGTTTGGGCATCATTTAGCCAAGTTCAAGAATTTGGCTAAAAAGGCTAAAATTGGGAATTCGACTTGATTTGGGTTTCAATCATTTGGATTTGATTTTGGAATTGATTTATGATTTATAATTTGGTTTGGGATTGAATTTGATAATTAAGAAAATCAATTGAATTGGGATTGATTTGAATTTGGTTAAGGCTAAGTCCATAAGATAAAATTAAAGGGCTTAGGAAGGGATTTGAAATTTGAATTTAATCTTAGGTTTCAATCATTTGATAGTTGGATTTGATTTTGGAATTTGGATTTGATTTTGAGATTTGATTTTGAAGAAGGTAGCAAGGGTTTGGTTTGGGCTATAGGGCAGGCAAGTTTAAATCTCTAATGCATAACCTATCTCTATGGCTAACTCTTCTAAGTCTCTAGGGTTAGGTTAAGTGTTCACCTAATCACTATAAGTGTCTTAAAACTAAGGAACTCTTAGTGTCTATGAGAGTCCTAGATCTATGATAAGCAAGTTGAGGGCTCACTCCAAAAGTGAGGTGAACAGAGTTCAAATTTTGAATCAAATTTATAAGTCAATGACTAAAGAAAAATATCAAAGCAAGGGTCTGACTCAGTTATGTTTCAACAAATGCAATGATTTTAGCACAGTCAGTCTTTTCAGCCTTCAGTCAGTACAATTATTATTGCTTCCAGCAAGTTTGTTTTCTCCTTCCCTTTTATTATGGATCTGGCCTTGGATCAGGCCAATCTCACCACGACCACTGCAACACATCTGATTTACTTTGTCCATAGTTTCGAGGGAGTCTGAGTTACTTGTGATGAGACAGTCCTCACAACTGTTAGTAGGGAGGAGGTCAAGAAAGACTCCACTTATCTGCTTCGACATTCCATCTGACTCCGAGTTCCCCTCACTAAATAGGAGGACTGACGTGGTTCCCACACCCTGATCAGTGTCAGTGTTAGTACTAGCTACTTCAGCACAGGCTCAGTCAGTTGCCACTGCCATAGCTCTAGTGAGAGCTACTACCTCCATTTTGGTCACCCCAAAGTGAAAGGCTATCTTGGATTCTGATAGTCTCCTCTCCCTTCGAGATAGGTTCTAGCTCTCACTATGCTTTGCTCACTCGCACCCAGCATCGCATAAACATAGGAAGGTCAAGCGGCATGAGTGAATAGCAAGGGAGATCGATGATGCCTCCCACATCATTGAGGGGGGTTCTCGCCATGAGACCTCTCCAATCTTGAGTGGCAGCAGGTTTCTCCCCCTCTCGGCCTCATATGGATAGGAGGACTACAGGAGGATCGCTGCATCGCCTCCACGATCAGCACACTTTGATATATCATCTAGGGAGCATATGAGGCCCTGGTCTTAGGGCTTCTTAGCCAGGGTTGAGCTATGCAGTCTAGAGCATTATTTGACTTGAGATCTGTGATTCCCAGGAGTGTCAGTGACCAGATCCATAGTGAGAGATTCATCGAGGCTCGAGTATCTGCCCAAGCAGGCAAGAGAGAGAGACATAGGTACTCTAGACAGTCTATGGCCTCCACCCTGATGGACTTTCCTGATCATCACCCTATTAGGGCCGATCATTCAAACAACATTATTCTCACGGGCACAATTTGACGCAGGAAGAGATCTCCAGTTGAGAGGCTATCGGTGTTGCCATCATATCGCTCCACTCGCCACCCACCATCACCTATTCAGCTAACACATTTACCACCCCCGCCAAGCTTCAGAAGCCCCCATTTGGAGAAGGACCATCCCCACTAGTGATCCAGCTATGACCTAAGGATCCCACTCCATCCATTCCACCTATTGAGTTGAGATCGAGCTCCCTTGCTCAATCCCCTGCCTCAGTTGTGGTTAGGAAGGCGTGGTGACCTAAAAGTGTCATGGTCGCACCACCTCCACCACAGATAGAGGGAGAGAGGGGAGGGGCCACAGGCATAATCTCCATGATAGTTGATCCTCCTAGTGAGGAGGTCTTATCAATAGATAGCATCAAGGACATAGAGTCAGATGAGCACAGCCCTATGGTCAGTCGTCAGTGGGTGTTTATGCCGGTCCAGCCAGGCAGAGTAGTAGATCGAACACTAGATGATATTTTAGAGAACTAATTTACCTAGAAGAGACAAATTCTAAGGAGTGACCATTCAGATTAGGAGAAGGATAAAGTGTGCATTGATCCTGACAAGGATGACATGTTGGATGACACAGCTGAGATCCATAAGGTCGATATATGAGGGTACTTATAGTGGGATCAGCATAGCTAGGAAGGTATCGTGCTCAAGGAAGGTAACACTTCTCACTCGACTCAGCACCTCCTCCACCAGCTTGGGTAGAAGGATGATCATATTGATAGGATGGAGAAGAAAGTAGAAGAGTTGATGGTAGTGGTCTTAGCATTGCAGACCTTAGCCCTAGTTTTGCAGCCTTCTCCTATGGTAGTCGACCGACCAGAGTTTGTACATACCTTAGACTGTCTGAGGTGCACTCCCGCAGAGGATGATGCTGATAACTTGCATAAGAAGGTCACAAATGGCACCTCCATGCATGAAAAGGATATTAAACACATGGTAGAGCAGTAAGTGAGGGAAGCAATGGCGCAAGCCAAGGCGAACTCATCAATTCCAAAGGGTAGACCATACCCGAACAGATTTAATGTATTTCAATACCCCAAGGGCTTTGTGCAGCCTTCTTTCAAGATCTTTGATGACAGTGGGAACCCATGTTAGCGTATCACTCACTTTAAAGCTAGTTGTTGGAACATCGATGGCAATGACGTACTTTTGTTCAGACTCTTTATCAACAACATAGTAGGGGTTGCATTTGGTTGGTATGTTGAACTGCCTAATAATTTGGTGAGGACTTTTGCTGAGTTCGACCTCCTCTTCATCAAGAGATTTGTTGGAGCTCAACAAAGAGTGACTGTATGTGACCTCATTGTAGTGAAGAAAAATTCTAATGAGTCCCTTGTTAATTATATTCTCAAGTGGCGCAACCTGAGCATAAAATGCGAGTCACAGCTCTCTGAACAACACGCCATCAAGATTCTTCTTAAGAATATTCATGGCCCAATTGCCTTCATGCTTAAGGGCTTTACCATCAAAATATTTGAGAAACTAATCAACAAGGGGGCTAGCCTATAAGAGGAAGCCAAATAGTTGCCCTTTTCTAACCAATCATCTCACCCAAGCTACAGAAGGTGTTCGAGAAGAATCCAGGGATAGTTGTGTCAGTGGATAGAGGGAAGTAGCCAGCTATAGCCCAGTATGAGAGACCCCAAGCTCAACAGCCTCCTTTATCACCTCCTCTGTCACCACCTAGACTATCATACCACCAGCCATAGTCGCCACAACATCCATTCCCGCCACATTAGCAGCCTACCCAGTAGTGGTACTCATATCTACCACCCAAGTACCTATTACCCATCTACTCTTGCCGATATTTTGAATAAGTCATATTCATTTAAGAGGGAGGTAGTTAGAAAAATCTTTAAGAATCTCTTAAAGAAATCTGTCTTTCAGTTACCAGAGCCCAAGTGGCCGAAGGATGTGGGCAAGAGTAATGATCCTAACTATTGCTCATACCACCACATGATTAGCCATGTCTTAGAGGATTATATCACGTTTTTAGGATTGGCTTGAGCATAGCTACAAGTCAGGCATTGTAGTTATCCCCAAGGAATACTTATTAGAACAACCATCCAGTTCTATTAGAGTAATTCTTGGGGATACTTGCGATCCTCTTAAGACAATAGAAGGTTGGAATATTACCTTATCCAAAACCTCTAAAAATATTGTTCGTAAGATCAAGAAACTCTCATTGCAAGTGCCTGAATTAGCTCAAACCTCCAAAACCAAAGAAGGTTTACTAGTTGTAAAGGACAACACGAGGAAGGTGATAGTCCAACAGCAGCTCACCATACTTGTCTGGGGTAGCCCGGTAGCAGAACCACCATCCGAGTCCAGCACTCCATCCACCATTACAGCTGGTTCTTCCTCTGCTAGCCCCTCTTCTACTGATAGGAGAGTTGTATCAATGGACAAGGACATCAAATCCCTTAATCTACTTACTTTGTTAGATTTTTATCATGTACCTCCACCCATAAAGAAATCAATGAAGAAAGTAAATTTTACTTACATCTTGTCCACTTCTGATACTCTTGATTTTATTCATGTTGAAAACTCTCCAAGTCTAGAAAATAATAATACCTCTAGTAATTCTGATCCCCTCTCTTCTAATTCAGAATCAGACTTTCCTTTTCTGAATCAATCGGGTTCACCTCTTGAGATTGACTTGGAGTCAACCGACTTCAAGGATCCCATTGGAGAAGCTGTAGGTATACCTGATGAGAAGGTAGAACTTTTCACAAGTTCATCATTACAAAAAGTCACTGAAGTCAACCTACGCAGTGGTAAAGTTCTACCTCCTAGGGTAGCACCTCACGATAAGAGTAAATAAGTCATTAGTTCCAATGAGCAGATAACCCCTTCACAGAATGCTCCACCTATGGATATGCTTGTGGAGGACCAAGTCAAAGTTGATTACAACGTCTTAGCTCACCTTAAGAAGTTGTCAACTAAGTAAAGCATATATGACACCCTTGTCTTATCCAAAGAGAGGGAATCCCTAATCATGGCTCTACTTGATCTAGAGATATGCTTACCTCAGCTGACCGCTACTGAAGAGGAGGCACACCACTCGAAGGATATCCTAGGAGTTATATTCAGTGATGAAGACCTACTTCTAGGGACAACCAAGCATAACCTCCCTCTTTACATTACAGTTAATGTTGGCAGATATAAGTTATCCAAAATTTTGGTTGACCAAGGTGCATCGATCAATATTATGAGTCTAAGAACCCTTGCCTTCTTGAGGATCGACATCTCCAAACTCCAAAAGAGCGGATGATGTTGAGAGGATTCAATGAACAAGGTGAGACGGCCTTAGGCTCTATAGTGTTGTCATTGGAGATAGATGATTGGAAGACTGAAGCCAAGTTTTACATCATAGACTCGGATACATCTTTCAATGCTTTGCTTGGGAGACTGTGGATACATGAAAACAACACAGTTCCATCATCTCTACATCAATGCATGAAGTTCATGAGAGGTGGGATAGAGTACTGCATCAAAGGAGATCTCAAACCATTCTGTTGACCTCACTTTTGGGAGTGAGCTCTCAACTTCCTCATCATAGATCTAGGACTCATGTAGACACAAAGAGTTCTTTTATCTTAAGACACTTCTAGTGATTAGATAAATACTTAACCTAACCCTAAAACTTAGAAGAGTTAGCCATAGAAATAGGTTATGCCCTAAGGATTTAGGAAGACCTACCTACACTATAGCCTTAAACCCAATCCTTTCTTTATTCTTCCAAATAAAACCTCAAATTCAAATCGAAGATCATAAATCCAATCCCAAATCAAATGATTGAAACACATAATTAAATTCAAATTCCAAAACCTTTCCTAAGCCCTTTGATTATATCTTATGGACTTAGCTTTAACCAAATTCAAATCAACTCCAATTCAATTGATTTTCTCAAGATCATAAATCCAATCTCAAATCAAATTCCAACCCAAATCATAAATCAAATCCAACTCCAAATGATTGAAACCCATGATTGAATTCAAACTCCAAAACCAAGCCATATGAACCATCTTCATATACTTAGCCAAAACCTCCTCCAAACCAAATCAAATTTGGTTTATTTCTTTATAAATCAATCATTCCTTCATTAATACTCACAAATATAAATGAAATCTAAATTTAAACTATTCAAATCAAATCAAACTAAACCAAATAAAATCAATTCCCTACTTAATCCCTTTTGACCTACGTCCCTCAATTTGGTCAAATTTTCTTCCAAATCACTCCAAACTCAAGTGATTTTCTCATGAATCATTTATATCTTCATTTATAATCATAATTATAAATGAAATATAAATCCAAATTGCCAAAACCAAACCCAAATCAAATCAAATTCCCAATTTTAGTCTTTTTAGCCAATTTCTTGAACTTGGCTAAATGATATCCAAATCAACTTGATCCCCATGGATTTCTTCATGATTCAATAACTCCTTCAATCATTGTTCCAAATATAAACAGAAACTATAATTATCAATCCAAATCTAAGTCAAGCCCATGTTGACTCCTTTTGACTCAAAATTATCATATGAACCAAAATCCATAAGGCTTCAAACCACTTGTAGTTGGATTTATATTTCTATCCTAAGTTCATATGTGAGTTCAATTAAAAATCAAGCCATGATCAAGCCCATTGACCCATTTAGGTTCACTTGACCCAAAGTGACCTAAAAGACCTTTTTGAGCTAAGTTCTAATTCAACCCAAATTTGATTAAACTAAGCCCATCTAAACCTCATATCATGATCAACAATCATCCTACTGTGATCAACTACCTTGGATTAGGCCAAATCAAGTCAACTTGGCCCTTTTATCAATTCAACACTTAACCCAAATAAAACCCAAACTAGCCAAAATCCACCAGTATCAAATTGATTGAAACCATTGCCTCAAACCCACTCATGATCAATGATTGAACAAGACCAAACCCTCAATTGAGTCAAACCAAGTCCAGTCATTTGACCTAAGTTGTACCACATTGGCCTAAAAAGCCAAAAAGGGTCAAATCATGATTTGATCCAAATTGATTGCCAATGGCTCAAGTTCATTCCAAATCACTTATTAAACTGGACCAAAGCCATAATTATTTAATTTATTGGTCAACTTACTTGACAACTAGCCCAAATTGACCTAAAGGGTCAAATTGGCCAAAATCCAAATTAAATCAAACCAAAATCTACAATCATTTTTAATTAACTAATTAAACATGAACCAATACTTAACCCAACCCAATTTGATCAATTTGGTCAATTTGGTCAACTTAGCCCATTTGACCTATTTTAATGCAAATGAGCCAAATTAATCAAAACTAATTGAACCAAAATATCCCAAATCATCATATGAACTTAACCCAAGTCTTGGTTTATCCCAATTTGACCAATTAGTCAACCTAATCCAACCTAACCCAAATGAGCCTATTTTTATCATATGAAGCCAAATCAACCAAAGCCACCTTATGGAACCTTGGTGGCTAACCTAACCCAGCTCAAATTAACCCCAGGTCAGCCCCAAGCTAGCCCAAACTCAAATGGGACCCAATCCAAGGGACTTGACCATTGGACAAGCTCATTTGCATTGGATTCTTTTTATAAGAGGCAAAGTCCACTTTGCCCCTCCCATGATAGGCCTCCACTTGCTAAATGAGGCATTCCTAAACTCCCCTAGCTAATCTAAGCCACCTAGCACTTTCCATGGACTAAGGGAAACTAGCCAAGCCACTCCCTCTCATGGTCAAACCCCATGGGCAAAGGAAAAGATCAATCCCACACCATCAACCCATATCTTGCCTTGAGCTCCCTACCACCACTTCCTCCACTCTTGGCATGCCATGTGGAGTTGACGGCGACCCCTTCGGTGACCTGATGGTGGCAAATCAAAAGATTTTTAGGGATGAATCATGTCTATCCATCAAGTGCAATTGAGGGGTATATCCCCTCAATTTGAGCGGGATTCTTCACGATTCACAGTGTGAGACTTCCCTAATCATTTTTGAAACCCCACAAAGCTTTTCCAAGAATTCCCAGAGCTTCCTCAATCAGCATTCCTCCTCCTCGAGCAAAGCCAAAATTGGACAACCTTCGCCAATGCAATACTCCTGCCCCACTTGCTCAAACCTTAATTCCTTGCACCCACACCATCCTCATACTTCATCGAAGCCAACTGAACCATCCCCGAACCTTCCCAACCACTGGAGATCAGAGTTCGATTGGAGCCGAACCCTTTACGTACATGGCTTGGTCGACCGAGGGCTCTACCCCGAATCAAGGCCCAAGTTTTGGGAGCTTTTTGAAGGAAATTTGAATGTCATGCATCGATCCCAACAGTGCCTAGCCTCAACTAGGTGAATCCACCTCCGTCAATCCCATCACTGGACATTAGCTCCAGTTAGGTAATTTCTCAAAATTGTCGATTCAAGAAATATTTTTTGGAGCTTTTTGAAGGAAATTTGAATGTCATGCATTTTCAACCGTTATATGTGTTCCTCTCCTTCTTCTCAAGGTGTGGGATCAATTTAATCCCAATCTGAGATCTGGTGAGCTCAGATCGAATGAAGAAAGATGGAAGATGGATGACATCCGTCTTTCATCGAACTCAAAGGAGAAAGATTGCGGGCCATCCGTTCCGCGTGATCAAAATGAATGACCATGATTAAATCACGTTAGATCCACTCTGATTTCTACTTTAAGCAGATTGAATCGTGGCCATCCAATCTTAGATTAGATGGTCCACGGAGTTAGCACGTCCGCCACAATCCAAGTTAGCGATGGATGTGATAACTTAAATAGCTAATCCCGTCATGCCACATGAAAAGTGTGGTGCATCAGCCACCACTTGGCCTGATGGGATTAAGGCTTTAATTAAGCTTAAATGATCTATTGTTAAGGCTGAAACTTCTAAGAATCATAACTAATCCTAGAAAAATCCAAAAAAATGCAAACTAGGGCTTTTAATATATTTCATAGAAGAATCTAGACAAATTATTATTAATTGATTTTGAAAAGTGATTTTGGCTTAATTAAGGTTTGCTTAAAAAATTAATTAGCTTAATTACTCCTTAATTAATCATCCAATTAATCTTAAATTTTATGTGGATGTTTAGGAGGATGACCTCTACCTCTCCTATTTTTTCAAGATTTTATTGGTTGCTTAATTAGGAAAATTAATTGACTAAGCCTTAATCACTTTCTTAATTTAACTAGTGATAATTAGTGAATGAACAGACAACCTAATTATTTTGCATTAAACTAAATTAACTCACACATGGGGGATGGGATTAGGATTAGCAAACCTCTTTCACATTTTCTTAAATCAAATCAAACATTAAAATGAAATGACATTAAAGAACCTTGGTTTATTTTAAATAATCTTATTTAGTTTGATTATCCTTGGGAGTTAATTGATTTGAATGAAATCACATGCTTGTGTTATTTTATTTCTTTCCAATCATGCTAAATATTATATGCCACTTGTACTCATGCATTCATGTCTTTCAAATTAATCAAATGAAAATGATTTTCTTTATGTCAATTTGCATGTGTTGATTTAAATTAAAAATATATGTGGCTAGTATCATTATTAAATCTCAAATATATTTTCAAAAGTTTACTAATGATTGAATATACATATATATTGTAAATTTAATTATATGTATGCATAGGAAATGCAAGTGAATATAAATTTAGTGTGTGAAATAAAGTCTCTTCCTTCCATTCATCTGTTGATTTGTATAAGTAAGAATGTTAGCGGGTATATTAGTCTGGACATCCTAGGGATGCACGACCTTAAGTAGCCCTAAAGAGTTTCCTACCTCGTTCCCTTTGTGTGAAATAATGGCGACGTACCTGCTTGTTTTCATTTTTATGCATTTGGATATTAGAATTTAGATAGAGCTTTATTTCATTTATACAAAATAAATCAATTAAATCAAAAAAACAATTTTTCCATGGCTTTCTATTCTTGTAGCTGTTTATACATCCATATGTATCTAAGGATAGTGGGTATATTAGTCTATACATTCCAGGGATGCATGGCTTTAAGTAGCCCCAAGGAAGTTCATACCTCGTTCCCTTGGTGAAAAATAATGGCGATGTACTTGCTTAAAACTTTTATACATGTGGATGTGTACTTAGCTAATGAATGAAAATCCCCTTTTTTTATTAAAAATGCATGCAGCCATACTTTGTTTATTTGGTTGAGTTGATTAGTCATATGATTTTAGGTTCTTTCTTTATGCTTTTACATAAGAATTTAGATAGAGCTTTAAATTAATATAACAAAATCATTCAACCAAATGAAATGTCAATTCCAAATACATTTACTCACATTCATCATTTAAGTGTGTTATGATACAAATTGCATGTATATCTATGCTTAGGATTTAATCATATGTATGATATACATGATGGAAAGAAATTAACAAACATGTGTTATGTGATAGTAATTTATTCCAACTAACCTTAAGATGCCTTTCTTATTGAATGAGTTTATTTAAAGTGAACCTAAACTTAAGATTAATTAAAACATGTAATAAGTCATTAACTAAAGGGAATTGATTAATTAATTTTCTTTAGATGTGACTTAAAATAAGGATAAAAGAGAGGGATCCTCTCTTTCTTTCTCTTCATAATACTTAATTATTATGTGTAGGTCAAATAAAACAAAAGAAAATATTAAGTAAAATTTGCAAATTAATTAAACCATTTAAAGTGAAACCACCCTTGATAATTAAATGTCTTTCATACTTAGAAAATCTTAACTCTAAAGCCTAGTTAGGATGTACCACACAAGCCTTAACACACACATTGGATTAAGTCACCACTTTTAGCTTTATGTTAGGGCGGTGTATGGTTTGATGTATGCTTATTTTATCATGTGATGTTGTAGACTGGATGTTAGGGTGTTTGTGTGTAGACTGGATGTTAGGCTATGGTTAGACTAATCATTTTTTTCACAGAAGAATATGCTTAAGGGGCCACTATAATAAAAATATAAATATTTTGCTATGCAAGTTGCTTAACCCCTGACCATAATCTACATTAGGATAGGTGAACTTGATTATCCATGTGCAGGGTGCTAAGTCCAAAATTTTCATATAATTGTCTGGGTTGTATGATGTGTTTAGCTAACACTTATTTTACAGGTGTAGTTAGATTTTCTTTTTCCATCCCTTTAACATAATTGTGCATTAATAATTTGGTTAAGTGTTATGGGGGTTAGGGATGAAAATTGGCCAGAAGGTTTGATCTTGGGGTGCCATGTGATGCCTAGAAGCCTACCATAATCAAATGGAGCAAATCAAATGAAAAAATGGAGGGAGCATGAAGACTTGAAGATCCCCCATAACACTTCCTATTTTGTAACTTATAATTATTCTTTCATATACCAGGATGTATAAGGGTAGATCTCGATTACCCATTTCTTTTTTGGGTTGTAAAGCGGCACCCGACTGCACCTACCTGTTATTCTTTCATGTTGAGGTTATAAATTGTTTGATGATTTATTTATATTGTGCAATAGAAATGGCATGTATTTTTCTAGTGTCTTCATTATTGATGATTTAATGTGTAGCCTGGATGCGATTAGGCTCTTAGGAAAAAATAAATTTTCTATCCTAACTATAACTCATAACTAATTTTTTCTAAAATAAACTCATAACCTCAAATAAATCTTAGGCATTAAATCAAGATAATAAAATATTTAGCAACCCCTTAGCTGGATGTTGTATGCTTAATATCATGTATATCATTTTATTTCACTCTTGTTAAGAGAGGGTTTCCATCTTTGCCAGATAGAAATAAGGCTTGACCTTTGAGAGCCTATGATGGAAAACACATCTTTCTCTTTTGATTTGGCCCATAATCAACTTCACCATGCATTTAGGCACATAAAATCCTATAGCCTATGTCAAAATGAAGAGTCCAAAATCAAATAAAAATTTGATAAGATTTTTGTTAGACTAAGTCATTATTCATACCACTCATGCTCTAGTCTCTTAAGGAGTGATTTAAGGACTTTAGTTTCTTTCTAAATAATAACAACCTATCTATCTTGCAAAGCATATGACTGGACCAAATGGTTATAAAATGTAGGAGGAGTTAGTTAGCTATCACTCCAAGTGGTTATAAGTCCAATAGTCGGGTAGTTTACCATCTCTTATGGAGGTGAACAATATACTCACTTTCGCTTTAAATTTAGGTGGTGCTTTGGCCCTCACCAAAGCTCTCTAGATTTAGGATCCGAGATTGTTGTTTCCCTTTGGGGCTACAAGCATAAATCCTCTCCTCTTATAGATTTCTACAATCTTATATTATGGAATTATAAGTCTTAGATTTCTAATAAAATTTTATCTTAGATATATAATTCTCCTCAATTTCGAACATGCAAAGCCCAACCATAGGATTGTTTGGGATGCTCACTAGGCTTTCTAGTATCATGAACATCCCCTACTCATCTCCTTTTGACTTCGACAATAAGTCTTTCTTTTGATCTATCCCATTTGATCTTCTAAACATAACCAGTTTATTGATAGTCCTATCTTTGAATTCTTTGGAGACAACAATTGCTTACTTTTATCGAGAGTATTCCTAATAAATTTACCTTCCTTAAGATGTAATTAACTATGGGGGCTTACCCCCATAGGAAACTTTAGAACTTGGTTTAAATAAACACTACTTTATTTATCCATGTAAAGTAGGGGAAAAATCTCTAGTATAGTCGGAAACCCATCATGCCTTATGAGTCCTTATTAGGTGATTAGGTCCATCATAGGGTAGCGGTTTCCATCTTTCAAGATGGTGAACTATTCCTTGATGTCATACATGATCACCTTAATAAGTACATCCTTAGATCTGTGTTGAGTCCCCCCCCACCCGACATACACACACATATGCACATCAACCAAAAATAAACACCACACATTCACAGTTCATGAGGTAGGGGTATATGAAGATGCAACCTATTTCTTTCCCCAAAATTAGTAAGTACATTCTCGTGAGCTTAGTCAAGATCCCTATGAGAGATAAAAGGAAAGAAAAGAAAAAGAAATAGAAATAGAAAAAAAGAGAAAGAAAAAGAAAATAAAAGGGAGCTAGAAATGGACTCAGGGGAAGATATAGAGCCTGACATTAGATTTCTTCCACAGTTTGTTACTCCATTCGAACACATGGGTAGGATGACCTGACCTTCGCTAGGCAGAGGAAGAGAACAATTCAGAGGTAGCTCCTGAGTTGGATGCTACCCTATTGGCCACCCAACAAGAGGAATGTTCCAGCAACCAGGAGTACACCTACTATCCACATAAACTTAAAATTTAGTTCAGAGGATAAGTCTTACGTGATTAACACGCCAGACAGCTCTTCTCAGTAGTAGATCACTTTCGGAGACACTTAAGCATGATAGCGATGAAGACTGAGCTCCAAGGCAAAGCATAAATTTATCTAAGTATGTGTGTGAAATAGTTAGGAATCAGTTGGGAACGTTAGCTCTAACCCCACTTTCCTCACAAAAAGTTAAGGGTTTGGTAATTAAGAAAGCCCCTAAGTAACCCATAGATGTGAATACTCAGAGGTTCTTTCTAGGAGCATTATCCTCAAGTCAAGAAGTTGAGATAGAACTTGAGGATGATTCATATAAAGATTTAATATAATTATCTTTTGATTAATACTTGCCATGTGTTTTAAACTTAGCAAAGAAAGGGTTAATCCCACATACTTGGTCAAAGCATAAATCAGACTATTTCAAAAGAATATGTAAGAATGAATGCAAAAGCTCTCAATCAAGACCAGGACTAGGATTCGGTACAGTGGGTCCAATCGATGATGATGATTACTACTTAATCATCATCAATAATTTGGAACCTGATAGGTTCTTTTCAAATCATGCTAACTAAAATGAGGAGTGTGTTTAGAAACTTCAAATGCTCCAAATAATTTTAAAGTCAAAGATGCACCGCCAGAGTTTGAAGAGGAGATCAGGTCAACCATCGATGAGCTCAAAGAAATCAACTTAGAAACTGAAGAAAATTCACGTCCAACATACATCAATTTTTTGTTGAATGATACTAAAACCAATGACTTTGTTAATATAAACTAGAAATAGAGTCTAGTGCTAACCCTATCAAGCAAGCTCTCAGACGCATGCGATTAGACATTGAACAGTGGGTCATTTTTGAAGTCAAGAAACTAATCGATGATGGCTTTATTAGGGAAGAAACATATCCAAACTAGTTGGCCAATGTCATCCCAATTAAGAAGAAGAATTGCCAAATTTGCATATGCATCAATTTTAGGGAACTAAATAAGGGATGTCCAAAAGACAAATTTCCACTACCAATACCGAAATTAATGGTGGACATTGTCTCATCTCATGTAGTCATCTCTTTCATGAATGGCTCATCTAGATATAACCAAATAAAGATGGGCTCAGAGATGAAAGACACACTTCCTTTTGAACACCGATCAGAATCTTTTGCTATAGGGTCATGTCTTTCACTCTAAAAAAATGTTTCTGCTACATACTAGCAGGCCATGACTTGAATCTTCGATGAACTCATTCATCATCAAGTTGAATGTTGCATCGATGATCTCATAGTCAAAAGTAAAGAAAAGGAAGACCATCTCTTTAACTTGAGAGTAGTTTTTGAACGATTAAGATAATTTAACCTCAAAGTGAATCCCCTGAAGTGTGCATTTGGAGTAACTTCAAAGAAATTCCTTGAGTTTATTGTCCGACACTGGGGAATTGAAATCGATCCGAAGAAGATCAAGGTGATACTAAAAATGCCACCCCCTAAAAGTCTAACTCAACTCAGATCATTCCAATGGTAGTTGACGTATCTAAGATGCTTTGTATCCAACCTATCAGAAAGATGTCAGCCATTTTCAACACTTAACAAAAAGGATGCCAAGTTCAAGTGGGATGATAAGTGTCAGCATGCCTTGGAAGACATCAAGCACTACCTGATGACGGCGTCAGTTCTAGTAGTCGCTATCCTGGGCAAGACATTGATCCTTTATACTACAGCATTAGACGACTCCCTTAGCACTTTGTTGGCCCAAGCCAATGACGGAGAGAAAGAGAACACACTCTACTATCTCAGCCATTATCTAATCCCTATTGAGGTAAACTATTCACCCATTGAGAAGCATTACCTAGCTTTAATATTTGCATCCAAAATCTATGGCATTACATGCTTTCTCATAAGGTGAACTTGATCTCTAGGATCAATCCACTACAATATCTCATGACATGGCCATCGCTATTCAGACGGTTGATGTGATGTTCTATGATTTTTTCATAGTTTGATATCACTTTTGTACCCCTTCATGCGGTGAAAGGACAAGCACTAGCAGATTTCTTAGCAACACACCCACTTCCTGCTGATTCTTTGCTTCATGATGACCTCCCCAATGAACAAATCATGGACTTAGTGGACACTAGCATTCGCTACTGGGAGATGTACTCTGATGGTGTGGCTTTCTCTCAAAGGGGAAAAGAACCAGAATCTACTATCTCAGTAAAGGCAGGGGTAGGAATAGTTCTCCTAACTCCAGACGGTGATGTGATGAGATTCTCATATCACTTGTCCAATCCATGCACCAACAATGAAGCTGAATATGAGGCTTTGATTGTCAGTCTAGAGCTAGCCATCACTCTAAGCATATAGAATATCAACATATTTGGGGATTCTCAATTATTCATCAACCAAATTGCTAGGTCCTATATGGTTTTAAAGCCTAAGCTCCATCACTACCATAAGTATACTATGGAGTTATTGGCCCAAATCCCAGAGGTTACCATTCACAAGATTCCTCAAGAAAACATTCCATAGTAGATGCTTTAGCCAAGCTTGCCAAGGTGTTGCCATGTCCGGAAGATGAGTCCATACCAATAAAGGTCCAAAATAGACAAGTATTATCCCTTGTTAATGCTGAACTCATCGAGAGACTCTCTCTTGAAGGGCAGGTTATCATTACTGAAAAGGATGAGAAGTCAGATTAGAGACAACCATTCATGGATTATCTAAATATAGGCAAACTATCTCAAGAGAAGTCACTAGCACATCAGGTGAAGCAGATGGCACTTTTCTATGTTCTCGTAGATGGCACCATGTACTGGCGGTCCTTCTATCATATGTGGTTATGCTATTTGGACAAACATGAAGCCCATAAGATCATGATCGAGGTATACTCAGGTTTATGCGGAGCTCATCAATCTGGTCTGAAGATGAAAGCCAAGATCAAGAGACTAGGATACTCCTAGCAGTCGATGATCACAGACTGCATGTATGTAGTTAGGCAATGCCACTAATGTCAGGTGTGTAGTGTGGTCCTTCACCAACCACCCAACATTCTACACCCTACATTGGCCTCATGGCCATTTAAGTGTTGGGGTATCGACATAGTGGGTCTGATTGATTCTCCTTCCAAAGGTCATCGATTCATCCTAGCTGCCACTGATTACTTTTCCAAATTGGAGGAGGCGATCCCACTCAGAGAGGTCTCAGCTCAACATGTGCTCTAATTTTTTATGAACCATATCGTATATAGGTTCAGGGTAACTTGATGAATTATATCCGATAATGGTAATGCATTCAAGAGTACCAAAATCAACAGCTTTGCCCAGAGACATAACATAGATTGGGGATATTCTGCCATCTACTATCTGAGGGTAATTGGCTTAGCAGAAGCCTTCAACAAAACTCTCATCCAGATATTAAAGAAGACACTTGACGATAATAAATGATAGTGTCATGAGCAGTTAGTTGAAGCCTTGTGGGCTTATCCCACCATATATAGAAGTCCAACTCAATCAACCCTTTTCTCCTTAGTGTATGGGTCCAAAGCCATTCTACCATTAGAAGTCCAACTCCCATCACTAAGGATAGTTATGGGTAGCTAGATCACAACATAGTAATATGCCAAGTTGTGGTTAGTAGACATCAAAGGTTTGGAGGAGAGAGGCCTACGAGCATGCCAGAACCTCGAGTTGTACAAAGCCAAAATGATTCAAGCTCACAACAAGTTGGTCTATCCTAGAGCTTTTCAAGTAAGAGAGCTTGTTTTAGTTCTAATGAGACTAATTGTTGCCCGTCGTAAGGTGGGAGGCAAGTTTGAACCCACTTGGGAAGGGCCTTTTTCCATAGGGAAGGCCTACCAAGGAGGATCTTATCAACTCATAAATCATATGGGAGAGCGCCCGATTCTTTTAATCAATGGGCTCTACCTAAAGAAATATTATCGATAAATCTTGTTTGAATGTAATTATTAATGAAAATTTTCATCTCAAATTCCATCTCTTCCATTTTGAAAGCATATTTGTTTGTGAATCTGCCACGATCTGTTTAGGGTAGGTGTAAATAACCCGAGCGACATCCTATCCTTTATCAACACAACACAAAGACAAACTACACATAACCACATATAAAATAAACACATAACTTTTGTCTTGGGCTACTTCGAGTTAGGATAAAGCCCGAGAGGCTCCCTAGTGGTTCCTTATTTAGAAGGATGTAAGTCTACACACTTTCTTACTGGCTTGACCATTACAAACCAACGAGTGCTTTATTAGTTTGGTAGGCCTTATTGTGTGGCTGATAAGCTACCTCATGTTGATTTTGTTTAAGAAGATGTAAGTCTACTATGTTTTTCTTAAACTAGCCATCATGTACTGACTGGGTCGAGTATATTTGAGGCTTAGGATAAGTCCCTCAGTGGCTCCTTTCCTCCTGACTACTTCAAGTCTAGGTCCAGTCCTCCTGTGAGACTCCCAGCTTAGTAGTCGCCTGAGGACGGATAGCATATGTCCCGCTGATAATAGACTATCTTGATGATCATTTCCATCCGTGAAGATGTAAGTCTACAAGCCTTCTTCTTAGATTGATCATCGCACACCAACAGGCACCTTAAGTTGGTTGGTTCTCGCTATGCTGATAGAGACCTACCCGGTGGATACACCACTCATGGTAGATGTGAGTCGACATGCCTTCTCCATGAGTTTTCCACCGTACACCTATAGGCTTTCTTTTACAGGGTCCAGGATAATGCCCATAGTGACACCTCCCCTGTGGGCACTCTATTTGGATCACGTTCCTTGCAACTCCATTTAGACACTACCTGGGTTACTCTTGGATTGGATAGTCCTCGTTTCCTAGTAGCTGCCCCTGTGGTTGGAGAATTTGTCTTACGGATATGCAAATTCTCCCTTAGTATAGTAAGTCTGAGATAGGACAAGGCCAAAATTGCACCTTCTCAATGTGGTCCCTCGCACACCAATAGGGTCCACACAAATATATAAACAAAATATATATATATTCCCTTATGGTTTAGAAGGATACCCCCAGCGGTACCTTTTCCCAAGCAGGCATCCTATCTTCAGGGCAATGTTAGCAAAACTCCCTATAATAATTACCTGACTACTCTTAAGTTGATTTAAGTCCCAAGCAACATTCATTCAGTAGTCACTCTAGGTCAGGTTCGATTTGTTGTGCTACCAATTAATCAACCCAGTGGTTGTTCCCCACTTTAGAAGATGTAAGTCTACTACGCTTTATTCCTAGCTCAACCGTTACACACGAAAGGCAGCCTTCAGGTTGGTTAGCTCTACCCCAGCTGGTAAACTACCCCTTTGAATTTGTAAACTTGAGATAGGACAAGGCTGATATAGCCCCTTCTCAGTAGATCCATCGCACACTGACAAGGTCCATTAAATTAAAATGATATTTTTGACTATTTTTGAGTTGATATGAGTCCACAATGGCATTCAATCAATAGTCACCCTAGGTCAGGTTCAATTTATTGTGCTACCAATAGATCACCGCAGTAATTATTTTTCACTTTGGAAGATGTAAGTCTATTACACTTTCTTCCTAGCTCAATCATTGCACACCGAAAGGCAATCTTTAGGTTGGATGGTCTAACCCAGCAGCTGGCAGACCATCCCTTTGGATTTCTAAACCTAAGATAAGCCAAGGTTGATATAGCCCCTTCTTAGTGGATCCATCACACACCGACAGGGTCCATCAAATTAAAATGATGTTTCTAACTATTTTTGAGTTGATATGAGTCCACAGTGGCATTCACTCAGTAGTAATCCTAAGTCATGTTCAAATTATTGTGCTACCAACTGATCACCCCAACAATTATTTCCTACTTTGGAAGATGTAAGTCTACTACACTTTCTTCCTAGCTCATTCATTGCACACCGAAAGGCAACCTTTAGGTTAGATGGTCTTACCCCGCAGCCGGCAGAACGTCCCTTTAGATTTGTACACTTGAGATAGGTCAAGGCTAACATAGCCCCTTCTTAGTGAATCCATCACACACCGATAGGGTCCATAAATTAAATTCATCCATATCCACAGTGAATCTGAGCTCATATCTCCATCAAATATGCACTCAACCTCAAACTAAATTAAACCAAATCATATCTTATCCCTAGGGGATACATCCATGAAATCAAACCCGTATACTCTTATCCCTAGCGAATAACCCGAACGTACTTCCCTGGTGGAAGGTTCATATTTCTTATCCCTAGTGGATATGCCCTCCATTCAAAACCATCCTCCTCAGTGGATCCCTGAATCATAATAATCAAGCAAATCAAATCAAACTCTTATCCCCAGCGGATACATCACTGAACAAATCTGACCAAACCCATATCCTCTAGTGGATACCCTCATGAAATCAAACCCACATAACCCGAACCTGCTTCCCTAGTAGAAGGTTCATGTGCCCATCCCTAGTGGAATATAGATTCTAATCCTTAGTTGATCTTCTTCCCCCAAATCATATGATCAAATTCAAACTCTTATCCCCAACGAATAACTCAAACTTGTTTCCCTAGTGGAAGGTTTATATACCTGATCCCTTAGTGGATCCCCCCTTCCTCTCTTATGCCCTCGGCATAAGTTGAGATGCATTGCACTAAGATTTTGATTATGTCTACATCTCGCATTTAGGCCTAGATCATTTTTGTTAATGCTTTCAATCCTTTGGATGTTATTGATCAGTCGGTCAACACCAATACGTGTGGTATGCCTTGTCAGTTACACCACACCTATTGGGGGTCCTTTTGTTGACCTCACTTTTAGAGTGAGTTCTCAACCTCCTCATCATAGATCTAGAACTCTTATAGACACTAAGAGTTCCTTAGTTTTAAGATACTTCTTGTGATTAGGTGAACACTTAACCTAAGCCTACAGACTTAAAAGGGTTAGTCATAGGAGTAGGTTATGCCTTAAGGATTTAAGAAGACTTTCCCATCCTATGGCCCAAATTTAATCCATGATTTCCTTCTCAAATCAAACAACAAATCCAAATCAAATTTTTAAAATTTACAATCAATCCCAAGATCAAATCCAAGCCCAAAATCTATCATAAACCTTATGATTGAATTCCATGGCTTTACTCTTAGCCAAGGGCAATTCAATTCAAATTCAATTTATTTTCACCAAGATTAATTCAATCCCTCGATCATTTATTAAAATCAAGTCCAAACTCAATTCCAAATGATTGAAATCAAAAATCAAATCCAAGCTCCAAAATCCTTCCCAAGCCATATCAAAAATCCCCATTAAACTAAATCAAAATCAATTGATTTCTTTATAAATCAATTATTTCTTTAATTATATTCACAAATATAAATGAAATATAAACCCCATGATCATAACTAAATCAAAATAAATCAAACCAAACCAAGACCCCTCTTAAGCCATATGGACCCACCTTTATGAACTTAACCAAATCTCAACCCAAAATCAATTAATTTCTTTATAAATTAATTATTCCATTATTTATATTCACAAATATAAATGAAACCCACATTCCAATGATCAAAACTAAATCAAACTAAATATATTTCTTTTTAAGCCCTTTTTGACCTACCTCCATGAGCTTAGTCAAATTTGCTTTCAAATCACCCAAACTCAAGTGATTTTCTCATAAGTCATTTATATCTTCATTTATATTCACAAATATAAATGAAATATAAATTCAAATAGCCAAAACCAAGTCCAAAATCAAATCTAAACCCAATTTAAATCCTTTAAGCCAATTCCTTGGACTTAACCAAAACCAACCTAAATCAATCCAAAATCAATGGATTCTCTCTTGAATCAATCATTCCTTCAGTCATCTATCCAAATATAAATGAAACCTACAATCATCTAGCCAATCTAAAATCAACCCAAGTCAAGCCCAACTTAGCCCTTTTGACTTGAAAATTCCAAATGAATCAATACATATCATAGCCCAAATTGATTGTAGTTAGATTTATATTTTAATCCTAAGCTCACATATAAATCCAACTAAACCTTAAGCAAACCAAAACCAAGCCACTTGACCCAAAGTGGCCTAAAGAACCCATATGAACCAAGTTCTAATCCAACACAAATTGGATTTAACCAAGCCAATTTAAACCTCATACCATGATCATTGATCACCCAGAATGATCAATTGCCTTGAAATAGGTCAAACCAAGTCAACTTGGTCATTTGACCAAGTCAACCCTTAGCCCATATGAAACCCAAATTAGCCAAAACTCAAACCATACACCAAATAAATTGAAACCATTGATTCACATCAACCCATAATCAATGTTTGAACATAACTTGACCATCAATTGAGCCAAACCAAACCCAAATGGCCCTTTGACCCAAGTTGACCCAAATTGGCCTAAAAGGCTAAATTGGGTCAAATCATGATCCAACCCAAATTGATTGCAACCAATATCTCAAGTTCATTCCAAATGCATTGTTGAACTTGACCAAAGCTCCAATTTGATTAATTGGACCAAACCTAGCCCAATTGACCCACTTAGGCCAAATTGACCAAAAGGGTCAAATTGGCCAAAATCTAAATTAAATCCAAATTGATTTGAACCAAAGCCTGCAATCATTTTAAATTAACTAATTGAACTTAAACCAAGACCTAACCCATCCAAATTTGATCAATTTGGTCAAATTGGTCAACTTGACCCATTTGACCCACTTGATTCTAAATGAGCCAAAATTAAACCTAAGCCAAATTAATTGAAACCACTTGAACTAAAACTCTTCAAATCATTATCTGAACTTAACCCAAGCCTTGGTTTGGCCCAATTTGAACAATTGGTCAACACAACCCAATATGACCCAATATGACCCATGCGACCCGAATGAAGCTAAAACCCATGAAACCAACCCATAGCATCTTGGGAGCTGATCAAACCCAACCCAAACCCCCTTGGGATCAGCTCAAAATCAGTGCAAACCCATTTTGAACCAAATTTAAGGCAAATATCTCATGGATTCTCCCCCATATAGGATTTCACCCATTTATGGCAAAGTCCACTCTCCCATCACTTTTGGCGACCATCAAGCACCCCAAATGGGGTTCCACCTAGTCTCTTATCCCACTCTGAGTGAGCTAAGACTACCCACATCCCATCATCTTAATGGGATTTTTGACTACCTCCTTGAAAGGAGAAAAAGAAGCACCCAAAGCATATTATTCTACACAAGCCACACTCCAAGAACTCCTCTAAGAAACCAGCACCCTTTCCCCACTTCCCTTGAGCTGATGAACACCAAAATTGAGTGATTTTCAATGAGAAGGTAGCGACTATTAGCGAATACAATTTTCCAAGTGGAGGTAAGAGTCTAAGCTCATCCCAAAGCTTTATCTTGCACCTAGGAGCATGCTCGAGTCAACACAGCCACAGGAAACTATCCCCGATGAGGTAACTTTTGAAAATCATAGTCAGCCATAGGAGCTTACATTTATCATGGTGTTTGCATGATTTTAGGAAATTTCTATAGATACCCACTGTGCTTTTCATTTTACACGATCCTAACACAAATTTGGGAAGTTTTTCGGCGAGAATCACCAAAAAATCAAGCCCGGACGAACCCTCCCATTTTATTTTTCGTTCGTAGGTGTTGATTTCATTCATTAGGAAGGAGAAATCTGACAGCCATCCAATCTCCCTTAAATAGGGATGGACAACTATGATTAAACATTAGATGCACTCGATTTCAGCCCTTAGATCATCGAGTTTGATCAGACCGTCTAATCAAAACTATTATTTTTACCGATCATTTTTCACATCAACACCACACTACCAATCAGATTATGCCATGCAGCACCATGTGCTATGTAGAACCATGTAGCCCAATCAAACAGAGATCAGTGAAACCACATGGTCTAGTCCGCACTACACGGCGCTGGCTGAGTTAAATAAGAAAATAAGGATTTTCAGCTTCTAAAAATTATTAAAATCACCTAAAACTTTAAAAATTCATAGAAAATAAGATACTTCAAAACACTGCAAGGAGTCTTCGGATTCGTCTTTTCGAGAGGAATCCATCAAACCCAAAATCTATTTTTACTAAGTATTTTGAGCTTAATTTAAGTTTTAGTAAAAATTAAAATCTCACTAATTGAACCAAAAATCCAAATCATATTGATCTAAAATTTTAAGGGATTGACATTGAAGTTATAATACACCTATCATAGAAATTTCAAGTCAAAAGGATTTTTGGATAAGGAGATATTGAATGTTGAAGTTAAAATAGTCTATTTTAGTGAAATAAATTAATAGTTTTTATAAAATCATAAAAAATCAATTAAATCTGCTAAAACTTTAAAAAATTATACAAAATAATAGAAAAATCATAAAAAGCAAATAAATACTTATTTTGAAGGTATTTTAGAGAGGAATTTATTAAAAATATTCTTAATTGATTTTGAATAGTAATTAGAGCTTAATTTGGGTTTAATTAAAAAATTAGTTACAATAATTACTATCTATTTAATTAATTAATTAACCCCAAATTTTTTGAGATTGTTTAAGCAGATGACCTCAGCCTCTCCTAATTTTCTTGGAATTTATTGGTTAATTAATTGAAGAATTAGCTAATTAGGCCTTAATTACTCTCCTAACTTGATTAAGGGTTAATTAATCACATGAATAGTAAATTAATTAATTAATTGGGCTCATTTGTCTTTAATAATGAGGAGACATAAGGATTAAACTGGGGCCTCTTTCCTAATCTTTTCCCTAAGTCCACTTCATTTGGAGGGTAGTTAAGCCATGTGCTAACTAAGTTTAAACTTAACTAAGTGATTAACGATTTTGTTAACCAAATCAAAATCCAAAAAACATTAGAACCTAATTAATTAATTCATGGGTAAATCTTTAGGTATTCAATAATCTAAAGACATTTAAGGAAATTATAGTTAACCCACATGTGTGAGAAAACCATAAAAGTACTTAATTAATTTCCTTAAGCTTAATTAACCATTAATTGTGTGCTAATTGTATTAGGCCCTTCCATTTCATAGGACCATTGCTAATTTACTTTTAATTCATTTGAATATTACATTGGCTCATAATTATTTGGATAATTACTTTAAGGTAACATAAGTAAGGGTTAATTCATTGAGTTAATTCATACCTTAACTTAATTAATTCATAAAATCAACCTAATTACCTTCTCATTAAATCAAATTAACCTACAAACATGGGACGGGATTAGGATTAGCAAACCTCTTTCTCTCTTTCTCTCTTTCCTTAAATCAAGTTAAGCAAGAAATTAAAAGTGACATTAAAAAAGCTTGGGTTTGTTTTAAATAATTTTATTTGATATGACTGTCCTTAGAAATTAGTTTGGTTGAATGAAATCATATGCTTATGTTTATTTTGCCAATCATATTAAATGTTGTATGTCATTTTATTCATGCATTCATCTTTTGCAAAATTAATTAAATTAAATGATTTTCTTTATGTCAAGCTTGCATATGTTGACTTAATTTGATATATCTGTGGCTATTATCACAATTAAATCCAAATATATTTTTCCAAAGCTTATAAATGATTGACTACATATGCAATGAATGTTAGTTATAAATCGATAGGAGATGTATGTGATTATACCCTAAGTGTGGGGATTGAGGCATTCTTTTCTTTGATTTATGTGTAGCTTTAAATGCATTTGAATGTTAATAGATATATAGTCTGGACATCCCGAGAATACGAGGCTTTAGTTATCCCCAAGGAGGTCATTTGATTACCTAACTTCCCAGGTTAATAGTGACAAGTACTTATTTGATTTCAATTACATGTATTTCCACATTAAATTTTGAATAAGAACTTTAATCCACATGCATAAATGTTTCAATCTAGTAAAAACATAATCTTTGCATAGTTTTACTCCCTTCATTTATGTATACATCCAAATGTATTTGAAAAAAGCAAATATTTAGTCTAGACATCCCAGGAAGGCTTTAAGTAGTCCCAAGGAGGTCATTTGATTACCTCACTTCTCTAGTTAATAATGTCTCTTATACATGTGTGTGTGTACTTAATTATGGAATTACAGCCCCCTTCTCTTTTATCAAAAATACATATATTTGCAATTGTTCAACTTATGTAATTAATTGATCATGTGATTTAAGTTCTCTTTCTTATGATTCATGTATGCAAATTTACATATGGTTGAATGTAAGTGTATTTAGTCTGGACATCACAGAAATATGATGCTTTAGTTAGCCCTGAGAAAGTCATTTGATTACCTCACTTCCCTGGTTAACAATGACACATACTTATTTAATTTCATCCTTATATATTTTTGTATAAGAATTTAGATAGAGCTTTAAATTAGAATGATAACATAATTCAATCAAATAAAAAATATAAACTTTAAATGTACATACTCATATCCATCATTCAAGTGTGCTAAAACATATTGTATATGTAGGTATACTTAGCATTTAAACATATGCATGTTATATATGATGGAAAGGAATGGTTGAACATGTGTCGAGTGATAATAATTCAATCAAATTAATCTTAAGATGTCTTTCATATGGAATAGGATTACTTAAAGTGAACCTAAACATAGGATTAATTTAAAATATGTAATAAGCCATTCACTAAAGAGAACTAAGTTAATTAATATGCTTTAGAAATGACTTAAGGTGGGGATGAAAGAGAGTAATTCTCTCTTTTTCTTCTCTTTACAACACTTAATCGTTAAATGTAAGTCAATTGAAACAAAATAAAACACTAAATAAAACTATCAAATCAAGTAAACCATTTAAAGTGAAATTAACCTCTTATAATTAAATCCTTTCATACTTAGAAAATCATAATCTTAATGTCGAGTTAGGACATACCACACAAGCTTTAATACACACACATTAGAATTAAGTCACCACTTCTAGCTTTATGTTAGGACAGTTCATGGTATGATGTATATTTTATTTTGTGATGTATTATTTTATACTGGATGTTAGGGTATATATTTCATAGACTAGATGTTAGGCTGATATTAGCCTAATCATATTTTCTGCCAGGGATTATGCTTAAGGGATGCTTAAAATAAATATAAATGCTCTCTTTGGAGGTTGCTTAATCCCCTAAGCATAATTTAATTTAGGATAGGTGGGCTTGGTTACCCATGTGCAGGGTGCTAAGTCTAAATTATATATATAACTGGTTGGGATTGTATGTGTGTTTAGCTAACACTTATTTTGTATGTGTAATTAGATTTACTTTTTCTATTTTAATATAATTTTGCATTAGGAATTAGGTTTAGTGTTATGGGGGATTAGGATGAGCATTGGCAAGAAGGCTTTGTCCTAGGGTACCCTGTGATGCCTTTGAAGTAAGCACATTCAAATCAAAGGAGGAAAGAAGATGAAGGCATGACGAATGAAGAAAATAAGACTCCCCATAGCAATTATTCATTTTTAAATTCTAATTATTCTTTCATATTCTAGGTTGTATAAGGGTATAGCTTGGATACCCATTTTCTCTTCTCGGGTTGTACGGTGGTACCCGACCTCATCGACCTGTTATTCTTTTGCGATAGCTATAAAAATATTTGATGTTATGTCTAGCTTAGGCATTAGAAATGGCTTGCCTTTAAAAAGCTTTTTATGATTGGTGTTTGTTGTATGGTCTTGATGTGATTAGGCTCTTGGGGATAAATTAATTTTTCTACTCCAATTATAACTTATAACTAAAGTTTTAAATAACTCATAGCCTCACATAAAGTCAAAGTATTAAATCAAGATAATTAAAATATTTAGCAACCCCTTAGCTGAATGTTGAATATCTGACTTCATGCATGCATATTGCTTCACTGTTGCTAAGAAAGGGTTTCCATCCTTTCATGATAGGGGAAGACTTGACCTTTGAGGGTCTCCTCTATGGTTAAAAACATCACTTTCGAGCTGATGTAGCCCATTATCCATTTTCATCATTTATTTAGACATATGAAAATCCTTTGGCATTTATCAAAATGAAGTGTTAAAAATCAAATAAAAATTAAAAAAATTTGCATTTGTTGATTAAGTCATTATTCATACCCTTAAACTCTAGTCTCTTAGAGAGTGGGTTTAAGGACTTTAGTCTCTTTCTAAAAAATAACAACCCAACTATCTTGCAAAATCATGTGACTTGCTTACATGGTTTTAAAGCATAGGAGGAGTTAGCTAGCTACCACTCCAAGCAATTATAAGTCCAGCAGTCGGCTAGTTTACTCTCTCTTATGGAGATAAAATATATACCCATCTTCGCTTAGATTTTGGTCGTGCTTTACCTCTTGCTAAAGCTCCCTAGATTTAGGATCTGAGATGGTTGTTTCCTTCAGGCTACAAGCATAAATCCTCACCTCTTAGGCATTTCCCTAACCATGTGTTGGTGGATTATAAGCCCTAGTAATCTAATAAAAATTTAACTCAAACAAAAATAATTCTCTTCAATTTCAAATATATAAAGCCCAACCATATGATGGATTGGAATGATCACTAGGTTTCCTAGTATCATGAGAATTTCCTACTCATTTTCTTTGGCTTTCAAAAAAAGTCTCTTCTTTTGACATATCTCAATTTATCTTCTAACATAGTCAATTTATTGATAGTCTTAAGCTTGAAATCTTTGGAGACAACAATTGCCTACTTTAATCGAGAGTATTCCTACAGAACTCACCTTACTTAGGATGTAATTAACTATGGGGGCTTGCCCTTATAGGGAACTTTAGAACTCGATTTAATGTAAATCATGCTTATTCAATCATGTAAAGCAGGGGAAAAATCTCTAGTATATTTGAAGCCTCATCATGCCTTAGGAGTCCTTATTAGGTGATTAGGTCCATTGAAGGGTGATATCCCTATCTTTCAAGATAGTATATCATACCTTGAGGTCATACCCAATTTCTTTAATAAGTACACCCTCAAATCTGTGTGATGTCCCCAATATACATCCAAAAATAAACACCACAGTATATAGTCTGGACATCCCGAGAATATGAGGCTTTAGCTAGCCCCAAGGAGGTCATTTGATTACCTCACTTCCTTGGTTAACAATGACACGTACTTATTTGATTTTATTTATATTTATTTCTACATTAGAATCTGGATAGAACTTCAATTCATGAACAAAACGAATCAATCAAATATGAAAATACAATCTTTGCATGGTTTTCTTTCCTTTATTTATTTATACATCCATATGTACTCAAGAAAAGTAAGTATATAGTCTAGACAACCCGGGAATACGATGCTTTAGCTAGCACCAAGGAGGTCACTTGATTACCTCACTTTCCTGGTTAACAAAGACATGTATTGGCTTATGTCATTGAACATGTGTATGTATATATGATTAGTAAATGAACCCCCCCCTCTACTAAAAATGACATGCATTCATTATTAGCTAAATAATTGAACTAACTAGTTATATAGTTTGAAGTTTCCTTTCCTACATTCATGTATATAAATTTACATATGTTTGAATGCAAATGGGTAGGTAGTCTAGACATCCCGAGAATACAAGGCTTTAGCTATCCCTAAGGAGGTCATTTGATTACTTCACCTCCCTAGTTAACAATGGCACGTACCTATTTAAATTCATCCCTATGTATTTTTGTATAAGAATTTGGATAGAACTTTAAATTAATATGGTGAAATAAATCAATCAAATGAAAAATATAAACTCTAAATGTACACATCCACATTCATCATTTAAGTGTGCTTAAATATGTTGTATGTATAGGTACACATAGGATTTAATCATATGCATGTTATAAGTGATGGAAAGGAATGATTCGATATATTTCATGTGATAATAATTCAATTAGATTAATCTTAAGAAGCCTTTCATATCGAATAAGGTCATTAAAAGTTAACCTAAACTTAAGATTACTTAAAAATTACTTAATAAGCCATTCACTAAAGAGAACTATGTCAAATCAACATGCTTTAGGAAGTGGCTTAAGGTAGGGATGAAAAAGGGCAATCCTCTTTCCTCTCTTTATAACACTTAGATGTTAAGTGTATATCATATGAAATAAAGAAAACATAAATTTTAAATCAATTAAACAACTTAAAGTGAAATCAACCTTTCATGATAAGTTCAATTCTTATACACTTAGAAAATTATGACTCTAATGCCTAGTTGGACATACCACACAAGTCTTAACACACTGTTGACCTCATTTTTAGAATGAGCTCTCAACCTCTCTATCTTATACATAGTACACCTTGAACCAAATCCTTACTTCTTTCTTTCAAGTCAAACTCCAAATCCAAAACAACCTCAAACTCAAATCAACTTCAATTCCAAAACAAACCTTAAATCAATTCCAATGGATTTTGTCAAATAACGAATCAATTCCAAATGATTGAAACACATGATTGAATTTCAAATCTAAAATCTCTCCTAACTCCCTTTGATTTCATCTTATGGACTTAGCTCAAATCAAATCCAAAACACTTCAAAGTCAAAAGATTTTCTCACAACCCATTTATATTCTCATTTATATTAACAAATATAAATGAAATATAAATTCAAATAATAAAAACTAAATCCAAAACACAATTCCAAATTTAAAAATTCTTCCTAAGTCACTTTGATTTCATCTTATGGACTTAGCTCAAATCCAAATCACTTCAAAGTCAAAATATTTTCTTGTAACCCAATTATATTCTCATTTATATTCACAAATATAAACAAAATATAAATTCACATAACCAAAACTAAATCCAAAACTCAATTCCAAATTTAAAAATTCTTCCTAAGTCACTTTGATTTCATCTTATGGACTTAACTCAAATCCAAAACAATTCAAAGTCAAAGGATATCCTCACAACCCATTTATATTCTCACTTGTATTCATAAATATAAATGAAATATAAATTCAAATAATCAAAACTAAATCCAAAACTCAATTCCAAATTTAATAATTCTTCCTAAGTCACTTTGGAATTTACCTTATGGACTTAACTCAAATCAAATTCAAAATATTTTCTCATAACCCATTTATATTCTCATTTATATTCACAAATATAAATGAAATATAAATTTAATTAACCAAAATAAGTACAAAACCCAAATCCAAATCCAATTAAAATCCAACCTAAACTCTTTCAACATAAACCATTGAACTCCTTCAAATGAAATTCAAATCATTTCAAGCTCAAGAGATTTTCTCATAACTTATTTATATTCTCATTCATATTCATAAATATAAATAAAATATAAATTCAAATACCTAAAACCAAATTCAAAACTCAAACCCAAAGCTACCCTAAAACTAACCTATGCTTCTTCAAGTCAAATTCTTGAACTTTCAAATTAAATTCAAATCAATCCAAACCCTTAGATTTTCAACATGAATCAATCAATCCTTCAATAATGAATCCAAATATAAACAAAAACTTTAATCATCAAACCAAAATTAAATTCAAAACTCAAACACAAATCAAATCCATTTTCATTCTTGGAACTTGAAATTGTCAAATGAATCAAAACCCATTTGACTCCAAATCACTTGCAAATAGATTTATATTTCAATCATAAATTCATATGTGAGTTCAACCAAACTTGATCAAGCATTGACCAAGTTAATTGACCCACTTAAGCTCTCTTTACCCAAAGTGACCAAAAGTACCTTTTTGAGCCAAATTCTAATCCTACCCAAATTGGATTGAACTAAGCCCACCTAAGCCTCACATTGTGAGCAACAATCATCATGAGATGATCAATCACTCAAATTGGATCAAACCAACTCAATCCTAAGGGTTGACCAAGTCAACACTTAGCCAAAATGAAACCCAAACTAGCCAAAATCCACCATATGTCAAATTGATTGAAACCATTGATCAAAACTAATTCATGATCAATGATTCAACATGACCAAGTCATCATTTGAGTCAAACCTAGCCCAATTGGTAACTTGACCCAAGTTGACCAAACTTAACCTAAAAGTCAAAATGTGTCAAATCGTGATCTAAGCCAAGTTGATTGCAACAAATAGGTCAAATTCATTCTAAACCACTTATTGAACTTGACCAAAGCCTCAATTGGCCAACTAGACCCAACCTAGCTCAATTGATCATGAAGCCAACTTGACCTAAAAGGTTAAATCAACTTGAAACTTAACCAAACCAAAATTGATTGAAATCAAAGCTTAAAAAACATTTCAAATGACCAACTAAACCTAAATGAGCCCATGACTTAACCTAATTGGGTCAAATGGGTCAAATTGGTCAACTTGACCCATTTGACCTAAATGAAATAAAATGAACCAAAACCAAATTGAACCAAACCAAAGATGCCAACACATTTCAAATGCTCATATGAACTTGACCCAACACTTAGTTTGACCCAATTTGACTAATTGGTCAACTTGATCCAAGTTGACTCATTTTGACCTAAATGGGTCAACATGAGCCAAATGATATCAAATTAACTCCAAATTCATTAAAATTTGGACCAACCCAATTTCAAATTATTCCAAATCTGCCTATATTGAAATCAAAGCCCAATGACCATTTTACCCCTAAGTCAAGGGGTAACCTATGGCCAAGTCCACTTGGAATTTGGTCAAATCCTTTTCATGGTCACTTGGCACCCTCTTAGTGGACCAAGTGGACATTAATGAGTGTGATGCACATGAACCAATGGGTTTGGGCTAGCCTAACCCAACCCAAGGCCAAAATTGACTGCCCAATAAGAAATTCTCCACATGGAATCACTCCTCCACGCAAATGAGCACATGGAAACTTCACCACTCCACTCCTCTACCAAAATCAAACCTTATGGAGCTTAAAATAGCCTAACCAACCCACCCATTGTGATCAATTTGATCAAAATGGAAGAGACAAGCTTGGCCATTCAATCCTTATAGGGGGAGATATACTCCCCCTAATTCGACTTCATTTGAGATCCCTTGCATTAGATTAAGTGATAGGAACCCAGAGGAAGCTCCCCAAGTTCTCTCTTACATCCTAAAGCTCTTTCCAATTCTCCATTTTTGGTTTATCCTAAACAAAAAATAGGGTTGGTGAGGTGAAATCCAAACTCACTCAATTCAATACCAAACTCCAATTCCTCTTGTAAGCACCTTCAAGGCACCAAGTCGAGTTCATCCAAAGCTTTTTCCAAGCTTCCAAGGAATGGGAAAAGGGAGATAGACCAAAGTCACAAGCACTTAAAGCTCATCTTCATCAATAGGAGGATCCACTTGATCTTGTTGGGGTTTTCTCTGCAATAGAGAAAATAAATGACACCACATAGAGTTTAGGAATATTTCATTTAGATGACCAAATATGGCATTAAGAAATAAACATATTATCTCGAAAGATAAACATGCACTCCTATAATGGATTTGATTACTTCAATAAAAGACTCTTACGACTAATGGGTCTTTCGTGTACTAGAGTATTTTCCCATGAACTACATGGAAAAGTATAACAGGGTTTATTTTATCCTGGGATCATGGTTCCCTATAAAGGCAAGCCTCTATAGTTAATTACATCTTAGGAAGGGTTTCTTCCAAAGAATACTCTCAATTTAAGAAATAAGTGGTTATTCCTAAAGACTACTAAGGTAGCTTTCAAAGGATTGATTTTTGAAAAATTCAATTGAGAGAGGTCAAAATTGGAGAGAGTTATTTTCAAGAGTCAAATGGAAAAAAGTAGAAAATATATATTGATATTGGGATACCCAGTAGACATTTCAACTATCCTATTATTGGGCTTCAAATTTGGGATTTTAATTTTAGATTTTGAGTTGTCATTTTCTTAGAAATCTAGGGCTTAGATTCTAGCAGCACAAGATTGCAGAAATGCCTAGGGTTGAAGACTTATTCCTAAAAGGATGCTTTAGAACCTAGTCTATAGGTGCTTCTAACACATGTCAGATGCTCGACTTAGTTTTATCCTTGGGAATCATTGGCCATTCTCCTCACTTGAGGGAACTAGCCTATCACTGACTCTTCTAGACATACAACCTACCTGGAGAAGGCTGCTAGCTAACACCACCTAAGAGCATTTTAAAGAAATGAGGCTAAGTCATATGAATGCAAGATGACTTGGTTGTTGTATTCTTAGGAAAGAAATCTATGAACCTAGACTCACTCCCTAACTCCTAGGATCATGTATGGCATGAAGATGCATGCACATTTTTTAGATTTTATGAATTTTGACTCAAGATTAATTTAGGTCATAGGAATATAATTTATGTCTAATGCATGCAATTAGAAAAAGGTTATGGGCCAAATCAGAATAGAAGAAGGTGTTCTTCCATCATAGGCTCTCAAAGGTCAAGCCCAAGTTCTCTAGCAAAGATGGAAGCCCTTCTTTAATCAAGAGTGAAACAATATGAATTATGCATGATTTTCAACATCCATCAAAGGGGTTGCTACATATTTTATCTTGCTTTAATACCTTGGCTTTCATATGAAGTTATGAGTTATTTTTATTTTTATGTTTCGATTGATTTAGTTGGGTAGAAAATATAGTTTATCCTATGAGTCTACGTCTAGGCATTCATCACAGCATAAACATAGCACATAAAGAAACCTACTAAAAGCATATTGTTTCCATTATGCACCCAAAATAAATCAAGCCAAATTATATTAATGAAATCGGTAGATCTGGGCATCTAGAAGAAATAAAATGATCGGAGTTCTTATACAATCTAGCTTAGAACTATAAGTTTAGATCTATGGGTCTTCTTTTCAGGAAAGTCTCCTTCTTTAGGGACATCCATCGGGCTCCACATAGGACAACCACACCATCTCTTGGTTGGGTCAGCTCCTACTAATCCTAGACCCCATAGATCCTAACCTAATTCTAAGCTCAAATTTACTTTTAAAAGTCAAAAAAAAGAAATCCTTAGCCCTACAAAATATATGTTAGGAAATACAAACAACATACAAAGTAGTTTATATTTTACAAACATATGGGCTTAGCATTAGTTGCTTGTTAAGCCCACCTGTCCTATGGACTATGTTAAGGGATTTTCAGGCCTGCAAGCAAATAGCAATTTTATAATTTTTGATTTATGACAATGATCCCTTTAACACAGTCCCCTTCAGAAAGCAGTGTTAAATCTAAAAAAATACCCTATCATCAAGTCTAACAAGCAAACAAGCCTAGGCATCCAATCTAAAGCATTACACCACACAGATATGTGAAGCACAGCACAACATATCACAAGAGATTAAAAGAAAATCACAGAACGATCTAACCTAGATCTAGAGCCCGTGACCTAAGTAATCTATTGTGTGCAGAAGTTGGGCTTGTGTGGTAAGGCTTTACTAGGCCTTTAAGTTCAAGTTTAAAGTTGAAGTTTGATTTATTTTATTTTTTACCTTTGGGTGGTTTCAATTCAAATGGTTTAGTGATTTAGATTTAATTCTCATTTTTATTCCTTTTTATTTTATTAAAGTTGTATAGGTTTTCAAGAATGAGAAATAGAATGAATTTCACTTTTAGGTGAAATTCACTTTATTCCACATCCTAAATCCTAATGAAATTTCCAAAAGTCTAACTAAGATCCTTAAGTATCTTAATTAATCCTCTTGATGTTGTTTATGTTTGGATTGATTTTATCTTCCTTTTCTTTTTAGATTTGATTTGAATTATTTCATTTGTTTGAATTACTTTGTTTGATTTAATTTGTTTGATTTGTTTCATTTTGAATTAAGTTATATGGGTTTTAATTTGATTTGGCTCATATTAATTTATAGAGTTTAGATTAAAGTTTGATTTCATTCAATTTAATTTAAGTTATTAAATCATGGATTTGTAAGCTTAAGGTTTAAGTTCACTAATATGAATTAGTACCTTAAGTTTGTTTATGGATTAGGCTTAACCTAAAGTACTTAGGTTAATTATTTCATCTAATTTAATTTACCTAAGTTTTAGATTCATTCTTAAATTCATTAGAGATGAATGATTTCATTAAATTTTATTGATTCAAAATTTAAGGTTTAAGTTAATTAACACTTTTGTTAACCTAAGGTTTTATTTCATTAACTTAAGATTGAATTTGATCACTTTAATTGACTTAGGATATTTAAAGAAGTTCCTTAATAATTTTTTGATGTTTGAATGAAATTGATTTGAATAACCATTTAATTTACTAGATTAATTAATTTCCTTAACCTATTATTTGATTAACATTGACCTAAGGATTTAGAAATTTAATAACTCCTGATCAAGAAAACAATTGTGTTTGAAAATTTTCTGGTAAGTGGGGTTACATGCCACTTTCAAGTGTTCAAAGTTTCATCATGATTAGGTTTGTAATTATGGAAAAATTAAGGTTTTAATTGTTTCATTAAAACCTAAATTAAGCCCAATTTATTGAGATTCAATTAAGGGTTTTATTTTTTATAAATTTTTCACTGAAATGCCTTTCCAATAATGGTTTATTCATAATTTTTGGTTAATTGGTTGATTTACTATGATTTAATTAAGTTTAGGTTATTTAATTGAATTATTTAATTCATTTAATTGCTTAATTATGTCAATTTAAGGATTATTAGGTTTAATTGAGTTTTAGTGATGTTTGAATGTTCATTGAAGCTCATTAGGGTGATTTAAGGTTTTTAGATTAAAATTCACTAATTAGTTCATTAAAGATTAATTAATTTGATTAATTTATTAATTAAGCATATAAAATTTCAATTTCCATTAAATTCAGTGAATTAAATTACCAAAAATTTATCTAAGGTGTGTTTTATGCTGAATTTCATTTCCCCAAAGTTTCAGATTAATTGGATTATTAATTTGAGAGTAATTAGGATTTAATGTTTTTCCATTAAACCCAAATTAAGGTGAAAATACCTAATAAAAACTGGGGATTTTAATTTCTATGGATCCCTCCCATCAAGACGAATCCATAGAGCCCTCATTTGTATTTTTCTAATTTTTCTTTGATTTTCTATGATTTTTAAAATTTTCTATATTTTTTAATTATCTAAACCATTAAATAATGGTATTTAAGTGGCGGGGTCCACACGGCGTAGCAGGTCGCTTGGAACGTGCCTACATGGCATGTTTGTCCACATGGCACCGTGTCAGTGGTCTGCGTGGATCCCAGGTGGCATAGCGTCAGCCTGCGGGATATGCGGGATGATCGTCCAGATCAATTTTGCGGTTCCCTAAGGGGTTTAATCATCTATCCCACCTATATCTGGACCATCTGAGCTAAATAGAAGGATTGGACAGTCCAGAAACCATTTTCTTCCCTAAACAGTGAAACCCGATCACCGTCCATGGATTGGGTCTAATTTTCAGCGATCGACAGTGAATTAGGCGCCGATTTTGATCCCAAATCCATCATGAAGGAGAATCCTATAGATCTATATGGTTGGATCAACTTGGGGATCCAACTTCTTTCACAAAGCTCCAAAATCAAAAGTTTGAAGAAAATAGGGGAGGCGTCAATGGCAAACCTAGATTCTGGCGATCTCCGGTGGTGAGGTCGATTCCATAAGCTTTGGATCAATGCAACAAGCTCATGCGAGAGTTTGGTGGTTTCTCTCCACGTGGTTTGCCCCCTTGACCGAGCTCCCTAGTCTAGCCATCGACCTTGGTGGTTCTCAACCTTCCCAGTGCCAAATGATTCGAGTTAGGGCTCAATTTGGATCGCCTCAAGCCTTAGAATGTGTGTGTGCCTTCAATTTGGGGTGAAATCCCCTCCTTTAGATTTCACCATTAAAGGGTGCTCGATTTTGGCGTGAACAGTGCCTTGCTGATAATGAGGTGGCTGAGGAAATGTATTGAACTTCCTCTCTAGCCCTCAAGAGTGTTTTGGGATGAATTCTGAGAATAATCAAGCTTCCCTTCCTTGGTTTTCACTCTTGGCCGAAAACTCCTCTTCTCTTCCTCTTCTTCTCTTTTCTTTCTTCCCTTGGTTGGCTAGGATCATGGAAAACTCTTGGAGGTTTCTTCCTTGTCTTAATTGCCTGCCTTCACTTGAAGGTAGCCATCCTCTTGGGAGGTGGCTTTTATTTTCTTTCTCATGGGAAGAGAGGCAGTGGGTGAGGTTGCATGGGAAGAGAAAAGTTTTGATTTTTTTCTCTTCCTTCAGATTTTTTTTTCTTATGGATTATGGCATCATCACATAGCCCTAGACTAATGTATGCTGCCTATTTTAAGTTTATGTTGGGGTACATTTGATTTGGGTTGGAGTTAGAGTCCAAATCAAGTGCATTGATTTTAGTTTGATCCAATTCAAAATCAACTGAGGGGTATTTTTAAAATTAAATGTAATTTGACTTTAAATCATCTTGGATTGATGATTATTGATTATTGATTTGATTAATTAATTTTGAATTTGGATGCTTGAGTTGATCTTACCTAAGCCAAATAGGTTAGATCCAACCCAAGGTGAATTCTCTAGGTCACTAGCATAGTTCCCTAGGCATTGAATTGAGAAAATCTTATTTGATTAGGATCTCCTAATAGCCAAATTAACCTCATCCAAAAATGAGGTCAACAAATGGACCCCCAATATGTGTAGTGGATCAACCAGAATACACTGCACATATTGGTGTTAACCAGATTGATCAACATACAAGCATAAACTTGGGGTTCCAATCCAGAATTTTAATTTTTGATTTGAAATTTTATTTTGATTTTGATTGTGAAAGATAGGTATATGTATACCTATATTTTCTTTGAAGGTGTGATTCATTCCTAGAAACTTAACTTCATTAAGTTTTAGGATGAAGAGGAATGCAATTAGGAGTGGACCCAAAGAATGGTCTAAATCTAATGCATTCACTATGCTCAAGGAAGATTCCATCAAGGGACTTACTCTTACTTGAGAATAGTAGTGATCCGTGCGATTAGCTAATAATATGGGGCCATTAAGGGCATGATCCATCCTAGTTACCTAAAGAGAGGAGAGGGGTCTTTAAAGGCATGATCCAATCCTCAATAGTTATGCTAGGGAGAAGAGGCTTGAAATGCTTGATCATAATCCGCAGCACTTTGACTACTAAACATGGGTCACATGGACTTAATCCTATTTGAGTAGTCCAAAGAAATGGGGCCTTCAATGGCTTGATTTGATTTCTTAGTTCTTTGAATTGGAAGCCAATTGGGGGACTTACTCCTGTATAGTTTGCCAACTGGGAGACTTACTCCTATATGATTAGAAAGAATGTCGACTAAGAGACTTACATCTTTCTGGCTATTAGGAAGCGGTCACAAAGACTTGATCCAACCTAAATCACATGTGTAACATGAAAGGGGTCACAATGACTTGATCCAATCATGTACACAAAAGTAGGATGCCGACTGGGGACTTATATCTTTCTGGTTATTAGAAATGGGTCATAAAGATTTGATTCAATCTAAATCACCTGTGTAACATGAAAGGGGCCTTGATGGCTTTATCCAATCATGTACACAAAAGTAGGATGTCTACTGGGGACTTACTCCTAGATGATTAGAAAGAATGTCGACTGGGGACTTATATCTTTCTGGCTATTAGAAAGGTCATAAAGACTTGATCCAATCTAAATCGCATGTGTAACATGAAAGGGGCCTTGATGTCATTATCCAATCAAGTACACAAAAGTAGGATGCCGACTAGGGACTTATATCTTTCTGGCTATTAGAAAGGGCTCATAAAGACTTGATCTAATCTAAATCATGTGTGTAACATGAAAGGGGCCTTGATGGCTTTATCCAATCATGTATATAAAAGTAGGATGCCGACTAGGGACTTACTCCTAGATGATTAGAAAGAATGTCGACTGGGGACTAATATCTTTCTGGCTATTAGAAAGGGGTCATAAAGACTTGATCCAATCTAAATCGCATGTGTAACATGAAAGGGGCCTTGATGGCTTTATCTAATCATGTACACAAAAGAAGGATGCCAACTGGGGACTTATATCTTTCTGGCTATTAGAAAGGGGTCATAAAGACTTGATCCAATCTAAATCACTTGTGTAACATGAAAAGGGCCTTGATGGCTTTATCCAATCATGTACACAAAAGTAGGATGTCGACTGGGGACTTACTCTTACATGATTAGAAAGAATGCTGACTGGGGAGCTTATATCTTTCTGGCTATTAGAAAGGGGTCATAAAGACTTGATCCAATCTAACTTGCATGTGTAACATGAAAGGGGCATTGATGGCTTCATCCAATCATGTACACAAAAGTAGGAATGCTGCCATGAAGGGCTTGCTCCAAACCCAAAAGGATATGAGAAAGGTGCCACAGAGGACTTTCTCCCATCTCAAGTCATGTATAGGAAAGGTGCCACAATGGACTTACTCCCATCCTATAGGTGATATGGATGAGGAAAAGGGGTCTTTGATGACTTATTCCTAATCACCAAAAGAACTAATAAGCAAGAGTCTCATGGACTTAATCCTTATGAATTAATCTAACTTGATGAAAGTATGATGGAAGGTTTGCTTCCATTTCTTGATTTCACTAATACTTCTTACACATAAAGAAGTTTAGTGAAGAAGGTTTTGAAGAGTTAGAATTTATTTTTGAAGGAAGAATTGGGTATATTTTGGACTCAATACTTTACTAAACCATATGCATAGTAGTTCATCAAATTTCTTTTTTATATCTCAAAGTTACAATGAACCATGCTAGATGTCTATTTCATTGAAGGCAAGACATCATAGGATACTAACTTGAGAATTCTACCTCTTTGAGCTTGCATGTGACTGTGTAGTTCTTTAGGCAATAAGAAATAAAGTCAACCAGTGCTTCTCAAATGGAATTTCTTTTTTCCTTTTTTTTTGTTTGAACATGTATGTCATTTTTGCTTTGTTGACATGAATCAACAGCTTATAAGGCCTTCTCTTAGATTCAATAAAGATCAAGAGATTCCTTTAAAGCTTTCTAAAGTGAATGATAATAAAGATAATCTTTTGGATTCTCATGGAGACAAAAAAAAAAATTTATCCCTAATCAATAAGGGAATTGAAAGGATTAACTTATTAAAGGAATTAAGATTCTCCAAATAAGTTTGAAATTGAATTTTTTCAGTTAATTAATTATTTTTAAAGGATTTATGAAATAAAATTTCATAAATGTATTTGATTAATTTATTATTTTTGAATTTTTTTTATCCTTCTACATTTTACTACAAGGTTTTTGAAATTACTCCTGAAGTAAATTTCAAGACTCTATATGTAGTAACAGGATTGTTCTTCAAAATCATATTGAAGTTTCTTTTATTTTCTTTTATTTTCTTTGGCAAGATTTTTAGTATAACCCTCTGCCTAATTGAAAGTGGGATTATAAGAAATCTTGATCATGACCCTTTTTGCTAAATTGCTTCAATATTTTGAGATTGAATGAACAGAACATTCTTATAAGGATTCTGAACGTCATTTCATATGCTTTCAATTCTTCTTTTCTACAATCGTCTTGATTTGACAATTTTTATATAAGTTATACTTAAGAAGGATAATCTTATGCATGAAAGTCTTTTTGATTTTGAAATGAATTATGGGTAATATGAACCAATTTTCAAGGTAAAGATTCTACCTAGTCCCAAGATGTGGGTCATATAATGATGTTAGCTAACCCAAAAGAATATTTCCTTCTTATGTATAGCCATCATTTTTTAGCTTTTAATTTAGCAAAATTTTTGCTTTTCTTTTGGAATTTGACCACAGCCATCAAGGGACATAGTTTGTTACCTCCAAGTCCTTCCTTAGATTTGGCCAATTTGCTTGAACAACTAATTTCCAATATTCTAGTGGACTTGTGGAAATGAATTAAGATTAAAGATGATCTACATTCATGTAAAGTTTTCTTCTATAAGGATAGAAGATTTACATTTAGTTCCTTAAAAAACCTCTGCCTAAGGTCAATAAGGCATTCTTTTAGGATAAAAAAAAATTTATCTCTTTTTTAAAAAATGCAATTCATACTTCAATCATGGTGATAAGGGGCAACAAGTACACCTATGCCTTCTTTTGATTTAGATTTCTTAGGATTTGAAGGAACACCTTCATTTCAATTTACATCCTTAGGTGTTTTGACACCTTTAAATGTAGTAGAACAAAGGGTATCCATTCAAGGACCCTGTCTTCATTCTCTTTAGCTTTAGTACAAAGCCCAAGTAAGATCAAGGATAAGTTTAACTTTGAGACTTTATTTTTGGAGATTTGGTTTTCAAATTTTGAAGTACTTTTTGTACTTTTTAAATTTAACATTTCTTTTAAATATTGGAATGGTTTCAAGGCTGTCTTGACCAGATTTAGGTCATAATATAAATGACTTAATTTTTATTTATTTCTCTCACCTCTCATTTTATTTCAGGATTTGGTTCTAGGACCCAATCATTTTAGTGTGATAAATGAAGAGTTTTAGAACCTCTGTTCAAGATGTTGGATAGGCTCAACCAAGAATGAAATGGAGAGGTATCCAATGGATAGAAAGGCAGTCATGATTGGTAAGTGGAACTAGAACACTGTCGATATATAGAAATAATACTTTATTTCTAAAGATGGAGAGAGGAACCATTCTCCAGCAGAGCTCTGGAATAGAGAGAGGAAATGACACCACATAGAGTTTTGGAATATTTTATTTAGATGACCAAATATGGTATTAAGGAATAAATATATTATCTTGCTTTAATACATAGGCTTTCATATGAGGTTATGAGTTATTTTATTTTTATTTTTTGATTGATTTAGTTTAGTAGAAAATTTAGTTTATCCTATAAGCCTATGTCTAGGCATTCATCACAGCACAAACATAGCAAAGCAAGAAACCTAGGAAAAGCATATTGTTTCTATTGCGCACCTAAAATAAATCAATCTAAATTAAATTTTTGAAATCAGGCCGATGCAGCCAAGTACTATTGTACACCCTGGAACAAAGAAAAATGGGCAGCCGAGTTCTACCCTTATACAATCCAGCCTAGAACTACAAGTTTAGATATATGGGTCTTCTTTCCAGGAAAGTCTCCTTCACGCAGATCCATTAGGCTCTACAGTGACCACCGACCATCTCCTGCTGGTCACTCGCTAAGACCCCATAGATCATAACCTAATTCTAAGCTCAAATTTACATTTAAAAGTCAAAAAAAGAAATCTTTATCCCTACAAAAAAGATGTTAGGAAATACAAACAGCATACAAAGCAGTTTTCATTTTACAAACATATGGGCTTAGCATTAGTTGCTTGCCAAGCCCACCTGTCTTATGGACTATGTTAAGAGATTTTCAGCACCTGCAAGCAAATAGCAATTTTATAATTTTTATTTATGATAGTGATCCCTTTAACACAGTCCCTTGCAAAAAAAATAGTGTTAAATCTAAAAAGAATGCATACCACCCATTCTAATGAGCAAACAAGCCTAGGCATCTAGTTTAAAGCAATACACCACACAGACATATGAAGCACAGCACAACATATCATAGGATATTAAAAGAAAATCACAGAACGATCTAACCTAGATCTAGAGTCTGTGACCTAAGTAATCTAGTGTGTGCGGAAGTTGGGCTTATGTGGTAAGGCTTTGCTAGGCCTTTAAGTTCAAGTTTAAATTTGAAGTTTGCTTTTGTTTAATTTTTACTTTTGGGTGGTTTCAGTTCAAATGGTTTAGTGATTTATATTTAATTCCTATTTTTGTTCCATTTTATTTTATTAAAGTTGCATAGGTTTTCAAAAATGAGAAATAGAATGAATTTCATTTTTAGGTGAAACTCACTTTATTTCACATCCTAAATCCTAATGAAATTTTCAAAATTCTAACTAAGATCCTTAAGTATCTTAATTAATCCTTTTGTTGTTGTTTATTTTTGGATCGGTTTTATGTTTCTTTTCCTTTTAGATTTGATTTGAATTATTTCATTTGTTTGAATTACTTTATTTGATTTGTTTCATTTTGAATAAAGTTATATGACTTTCATTTTATTTGGCTTATGTTAATTTAAAGAGTTTAGATTAAATTTTGATTTCATTCAATTTAATTTAAGTTATTAAATCTTAGATTTGTAAGCTTAAGGTTTAAGTTCATTAATATGAATTAGTACTTTAAGTTTGTTCATGGATTAGGCTTAACCTAAAGTACTTAGGTTAATTATTTGATCTGATTTAATTAACCTAAGTTTTAGATTCATTCTTAAATTCATTATAGATGAATGATTTCATTAAATTTTATCGATTCAAAGTTTAAGGTCTAAGTTAATAAATAATTTTATTAACCTAAGGTTTTATTTCATTAACCTAAGATTGACTTTGATCACTTTAATTGACTTAGATATTTAGAGAAGTTTCTTAATGATTTTTTAATGTTTAATTTAAAGTGATTTGAATTACCATTTAATTTAATAGATTAATAAATTTCCTTAAACTATTATATGATTAACATTGACCTAAGGATTTAGAAATTTAACAACTCCTAATCTAAAGATCAATTGACATTGAAACTTTTCTGGCAAGTGGGGTTACATGCCACTTTCAAGTGTTCAAAGTTTCATCTTGATTAGGTTTGTAATTAAGGAGTAATTAGGGTTTTAATTATTTCATTAAAACCAAAATTAAGCTAATTTATTGAGATTCAGTTAAGGATTTTATTTTTCATAAATTATTCACTGAAATGCCTTTCCAATGAGGGTTTATTCGTAATTTTTGGTTACCTCATTGATTTACCATAATTTAATTAAATTCAAGTTATTTAATTGAATTATTTAATTCATTTAATTGCATAATTATGTTAATTTAAGGATTATTGGGTTTAATTGAGTTTAAGTGATGTTTTAATATTCACTGAAGTTTGTTAGGGTGATTTAAGATTGTTAGATTAAAATTCCCTAATTATTTCATTAAGAATTAATAAATTTGATTAATTTATCAATTAAGCATATAAAATTTTAATTTCCATTAAATTCAGGAATTAAATCCCCAAAAATTATTTGAGGTCAATTTTATGCTTAATTTCATTTCCCCAAAGTTTCAAATTAATTGGATTATTAATTTGAAAGTAATTAAGGTTTAATATTTTTCAATTAAACCCAAATTAAGGCAAAAATACCCAATAAACATTGGGCATTTTAATTTCTTTGGATCCCTCTCATCAAGATGAATCCATAGAGCCCTCATTTGTATTTTTTTTATTTTTCTTTGATTATTTATGATTTTTAGAAGTTTTCTGTATTTTTTAATTATTTAAACTGTTAAATAACGATATTTAAGTGGAAGGGTCCATGCAGCACGGCAGGCCGCTTGGCACGCGCCTATGTGGCATGTCTGTCCTCGTGGCACCGCGTCAGTGGTCCACGTGTATCCCACATGGCGTAGCGTCATCCCGTGGGTTACGCAGAATGATCCTCGGATGGTTTAGATCGATTCGGTGATTCTAAGGAGTTTAATCATCAAGTCTGCCTAAATCTGGACTGTCCGATCTAAATAGAAGGATCGAATGGTCTGAAGACCGTGTTCTTCCCTAAATAGAAAAACCCAATTGCTATCCATGGATTGGGCCTAATTTTCGGTGATTGACGGTGAATTAGGCGCCAATTTTGATCCCAAATCCATCGTGAAGAAGAATCCTATAGATCTATATGGTTGGATCAACTTAGGGATCCAACTTCTTTCACAAAGCACCAAAACTGAAAGCTTGAAGAAAATAGGGGAGGACATCAATGACAAATATGGATTCCGGGGATCTCCGGCGGTGAGGTCAATTCCATAAGCTTTGGATCAATCCAATGAGCTCATGACTGGAGTTTGGCAGCTACTCTCCACTTGGTTTGATCCCATGATCGAGCTCCCTAGCCTAGTCATCTTCCTTGGTGGTTTTCGGCCTTCCTAGTGCCAAATGATTCGAGTAAGGGATTGATTTGGATCACCTCGAGCCCTAGAACATGTGTGTACCTTCAATTTGGAATGAAATCCCCTCTTTTTGATTTCACCATTAAAGGATGCTCGGTTTTGGTGTAAACAATGCCTTGTTGCCGATAAGGTGGCTGGGGAAAGGTATTGAACTTCCTCTCTAGCCTTCAAGACTGTTTTGGAATGAATTCTAAGAAGAATCGAACTTCCCTTCCTTGGTTTTCACTCTTGGCCGAAAACTCCTCTTCTCTTCCTCTTCATCTCTTTTCTTTGATTTTAGTACATTTGATTTGGGTTGGAGTTTGAGTACAAATGAAGTGCATTGATCTTAATTTGATCTAATTCAAAATCAACTCAAGGGTATTTTTATAATTAAATGTAATTTGACTTTTAATCATCTTGGATTGATGAATAGATTTGATTGATTGATTTTGAATTTGGATGCTTCAGTTGATCCTACCTAAGCCAAATAGGTTAGATCCAACCCAAGGTGAATTCCCTAGGTCACTAGGCATAGTGCTCTAAGCATTGAATTAAGAAAATCCTATTTGAGATTAGGATCTCCTAATTGCCAAATTAATCTCATCCAAAAATGAGGACAATAGATCTCAAGTCTTCAAACCTTCAACAAGGCTTCATCTCCACTAGACGAAGCTACCTCGATGGTTGGGAGCGTCGGTGATAGCCTCCAATGAGGTATGAATGAAAATCGAGCTTAGGTGTAGATTTCTTTGGTCCTTTATGAAGGAAAGTATCATCCCATTGTAATTCAACCATTGGATGTCTTTGTTCTTGCTCTTAGATGGTGTGTGTTTAATCTCTACTCAATCTAAACTCAAGTGAGCTCGGATCAAGCCTTAAGGGACGGACAGTCGTCGTCTCACACAGGCGAGGGTAGGGATGAATCATGAACCATCCATCCAGCATCTTTTGAATGGACAGTTCTAATTAAAACACATGAGATCCCTTGATTAATCCCTTTGATACCGCAGGCTTGATTTTGACCATCCGATCTTTGATCGGACGGTTCAAAGGAAAGTGTGTATCGCCTCCGGCTGACTATGCATCCAATTTAAAAACCTAAATAACCAATCCTATCATGCCACGTCGAAAGTGCGCGCAACGTTACCGGTCCACATGAAGCCGATGGGATTATTTTTATAATTAGGGATTTAATGACCTATTAATTATATAAACTTCAAATATTCAAAACTAAATGTAGAAAATTCCAAAAAAAATGCAAACTCAACTTCATTTGAAAGATAATTCAAAGGGGGATAATATAAAATTTAATTTAATTGATTTTGAAGTGTGATATTTTCTTAATTTGAGTTTTATTAGTGATTTAATTATGTTAATTACTCCTTCATTATTCCAATAATTAATTCCAAACTCCTTAGGGTTAATTAGTGGGATGACATCTTCCTCCCATGATTTTCTTGGAATTTATTACTGGATTAATTTAAGTAATTGCTTATTTCATCTCCAATCAATCCCTTAATCAATTAAATGATTAATTAACCTATTAAATGATTATAAATTATTTAATTCAATTTGTTAATCAACTTGGAACAGTGGATAAACTTATGGAATGAGATTAGGATGCCTTTTTCCAAATCTTTTCCCCTAAGTCTATTTCATTTGAATGGAAACTCAATTAATTTACAAACTGATTAATGATTTAATCATTTCATTAAATAGCTTAATTAACCAAACTCAAAATCAAAAATTAATCCAGAAACTTAGTCACTTAATCAATCCTTTCTTGGGTAGATACTTAGTGTTCAATAGCCTAAATAATCTTAAGGAAATCAAATCTAACCTACATGTGTGGGAAGGGTTATGAAAGTACTTAATTAAACATCTTTGCTTAATTAATCAATAATTGTGAGTCAATTGCATTAGGCCCTTTCTTTCTTAGGGTGCATTACAGATTTAAGTTCAATGTGGTTGCAAATCAAATGTTGGCTCACAAATGTTTGAATAATTATGTTAAGAAGGTGTAGGTAAGGGGTAATTAATGAACTTAATTTACACCTTGACCTAAACAAAACATAAAATCAATCTAATGATGCTAAAAATTAAACTAAAATAGCACATACATGTGGGAGATAGGATAGATCCAGCAAACCTTTTCATAATTTCCTAAATCAAATCAAACTCAAAATAAAACTAAAAATTTCTATAAACAATTTGATTCACTTTAAATGATCTTATTCCATAGGATTGTCTTTAGAAATTAATTAAGGTAAATGAAATTACATGCTTACATCACTTTATTTTTTTCCTAGCATGCTAAATGTGTATGTCATATAAAAATCATGCATTCATGTCTTTAAAAAAAAATCAAATTAAAATGAAATGTTTTCTTTATGTTAAATTGCATGTTTTGGCTAAAGTAAGAATATGAATGGCTATTATCACTACTAAATCCAAGATTATTTTCAAAACTTAGAAATCAAATATTATAAATTAAAGGTATGCTACTTATAATTACCTTTAAGCACGCATGTGAGTATAATATAAAATGTGCATTATGTGACCTTTCTTTCTCTTCTATTTTAACATAGTTTTGAATAGGATTTGCAAAGTGTATAGTTCATTTGAAAAGAACACAACACTTGCTTAAATCCATTCCTATTCATTTCTATGTTAAATTGCATAACCAAATCAAAACAAAAAAGCATAAACCTTTTGCATGATTCTTTTCCATTCATTTCTTTTTTTACATGCACATGTATTTAAGATAAGTGGTATATTAGTCTGGAAACCCTGAGGTTTCGAGGCTTTAAGTAGCCCCAACTAGGTCTTGTACCTTACTCCCCTGGTGTAGAAAATAATAGCGTCGTACTCACTTATGTCTTTCATACAAGTAAATGTGCATTTGATTAATGGATAAAATCATGCATACATGAAACATTCCAAATTTTCTTAAGCAACATCTCCTAGCATTCATCATTAAGGTGTGCTAACATTTATACTTGCATGCATAAATATGCTTAGGATTCATCCATGTGCATGTTACATATGTTGGAAAGAAATAAAGTGTTGTGTGTTTTGTGATAGTAATTCACTTTACTTAATCTTAAAATGTCTTTCTCTTTAAATAGGTTTGTTTAGAGAAAATCTATACCTAGGATTAATTAAAACACATAATAAAACATTCACTAAAATAAAAATCATTAATGAATCCACTTTATAAATTACTTAACGTAATGAGGAAAGAGAACTCTTCTCTTTTTCTCTCTTTACAACACTTAGTAATTAATTGTAGGTTCATCCAAACCAAATCAAATCATCAAATAAAATCAACCAAATTAACTAAATCACTTAAATAAAACTACCCTGTAAGTTGAACCCTTCATACTTAGAAAATTCTAACCTTAAAGCCTAGCTAAGACATTCCACACAAGCCCTAAATGGCACACACATTAGGCTAAGTCACCATTTCTAGTCCTATGTTAGGGTGGTGCATGGTTTGATATTTTCTTTTATTTTATGATGTGATATTTTAGTCTGGATGTCAGGGTATATGTGCATAGACTGAATGATAGGACGATCTTAGTCTAATCATTATCTTCTATAGGAGATTATTCTTAAAGGGTGATGTAATAAAAATAATAAATGCTTTTTTTGTTCAGGTTGCTTATACCCCTAAGCATAATCCAAAATAGGCCAAGTGGACTTGGTTACCCATGTGTGGGGTGCTAAGTCTAATATACATGCTTGGGATTGTGTGGTTTGTTTAGTTAGTCTCTATTTTGCACGTTCTAGTTAGATTTACTTTTCCCATTTTTCATGTGATTTTTGTAATAAGGATTTGGAATAAATGTTATGGGGGATTAGGATGAATGTTGGTCATAAGACTATACATTATATACCATGTGAAGCCTTTGGAGCAACCACCTTCCAATCAACTAAAAGAAGAAAGAAGAAAGAAGAAAGAAGAAATGAAAAATGAAGACCCTCATAACATGAATTCTTTTTTTATTGTAACTAATTCATTTGTAATCTGGGGTGTATAAGTGTAGAGCTCAGCTACCCAATTTATTTTTGAGTTTGTGCGGTGGAACCCGACCACAAAATGCATCTTATTCTTTTGCACTAGTTTTATAAATTGTTTGATGTTTGTTTAGCTTGTACATTAAGATGGCATATTTTCCTAGTTTCTTCCTTACTTTGATGAATGTCCTGGATGCGATTAGGCTCTTAAGAAAAATAAATTTTCTATCCAATTAATCAACCCAAAACTAAAAATTAACAACACATAACCTTATCTAAAGCCGAGGTTATAAAATAAGATAAAAGATTTAGCAACCCCTTAGTTGGATGTTGTATGTTTTCACATCATGCATAAAATAGCATCTTGCTTCACTCTTGCTTATGGAGGGCTTCCACCCGCGCCAAGGAACTTTGCTTGACCCTTTAGAGCCATGGTGGAAATACACCTCCTTCTTGCTAACTTTAGCCCATAATCAAATTTCTTATTAATTAGGCATATGAATTCCATAGCATGTGTCAAATGAATTGTCTAAAAATAAAAATAAAATATAACAAAATTCGCATTAGATTTAAGACATTAACTCGTGGCCTACATGATCTAGTCTCTTAGGGAATGTGTTTAAGGACTTAGTCTCTTTCTAAATAAATAACAGCTTAGCTATCTTGCAAAAGCATATGACTTGCCTACATGTATTTAAAATCATAGGAGGAGTTAGTTACCGGCCACCCCCCAGGTGGTTGTAAATCCTAATAGTCGGGTGGTTTATCCTCTCTTGTGGAGGTAAACCAAATACCCATCTTCACCTTAGATTTAGGTCGTGCTTTGGCCCTCACCAAAGCTCCCTAGATTTAGGTTTAGTGGTTGCTACTTCCCTTTACGGGCTACAAGCATAAATCCTCACCTCTTAGGTATTTCCATGATCTTGTGTTATGGAATTGTAAGCCCTAGATTTCTAATAAAAATTTAACTCAAACAAATAATTCACTTCAATTTCAAAAATATAAAGCTCAACCACAAGATAGTTTGGGATGCTTACTAGGCTTCTTAGTATCATAAACATCCCCTACTTATCCTCTTTCAATTTCGATAATGATTCCCTCCTCTTGATCAATCCTAGTTGATCTTCTAAAAATAAACCAATTGATTGATAGTCCTATCCTTGAAATCTTTGGAGACAATGATTATTTACCTTAATCGAGAGTATTCCTAAGGAATCTCATACTTTAGGATGTAATTAACTATGGGGCCTTGCCTCTATAGGAAACTTAACCAACCCTGTCTAAAATAAACCTTGTTTTACTTTTCCATGTAAAGTATGAGATGAACCTCTAGTACATACAAAGACCCATAGTCCTTAGGAGTCCTTATTGAGGTGATTTGGTCCATTGTATGGTGGTGACTTCTATCTTTTGAGATAGTACACAATTTCTCAATGACATACTTGATCACCCTAATAAGAACATCTGTGGATCTACGTGGTGTCCCAACAAAGCAGTTTTATTTTGGTTATCATTTATCCTTCAAAAGATAGATCAAGATAGAAATATTTTCACCGCAAATTTTTCTAGTGACTCCGCTGGGGAAGGTTCCTCTCTCCATCTTTGGTAAATGATCATTATCTCCAAGTATCGATAGTGGCTTTATACTTTGTGTAAATTTAAGATTATCTTTCTTTTTCATTGGCACTTAGTTTATTTCATCCTTAAGCTAAGCTAACTAACATCCTGTAGGTTTTAAGATCTCACTCCGTGTAGGTTAAAACCCCTACTGGGTTTCCCAATAGGTGAAAATAAAAATTTAATAAAAAGAAATAATTAAAGACTTCTTCTTACCATTTCTATGGTAAGGTAAGGTTCATTCCAAAAATAAAGGAAGACAAATCCTTTATAAATACATCAATTTCCAAAAATCACCTTTTCAAAATGCACATAATAAAATGTTTGCACAAAAGTTCTTAATAAATCAACCTCATCTAACAATCTTCATGATTTTTATATGTAGGATCACTTTCAAAAATAAAATCAAAAAATCATGTTTTAAAAAAGCGCAAATGAACTTCCTCATTCTATTTTTGAATGAAGATTTCATTTTTAAAAATAAAATCAACAATCGAATTTTTCAAAAGCACAATTGAACAACTTCACTCAATTTCTTTTGATGAAGATTTCATTATCAAAATAAAATCAACAATCATATTTTCAAAAAAAAAAAAAAGCACAAATGAATATCTTTACTCAATTTATTTTGATGAAGATTTCATTTTCAAAATAAAATCAACAATCATATTTTCAAAAAGCACAAATAATTACCTTCACTAAATTTATTTTGATGAAGATTTCATTTTCAAAATAAAATTCAAAATCATGTTTTCTAAACGCACAAATGAACATCCTCATTCAATTCATTGAAGGAAGATTTCATTTTTAAAAATAAAATCAAAAAATCACATTTTCAAAAACCCCAATGAATATTCTCATTCGATTTATTGAATGAAGATTTCATTTTCAAAAATCAAAATCAACAATCAAATTCTCAAAAGCAGCAATAAATATCCTCATTCAATTTATTGAATGAAGATTTCATTTTCAAAAATCAAAATCAACAATCAAATTTTCAAAAGCACAATTGAACTTCCTTACTCAATCTATTGAATGAAGATTTCATTTTTAAAAATAAAATCAACAATCATTCTTTCCAAAAAGCACAAATGAACACCTTCACTTAATTTATTTTGTTGGAGATTTCATTTTCAAAAATAAAACCAACAATCATATTTTCCAAAAGCACAAGTGAGCATCCTTATTCAATTTATTGAATGAAGATTTTATTTTCAAAACAAAATCAATAAATCATCTTTTCAAAATTAACAATCATCTTTCCAAAAATCAAAATTGATAATCATCTTTTCAAAATTCAAACACATTGGGATCTCTCATTTAGTATACCTAAATTTGCTAAATGAAGATCCTCTTTTCAAAATTAAAATCACAAAATCAAAACATCATGGATCCTTTATTTAGCATACCTAAATTTGCTAAGTAAAGAATCCACTTTTCAAAATCAAAAATCATTAAATCAAAACACACATGGATTTTCTTTATTTAGCATAGCTAAATTTTCTAAGTAAAGAATCCCCTTTTCAAAATCATCAAAACATGAAATACATTTAGATTTCCTTAGCATACCTAAATTTGCTAAGAATCTTCTTTTCTAAAATCATCAAATCAAAATAATTGGATTTCCTTATCATACTTAAATTTGCTAAATGAAGATTCTCTTTTTAAAATAAAAATAACAAAATCAAAACATCATGAATCCTTTATTTAGCATAGCTAAATTTGCTGAGTAAAGAACCCACTTTTCAAAATCAAAAATCACAAAATCAAAACACACATGGATTTCTTTATTTAGCACACCTAAATTTGCTAAGTAAAGAATCCCATTTTCAAAATCATCAAAACATGAAATACATTTGGATTTTCCTAGCATACCTAAATTTGCTAAGAATCATCTTTTTAAAATCATCAAAACATGAAACACATTTGGATTTTCTTTAGCATACCTAAATTTGCTAAGAGTCCTCTTTTCAAGATCATCGAAAACAAAACACATTTGGATCCTTTATTTAGCATACCCAAATTTGCTAAGTAAAATAATCCTCTTTTCAAAAATAACAAAACATTTGGATTCTTCATTTAGCATACCCAAATTTTCTAAGTGAAGATTTCATTTTCAAATTCAGACATAGTTCACAAATAAGCAAGCAAAAGAAGAAGAAATTGTTTTCAAACACCTCACTTAGCATACCCAAATTTGCTAAGTAAATAAATTCCAAAATCACAAATCCAAACAAAATCAATTGGCCATTTACTTTAACATACTCAAATTTGTTAAATAAAGGGTCCCCAAACAATCAAAAATTAAAATCAAATATGATCCTATGGAAGCATCAATTTCTCCAAAAAATATTTGAACCCATTTTCAATGTACACAAATTTGTTGAAAATGGATTCTATATCTAAAAATCTCCTTACTCAAAATCTCTCCAAAATCAAAGAGCCTCACTTAACATATTCAAATTGTTAAGTGTGAGTTCAAATTCTAAAAAATGAACTAAAGTAGAAATCTGATTTGAACTTATTTTCAACATAGCAGACTTTCAGTCTATTTCAGACAGTTCAGTCTAGTGTAGTTCATTCAAATGGTAGCCCAGAAATATGTGTTTATATTTCCTTTCGGGATGGATTTGGCCTTGGACCGGGTCAGCCTCCCGTAGTCTGACTTGGCCACCTCAGCCATTTTGGCTGAGGTTTTGAGAGGGCTCGAATCACTTGTAAGGGGACCACCCTCACGACAGTCAGCAGAGCATGGTGATCGGGTAGAAACAGGTCATCTAGGTTGAGTTACCATCTAATTCAGAGATTTTCTCATTGAAGAGGAAGGTTGTGGCAGTTCTCATAGCAATAGCAGTTACAGCACTGGTGCACCCAATTGTTCCCTTTGTTGCCCTAGTACAGGCTAGTACCCACTCGTTGGCTCCTTCCAATGGGATGGCTCCCCTAATCCTAGAGATAGTCTCCCCTACCTTCGAGGTAGGGTCTAGTTCTCACACTGCTCGCCCCACCAAAACTCAGTACCAAAATAAGAATCGCATGATCAAGCGATATCATACTCGTATAATAGAGAGCTAGAGGCAGCCACTCAGTCTGTATTAGAGGATGTACCTAGGATAGTCTCCTCTCATCATGGAGAACAAGTTTCACCCCCTCTCTGGTTCTAATGGAGAGGATGACATTATGAGGATTTCAATTTTGCCTCCACCTGTAGTTCATTTTGAGGCTCCTATCAACAGTAGGAGAAGATCATACACTTTCCTTAGGTCAGTTCTTCATCGAGTTGGCAGACCTACAGATGATCAAAGTCCTGGGCTCAATTCGATTTGATATCAGTTATCCCCCATAGTGTGGGCAGGCACATCAGGCAAGAAAGGGCCAAGGAGGCCCGTACATCAGTATATATTACTAGCTGGGAGAGACGTAGGTAAAGCAGGCAATCAGCCGCTTCAGCCCTTGTGGACTTTCCCAATCGGTGCGCTACCCATGTCAATCATACAGACAGCATCTTCTTTTTTTTGCTGACATCATCTTACTGATGGGTACTACCTATCATAGGAGAGGAGCTCCTATTCAGAGAGAGTCGGTGGTGTTTGCACCACACCACTCTACTCCATGCCCACCATCTTCGATATAGGTTCCATCATCTACTGTGCTAGTAAAAGCCATGAAGGTTGCACCCGGGTAGAAGAGAGCCCCACTGGTGATCCGACTATGGCCAAGAGATCTCATTCCATCTAGACCGCCTACTATGGTGAGGCCGAGCTCTCCTGCTCGACCTTTTGTCCCAGTTGTGATGAGGAGGGAATGGCAACCTCGGAGTATCATAGTCCTTCCATCACCATCACCACCATAGCGGGCTATGGAGATAGAAGTAGACGAGGGAGGAGGAGACAGTCCAGTTGCCCCCATGACCATAGATCCTCCTAGGAGTACTACTCCACCCAGATCCAGTGATAGCCAGGAGCATCTTTCTTGTAGTGAGTATAGCCCTCATAAGGTTAGCTCTCTAGCATAGCAGGGTGTCTATCTGTGCGATCTACCATCGATTGCCTGATCTTTTTGTACATTGACTAGGCGTTCCCAGATGACATGTAAAGGGTATGCTTCAAATGACTTAAATCTAATGCATTTCAAATTTAATTTACTTTCATTTTTGGACAATCAATTTTGACTCAGGCTAATAGGACTTTTATGACTAATGCATGAGAAAATAGATTATTGGCCAAAATCAGCTAGAATTTTAGGATGTGAGTTTCCACTATGGCCTTCATAGGTCAAGATGGGTTCTCTGGCAAAGATAGAAGCCCTCTAATCAAGAGTGAAATAAGATGTTGTTGTGCATGATATTGTAAAGAAAAGAACTCATCCAGTTAAGGGTTTTCTAATTCTTTTTATCTTGATTTTAATCCTAAGCTTTAGATGAGGTTATGAGTTATTTAGTTTTAGTTTGAATTTTTTTTAAGTTGGGTAAAAGATTTATTTTTCCATAAAGAGGCTAATCCACATCCATGACATACATAAAGTAAGGAAGAAACTAGGAAAGCATGCCACTTAATGTGCAAGTTAAACAAACATCAATCAATTTATAAAACTAATGCAAAAAGAATAAATGGTCATTTGGGGTCGGGCACCACCGCACAAACCTGAAAAATATCAAATTGAGTAGCCGAGTTCTACCCTTATACAACTCAGATTACAAATGAATTGAATTACAATTTAAGCAAAGGAATTCATTATTATTAGGGTCTTCAACCTTTGTTCTTCTTTCTTCTTTCTTTCTTTTTTTCTTCTTTCTTTCTTTCTTTTTTGGATCTTCCTTTGAATGGTTGAATGGTAGATGCTCCAAGGCTTCACATGGTGCATAAGATGAAATCTTATGACCAATGCTCATCCTAATCCCCCATAATAAATCATCCCAACAATCCTAAATATATAAACTTTTACATGAAAAGGGAAAAGCATAAATCTAACTAACACCTGTAAAATAAAGGTTAGTCAAATCACACCACACAAATCCCAAGCATGTATACTAGACTTATCATGCTACACATGGGTGACTAAGTCCACCTGGCCTATGGATTATGCTAAGGGGTATAAGCACCTGCAAGCAAAAAGCATTTATATTTTTCTTTATGATAACGCCCCTTTAGCACAATCCCCTACGAAAAAGAATAGTTAGACTAAGCATGTCCTACCATTCATTCTACGAGTATACACCCTAACATCCAATCTAAAACATTCATCATAAAATGAAACATAACACCAAGCCATTCACATACCTAAACTAAAGCTAGAAGTGGTGACTTCAGCTAATGTGTGTGCTTTGAAGGTTTGTGTGGTATGCTTAGCTTAGGACTTTAGGTTTGAATTTTCTAAATGTGAAAGACATGTTCAACTTAGAGGAGGGTTTCATTTAAGTTTTTAGTGATTTTGGGTTGTTTTTATTTCATGTTTTAATTTGGTTTGAGTGAAGCCTACAAATAATTACTAAGTTATAAAGAGAGGAAAAGAAAAGAGAACTTCTCTTTCTTTTCCTAATCCTTAAGTAATTTCTAAGATAAGTTCACATTTTAGTTTCATTTAAGTGAATGTTTTAATTATATCTTTTAATTAATCCAAAGTTTAGATCAACTATAAATAAACCAATCCAAAAAAGAAAGGCATATTAAGATTAAAAAAAATGAATTAAAATTCACATAACATACACTACTTCAATTCTTTCCCAACATATATATAACATGCATATGTATAGACCCTAAGCATATCTATACATACAAATGAGAATAATTAGAATACTTTATGATGCATGCTAAGTAATCCATTTAAGAAAATTTGGAAGTTAAACATGTATGATTTTTCCTAAGTAGAAAAGGTTTTCTTTCTCCAAAACTTCACATACATGCATGAAAGTAAGAAAGGCATAAGTGAGTACAGCGTCATTGTTAACCAGAGATGTAAGGTATAAGACCTATTTAGGACTACTTAATCGCAACCTTAGGGTTGTCCAGACTAATATACCACTTTCCTTAAGTACTAACATGCATAAAAAAGAAATAAAGTGGGAAAGGAATATGCAAAAGTTTACTTAATGGTTTCATTTTTGTTTATGCAATTTATCCATGCAAGTGTAGGCAATCCTTCTTAAGTGAGAGCATAGGGATGAATAGGGTTTGGAATTAAGTAAGTATTGGGTTCTTTTCAAATTAACCCTACATCTTACCAACCCTTATTCAAAACTATGCCAACATAAGAAAGAAAGGAAAGGGCACACTAAACATGCTTTATAATTTAATCACATGCAAGCTACTAATTAATATATGAATAGCACACTTTTAGATTTAATGTTTCATTTGTAGGTTTTGAAAATACTTTGGATTTAGTAGTGATAATAGCCACTCATATTTTACTTTAGCCAACACATGCACATTTGACATAAAGTAAACAATTTCATTTTAAAACATTGAAAACATGAAATCATGCATGCATAAGTCACATGGCATACAATTTAACATGTTGGGAAAGATCTAAAGCAATGTAATCATAAGAAAAAACTCACTTAAATTAATTCCTAAAGACATTCTTATGGAATAAAAAACTTAGAATAAATCAAAGTGAATTTTAAAAATGATTTTTGTTTATTTAAAGTTTGATTTAATTTTAAAAGGGTGAGATGAGTTTGTTATTCCTAACCCATTCCCACATGTGTTTTGTATTTTATTTTAATTTTTAAATAATTAAATTTATTTTTAAATGTTGATTAGGTTAAGGTATACATTAAGTGCCTTAATTAACCCTTACCTACACCACCTTAAAAAAATTAATTAAGTAATTATGAGAAAATGAGATGACATAAAACCAACAAGGTATGTGAATTTGCAATGCACCAAGTAATAAAAAGGCTTAATGCAATTTGGCTCACAATCAAAAGTTAATTAATTTAAGGGGTTTTAGCTAAAGTACTTTTAAAATATCCTTTCACACTTATGAAAGGGGGTTTAATTTCCTTAATTAGACTTAGGCTATTGAACACCTAAGAATCTAACCAAGGTAGATTAATTAAGTTCTAGAGATTTTTAGAATTTTTGAAAATTATTTATAAGGGTAATTAATGAATTAACTCTTAATTAAAAAGAGGATTAAGGAAAAAAGGGGGTTTAGGGAATAACTTAGAGAAAATACCCAAATATTATTTCTAAAATCCCTACTCACTGGATCTAACCTTAATCCAACTTAATCATATGGAAAACCCACTAATTAGATCTTAATTACCCATAATTACATAAAGGGGTAATTATGGAATGAGCTAGCAATTTTCCTAATTAAGGCTTCAATAAATCTCAAAAAAATAAGGGGAGGCAGAGGTCATCACCTAAAATGAACCCTAAAAGTTTGAGATTAATTGTTGGATTAATTAGGGAATAATTAATTAACATTCCTAAAGAAACCCAAATTCAGATAAAAAGCGAAATCAAAATACATTGAAAACAATTTTAGAATATTTTAGATAGAATTATCTATCCATGGCATTTTTCCTTTTATTTTTCTAATTTTTCTATGAGGAGTTATTATTTTTAGAAGCTATATGGATTAATTAGGAATTATAGTTAAATAACTAATCCCCACTTAATACCCAACCCATGGCGCGATGCGTGGCAGGGGTCAACGTGTTTTAAGAGTGTCATGTCGTGAGCCCCCTATTTCACTTATCACATTAGAGCGGTGGTGGCACCTTTAGCCATCAAATCCGATCGATCAGACGGTGAGGATACACGTGGTTTTAAATCGATAAAGGGATTAAAATGTGCCTAATAATCTCTCATCCATCTAAAATGCGGATGGACGCTAAGATATGGGTTCTTCCCACGAGGAGGAATGTGTCATTCACAATCCAAGGGGAGATATAAGCTCGATCCTTCATTAATTCAATCAAAACTCAACCCACACCATCTAAAGGACCAAAGAAGCCAATCCAATGACTACGATCCTATGAGATTAAAATCCACATCACAAAAGACCAACACCTCTTAGCCTAAGTGGTCAGAAATTCACTAACCTCACCGAAGGTGATCACTGACACTCGATTCCCTTGGAGAAGCTTCGCCTGGTTGAGATGAAGTCTTGCTGAAGTTTGGAGCACTTGAGATGGAGTGGATCTTCCTATGGGTCACCTCCTCCTTACCTTGAGTTCGGCTTTGATCCAACTCAATCCTTCCTTGCCTTTAGAACTCAATTAGATGGTTAGGCAAGCTCGAATTGGTCCTCTAATGGTGAGTGTAGAAGGAATTGAGGTAAGATCAAGTATAGAGGAATTTGGAAATCAAGGTGAGCTCCCCTATTTTGCACTGTGCAAAATTGAGGAAGACAAGATCCAAATCTCTCCTAGGGGCCTTGGGAAAGCTCTCTGATGTTTTCTAACTCTCCTTAGGCTCCAATCGATCAAGAGTGAGTGAAAGCAGTGAATTACAGAGTATATCTTCCCCTGGCATTGGATGGGGGCTTGCCATTTAGATCCAATGTCACCATGGGATGAGTTATTTGGATGGTTAGAGGTGTGCACATTATTGATTTGGCCAGAGGAGTGGGAAACTCCCATCTAATTGAGGTTTGTGGGGGGGGGGGGGAGTTTGAGAATTTCATGCCTATGGTTTGGGTTTGGTCCATGGGCCAAATGGGTTGACCCAAACCCATTGGGTTGGGTGCACCACTCATCACTAGGTCCCCTTGAGGTTTTAGGAGAGCCTCAAGTGATTGTGATGAGTACATGACCAAAATACCCATGGGCCAAGCCAAAAAATTTTCTATGGCATAGGAGTATAATGATCATTTTGCTATTTTTTTTTTAAATTGGGGGTGCTTGGTATGTTGAGAAAATAGGTTGGGCCAAGTTTCAATGGATTTGGAATCCATTTTATTGGGTTTGGCTCATGTTGTCCCATTTAGGTCAAAATGGGTCAAATTGGGTCAAGTTGACCAATAGGTCAAATTGGGTCAAACCAAGGGTTGGGTCAAGTTCATATGACCATTTGAAATGTTTTGGTGCCTTTGGTTTGGTTCAATTTGGTATAGATTGGCTTTTGGCTCATATGACTCATTTAGGTCAAATGGGTCAAGTTGACCTATTTGGGTTAGGTCAAGGGCAGGTTTAGGTTTGGTTGGTCATATGAAGTGGATTGGTATCTTTGTTTTCAATCAATTTTGGTTAGGTTCAATTTTGGCTCAACGTGACCCCTTTAGGTCATGTTGGGTCTAAGGTCAATTGGGCTAGGTTGGGTCTAGTTGGCCAATTAAGGCTTTGGTCAAGTTCCACAAGTGATTTGGGATGAACTTTACCCATTTCTTTCAATCAATTTGGCTTAGATCAAGTTTTGAAACATTTTGGCCCTTTAGGTCAAAATGGGTCAACTTGGGTTAAGTGGGCCAATTTGGCTAGGTTAGGCTCAAAGGTTGACTTGGTCAAGTTCAAACATAGGTCGTGAGTGAACTTAGATTAATGGTTTTAATTAATTTGGCCTATAATGGATTTTGGCTACGTTATGTTTCATTTTAGGTTAAGAGTTGACTTGGTCAACCCTTAGGTTTGACTTAGTTTGACCCAATTTGATTGATTGATCATCCCATGATGATTGTTGATCAAAATGAGAGGGGTATATGAGTTTGGTTCAATCCAGTTTGGTTAGGATCAAAAGCTGGCTCATAAAGGTACTTTAGGTCACTTTGGGTCAAGTGAGCCTAAGTGGGTCAAATGGCTTGGTCAAAGCTTGATTTAAAGTTGATTGATCTTGTATATGGACTTATGATTGAAATATAAATCCATTTATAAGTGGTTTGTAGTCAAATGGATTTTGATCCATTTAAAAATCTCATATTCAAAGTAAGAATACGAAGGAGTTTTGGGTTTGATTTTTTATTTGGGTTTTGATTGAAGGATTGAGGTTTGGATTTATATATGAGCTCGTGATTGTAGGATTGATTGTACCATGAGAGAAAATCAAGGGTTTGGCTTGATTTGAATTGATTTTGGCTAAGTTCAAGATTTATGCTTGAAGGTCTTAGATTCGATTTTGATTTGATTTGAGTTTGATTTTTTGGAATGGGTTTTTATTGTTTCAATTTATATTTCATTTATATATGTGAACACCAATGAGAATATAAATTGATCATCAGAAAATATCAAGAATTTGAAAGAGTTTAATCATGATTTGGGTTACCATTAAAAGGAATTTAAAGGATTTAATTGAATTTTTAACTTGAAATTTAATTTTTGGATTGGATTTGATTGATGTATATTTATATTTTATTTATATATGAGAACATAAATGAGAATATAATTTGATTTTGAGAAAATCCCATGAGTTTGAAGTGGTTTGATCAAGTTTAGGTTAAATCCATTAATGAAAAATTAAGAGATTTAAGGGAATTTCAAGCATTTTAAATTTGGAATTTAATTTTTGCCATTGATTGGATTGATTTATATTTATATTTCATTTATATATGTGAATATAAATGAAGATATAAATAAGTTTTGAGAAAATCCCATGGATTTGAATAGGTTTGATCAAGATTTGGAGTTGATTTTGGCTAAGTCCTTTAATGGAAAATTAAAGAAATTTAAGAAATTTTCATGAATTATTTTGGAATTTTGAATTTGATTTGATGGATTTGAATTTATATTTCATTTATATATGGGAATATAAATGATAATATATATGAGGTATGAGAAAATCTCAAATATTTGAATAAGTTTGAATCATGATTTTGGCTAAGTCCTTAAGAAAGGGTTAAGGACTTAAGAAATTTTGACTTAGGAATTTTGATGGAATTTGATCATGGCTTTCAATCATGGATTTCAATCATGGATTTTAATCATGGAATTGATTTGAGTTTGAGAAAATCAAATGGAATTGATTTGGAGTTTGACTTAAAAGAAGGAAAGTGAGGAATGGTTTAAGCTAAAGGGTAGGAAATTTTCCTAACACCACTAAGGCATGACATATTCCTTTGACTAAATCTTCTAAGTCTTCTAGGGAAAGGTGAGAGTGTCCACCTAATCACTAGATGTGTCTTAAGACTAAGAAACTCTTAAAGTTTAAGAGGAATCCTAAGCCTAAGATCGAGGTGTTGAGAACTCATTCTAAAAATGAGGTCAACATCCATCTTCCCTCCATCAGTGCATCAAGCTTCGAAAGGATGGAATCGAGTACTATGTCAAAGGAGATGAAAAGCCATTTTCAGTTAGAGAGGTTGAGATATATGAAGGTGTGACCTACTATCTTCCTCAAAATACTTTTTCTCATGAACTTGGTCAAAATTCAAATGCAAAAGAAAATGAAAAAGAAGAAAAAGAAAAGGAAAAGAAAAATGAAAGTTCAAGTGAACGAGAAAAGGACATCAAGGAAGAGGTAGAGATGCACATCACATTCCACCCACAATTCATTCCATCATATAGACATATGGGTAGGATGACTTGACCTCCACCAGGCAGAAGCAGAGGCAGAAACAGAGATAGTTCCAGAGGCAAAAGACCCCCTGGTTGGCAGGCAGCCAATAGGGGTTATATTCCAATTCCTAGGAGTACCCCTACTATTCACATAGACTTGGAATCCAACTTGGAGGAATAGTCTCATGTCATTAGTAAACCAGCCAACCCCTCTTAGCAGGTTTCATTGGTGGTGGCACTCGAGCTAGACAGAGATGAAGACCAGGCCTCCAAGGAAAGCATGAATGTATTCGAATCAAATTTATGTGAAACTATCAGGCAGCAGTTAGGAACCTTAGCTCTAACCTCACTTTCCTCTCAAAAACCTAAAGGTTTAGTAATTAAGGAAGCCCCTAAGTCTTCCATTGATGCGAAGCTGAAGAGATTCCTATTGGGATCATCATCCTCAAGTCCAGAAGTGGATGTAGGAAGGATAATTCATATAAGAATTAATGGAATTTTTGATTGGTACTCGCCTTGTGTTCTTAATCTTGCAAAGAAAGGTTTGATTCCTTATACATGGTCTAAGCACAGATCATAATACTTCAAAAAGCTGTGGAAGAATAAAGGAAGGGATGCACAATCAAGATCAGGAGTAGGATTCGGTACAGTGGGTCCAGTCGATGACAACGATTACTGCTTAGTTGTCACCAATCATTTGGAATTTAATAGGTTCTTCTCAAACCATACCAACTCTTATGGAAAAATATGTTTAGAAACTTTAGATGATTCAGATGATTTCCACATCAAAGATGTACCATTTGAAGAAGAAATCCATTCAACAATCGACAAGCTTAAAGAAATCAACCTCAGGACGGAAGAAAATTCATGCCCGACATACATCAGTTCATTATTGAATGAAGAAGAAACCAATGACTTAGTTAGGCTATTGATTGAGTTTAAGGACTACTTCGCATGGAACTATGAAGAAATGCCCGATTTATCTCCTGACGTAGCAGCTACAAACTAGCAATAGATCCTAATGCTAAACCTATCAAGAAAGCTCCTAGACTCATACAATTAGAAATCGAACAACAAGTCATTTCTAAAGTCAAGAAACTGATCAATGCTGGTTTCATCAAGGAAGAAAAATATCCTACCTAGTTAGCCAGTGTCGTACCAGTTAAGAAAAAGAATGGTCAACTCTGAATATGTGTTGATTTCAGGGACTTAAATAAAACATGTCCTAAGGATGAGTTTCTTCTTCCTATACCAGAATTAATGGTGGGCATCGCCTCATCTCATGCAGTATTCTCCTTCATGGATGGGTCATCGGCCTATAACCAAATCAAGATTGCCCCTGAGGATGAAAGAAACACTACTTTTCGAACCTTAATCAGAATCTATTGTTATAAGATCATGCCTTTCAGCCTTAAAAATGATAGTGCTACATCCAAACAGGCCATGACTCAGATCTTCAACAAACTCATTCATCATCAAGTTTAATGTTATGTGGATGATCTCATAGTCAAAAGAAAAGAAAAGGAAGACCATCTCTTTGACTTGAGAGTAGTTTTTGAATGGTTAAGATAATTTAACCTCAAAATGAACCCCCCTGAAGTGTGCATTTGGAGTAGCTTCAGGAAAGTTCCTTGGTTTTATTCTCTTACATAGAGGAATAGAAATAGATCCAGAAAAGATTAATGTTATCTTAGAAATGACATCCCCAAAAAGTTTAACCCAACTCAGATCTTTTCAAGGGAGGTTGGCATATCTAAGATTCCTTATCTCCAACTTATCGAGAAGATGCAAACCATTTTTAGCACTTATTAAAAAGGATGCCAAATTCAAGTATGATGATAAGTGTCAGCATGGCTTCGAAGATATCAAATAGTATTTGGTGGAACTGCCAGTTCTACCAGCCCCTATCTCGAGCAGGCCGTTGATCCTCTACACTACTGTATTGGATGACTCCCTTAGTGCTTTGTTGGCCCAAGCCAATGACGAAGAGAAGGAGAATGCTCTTTACTACCTCAGCCATCATCTGATCCCTGCTGAAGCTAACTATCCACCTATTGAGAAACATTGGACTTACAACTGCCTGGGGGTGGCCGCCAACTAACTCCTCCTACGATTTTAAATACATGTCAACAAGTCTTTATGCTTATGCAAGATAGCTGGGTAGTTATTATTTACGAAGAGATTAAATCATTAAACTCAATCCCTAAAGAGACTAGATCATGTAAAGGGACATGCTTCAAATGACTTAAATCTAATGCAATTCAAATTTCATTTTATTTTTATTTTTGGACAATCATTTTGACTCAGGCTAATAGGATTTTTATAACTAATGTATGAGAAATCAGATTATTGGCCAAAATCAGCAAGAAGGTAGGAGGTGAGTTTTCACTATGACACTCAAAGGTCAAGCCAAGTTCTCTGGCAAAGGTGGAAGCCCCCCAATCAAGAGTGAAATAAGATGCATTTGTGCATGATATTAAAAAGAAATACTCATCCAACTAAGGGGTTGCTAATTCTTTTATCTTGATTTTAATCCGAAGCTTCAGGTGAGGTTATAAGTTGTTTAATTTTAATTTAAGTTCTTAAGTTGGGTAAAAGATTTATTTTTCTCTTAAGAGCCTAATCCACATCCAGGCCATACATAAAGCAAGGAAGAAACTAAGAAAACCATGCCACTTAATGCAAAAGCTAAACAAATCATCAAATAATTTATAAAGCTAATCACAAAAAGAATAAATGGCCCTTGTGGTCGGGCACCACCGCACAAACCCAGAAAATATCAAATATGGGTAGCCAAGCTCTACCCTTATACAACCTGAATTATAAATGAATATTACAATTAAGCAAAGGAATTCATTATTATGGGGGTCTTCAAGCTTTATTCTTCTTTCTTCTTTCTTCTTTCTTTCTTCTTCTTCTTTCTTCTTTTGATCCTTTGGTTCCCCCTTTGGATGGCTGGAAGGTAGATGCTCCAAGGCCTCACATGGTGCATAAGATAAGATCTTATGACCAATTCTCATCCTAATCCTCATAACAAATCATTTTGAAATCTTATTTATGCAAATTTTTACATGAAAAGGAAAAGTAAAAATCTAACTATCACCTGTAAAATAAAGGTTAGTTAAATCACGCCATTCAAATCCCAAGCATATATATTGAACTTATCACCCCACACATGGGTGATAAGTCCATCTGGCCTATGGATTATGCTTACAGGTATAAAGCACCTGCAAGAAAAAGTATTTATATTTTTATTTATGATAGCACCCCTTAAGCACAATCCTCTGCATAAAAGAATAGTTAGACTAAGCACATCCTACCATTCATTCTATGAGCATACACCTAACATCTAGTCTAAAACATATATCATAAAACAAAACATAACATCAAACCATGCATCGACCTAACCTAAGGCTAAAAGTGGTGACTTAGTCTAATGTGTGTGCTTTGAAGGTTTGTGTGGTATGCTTACCTTAGGACTTTGGATTTAAATTTTCTAAGTGTGAAGAATATGTTCAACTTAAATGAGAGTTTCATTTAAGTTGTTTAAGTATTTTTGGTTGGTTTTTTTTTCCATGTTTTAATTTGGTTTAAGTGAAACCTACAATTAATTACTAAGTTTGAAGAGAGGGAAAGAGAAGAGAACTTCTCTTTCCTTCCCTAACCTTAAGTAATTTTTTAAAGTAGGTTCATGTTTTAGTTTCATTTAGGTGAATGTTTTGATTACATCTTTTAATTAATCCTAAGTTTAGATAAACCCTAAACAAACCTATTCAAAAAGAAAGGGCATTTTAAGATTAAATAAAATGAATCAAAATTCACATAACACACATTACTTCATTTCTTTCCCAACATATATAACATGCATATGGATGGACCCTAAGCATATATATACATGCAAATGAGACTAGTTAATACACTTTATGATGCATGCTAAGTAATCCATTTAAGAAAATTTAGAAGTTGAATATGCATAATTTTTCTTAAGTAGAAAATGTTTTCCTTATCCAAAATTTCACATACATACATGAAAGTAAGAAAGGCATAAGTGACTACAGCATCATTATTAACTAGAGGTGTAAGGTACAAGACCTACTTAGGATTACTTAAAGCCTCGCAATCTTGGGGTTGTCCAGACTAATATACCACTTTTCTTAAGTACAAACATGTATATAAAAGAAATGAAATAGAAAAGGAAGATGCAAAAAGTTGTTTAATGAATTCATTTTTGTTTATGCAATTTATGTATGTAAGTGTAGGTAACCCTTCTTAGGTGAGATCATAAAGATGAATAGGGTATGGAATTAAGTAAGTGTTGGGTTCTTTTCAAATGAACCCTACATCTTACTAACTCCTATTCAAAACTATGCTAACAAAAGAAAGGAAACCTATGCTAAACATGCATTTATAATCCATCACATGCAAGCTTATAATTAAGTTATGAATAGCACACTTTCAGATTTGATATTTTATTTATAAGTTTTGAAAATATTTTTGGATTTAGTAGTGATAATAGCCGCTCATATTTTACTTTAGCCAACACATGCACATTTGACATAAAGTAAACAGTTTAATTTTAAAATTTTGAAACATGAAATTATGAATGCATGAATCACATGACATACAACTTACCATGTTGGGAAAGATCCAAAGAAATGAAAGCATGTAAACAAACTCACTTTACTTAAATCCCAAAGACATTCTTAAAGAATAAGAAAATTTAAAATAAATTAAAGTAAATTTCAAAATGATTTTTGTTTGCTTTAAATTTTGATTTAAATTTGAAAATGTGAGATGAGTTTGTTGTTCCTAACCCATTCCCACATGTGTTTTATATTTTTGTTTAATTTTCAGATAATTAAATCCATTTTTAAGCATTGATTAGGTTAAGGTATGAATTAAGTAGCTTAATTAACCCTTACCTACACCACCTTAGAAAAATTAACTAAGTAATTATGATCCAATGAGATGACATAAAACCCACAAGGTATTTAAATTTGCAATGTACCTAATAATGAAAAGTCCTAATACAATTTGGCTCACAATTAAAAGTTAATTAAGCTAAGGGGTTTAACTTAAGTAATTTCAAAACACCCTTTCATACTTATGAAAGGGGTTTTAATTTCTTTGATTAGACTTAGGCTATTAAACACCTAAGCATCTACCCAAGGTAGATTAATTAAGTCCTAGAAATTTTTTTAGAATTTTTAAAAATTGATTAATGGGGTGATTAATGAGCTAATCTTTAATTACGAGGGCATTAAGGAAAGAAAAGGGGGTTTAGGGAATAGCTTAGGGAAAATACCCAAAAAGTATTTCATAAACCCCCTACTCACTGGATCTGGCCTTAATCAAACCTAATCATAGGGTAAATCCACTTATCACACCTCAATTACTCTTAATTACATGAAAGGGGTAATTAGGGAATGAGCTAGCAATTTTCCCAATTGAGCCCTCAATAAATATCAAGAAAATTAAGGGAGATAGAGATCATCCCCTAAAATGAACCCTAGAAATTTGAGATTAATTAATGACCTAATTAAAGGATAATTAGCTAATTAAAATTCCTAAAGAAACCTAAATTTAGAGAAAGGAGTAATTCAAAATCCATTGAAACCATTTTTAAATATTCTAGATGAAATTTTCTTTCCATAGAAATTTTCCTTCTATTTTTCTAATTTTTCTATGAAGATTTATGAATTTTAGAAGTTCTGTGAATTAATTAAGAATTAATTAATGGCATAACTAATCTCTACTTAATCCTCGACTCGCATGCGATGCGTGGCGGTCGGCTTTACGCAGCGTGTGTGAGGGTGTCACTTAAACGTCACATCCCAAATGACGGCGATGGCTAATATCCTCGATCGTCGATGATTGGGCTAAGGATTCATTTTAAAGGATAAATGAATTACCAAACATGTTAAATAATCTCAGCCATCCATCTAAAATGTGCAGATGGACGGCTAAGATGAGCCAAGTTCTTCCTTGAGGATCAATGGAGATCGTCCATGATCTAAGGGGAGATCTGTGCCCGATATAGCATAAAATCATACAAAAATCAACCAACACCATCTAAGTACAATTACCAGCCTATCCAATAGTTGATTTCACATGCCATTAATATTTTTGTCGCAAAGGACCAACACCCCCTAAGCTAAGTGGTCAAAAAATTCCATACCTTGCCAGAGGCGATCACCAGCACTCGAGATCGATGAGGTAGCTTCGTCTTGTAGAGACGAAGCCCTGTTGAAATTCCTAGGCCTTAGGGTTGAGTGGATCAATGGGTAAATCAACACCACTTCACTTGAGCTTTGGCTTTGATCCAATTGAGCTCTTCCTTGCTGTGGGAACTTCAATCAAAGCTTGGGCAAGTTTGACTTGACCCTCTGATGGAGTGTGCAAGAGTAATTGGATGGAGATCAAGTATAGCAGAAGTTAGCTAATGGATTGAGCGCCCCTATTTTGCAATGTGCAAAATCAAGAAATGGGGAATTCAAATCCTTCCTAAGAAGCTTGGGAATGCTCTCAGGTGGTTTCTGGGTTCCTAGGCTTCAATCGATAATCAGTTAATTGAAATTTCATTGAATTAGGGAGAGTATATCTTCCCCTATGGCAATCAAACAATCAAACCATTCCTTGCCATTTTGATCCAACTGACCAAATTAGGAGGGTTATTTTGATGGTTTTGACTGTGCACATGGTTGGTTTGATCCCTTGAGTGGATTGCCAACTTCCCATGTGCTGAATTTAAGCTTAGGAGGGAATTTGAAAATTCAATTTCAAGTTATATGGTTGGGTTTAGTATATGGGTCAAATGGGCCGACCCAAACCCATTGGGTTGGGTGCACTACTCATCACTAAGTCCCATTGAGCTTTTAGGAAAGTCTCAAGTGATTGTGAAAAGTGTATGACCAAAATACCCATGGGCTAGGCCAAAATTTGTTTTATGGCCTAGAGGTAAAATGGTCATTTTGCCATTTTTCCACTTTAGACATGTTGGGTATGTGGAGAAACTAGGTTTGGCCAAGTTTCATTCTATTTGGAATCTATTTGATAGGGTTTGGCTCATGTTGACCCATTCAGGTCAAAATGGGTCAACTTGGGTCAAGTTGACCATTTGGTCAAATTGGGTCAAACCATGGGTTGGGTCAAGTTCATATGACCATTTGAAATGTTTTTGTACCTTTGGTTTGGTTCATTTTGGTATAGATTTGGGTTTGGCTCATATGACATCATTTAGGTCAAATGGGTCAAGTTGACCTATTTGACCCATTTGACCTATTTGAGGTAGGTCAAGGGTAGGTTTAGGTTAGGTTAGTCATATAGAGTGGACTGGTATCTATGTTTCCAATCAATTTGGGTTAAGTTTATTTTTGGCTCAACATGACCCCTTTAAGTCATGTTGGGTCTAAGGTCAATTCGGCTAAGTTGGGTCTAGTTGGTCAATTGAGGCTTTAGTCAGGTTTCACAAGTGATTTGGGATGGACTTGACTCATTAGTTCCAATCAATTTGGCTTAGATCAAGTTTTGACACATTTGGACCCTTTGGGTCAAAATGGGTCAAGTGGGCCAATTTGGCTAGGTTAGGCACAAATGTTGGCTTGGTCAAGTTTAAACATTATCCATGAGTGAACTAAAATCAATGGTTTCAATCAATTTGGCTTATGGTGGAATTTGGCTATGTTAGGTTTCATTTTAGGTTAAGTGTTGACCTAGTCAACCCTTAGGTTTGACTTAGTTTGACCCAATTTGATTGGTTGATCATCCCATGATGATTGTTGATCATGACGAGAGAGACATATGAGTTTGGTTCAATCCAATTTGGTTAGGATCAAAAGTTGGCTCATAACGGTACTTTAGGTCACTTTGGGTCAAGTGAGCATAAGTGGGTCAAATGGCTTGGTCAAAGCTTGATTTTAAGTTGATTTATCTTGTACATGGACTTATGATTGAAATATAAATCCATTTACAAGTGGTTTGAAGTCAAATGGGTTTTGATCCATTTAAAAAGTTCACATTCAAAGGAAGAATATGAAGGGGTCATGGGTTTGATTTTTGAACTGTATTTTTGATTGAATTATTGAAGTTTGGATTCATATATGAGCTCATGATTGTAGGATTGATTAAACCATGAGAGAAAATCAAGGATTTTGCTTGATTTGAAGATGATTTGACTAAGTTCAACATTTTGACTTGAAAGGCTTAGATTTGATTTTGAGTTGATTTGAGTTTGATTTTTGGAGTTGGTTTTGATTTTTTTAATTTACATTTTTATATATGAGAATATAAATTGATCATAAGAACATTTCAATGATTTGAAGTGGTTTAATCATGATTTCTATTAAATCCATTAAAGGGAATTTAAAGGTTTTAAGAGAATTTTTAATTTGAAATTTAATTTTTGAATTGGATTTGATTGATTTATATTTATATTTCATTTATATATGAGAATATAAATGAGGATATAAATAAATTTTGAGAAAATTCCATGGGTTTGAAATGGTTTGATCAAAGTTTAGGTTAAATCCATTAATGGAAAATTATAGGATTTAAGGGGATTTCAAGGGATTTCAATTTGGAATTTAATTTTTGCCTTTAATTGGGTTGATTTATACTTATATTTCATTTATATATGAAAATATAAATGAATATATAAATAAGTTTTGAGAAAATCTCCTGAGTTTGAATAGGTTTGATCAAGGTTTAGGATTGGTTTTAGCTAAGTCCTTTAATGGAAAATTAAAGGGACTTAAGAAAATTTTCATGAATTGATTTTGAATTTTGAATTTGATTTTGTGGGTTTGAATTTATATTTCATTTATATATAAGAATATAAATAAGAATATAAATGGATCATGAGAAAATATTAAAGGTTTGAATAGGTTTGAATCACAATTTTGGTTAAGTCCTTAAAGGAGGCTTAGGGACTTAGGCAATTTGGACTTAGGAATTTTTCATGAATTTTGATCATGGGTTTCAATCATATCTTTCAATCATGGATTTCAATCATGGAATTGAATCATGGAGTTTATTTGAGTTTGGAAAAAATCAAATAAAATTAATTTGGAGTTCAATCATGTTGCATTGTTAATGTGTCACTCTAGTGGTCTTTTCGTAGTGGAAGATGTGAGTCCCCGAGCTTTCTTCCATAAATTCAACCGCAAACTGAAAGGAACCCCTTTGGTTGGATAGTTCTCCCCTTGATTGGGAAGCTACTCCCTTTGGATTGGTAAATTTGTGTTAGATCAAGGGCAACATAGCCCCTACTCAGTATAATCCATCGCAAACCGATGGGATCCATCAAAAATAAATTAAAAAATGAAATTAACTTTGACTATTATTGAGTTGATTTAAGTCCCCCAATGGCATTCACTCAATAGTCAGCCCTAGGTCGGGTTCGATTTATTGCACAAGCAACTGATCACCCCAATGGTTCCTTATTTTGGAATATGTGAGTCCCCACACTTTCTTCTTAAATTGACCATTGCGAACCGAAAGGCAACTCCTTTGGTTGGATAGTCCTACTATGTGGTTGTTAAACTACCCCTTTGCATTGGTAAATATGAATTAGGCTTAGGCCAACATGACTCCTACTCAATGTGACACATCGCAAACCAACAGGATTCATCTCAAAATTTAAAAATCTGAAACAAATCCATCAACCTCCCTAGTGGAGTAAAATTCTGAAATAAATTCAACCCTCCTCCCTAGTGGTGTCAACTCAAAAAGTTAAATCAAATTTCTCCCCAGTGAGACTCAAATTAAATCAAACCTCTCATCTCCTAGTAGATGACTTGAACCTCTTTCCCTAGTGGAAGGTTCATATACTCAGTCCCTAGTGGATTCCTCCATCACTCTTTTATGTTGATTGACATCACTAGAGTCACATTGCACTAAGCTCTTGATTCCTTCTACACCTTGGGTTGGGAGTAGATCATTTATATTAGTACTTGTGATCGTTCGGTGTTGTTGGTCATCTCGGTCAAAACCAATACGTGTGGTAAGCCTTGCCAGTCACACCACACCTATTGGGTGCCCTTTGTTGACCTCATTTTTAGAATGAGCTCTCAACCTCTCCATCTTAGATATAGGACTCCTCTTAGACACTAAGAGTTCCTTAGTCTTAAGACACTTCTAGCGATTAGGTGAACACTTAACCTAACCCTAGAGGCTTAGAAGAGTTAGCCATAGGAATAGGTTATGCCTTAGGGGTGTTAGGTAAACTTGCCTACCCTATAGCCTTAACCAAATCCTTAATTCCTTCTTTCAAGTCAAACTCCAAATCCAAAACAACCTCAAACTCAAATCAACTTCAATTCCAAAACAAACCCTAAATCAATTCCAATGGATTTTCTCAAATCATGAATCAATTCCAAATGATTGAAACCCATGATTGAATTCCAAATCTAAAATCTCTCCAAAGTCCCTTTGATTTCATCTTATGGACTTAACACAAATCAAATCCAAATCACTTCAAAGTCAAAAGATTTTCTCACAACCCATTTATATTCTCATTTATATTCACAAATATAAATGAAATATAAATTCAAATAACCAAAACAAAATCCAAAACTCAATTCCAAATTTAAAAATTCTTCCTAAGTCACTTTGATTACATCTTATGGACTTTGCTCAAATCCAAATCACTTCAAAGTCAAAATATTTTCTCACAACCCATTTATATTCTCATTTATATTCATAAATATAAATGAAATATAAATTCAGATAACCAAAACTAAATCCAAAACTCAACTCCAAATTTAAAAATTCTTCCTAAGCCACTTTGATTTCCATCTTATGGACTTACCTCAAATCCAAATCACTTCAAAGTCAAAGGATTTCCTCTCAACCCATTTATATTCTAACTTAAATTCATAAATATAAATGAAATATAAATTTAAATAATCAAAACAAAATCCAAAACTCAATTCCAAATTTAATAATTCTTCTTGAGTCACTTTGGATTTTACCTTATGGACTTAGCTCAAATCAAATTCAAAATATTTTCTCATAACCCATTTATATTCTCATTTATATTCAAAAATATAAATGAAATATAAATTCAATTAACCAAAATAATTACAAAACCCAAATCCAAATCCAACCAAAATCAATCCTAAACTCTTTCAACATAAACCCTTGAACTCCTTCAAATCAAATTCAAATCATTTCAAGCTCAAGAGATTTTCTCATAACTCATTTATATTCACAAATATAAATGATATTAATTCAAATACCCAAAACCAAATTCAAAACTCAAACCCAAAGCTACCCTAAAACCAACCTATGCTTCTTCAAGTCAAATTCTTGAACTTAGCTAAATTAAATTCAAATCAATCCAAACCCTTAGAATTTCTTCATGATTTAATCAATCCTTCAATCATGAATCCAAATATAAACACACTTCAATCATCAAACAAAAACTAAATTCAAAACTCAAACCCAAATCGACCCATGTTCATTCTTTGAACTTGAAATTGTCAAATGAATCAAAACTCATTTAACTCCAAATCACTTGCAAATGGATTTATATTTCTATCATAAAACTATATGTGAGTTCAACCAAACTTGATCAAGCATTGGCCAAGTCAATTGACCCATTTAGGCTCTCTTGACCCAAAGTGACCTAAAGTACCTTTTTGAGCTAAATTCTAATCGTACCCAAATTAGATTGAACTAAGCCCACCTAAGCCTCACATTGTGAGCAACAGTCGCCATTTGATGATCAATCACTCAAATTGGGTTAAACCAAGTCAAACCTAAGGGTTGACTAAGTCAACACCTGGCCAAAATGAAATCCAAACTAGCCAAAATCCACTATAGGCTAAATTAATTGAAACCATTGATCAAAACCAATTCATGATCAATGATTGAACATGACCAAGTCAACATTTGAGCCAAACCTAGCCCAATTGGCCACTTGACCCAAGTTGACCCAACTTAACCTAAAAAGTCAAAATGTGTCAAATCTTGATCTAAAGCCAAATTGATTGCAACCAATGGGTCAAATTCATTCTAAACCACTTATTGAACTTGACCAAAGCCTCAATTGGCCAACTAGACCCAACCTAGCCCAATTTACCATGAACCCAACTTGACCTAAAAGGTCAAATCAACTTGAAACTTAACCAAACCAAAATTGATTGAAACCAAAGCTTGCATAATATTTCAAATGACCAACCAAACCTAAACCAACCCATGACCTAACACAATTGGGTCAAATGGGTCAAATTGGTCAACTTGACCCATTTGACCTAAATGAAATCAAATGAAACAAAACAAAATATAAAACAAATTGAAACAAACCAATGATGCCAACACATTTTAAATGGTCATATGAACTTGACCCAACCCTTGGTTTGACCCAATTTGACTAATTGGTCAACTTGACCCAAGTTGACCCATTTTGACCTAAATTGGTCAACATGAGCCAAATGATATAAAATCAACTCTAAATTCATTGAAATTTGGACCAGCCCAATTTCAAACTATTCCAAATCTGCCTAAATTGAAATCAAAATCAAATGACCATTTTACCCCTACGTCAAGGGGGAACCTATGGCCATTTTCACTTGGAATTTGGTCAAATCCTTTTCATGGCCAGTTGGCACCCTCTTAGTGGACCAAGTGGACATTAATGAGTGTGGTGCACATGATCCAATGGGTTTGGGTCAGCCAAACCCAACCTAAGGCCAAAACTAACTACCCAATAGGAAATTCTCCACATGGGATCATTCCTCCACTCAAATGAGCACATGGAAACTTCACCACTCCACTCCTCTGCCAAAATCGAACCATGTCGAGCTTAAAATAGCCTAACCAACCCACTCATTGTGATCAATTTGGTCAAAATAGAATATACAAGCTTGACCATCCGATCCTTATAGGGGAGAAATACTCCCCCTAATTCCACTTCATTTGAGATCTCTTGCATTCGATTGAGTGATAGGAACCCAGAGGAAGCTCAGTAACTTCTCTCTTGCATCTTAAAGCTCTTTTCGATTCTCCATTTTTGGTTTAGCCTATACCAAAAATAGGGGAGGCGAGGTGAAATCCAAACTCACTCAATTCAATACCAAACTCCAATTCCTCTTGCAAGCACCTTCAAAGTACCAAGTTGAGTTCATCCAAAGCTTTTTCAAAGCTTCCAAGACACGGGAAGCGGGAGCTAGACCAAAGCCGCAAGCACTTAAAGCTCATCTTGGAAAATAGGAGGATCCACTTGATCTCAAACCTTCAAAACTTCAACAAGGCTTTGTCTCCACTAAACGAACTACCTCGATGGTTGGGAACGTCGGTGATAGCCTTCGGTGAGGTATGAATGAAAACTGAGCTTAGGTGTAGATTTCTTTGGTCTTTTATGAAGAAAAGTATCATCCCATTATAATTCAACCGTCGGATGTCTTTGTTCTTGCTTATAGAAGGTGTGAGCTCAATCTCTACTCAATCAGAGCTCAACTGAGCTCGGATCAAGCCATAAGGGACGAACGGTCACCGTCTCCCTCAAGCGAGGGCAAGGATGAATCAAGGACTGTCCATCCCACGTGTTTTGGATGGACGGTCCTAATTAAAACATGTGAGATCCCTTAATTAATCCCTTTGATAATGTGGGCTTGATCTTGACCATCTGATCTTTGATCGGACGGTCCAAGAGAAAGCGTGTAGCACCACCAGCTGACTATGCAGCCGATTTGATAACTTAAATAACCAATCCCATCGCACCACATAGAAAGCGTGAGCTGCTTCTGGGGTCCACGTGGCAACGATGAAATTAGTTATATAATTATGGATTTCATGACCTATTAATTATAGAACCTTCAAATATTCATAACAAAATATAGAAAAATCCAAAAAATGCAAACTCAACTTCATTTGAAAGATAACTCAAAGGGGAATAATATAAAATTAATTTTAATTGATTTTGAATCATGATATTTTCTTGATTTGAGTTTTATTGGGGATGTAATTATGTTAATTACTTCTTAATTATTCTAATAATTAATTCCAAACTACTTAGGGTTAATTAGTGGGATGACATCGGCCTCCCATGATTTTCTTGAAATTTACTATTGGATAAATTGAGGTAATTGCTTGTTTCATCTCTAATCATTCCCTTAATCAATTAAATGATTAAATAACCTATTAAATGATGATAAATTTATTAATTAAATTTGTTAATCATCTTGGAACAGTGGATAGACTTAGGAAATGAGATTACGATGCCTTTTTCCAAATATTTTCCCCTAAGTCTATTTCATTTGAATGAAAACTTAATTAATTTACAAATTGATTAATGATTTAATCATTTCATTAAATAACTTAATTAACCAAACTCAAAATCAAAAATTAATTCAGAAACTTAGTCACTTAATCAATCATTTCCTGGGTAGATACTTAGGTGTCCAATAACCTAAGTAATCTTAAGGAAATCAAATCCAACCAACATGTGTGGGTAGGGTTATGAAAGTAATTAATTAAACCCCTTTGCTTAAATAATCAATAATTGTTAGCCAATTGCATTAGGCCCTTTCTTTCTTAGGGTACATTGTTGATTTAAATTTAATGTGATTACATATCATATGTTGGCTCACAATTGTTTGAATAATTATGTTTAGGAGGTGTAAGTGGGGGGTAATTAATGAACTTAATTTACACCTTGGCCTAAACAAAACATAAAATCAATCAAATGATTCTAAAAATTAAACTAAAGTAACACACACATGTGGGAGATTGGTTAGGACCAGCACACCATTTCACATTTTCCTAAATCAAATCAAACTCAAACCAAAAATAAAATTTCTTTAAATAATTTGATTCACTTTAAATGATCTTATTCCATAGGATTGTGTTTTTGAAATTAATTAAGGTGAATAAAATTACATGCTTACATCACTTTATTTCTTTCCTAGCATGCTAAATGTGTATGTCATCTGAAAATCTTGCATTCATATCATTAAAAAAAATCAAATTAAAATGAAATGTTTCCTTTATGTCAAATTGCATGTTTTGGCTAAAGTAAAAAATATGAATGGCTATTATCACTACTAAATCCAAGATTATTTTCAAAACTTAGAAATCAAATATTTCAAATGAAAGGTATGCTACTTATAATTACCTATAAGCTTGCATGTGAGTACAATATAAAATGTGCATTATGTGACCTTTCTTTCTCTTCTCTTTTAACATAGTTTTGAATAGGATTTGTGAAGTGTATAGTCCATTTGAAAGAACACAACACATGCTTAAAGCCATTCCTATTCATTCCTATGTTATCCTTTAAGAGGGACCTTCACATTTACACATGTAAAGAAATAAATTGTTATGTGTTTTGTGATAGTAATTCACTTTACTTAATCTTAAAATGTCTTTCTCTTCGAACAGGTTTGTTTAGGAAAAATCTAAACTTAGGATTAATTAAAATACATAATAAAACATTCACTAAAATAAACATCATTAATGAATCCACTTTAGAAATTACTTAAGGTAAGGAGGAAAGAGAACTCCTCTTCTCTTTTTCTCTCTTTACAACACTTAGTAATTAATTGTAGGTTCATCCAAAACAAATCAAATCATCAAATAAAATCGACCAAATCAACTAAATCACTTAAATAAAATTACCCTCTAAGCTGAACCCTTCATACTTAGAAAATTCTAACCTTAAAGCCTAGCTAAGACATACCACACAAGCCCTAAATGGTACACACATAAGGCTAAGTCACCATTTCTAATCCTATGTTAGGGCGGTGCATGGTTTGATGTTTGCTTTTATTTTGTGATGTGATATTTTAGTCTGAATGTTAGGGTGTATGTGCGTAGATTGAATGGTATGACGATCTTAGTCTAATCATTATCTTCTGTAGGGGATTGTGCATAAGGGGCGTTGTAATAAAAATAATAAATACTTTTGTTGTGCAGGTTGCTTATACCCCTAAGCATAATCCAAAATAAGCCAAATGGACTTGGTTATCCATGTGTGAAGTGTTAAGTCCAATATACATGCTTGGGATTGTGTGATTTATTTAGCTAATCTCTATTTTACAGGTTCTAATTAGATTTACTTTTCCCATTTTTCATGTGATTTTTGTAATTAGGATTTGGAATGAATGTTATGGGGGATTAGGATGAACATTGGTCATAAGACTATGCCTTATGCATGTGAAGCCTTTAAAGCAACCACCTTCCGATCAACAAAAAGAAGAAAGAAGAAAAAAGAAAGAAGAAATGAAAAATGAAGACCCCCATAACTCAAATTCTTTTTTATTATAATTAATTCATTTATAATACAGGTTGAATAAGGGTAGAGCTCGGCTACCCAATTTATTTTTGGGTTTGTGTGGTAGAACCCGACCATAAAATGCCTCTTATTCTTTTATGCTAGATTTATAAATTATTTGATGTTTGTTTAGCTTATGCAATAAGATGGCATGTTTTCCTAGTTTCTTTCTTGCTTTGATGAATGGCCTAAATGTGATTAGGCTCTCAGGAAAAATAAATTTTCTATCCAATTAATCAACTCAAAGCTAAAAATTAATAACTAATAACCTTATCTAAAGCCTAGGTTATAAAATAAGATAAAAGATTTAACAACCCCTTAGCTGGATATTGTATGTTTTCACATCATGCATAAAAAATATCTTACTTCACTCTTGCTTATAGAGGGCTTCCACCCGTGCCAAGGAACTTGGCTTGACCTTTGAGAACCATGTTAGAAATACACCTCCTTCTTGCTAATTTCAGCCCATAATCAAATTTCTCATGCATTAGGCATATGAATCCCATAGCCTGTGTCAAATGAATTGTCCAAAAATGAAAATAAAACTTAATAAAATGTGCATTATATTAGGTCATTAAATCATGCCCTACATGATCTAGTCTCTTAGGGAGTGTGTTTAAGGACTTAGTCTCTTTCTAAATAAATAATAGCTTAACTATCTTGCAAAAGCATATGACTTGCCTACATGTATTTAAAATTGTAAAAGGAGTTAGTTGGCGGCCACCCCACAGGCGGTTGTAAGTCCAAACAGTCAGTGATTTATCCTCTCTTATGGAGGTAAACCAAATACCCATCTTCGCCTTAGATTTAGGTCATGCTTTGGCTCTCACTAAAGCTTCCTAGATTTAGGTTCAGAGGTTACTACTTTCCTTTACGGGCTATAAGCATAAATCCTCATCTCTTAGGCATTTTCATGATCTTGTGTTATGGAATTATAAGCCCTAGATTTCTAATAAAAATTTAACTCAAAGAAATAAATCACTTCAATTTCAAAAATATAAAGCCCAACCAAAGGATAGTTTGTGATGCTTACTAGACTTCCTAGTATCATAAGCATCCCCTACTTATCTTCCTTTGGTTTCGATAATAATTCTCTCCTCTTGATCAATCCCACTTGATCTTCTAAAAATAAATCAATTGATTGATAGTTCTATCTTTGAAATATTTGGAGATAATGATCATTTACCTTAATCGAGAGTATTTCTAAATAATATCATTCCTTAGGATGTAATTAACTATGGGGGATAGCCTCCATAGGGAACTTAACTAACCTAGTCTAAAATAAACTATGCTTTACTTTTTCATATAAAGTAGGGACAGAATCTCTGGTACATACGAAGACCCATAGTCCTTAGGAGTCCTTATTGAGGTGATTAGGTCCATTGTATGGTGGTGACGTCTACCTTTCAAGATAGTACACCTTTCTTCAATGTCATACCTGATCACCCTAATAAGAATATCTGCAGATCTGTGTGGTGTCCCAACAAAGCAGTATTATTTTATTTTCATTTATCTTTCAAAAAGATTGATGAAGATAGAAATATTTTCACTACACACACACATTTGAATTAAGTCACCATGTCTAGCTATATGTTAGTATGGTGTATGATGTGATGAATGTTTTGTTTTGTGATGTATTATTTTTAGATTAGATGTTAGGGTGTATGCTTCGTAGAATGGATGTTAGGCTGATCTTAGCCTAATCATATTTTATGAGGGAGATTATGCTTAAGGGGTTGCTTAAAATAAATATCAATGTTGTCTTTATGAGTTGCTTAATCCCCTAAGCATAATCTAAGTTAGGATAGGTGGGATGGGTTACCTATGTGTATGGTGCTAAGTCCAAATCATAAATATAACTGCTTAGGAATGTATGTATATTTTGCTAACCTCTATTTTGCAAGTGTAGTTAAGTTTACTTTTTTATTTTTAATGTAATTTTGATTAGGAATTAGGATTAGTTCTATGGGGGGGGTTAGGATGAGTAGTGGCTAGAAGGCTTTGTCCTGGGGTGCCCTGTGATGCCTTTGAAGCACATCCAAATCAAGAGAAGGAAGAAAGAAGATATGAAGAAATGAAGAACAGAAGACCCCCATAGTATTTAATAAAATTATAATTATTATTTTTTTCAGGTTGTATAAGGGTAGAGCTAGGCTACTCATCTTTTTATTATGGGTTGTACTGTGGTACCCGACCGGATCAGCCACTTATTCTTTTATGTTTATTTTATAAAAATGCTTGATGATTTGTTTAGTTTGCGCACTAGAAATGGCATGTTTTTCTTAGTTTCTTAAATGATTGATGCTTTAATGTGTAGCCTAGATGTGATTAGGCTCTTAGGGAAAAATTAATTTTTCTACCCCAATTAATCACTCATAACTAAATTTTTAACAATTCATAACTTCATCATAAAGTCTTGGCATTAAAAAAGATAATTAAAATATTTAGGAACCCCTTATTTGAATGTTGTATGTCTCACATCATACATGCATCTTGAGTCACTCTTGAAAAATGAGCACCTCCGTCCTTACATGCATAGGGACCACTTGACCCATGAGAGCAACCCCTACTAATAGAGCGTCACCTTCTCTCTTTTGATTTGGTGAATAATCTACTTCATCAGGCATTTAGGCATATAAACATCCTAAAGCCTTTGTCTAAATAAAGTGTCAAAAATAAAATAAAATTTGAAAAGATTTTACATTAGATTAAGTCATTACTCATACCACTCATGCTCTAGTCTCCTATGGAGTGGGTTTAAGGACATTAGTCTCTTTTTTAAATAGATAATAGCCCAATAATCTTGCAATTTCATATGACTATATCACATGATTTTAAAATCGTAGGAGGAGTTAGATGGCAGCCACTCTAGGCAATTATAAGTCCAACAGTTGGGTGATTTATCCTCTCTTATGAAGGTAAATCTCATATCCATCTTCACTTAGATTTAGGTCATACTTTAGCTTATGCTAAAGTCTCCTAGATTTAGGATCTGAGGTTGCTATCTCCTTCAGGCTACAAGCATAAATCCTCACCTCTTAGGCATTTCCACAACCTTGTGTTGGCGGATTATAAGCCCTAACAATCTAATAAAATTCAACTCTAACAAATAAATCTCTTCACTTTAAAATATATAATGCCCAATTATAGGATAGATTGAAATGCTCACTAGGCTTCCTAGTATCATGAGCATTTCCTACTTCCTCTCTTTGGATTCCAAAAATAAGCCTTCTCCTTAAACTTTCCCAATTAATTTTCTAAAACATAACCAATCATTTGATAGTCTAGCCTTGAACTCTTTGGAGATGATGATTATCTACTTTAATTGAGAGTATTCTTTGGGAATTCCATTCCCTAAGATGTAATTAACGATGGAGGCTTGCCACCGTAGGGAGCTTTAGAACTCGGTTTGATATAAACACTACTTTATTCATTCATGTAAAGCAAGGAAAAAATATTTAATATATTCGAAGACCCATCATTCCTTATGAGTCTTTATTAGGTGATTAGGTCTATTTAAAGATGATGCCTCTATCTTTCAGTAAAGTACATCAAACCTTAATATCATACCTGATTATTTCAATAAGTACCCCCAACGATTTGTGTGGTGTCCCTCCATACATCCAAAAATAAATACCACAGATTTTTCTAGCGACTCCGCTGAGGATAATTCCTCTCTCCATCTTTGGCAGGCAATTATTATCTCCACGCATTGATAGTGGACTTATAAAAGCCCAAGACTATCTTTCTTTTTGTTTGGCACTTAGCTTGTTTCATCCTTAAGCAAAGCCAGCCAACATCCTTTAGATTTTAGGACCTCACTCCATGTAGGTCTTGAAACTCCTATTGGGTCCCCAAATAGATAAAAAATAAATTAACTAATGAAAGGAGATGACTAAATTTAGAACCTCTTTAACACTAGCTTGGTGAGGCAAGGTTCATCCCATATTCTTGAAAGTTTAAATAAAATTCAAACTAAATAAGTAATGTCTTATGCAAAAATTTTCCAAAAGCACTTTTTCTAAATAAAATTTTTTTGAAATGCACTTCACATAACATAAAGTTTGCAAAATATAAAACTTTCAAATTTCTTTTCAAATAATAAAGATAATCAAGCCTGATTTAACATACTTAAATTTGTTAAATGAGGATCATTTTCAAAAATAAATAAAAAATTAAATATGCATCAGCAAACCCCTTTTCATAAATTCTCAAAAGCACATTTTTTTAAATAAAATCAATCAATCAAACAACTCCATTTAACATACCCAAAAATTTGTTAAATGAGAGTTCTTCGAAATATTTCAAATACATTTTTTTTCAAAAATTAAACAACTCCACTTAACATACCTAAATTTGTTAAATAGAGTTCCATTTTCAAAATCAAAACAAAACAAAAAATCAACATATCATTGAACCTCACTTAACATAGCCAAATTTGTTAAGTGAGAGTTCCCTCTTTTCAAAAGCAACATCACACACAAAAACAAAGCATATTTGAGCTCCATTTGACATACTCAAATTTGTCAAATGAGAGTTCTTTTTTTCCAAATCAAAGCAAATTGAATTATATTTAACATACCTACATTTGTTAAGTAGAGTTCCCCTTTTCCAAAATCATAAAAAAAAAATTAATGCATTTGAATTTCATTTGACATATTCAAATTTGTTAAATAGGAATTCCATCATCAAACAACACATAAAATAAATTAAACTATATTTAACATACCCACATTTGTTAAATAAGAATTTCCCTTTTCAAATAAAAATAGGACAAAAATATCTAACACACTTGAACCCTACTTAACATACATAAATTTGTTAAGTAAGGGTTTCATTTTCCAAATCAAAACAAAATATCAAACACATTTGGAGCCTAGTTAACATACCTAAATTTGTTAAGTAAGGATTCCACTTTTAAATCAAAATCAAATCAAACATGTGAACAACAACTCTCACAACAAAATGTTTTCAAATATTCTCAAAAACACATTTGAATCTCATTTAGCATACATAAATCTGCTAAGTGAAGATTCCAAAATCGAAATTCAAACAAAGGATAAATAATGAATTCATCTCCAAAGTCTCACCAAAATAAGATGAACCCCATTCAACATACTTAATGTTGTTGAGTGTGGGTTCCAAATCAAAATCATATAATTCTATGGTAAAGTCTCTCCTCACATTCTAAAATCTCACCAATGAACCCCACATAGCATACCTAAATTTATTAAGTGTGGGTTCAAATTCCAAGTCCAATCTAGAAATCAATGATTCAAGACAAATATCAAAGCAAGGGTCTGAGTCAATTATGCTTCAACAAATCCAATGATATCAGCATGATCAATCCCTTCCTTATTCTGAGTCAGCATGTCTTTCAGCAAGTTCATCTTCTCATTCACGTTTGGTGTGGATCTAGCCTTGCATCAAGCCATACTCACCACGACCACCACCCACCTGATTTAGTTTGGCCATGGCTTTGAGGCCATTCGAGTTACTTGTGAGGGGGCAGCCCTCACAACTATTAGTAGAGAGGATGTGGTAGGACAAAAGCCACTCATTTATTTCGACCTACAATCTGAGTCTGAGCTTCCCTCTTTGAAGAAGAATGTTATTAAGATCCCTACATCAGCATCAGTTCCATCTCCTTCTGTGTCAGCTCCAGCAGTGTCAGTGTCAGTGGTTCCTAGGCTAGTTCATTCAATTGTCCCCACTGCAACCCCAGTGTGGGCTAGCACCTCCTTATTGGTTTCCCCCATTCTAAAGGGGAAGGCTGTCTTGGCCTCTGATATAGTCTCCCCTACCTTTGAGGTAGGTTTTAACTCTCTCTTCGCCCCTCTCACCCGCACACAGTGCCATAACAAGGACAAGAAGATCAAGTGGCATTATGAGCGTCAGGCTAGGCAGGTAGATGCTGCCTCTCATGTTGCTGAGGAGGGTTCTCCTCGTGAGACCTCTCCACTCTTGAGTGGTAGATGGTTTCACCCCCTCTCAGCTTTGAACAGAGAGGAGGACTATAGAATGATTTCTGCATTGCCTCCATCACCAGCACATTTTGAGGTACTAGTTTGGGAGAGGAGGAATACCTATGCTGGTCTATGATCAGTTCTTCGCCAAGTCAGTAGAGCCCATGGACACTCAGATTTTAGTACATTATTTGATTTAAGGACTCTGATCCCTAGGAGTGTTAGGTATTAGATATGCCATGAGAGAGCCACTGAGGCTTGTGTGGTAGCACAAGCAGGCAAGAGGGAGAAGATGAGGTATGCCAGGAAGTTGGCGACCTCCTTTCTTGTGGATTTTTCAGATCGGCGGGCAACTAGGGCTGATCACACCGACAGTATAGTATTGACAGGCACCACCAGCCGCGGGAGGAGAGTTCCAATGGGAGGGTAGTTGGTATCTCCACCACCACACCGCTCCATTCCCCGTTCACCAACACCCATCCGGGTCCCTCCTTCCACAGTCTCCACCAAAGTTTAAAAGTCTGCATCTATGGAGAGGACATCCCCATTGGTGATCTGGCTATGGCCTAAGAATCTCACTCCATCTATTCCTCCGGCTGAGGTAAGGTTGAGCTCTCCTATTCGACCATCCAATTCAGCCATCGTGAAGGAGTGGCGACCCAAAAGCTTCATGGTCATGCCACCACTGCAGCCACCAGTAGTAGTAGAGGAAGGAGGGGATACCAATGTAGAACCCATGGCAGTTGATTCTCTTAGTGAGAGCATCCCATCAATAGACAGTGTTTGATGTATAGATTCAGATGAGCACAGTCCTACAATCAGCCTCCAGCAAGTATTTGTACTGGTTCAACCAAGTAGAGTAGAAGATCATTCATTAAATGATATCCTAGAAGACTACTTTATCGAGAAGAACAACTTCTTGGGAGTGATCATTCAAATCAGGAAGAGGGTAGGGCAGCTTTCAACCCCGATGAGGATGACCTATTAAAGGACTCAACATAAGTCCATATGGTCAATACCCAAGGATCCCTCTATCGAGACCATCAGAGTCAAGAAGGTGTTGTGGTTGAAGAAGATGATGCCATTCATTCAGCCCAACACCTCCTTTAGCAGCTCAGGAAGAAGGATGATCAGATCCACAGGATGGAGAAGAGGGTTGAAGATTTGTTAGCTGCAGTTCTAGCACTTCAAAACTAAACTCCAGCATCACAACCTAGTCATATGGAGGCTGAGCGGCCTGAGCTTTTGCATGTCTTGGAAACTCCCAAGAGTACCTCTCTCATAGATCAGGACAGTGGTAGATTATATAGAAAGGTCATAGACAGTACCTCCATCCATGAGAAACACATCAAGCAAATGGTGGAACAATAAGTGAGGGAAGCGTTGGCACAAGCCCGAGGGAGCTCATCCATTTCAAAGGGTAGACTATACCCGTAGGAGTTCAATGTAGTCCAATACCCCAAGGGGTTCATGTCGGCATCCTCCATAAGTTTTGATGGCAGTGGGAACCCACGATAACATATGGCACATTTCAGAGCTATCTGTTATAATGTCGGTGGTAATAATGCACTTCTCTTCCGCCTCTTTGTCAGCAGTCTGCAAGGGGTTGCATCGAGCTGTCCAACGGTTCGATGATGATATTTACTGAGTTGGAGCACCTCTTCATCAAGAGGTTTATTGGAGCCCAGTAGAGGGTAACTGTGGGTGACCTCATTATAGCAAAATAAAATCATAATGAGTCCCTCATTGATTACATTCTCAGGAGGTATAACCTGAGAATGAAATGTGAACCAAAGCTATATAAATAGCATGCCATAGAAATTCTTCTTAAGAATATCCATGGCCCTATTTCCATCATGCTTAAGGGCTTTACAATCAAAACCTTTAAGAAATTAATTAATAAGGAGGCTAGTCTGTAAGAGGAAGCCAAACAGTTACCTTTCCCAAAGCAATCGTCCAAGCTCAGGCCGCAGAAAGCATTTGAAAAGAAGCCAGGCGGTGGTGTCGATGAGACAAGGGAAGCGACGAATAGTTTGAGAGACCACGAGCTCAAGAACCTCTATCTGCCTAAGAGGCCGGAGGAAGTGGCAAGAGTCATGATCCTAACTTTTATTCTTATCACTGCATGTTAGGCCACGTCTTAGAGGATTTCATCACCTTCAAAGACTGGCTTGAGCGTAGCTACAAGTTGGGCGTCATAATTATCCCCCAATGAATACTTATTAGAATAACCATCCAATTCTATTAGGGTAATCCTTGGGGATACTTGTGATCCTCCTAAGACAAAAGAAGGTTGCTATATTTTCTTATCCCAAACCTATAAAAAGATTATTTCTAAGATCAAGAAACTCTCCATGCAGGTGTTTGAGGTAGTTCAAACCTCCAACATCAAGGAAGGTTTGTAAGTTGCCAAAGTCAACACGAGAAAGGTGGGAGCTCATCAGTAGTAGCAGTCCACACTTGCCCAGGATAGTGCAGTAGCGCAACCACCATCCAAGTCTGGCATTCCTTCCACCGTTGCAACTACTACCACTTCATCCCACTCTTCTTCTACCAGCAAGATCATTATATCTGTGGATGAGGGCACTAAACCCCTAGCTCTGCTTATTTTACTTGATTTCTATCATGTACCTCCACCTAGAAAGAAATCAATGAAGAAAGAAGATTTAACTCATATCTTATCCACTTCTGATGCTCCTAATTTTGTTCCTGTTAAAAACTCTCCAAGTATAAATAAAAAAATAATAGCTCTAGTAATTTTGATCCTTTATTTTTTGATTCAAAATCATAATTTCCTTTCCTAAATCAATCGGGTTCACCAATTAAGATTGACTTGGAGTCGATCGACTCTAAGATACCCATAAAAGAAGCTAAAGGTATGCCCGATAAGCACGTAGAACTTTCCAACAACCCGCCACATGAAGTCACTGAAGTTAACCTATACAGTGGCAAAGTTCTACCTCATAGGATAGCATCTCAGGATAAGGGTAAGCAATTCATTAGTTCCAGTGAGCAGATAGCCCCTCCACATGATGCTCCACCTATGGATATGCTTGTGGAGGACTAAGTTAGAGTTGATTATAATGCCCTAGCTCATCTTAGAAAGCTACCAACTAAGCTAAGCATATATGATACCCTTATTTTATCCAAAGAAATGAGGGAATCTCTAATCAAGGCCTTACTTGATCTAGAGGTATGCTTAGAACATATGGGTAGGATGACTCAACCCCCATTAGGCAGAGGAAGAGGCCAGGCAGAGGTAGTCCTAGGAGTGAAAACTCTCCTTATTGGCCACCCAATAGAAGATACGTCACAACTGCCAGGAGTACACATGTTATCCATATAAACTTATAATCTAACTCAGAGAATAAGTCTTATATGGTTAGCATGCCAACCACCACTTCTCAGCAACAGATTCCCTTAGAGGTGACACTTCAGCCAAATAGTGATGAAAACCAGCCTCTAAAGTAAAGTATAAGTGTATCCAAGTCTATATGTGAAATAGTTAGGCATCAGTTGGGAACCTTAGCTCCCCCACTTTCCTCACAAAAAGTTAAGATTTTGGTAGTTAAGTAAGCCCCTAAACCATCCATAAATGTGAAGACTCAGAGGTTCTTTCTGAGAGCATTATCCTCAAGTCAAGAAGTTGATGTAGAACTTGAGGATGATTCATATAAAGATTTAATAGAATTACTTTTTGATTGGTACTTATCGTGTGTTCATAATTTAGCAAAGAAAGAGTCCCTCCCACATACTTGGTCAAAACACAGGCTAGATTATTTTGAAAGAATATAAAAGAATAAATGCAAAAGCTCTCAATCAAGACTGGGACTAAGATTTGGTACAGTGGGTCCAGTCGATTATGATGATTACTTCCTATTCATCACCAGTCATTTCGAATCTAATACATTCTTTTCAAATCACATTAGCTCATATGAGGAAGTGTGCTTAGAAACTTCAGATGGTCCAGATGATTTTGAAGTCAAAGATACACCACCAAAGTTCAAAGAAGAGATCAAGTCAACCATCAACGAGCTCAAGAAATCAATTTAGGAATTAAATACAATCCACACCCGACATACATCAGTTCCTTGGTGAGCCAAGCTGAAACCAATGGCTTAGTTAAGTTATTGACTGTGTTTAAGGACTACTTTGCATGGAGTTATGACTGGTTTATCTTCTAATGTAGCAATCCATAAACTAGCAATACAGCCTAGTGTTAACCCTATCAAGCAATCTTCTATACACATGCGATTAGACATTAAATAACATGTCATTTTTAAAGTCAAGAAATTGATCGATGTTGGTTTCATCCGAGAAGAAAAATACCATGCCTGGTTGGCCAATGTCATCTCAGTTAAGAAGAAGAATGGCCAAATTCTCATATGCATCGACTTTAGAGACTTAAATTAGGCATATCCAAAAGATGAATTTTCACTGCCAATACTAGACCTGATGGTGGACATTATCTCATATCATACAATCTTCTCTTTCATGGATGGCTCATCTAGATATAACCAAACACATATGGCCTCTAAATATGAAAGAAACACTACTTTTAGAACCCTGATCAGAATTTTTTGCTATAAGATCATGTCTTTCAGCCTTAAAAATGTTAATGCTACCTACTAGCGGGCCAAGACTCGAATCTTTGATGAACTCGTTCATCATCAAGTTGAATGTTATGTCGATAATCTCGTAATCAAAAGTAAAGAAAAGGAAGACCATCTTTTTGACTTGAGAGTAAGTTTCGAACAGTTAAGATAATTTTACCTCAAAATGAACCCCTTGAAGTGTGCATTCAGAGTAGCTTCAGGGAAATTCCTTGGTTTTGTTGTCCAACACCGGGGAATCGAAATCAATCTAGAGAAGATTAAAGTGACATTAGAAATGTCACCCCCTAAAAGTCTAACTCAACTCAGATCATTCCAAGAGTGGTTGGTGTATCTAAGATGTTTTATATCCAACCTATTAGGATGATGCCAACCATTCTCAGCACTTGTCAAAAAGGATGCTACGTTCAACTGAGATGAAAAGTGTCAGCATGTCTTTGAAGATATCAAGCACTACCTGATGATGCTGCTAGTTCTAGCAGCAGGAAAGCCATTGATTCTCTATATTATTGCATTAGATGACTCCCTTGGTGTTTTTTTGGCCTAAACCAACAATGAAGGGAAGGAAAATGCACTCTATTATCTCAGTCATCATCTAATCCCTGCTGAAGTAAACTATCCACCCATTGAGAAGCATTACCTAGCTTTAATCTTTGCATCCCAAAAGTTACAGTATTACATGCCTTTCATAAGGTGAACCTGAAATCTAGAATCAATCCACTACAATTTCTCATGACACGGCCGATGCTATCTGGACGGTTGCCACATTGGTCCTTGATTTTATTGCATTTTGACATTACTTTTGTACCCCTTCGTATGGTGAAAGGACAAGCACTAGCGGATTTCTTAGCAGCACACCCACTTCCTACTGACTCTCTACTTAGTGATGACCTCCTCGATGAATAAATCATGAACTTAAGGGACACTAGCATTCACCACTGGGACATGTACTTTGATGGTGTGGCTTCCTTTCAAAGGGGAGAAGAACCACAATCTACTCTCCTAGGAAAGGCAGGGGTAGGAGTAGTTCTCCTAACTCCAGACCACGATGTGATGAGATTCTCATATCACATGTCCAATCCTTGCACTAATGATGAAACCAAATATGAGGCTTTGATTGTTAGTCTGGAGTTAGTTGTTACTCTAAGCATCCAGAACATCAACATCTTTGGAGATTATCAATTAGTCATCAATCAAATCATTGGGTACTATAAGATTTTAAAGCCTAAGCTCCATCACAACCATAAGTATACTATGGAATTATTGGCCTAAATCCCAGAGGTTACCATTTACAAGATTGCCCGAGGAGAAAACACCATAGTGGATGCTTTAGCCAAACTTGCCAAGGAGTTGGCATATCCGGAAGATGAGTCCATATCAAATAATGGTCCAAAATAGACAAGTCTTATCCCTTATTGATATTAAACTCATCGAAAGACACTCCCTTGAAGGGGAGGTTGTCGTTGCCAAAAAGGATGAAGAGTTTGATTGGAGGAAACCATTCATAGATTAACTAATTAAAGGAAAACTACCTCAAGAGAAGTCACAAGCCCATCAGATGAAGTAGAGAGTCCTTTCCTACACTATCATGGATAACACCTTGTACCAATAATCCTTTGATCATATGTTGTTATGTTGCTTAGACAAACACAAAGCCTGTAAGATCATGACCAAGGTACATTTAAGTTTATGCAGATCTCGTCAATCTGATTCAAAGATGAAAGCCAAGATCAAGAAACTCGAATATTATTGGCTGACGATGATCACAAACTACATGGGCGTAGCTAGGCAATGCCACTAATGATAAGTATGCAGTATGGTCTTACACCAACCACCCAACATTCTACATCCTACATTGGCCTCATGGCCATTCAAGTGTTGGGGTACTGACATTATAGGTTCGATTGATCCTCCTTCTTCCTAGGATCATCGATTCATCCTAGTCACTACAGACTACTTTTCTAAGTGGGCAGAGTCAATTCCGCTCAAAGAAGTCACAGCTCAGCATGTGCTCTAGTTTTTTAAGAACCATATCGTATATAGATTCAGGGTGCCTCAATGAATTATATTCAATAATGGTACTGCATTTAAGAGCACCAAGATTAATAACTTCGCTCAAAGACACAACATAGATTGGATATATTCTACCATATACTACCCAAGGAAAATGGCTTGGCATAAGCCTTCAATAAAACTCTCACATAAATACTGAAGAAGACACTCGATGACAAGAAATGATGGTGGCATGAGCAGTTGGTTAAAGCCTTGCGAGCTTACCGCACCACATACAGAACTCCAACTAAGTCTACCCCTTTCTCCCTACTATATGATTCTGAAGTTGTTCTACCTTTAGAAGTCCAACACCCATCACTAAGGATAGTTATGGGTAGAAAGATCACAATGAAGTAGAATGTCAAGTTGTGGTTAGAAGAGCTCAAAGGTTTGGAGGAGATACACCTATGGACATGTCAAAACCTTGAGTTGTACAAAGACAAAATGATTCAAGCTCACAACAAGCTAGTCCGTCCTAGAGCTTTTCAAGTATGAGAGCTTATTTTAGTTCTAAGGAGACCAATTATTACCCATCGTAAGATGGGAGGCAAGTATGAACCTACTTGGGAAGGCTCTTTTGTTATACAAAAGATCTACCAATATTAGCTTATCAACCATAAAGAAGAGCGTCTGATGCTTCCAATTAATGGGCTTTATTTAAAGAAATATTATCCATGAGATCATGTTTGGAAATAATTATTATCAATAAAATTTTGTTTCAAATTCAATCTCTTCCAAACTGAAAACATTTTGTTCGTGAATCCGTCATGATATATTTAGGGTAGCTGTAAAAGAACCCAAGTGGCATCCTATCTTTCATTAACACAACACAAACACAAAATACACACAAACATATCAAAAAAATACACATATTTTATCTCGGGCTACTTTGATTTAAGATAATGCCCCTGCAGCCCTCACTCAATAGCTACTCTAAGGCAGGCTGATGTGTTACCCTGATAGTATGTCACCCCACTGGTCTCTTTATTCAGGAGGATGTAAGTCTACTATGCTTTTTTTCCTGATTTGATTGTTGCACACTGACGAGGACTCTGTTAGTTTGGTAGGCCTTACTGCACGGTCAGTAAGCTACCTCATGATGACTTTGTTTAAGAAGATATAAGTTTTCTATGCTTTCTTCTTGAACTAGCCATCTTGTGCTGACTGGGTCAAGTATATTTGAGGTTGAGGGTAAGTTCCCAATAGGCTCCTCTCCTCCTAACTACTTCAAGTCTAGGTTCAATCCTTCTTTGTGACTCCCCTACTTAGTAGTCACCCTTAAGTCAGGTTTGATCTATTGTGCCATCAATGGGTCATCCCAACGGTTGTTCCTCACTTTGGAAGATGTAAGTCTCCTATGCATTCTTTCTAGCATGAGCGTTGCACACTAACAGGCAACCCTAGGTCAAATAGCACATGTCGAGCCAACGACAAACTATCCCGGCGATCAGTTCCACTTTAGGGAGATATAAGTCTATGCGCATTCTTTCTAGACTGATCGCCACACACTAACGGGCACCTTAGGTTGGTTGGTGGTTTCTATGCTGATAGCGGCCCGCCCGTTGGATACACCACACTTGGCAAATGTAAGACTACTACGCCTTATCCTTGAGTTGGCCACTGTATACCTACAGGCAAAATTTTCTTTAGGGATCAGAATAACACCCCTAGTGGCACCTCCCCTGTGAGTACTCTATTTGGATCACATCCTTTGTGACCCCATTTAGACACTGCCTGACTTACTTCTGGATTTGATAGTTTCTCTTTCCTAGTAACCACCCCTGTGGTTGGAGAATCTATCATATGGATGTGCAGATTCCCCCTTGGTCCAGCAAATCTGAAATAGGTCAAGGTTGACATAGCCCCTTCTCAATGTGATCCCTCACACACCAATAGGGTCTACACAAACATATAAACAAAATATATATTTTCTTGTGGATTAGGAGAATGCCCCCAGTGGCGCCTTTCCTAAGCAGGCATCATATCTTTAGGGCAGTGTCAGCAAAACTCCCTATAGGAACTGTCTGACTACTCTTGAGTTGATGTAAGACCACAAGCACTCACTCAGTAGTCGCCCTTCGGTCAGGTTTGACTTGTTATGCCACCAACAGGTCTCCACAGGGATTGTCCTTGCTTTGAAAAAAGTAAGCTTGCTATGCATTCTTTCCAGCACGACCGCTGCACACCAATGGGCAGCCCTAGGTTTCGATTTATCGTGATATCAACAAATCACCCCAGCGGCTTTTATTTGCTTTAGAGGATGTAAGTCTGTTATGCTTTCTTCCTAGCACAATTATTGCACAGCAAAAGGCACCCCTTAGGTTGAATAGTCCTACCCTTCAGCCGTTACACTACTCCTTTGGATCAAAAAATCTAAGATAGGCCTAGGCTTTCATATCCCCTTCTTAGTGTGGTCCATCACACACGGGATTCATAAATCAAATTAAATCAAATTAAAACAAATCAAGTGAAACCAAATGAAAGCAGCCTTGGCTACTCTCAAGTTGAGGTAAGATTCACAGCGGCATTCACTCTGTAACTGCCTTAGGTCAGGTTCGATATATTGTGCATCCAATAAATCACCTCAGCGGTTGTTCTTTTCTTTGGAAGATATAAGTCTGCTATTCTTTCTTCCTAACACATCCGTTACACACTGAATGGCACCCCTTAAGTTAGATAGCACTACCTTGTAGCTAGTAGACAACCCCTTTTGACTTGTAAATCTGAGGTAGGTCAATGCCCCCGTGACTCCTCCTTAGTGGGTCCATTGCACATCGACAGGGTCCATCTCTAAATTTAAACAAATTAAACCAACCTCCCTCAGTGGAGTCTAAACTAAAATAATCTAAACTCATATCTTTCTAGTGCTGCAAATTAAACAAATCAAAGAAATTCAATCAAACTCTTATCCCCAGCGGATACTCCTTCAAAACAAAATACATTACATCCACTCCCAATCTCCTTAGTGAAGTCAAATCACATTTCTCCCTTAGTGGAGTCCAAATTAAATTAATCAAATAAAAATAAAATCAAATTCAAAATTATGTCCCCAGCGGATACACCCCCAAACTTTGCCAAACTCAAATTCATATCCCCAATGGATTCTTCCTTTTATGCCTATGGCATAAAATCCCTCACATGTCATGTCCAATGCATGTGTGATCCCTTAGTGAATCTCCCTCTATGCCCTTGACATGGAATTCCAATCAAATATTTATGGCTCTCTTATTCCCTTGGCATAAGTTGAGTTGCATTGCACATAGATTGTGATTCTATCTATCTCTAGGGTTTAGGTATAGATCATTTTCGGTAGTGCTTGTGATCATTTGGACGTTGTTGATCGCCTCGATCAATGCCAATACATGTGGTGTGCCTTGTCAGATACACCACATGTATTGGGGGTCCTTTTATTAACCTCAGTTTCAGAGTGAGTTCTCAATCTCCTTATCATAGATCTAGGACTCTTCTAAACACTAAGAGCTCCTTAGTCTTAAGACACTTCTAGTGATTAGGTGAATGCTTAACCTAAACCTAGAGACTTAGAAAAGTTAGTCATAGGAGTAGACTATGCCTTAGGGACTTAGGGAGACTTACCTATCCTATATCCTAAACTCAATCAATGTTCACCTTCTCAAACCAAACCCCAAATTCAAATTCCAAAATTTACAAACAATCTCAACCTCAAATCCAAGCTAAAAATTCATTCTAAGCCTTATGATTGAATCACATGAATTTAGCCCTATCCAAATCCAATTCAATCAAAAACTCAATTGATTTTCTCAAAGATTAATTCAATCCCCCAACTAATGTATCAAATTCAAATCCAAACCCAACTCCAAATGATTGAAACCCAAGATCAAATCCAAGCTCCAAATCCCTCTTCAGCCATATGATATGATTCTATAAACCTAACTAAATCTCCACCTAATTCAATCCAAATTTAGTTTATTTCTTCATGAATCAATCATATATTTAATCATCTTCATAAATATAAATGAAATCTACACTCTAATTATCAAAATTAAATCAAACTACATCAATTTTTTGTCTAAGCCCTTTGGACCTACCATCATGAGCTTAACCAAATTTTCCTTCAAATCACTTCAAATTCAATTGATTTCTTCATGAATCAATCATATATTCAATCATCTTCACAAATATAAATGAAATCTTTACTCTAATGATCAAAATTAAATTAAACAAAATCAAATTTTCTTATAAGCTCTTTGGACCTACCTTCATGAGCTTAGCCAAATTTGCCTTGAAGTTACTTCAAACTCCATTGATTTTCTTATAAATTAATTATACCTTCAATTATCTTCCCAAATATAAATAAAATCTGTAATCATCAAACAAAACCAAGATCAACCCAAGTCAAAACCAACTTAGCCCTTTTTACTTAAAATTTTCAAATGAACCAAAGCCTATTATAATCAAAATTGATTACAGGTGAATTTATATTTCAATCCTAAACTCATATATAAATTCAACTAAATCATAATCAAACCTAAATTAAGCCAATTGACCCATTTAGGTTCACTTGACCCAAAGTGATCTAAAGGATCTTTTGAGCCAAGTTCCATTCCAACCTAAATTGGATTAAACCAAGCCAACCTTAACCTCCTACCATGATTGTGGCCTGGATTAAACCAAGCCAACCTTAACCTCCTACCATGATTATTGGCCACCCTATTTTATTTTGTGATGTATTATTTTTAAATTAGATGTTTGGGTGTATGCTTTCTAGACTGGATGTTAGGCCATTCTTAACCTAATCATATTTTTTACAGGAGATTGTGCTTAAGGGGTTGCTTAAAATAAATATCAATGCCCTCTTGGCAGGTTACTTAAGCCCCTAAGCATAATCTAAGTAAGGATAGATGGGCTTGGTTACCCATGTGTCAGGTGCTAAGTTCAAATCATAAATATAACTGCTTAACAATGTGTGTAAGTTTAGCTAACCTCTATTTTGCAGGTGTAGTTAGATTTTACTTTTTCTATTTTTAATTTAATTTTACATTAGAAATTAGGATTAGTTCTATGGGTGGTTAGGATGAGCAGTGGCTAGAAGGCTTTATCTTGGGTGCCTTGTGACACCTTTGAAGCACATCCAAATCAAGAGAACAAAGAAAGAAGATATGAAGAAATGAAGGAAAGAAGACCCCCATAGCATTTAATAAAATTGTAATTATTATTTTATAATTTTGGGTTGTATAAGGGTAGAGCTCGGCTACCCATCTTTTCTTTCCAAATTATATTGCCGTACCCGACCGCATCAGCCTCTTATTCTTTTGTATTTATTTTATAAAACTGTTTGATGATTTGTTTAGTTTGCACACTAGAAATTGCATGCTTTTCTTAGTTTCTTAAATGAATGATGCTTTAATGTGTGTCCTGGATGCGATTAGGCTCTTATGGAAAAATAAATTTTTCTATCCCAATTAATCACTTATAACAAAATTTTTAATAATTCATAACTTCACCATAAAGCTTAGGCATTAAACAAGATAACTAAAATATTTAGTAATTCCTTAGCTAAATGTTGTATGTCATACATCATGCATGCATCTTGAGTCACTCTTGCAAAATGAGGGCCTCCATCCTTACACGCACAGGGATAGTTTGACCCATGAGAGCAACCCCTACTAATGAAGCCTCACCCTCTCTTTTTTGATTTGGCCAATAATCTACTTCATCATGCATTTAGACATATAAAAATTCTAAAGCCTTTGTCTAAATGAAGTGTCCAAAATTAAATAAAATTTGAAATGATTTTGCATTAAATTAAGTCATTACTTATACCACTCATGCTCTAGTCTCCTAGAGAGTGGATTTAAGAACTTTAGTCTCTTTTCTAAATAGATAACAGTGAAATAATCTTGCAATTTCATATGCCCAGGCCTAATGGTGTTAAAATCGTAGGAGGAGTTAGATGGTGGCCACTCCATGCGATTATAAGTCCAGTAGTCATGTGGTTTATCCTCTCTTGTGGAGGTAAATCTAATGCCCATCTTTGCTTGAATTTACATCATGCTTTAGCTTATGCTAAAGTCCCCTAAACTTAGGATCTGATGTTGCTGTCTCCTTCGGGTTATAAGCATAAATCCTCACTTCTTAGAAATTTTCACAACCTTGTGTTGGTGGATTATAAGCCCTAGCAATCTAATAAAATTTAACTTTAACAAATAAATCTTTTCACTTTCAAATATATAAAGCTCAATTATCGAATAGATTGGAATGCTCACTAGGCTTCCTAGTATCATGAGCATTTCTTACTTCCTCCCTTTGGGTTCCAAAAATAAGTCTTCTTCTTGAACTTTTCTAATTAATTTTTTAAAATATAACCAATCATTTGATAGTCTAGCATTGAAATCTTTGGAGATGATAATTATCTACTTCAATCGAGAGTATTCTTATGGAATTTCATTCCCTGATATGTAATTAACAATGGAGGCTTGCCTCCATGGGGAGCTTTAAAACTCAATTTAATATAAACCCTCCTTTATTCATCCATGTAAAGTAGGATAAAAATCTCTAGTATATTTGAAGACCCATCATGCCTTAGGAGTCCTTATTAGATGATTAGGTCCATTGAATGGTGATGCCTCCATCTCTTGGGATAGTACATCATACCTCAATTTCATACCCAATCATTTCAATAAGTAGCCCCTACAATCTTTGGGATGTCCCCCCATACATCCGAAAATAAATGCCATAATAGCTTAAGAAGGTGAACATGGATTGGGTTTAGGCTATAAGGTAAGTGGATCTCCCTCAGTCCTAAGGCATAGGCTAATCCTATGATTAACCCTTATAAATCTCTAAGCTTAGATTAAGTGTTCACCTAAATACTAGAAGTGTTTTATGACTAAGAAAGTCTTAGTGTCTAGAAGACTCCTAAGTCTCAAGAAGAGGGCGATGAGAACTCACTCCAAAAGTGAGGTCAATAGCCTCATAAAGGTTATCATCATTTTCAATTTTAGTCTCAACTTAATTTTCTATTATTGTGTAATAATCCCTTCGATGATGCTTACATTAGATGTATCCAAGACCTTTGGATGTATGATGAGGTCTGTGGACTCTTCAAATTCCAAAGGGTGTCGAAAAAGTAAGCTCGCCATTTACCAGGCCTAACATCAACCCCTAGTTTGCGCATCATCTTATGAATCTTTGGAGGATAATACCTTGGAATTCTAGTTGTCACCATATTGTTATATTCATCAAATTGCATGAGCCAGTCAGAATCTTGGTGATGGCACTCCTCAGACTTATAAAATTAAATTCCATGTTCATCACTTCCAGGATAAGGAGGCACACAAAAAGTCTTTAACTCTTCAATAATGTGGACTACACGTGGAGTGACTTCCTTGAAATGTTGAAAAGGAACTAGCATGACCATTAATGAACCTTCTGATATCAATAGATCTGTCATCCTTCCTAAAGAGACACGCTGAACTTCACTTTCGTAAGTAGGTTCAAAATCATAGCCGGAGTTTGAGTACTCTATATTTTTCTTTCCCTTCACCAGAGACTTGTTTAATCCTTTGGGCCCAACAAATGTATCATCCCCTTCTTCTTCTGTGTCACTGCATAGATGAGGGATTGGCCTTTCAGCTTAAGTGAAGCACTAGCTGTGTTAGGAAGAGTCGGCATCGCCTTCTTTCTTCCTTCTTTTTTCTTCACTTCTTTGGATTATTTTCCAGCTTTTAGAGTGGGATCTTTGGATTGTTGAGGCCTGGGCTCCTTCAATAGATAGTATTTAGCATATTCATAAGTTTTAGCTTCATGGACTACGAATGGTTGAAGATTATTATGGATTATATGTTCTTCTTCGTCTCTTATGTATTTCATGTGTTAGTGCAAAGTAGATGGGACCATTCCATATTTTTGGGGCCAGGGATGACCCAACAAGACCCTGAATGAGGTATCAGCATCAATGATATGGAATTTGGCTTATGTGTAAAGTTCCCCAAATCTTAGTGGCATGGAAAAATATCTTAGAGCCTTTTTCTCTTTTTCATTGAAGTCATGGATCATCAATTTATCTTGTCCTAAATGTTGAATATCAAGAGACAATCATCTCAATGCTCGTATGCTCATGAGATTAATAGATGAACCTGGATCAATTAGAATTCGATTGACTATGACACCATCGCTCTCTGTAGAGACATATAGTGGGTGATTATGTTCTAATATCCCGAGCATAAGGTCTTCCCCATAGAAGGTAATCATCAGAAGGTCTTGAAACTGTAATACTTCAGTCACACAGCGCTCAGCAAGGTATGCTTCATATTTCTCTGGATCTTTAAGAGCCTGAATTAAAGCTTCACGGAGATCTTGCGACATCAAGAGGGCCTCATACATAGTCAACTGTGTAAGGATCTTTTGCAAGTGTGACAGGATGTTATAATCGATTACTTTATCGACATTAAACTTCTTCTTCATATCTTTATGAATGATATTTTCATTTACTTCTGTATTCTTTTCCTTATCTTTATTTAGTGTTCCTTTCTTCTATGATGATGGCATCACCTTGCCACTTCTTAGTTGTACTAGGGCTACTCTATCTGGCTCAGATTCTTCTAAAGAAGTCACCCCTTCAGAATCTTCATTTATGTCAAAAGATTGGATAGAGACTTCAGAATCACTGCCTAATTTTATGCCCTTCTTTAGTGGTGACATTGAAGGCTCTGAATCATCTTCATCCAAAAAACACAAGCCTTTTTTTGAGTTACCATCTGCTTGCCTCTCCATCAAACAAGATGTATATGCTATATTTTCGGTGGCTCCTCTTCTTGAATTATCTTGAAGAAGTGAACTCTATTGAGAAGTATCCAAAGACACTGAGATAACCCAGTAGACTTCTCCAAAAATTGATTCTTCATCATTATCTCCTTCATCATCTATTTTAATGATTTGAAGTCCTGACATGAAGTCGACAAGCTTAATTAGTTGTCTTGCTGGTTGTTGATATTCTTCTGAGTTATTAATGATCTTTTGGGTGGTGGATTTCTTCTTCATCTTTTTTTTTATTAGGCTTATCTTTTGGGAGTTTTTGGTGAACTCTGAATAGGTTGTTTCTTAGGTCAGGGAGCACCAATCACATTAAAATACTTTTGAAGATTAGAGCCTTTTGATATGGACCTTACCTTCAGCTCCATTACTAGTTCAAGTGGTGATTTCACCTGACACTAAGAACGTCTTCTAATTGCTTCAACATCTTCATAGTTTTCTTCAAAATCACTCTCTCCCATTATTCATTTTCTGCTGATTTCTTTTTCTCTTTTACTTTGATTAGTGGTATAGAGGAAGATGTAACCACTTTTGTAGACTCTCTTTTTGGTTGGATGAGAATACTATTGGACAGTGTAATTTCACCCTTTCTATACTTTCTTTCCAACCAATCTTGGAATACATAATAATCTACTATTGTGTTGATAACTACTTGATGATATGGATAGTAATTTAGGTTGTCAGTTCGTCCTAACTCTTTTGGTCTTTTACATTCTAGCAACTCCAGCCTTGAGTGTCTGTCAGAATAGTGTAGTCACACTTTCTCTTTTGAAAGAGTATTCTTTATTCATTTTCTTTCTAAAAGGTGGACGCATTTGATCATCATCTTCTAATGATTGTCTTGGGTGCTCATCATTACTCGAGAGAATTATGGGTTTATCATTGCCTCCAAGAACTAACTTTGGATGGGAATTGAAGGGATGTTTGACCTTTTCTTTGAACTAGACAAGCTGGTTCCCCTTAACTACATTATAAGCTGCTCACCTTCCCCTATTTGAACTATATGAAGCACTATGAGATTCACTTTTCCTTGATTCTAAGAGCTTCCCTTTCTTTGTTCTATCTAAATGACTTTCAAGCTTGGAAAGGTTCAGCTTCTCAATTTTTTCCACCCAATCAAGTAGTTCTTGGAAGGTGGTGATGGAAGCCATGCATAAATAGGGCACCATTTTATCATCAATATTGCCCATTAACAGCTAGATCGCATGTTCCTCTTCAAGCTATTGCTCGCACTTCATACTCATATGACACCAGCAAGTTATGTATTTAGTAACTTACTCATCCTTCCTTCTCTTCTCCAAGGCGAGGTCAACTATAGTAGTCTTTCTTATCGCACTAGTAAATCTTTTGATGAGCATTGCCTCCAACTCGGTTAATATCCTAATTATGTCATTTGGAAACTCTACGTACCACTTGAAAATAGTTGAAATTAAACTATTAATGAACTGGCAAAATAATAGTGTGTCATTGGCTCTAATGTTACCACAAGTCGCCTTGAATTATGCTAGGTACTGCCTAGGGTTACCGTTGCCATCAAATGAGTGGAACTTTGGCACTGAGTAACCTTTAGGATATGCCACCTGGTCATATTCTATAGGGTATAGGCGACCTCTATTAACTAGTTTCTCCAATTGTTCTTCAGTTATAGCAGCTTTGATTTTTTTCACTTATGATAGTTTCAAGCTATACAACTATCACCAGCTCAGTTGTGCTCAATATAGGCTAAGGGATAGGTTGAGCAATCAATTAATTGACTTCATTTCTACCCTTAGGAGCACTCTGTGCTCCTAAGATTTGTGGTTCTTGCTCAACTTGTGGATTGATGGGTACAGTGTTAGTTGTTTGATGATTTATAAGAGGAATTGGTGCTGGAGCTACGATAGCATTCCTCTGCATCATTTGCATCATCATCTAATTTATCTTTGAATTCAATTGAGATCTCTTTATCTTTAGCTTTCATCTATCATTGCATTTTCTTTTGCACTTGAGTAAGTATAGCAGTGTCAACAAATAGTGTATTACATTTTTTTTCTTGTTCCTCTTCTTGCTCATTACTTGACGAAGAACTAAAAGGTTCCGCTTTCGAGTGACCTTGTGCTGGTTCTTCAATGTGGATAGAAGGTGCGACACCATGATACCTAGATCAATAATGTCGTACACTATATGGTTCTCTGATATATTGTACCATATATATCACTTCTACCCACATGGTGTCTTCTTCATATTCTTCTTCTTCTTGCAACCTTATCTCTGACTGGCATTTCCATCTGATTTCAAGCTTAGAGTGTGGGATGAATATCTCCTCGATCAGAGAGCTATGATCAAAATCAACTTCTCCTTGAGGAGATTATTTAGGTTGGTAATCAGATTCCCTGGAGAATTCTCCAGGGTGTCCACCACCACGAGGCTTATTAATAATAACCTTCTTTTTAAGAACCCATTCATGTCGACTCCTGTCATCTACGGATTTCAAACTAAATGTCACACCTTTCTACCTCTTCGTAGTTACTTCTTCTCGAGGCTTCGACCTCCAGATTTATTTTTCCTTTTCTCGAGACCTTTTGGTATCAGATTTTCGAACAAGTGGTTCGGCTGTCATGATCCGATGTTCTTTATACAAGAATTGCTTAGGATGATCTTGAGCATTACCCACTGAGGTTAGCCATTTTAGTGAAGCTTTTTCATTTTCTTTGATAATCGAGTCTTGATATTTTTTCTTCATGAGACCCTTTCCTTGACAACTTTCAGCATTTTATGCACTTTGGAGGACGGAGTCTCAGGATGTCTCCTTTACAAGGTTGGAGCTTGGTACTACTACTCCCAGAATGATTATTTGATGTCATCAGTAGAGCTATTCCTTTTTACCCATTTGAGATTTTTAAACTTATTGTGAGTGGGAACACTCGCTTCTGGCATCAAATCTGGTTGCATGGCTGGTGATTCAAGCAGCAACTGTTGGGCTCGTAGTTTAGCATTTCTTCTCCATCTTTGCCTTCATTTTAGTTTTCCTCCGGAAGAGGAGCCTTCAACATCATGCCTTCCTAGTGCAAAAGATTCAACTGGCAGAGTAGTCGCATTCACAGGCATGACTGAAACTTTTTGCCCGGTGACAGTTCTTTTCAAGACTGGAGCCTTAGAATGACCCAATCTTTCAAATACGAAGGCTCTCTTTTGAGAAATCTCAGTAGCAGTAGTAACCATTCTAGTTGTCCTCCTCTCTTGCATAGGTTGGTGTGTATGATATGTAGGTGCTTAAGGTGGAGGATTGTTTACAGTGGCCTGAAAATTTTACACTACTAAATTGATTGGTAGCTCCAACATCTCTAGTGTAGATTACAATATTTGTCAGATGGATGTTAGCTCTGTGACCTAGCTGCATGATGAACAGTGTGTTTTGAAGATCCATCTGCACAAATAAAAGATGGGGACTAGTAATTAGTAATTGATGTATCACCCCACACTTTCATGATGCAGAGATATAATAGAATAAACTGATATAGATAACAAGCAGATTAGTCATAAGAACATGATTGGCTTAGATTTTTAATTTATAATGCTCCACTACTACTATATCTCATATTTGACTAGCCAAAGATGCAAAGAGAAACTACTCCCCAGTGGAGTCGGCAGAATTTTGTGGGCTCCAAAAATTTAACACTGACCTCTCAATTAAGAAAGTAGAGTAAATGTCAATCAAACTTTTAAAAGGTAAATGGAATAGTAGATAAGACACTACCTAGAGATTTCACTTTCACTTTGTGAGGACTTTAGATCTGGTTCTAGGTTTCTTATAGGCGCAAGCATCTATAGTTAATTACCCCTCCCAATACTGAGAGAGAACTTTCGATTAAGGTTAGTCATTAGATCATGAATGGATAGCATATAGTAGCAATATGTGGAGTTTTGGAATTTAGGTGTATGAAATTCATTATTATTTAACTTCAAGCAGATGATTGGGGGAATGATGATACGTCCAATCAAGATCCCATGGTTTCATCATCTCGAGCTATCATGGTCCATAGTCTACTTAATTTTAGGAGGTAGTCGACCTAACCCAACCAAATGTTCCAGTCAGCACCCATGGGTTGCATCGTCCAAGAAAATCTTGTAGACCTGGGGTGGTATTTATCTAAAGAGATAAATTTAAGTCCACCTTAGCTAACATAGGGCTTTTTGCCCTATCAAGTGCACCCTATAGTTCACAACCCAAGGAAAATCCATTGGAGAGCATATGGGCTACAATTATGACTGTAATATAATGGTGTCATTAGTGGCAACCACCCGATCAAAGGACTTTGGTCATAACCGCATCATATGTGGAGCCTACTAACCAAACCATGCGGACAGAGGGCACGGGCCACATCCTTACTGCATGAGATTATTGGAGTGTGAATATAGATCTGTACTTGACCTAGCATTGGCTCTTTTATGAGCTAGAGTTTTTTTAATTTGTCACTTTCTGACAAACAATAGTCGAAGGTGGATAGATTTAATTTTATTTTAGTCTTCAATAATAGATTTCATTTAAGAATTTATAATGGAATGACATATGAAATTTTACATTTGAATTGATACTTGATTTAAGTCAATTTGATTTGAAATTATGATTACATTTTTGATAAAAGTGTCCCCTCTGATTGAAATTTTCATTCAACACAACTATTATCGAGGTGGATGTATTATTTTGATATTTTAGATCCTATCGACTCTATTAATTTAATAATAGAGAATTAGATTTCCTATCATATGATAAAATTTGCTTCTCAAATATTTTATTAAGTTCAAATTCTTATAATATTATTATTGAATTTTTAGGTTTTGTTAACTCGGACCCAGTCCTAAGACCCAACCGAGAATCAACACACGCAGCATTCTCAGACACTAAGTTTAAGCATTCAGCGTAGTGTTGGGGATAATATGGGTTATTTAATTCAATATTGATTTAAGCTTAAAAGATTTGAATAATGTTATTTATTTTGATTGAGTCTTCATTATGAGTATAAAGTTTTAGACAAAATTTTGACAGTATTTCGGCAGTATCTCGGCATCATCCCCATATAAAGGGCTACATCTGGAGTTAGGCCTACCCACCATACCAAGAATGGCATGTATGGGTGGTGTAAATATCACGGTCGAATGCATCATCCCACCAAGCCAAAAAAGACATGTATGGGTCTCTAAAGTACCTGCATGAAACACGGATTTTCCCACCACACCAAGAAAAGAGTGTATGGATACTTATACACTTGTAATGTCAGTTTAAACATCAATTTTGTCATTATAGTTAAATTTATGTTAAGCTGTTTAAGCCTCCTGTCGGTGTAAAATTTGGATTTTGAAAGACATCACCGCCCCTAGAGGTCGCCCGGATATCATCATGCAAAGAAAGGAATGTATGGGAGGTGTAAATACTACAGTCAAATGCGCCAACCCACCATGCTAAGAATAGCATGTATGGGTCTATAAAGTACCTATATATAATATAGATTTCTCTGTCAAGCCAAGAAAGGCCTGTACGGGTACTTATGTACATGCAAGTAAACATAGCTTTCACCGCCACGTCAAGAAAGACATGTACAGGTACTTAAAATTTGATGCATACTCCTTTATGTATACTTGCATGCAAATAGTGATGATATGATAATGACAGAATTGATAATAAAGTTCGTAGGAGGGAAAGAAGATCCTTCTTAGCCAGTTCCCTTTCATTGTGATTGGAGAGATAATGTGGGGTGGAAGATGTAATCTTAGAGGGAAATCAACAATAGATTTTATCTTAACAATAGAAGTAAAAGGGCTAAGGAAGTGAACTAATGGTAAATGCAAAAAAATAAAGATTTTATCTCCATTAAAATAGTGGGCTAGTAATGTATAACCATTGACTTGCTCCTTGCTACATAGGCCACCCATTAGACCAATACAAATCAATAAGACAAATGTACACTTTCTAAGAATCCCTTGGATCAATTATGAATCATTTTATATAGAACCAAAACCTCAACTATTAGCAAATAAAGCCAACATAATCATTAATCTAATAAATTGACCAATACATCATAAATTCTAAACCTTGGAAACACAAAATAGGGTATAAAAATCCTAATTGCATAATAAACAACCAAATCCATAATAGGGATAAACGGAGGGAATCAAGTAATCCAAATAGAAAAATACAACTTATGATTAAGTATAGAAAACCTAAAAATTCGGTTGGAAGGAGGAAGGAAAGAGATTGGTCTGTTAAGGCTTGCTGCTCAGTTTGGAATGTTCGGCCAATACAGGGGAGGAAAAGAATTGCTCAGGCTTTCTAACGCTACTTGTCTAACCAGAGCTCGGGAGGTTCGACCGGTACTAGAAATTAAAGCAGTATATTCAGCTGCTATCTAGAAAGAGATGGATGAACTAGAATTGCTGCTTGTTCTCTCGGGTAGGATGGGCCAAATGAAAGGAAAGAGGGAGGGAGAGTGTTCGGTCAAGAGCTACAGATAGATGGATCTCGACTATTCGCGCGTGAATAGAGAGCAGGGAGGAGTTTCGTGTGCTCAATTTTGATGGATGAACTCAACTTGGAGGAAAAATTTCATGCGGTTAAAGAACGTAAAGCGATTCGGGTCGTTCGACTGGGAGTTCGGTCAGACGAACAAGAGTGGCTAAGAGAGGGAAGCCGACTCTTCATTCGATTTGCAGCCGCAACAGTTGGGCGAATGGGAAGGAATGCTTCGATTGGGAATTCGAACAGAGAGGAGTGAGTGTGCAGCACTCAAAATGGAGTTAGGGCTGTGAAAAAGAATCTTTAGGGTTAGGTATTATGAGGGGTATATCTAGGTAAGCTCCCTTTCTTATTTGAGATAAAATAAACTTCAATTTCAAGTTTTCGCAATTGTATCATCACATGGATAAACTGGATAATAATTGTAGGTTATTTTGATGTTTCGGTTGCAACGGCGCAGTCCGTTTCACTATCAGAGTTTGTTCGACTCAAGTCAGCGTCGAATCAAATCAATTTTGGTTCAAAAAATGTGCATTATTGCTTCCAACTGCTCGACATTCATGTAGACTCATTCAATTGAGCGTAATCAGCCTCATTTGATATGTTTCGATGTTTCAACTCTAACAAAATAATCAATTTCATGAATGAAGGTTGTTTGGACATTGTCATAGCCTCCCGACTCTAATATGCGTGTTAACATTTTGACGGCCCTCATTCTTGATCGGTCGACTGTGAGATTGTGCAAGATGTATATTGTGATCAATTTTGATGTTTTGACCTTGATGGTCAAGTCCTTTCATCGATCGAATATCATTTCGACTGATTTCGGTGATGTCCAGTGCATTTCAATTTTGATTTGCACGTTATTGCACCCAAAGTTCATCAAATTTGGCTTGTGAGTTCGACTTAATTGATGAAGCATGCATGGAGGTCAACATTAGATTCTATTTTGTCTTTTTGGACCCTATACCCCTTGACTAATCTTTGGTTATTTTAGTTGATTCTAAGTCACTCATTGGTTTTTTTACCTAACTCTACTTACTCTAAGTATACTCATTGTGGGCTCTGAAAATTCATCATCGACCTCTCACATTGAAGAGAGTATGATTTAAGTGTCGATGTAATTTTCAGAAGGCAGATGAGATAGTAGATAAGACACTACCTAAAGATTTCGTTCTCATTTTATGAGGACCTTAGATATGGTTCCAGGTTCCTTATAGGTGCAAGCACCTATAGTTAATTATCACTCTCAATGTTGAGAGAGAACTTTCGATTAAGGCTAATCGTTAGGTCGTTTAATGTGTAGCGTATAGTAACAGTATATGGAGTATTAGAATTTAGAATTTAGAATTTATGAAATTCATCATTATTAGCTTAAAGTGGATGGTTGGGGGAATGATGAAGTGTCTGATCTAGATCTCATGGTTCTGTCAACCTGGGCTGTCACAGTCCCTAGTCTACTTAATCAGAGGAGGGAGCCGACCCAACCTGATAGAAGGATTCATGTCAGCAGCCATGGGTAGCATCATCCAAGTAATCCTTGTAGACCTGGGATGGTGTTTGTCTAAAGAGACAGGCCTAAGTCTACCTTAGCTAGCATAGGGCTTTTTTCCCTATCAAGTGTACTTATGATTCACATCTCAAGGTATAGAGCCATTGGGGAGCATACGGGCTATAGTCGTGATTGTAATATAATGGTGTCATTTGGCCCACCGATCGGTGGACTCTCATATGTATCGTATCAAGTCACACAGTGAGAGAACATTGGCCACATCCTTACTGGTATGAGATCGATTGAGAGTGAGTATAGAAATATATTTGATTTAACATTGACTCCTTCGTGAGCAAGAGTTTTTTTAATTTATCACCTTTAACAAACGATTGTGGAAGGTGGATTGAATGGAGTATGCATTAAGTATTTAAGGATTGAATTTCATTTAACCATTAATAGCTTAGTAATATATTATATTTCACATTTGGATTGATACTCAATTTAAGTTAATTTAATCTGAAATTAAAATCACATTTTGATGGAAGTATCCTCTCCGATTGAAATCTCCATTCAACACAGCCATCATTAGGATGGATGTATTATTTGATCATTTAATTTATTATTTCAAACCATGTCGACTTTATTAGTTTAATAATATAGAATTAGATCCATTATCATATGACAGAATTTACTTCTCAGATATTTCAATAAATTGAATATTTTATAATAATTGGATTTTTAGGTTTTGTTAACTTCTAATCAGAAAAGAGCAACCACGCGATCCTCGTACACTAAGTTTAAGTATTCAACATAGTGTTGGGGCCCATGCAGGTGTTTTTGGCTTAAAATACATCCAATTAGTGAAATTATTGATTTTTGAGTATCATAATTGGAATGAAGATTTTCTAATCTTTGGAATGAAGGAAGCCCCGTAATTTATGCAGAATTTAATTTAGTATTATTTTATGTCTGCTTATATGAAGAATTGCATCTACGATAGCATTGAAGGTGTTTTATTTTTATTTTTTTTCTTTTTATTATTTTCTTTTTTTATTTTATTTATTTTTTTATTTTTATTTTTTATTTTTTTGTATTTAAGCTAATGCAAAAATTACTTTCGCTTGATTCTTCATTTATTAAGTCACTACAATTTTAATGACAAATTTTATTTGTATTCATGGATATATCTCCAAACATATTACAAAATTATCAATTTATTTTCTTGATTCATTCAATGAATTACAAACTGATTTAATTCTTCACATTTGCTAATAAGCCATATAATCAAGCCCTCATTTGCAAACCAACTTGTAGAACTTAATGCAAATTTATTTGTAAGTTATTTATATTCAGTGCTTGCTTGAAATTAAATTTTCAGATTCAATTTATTTCTATTGAGATCACCTACCAATCTCTTTTGAGTTATACATTTGAAAGCTATACTTCAATTATATTACAAGCTTCCGATAATCCAATTATGCATTCAATTGGATTTATCTTTGTATCGTGTTGAAATGAAAGACTGTAAAGTATCGTTCATGTTCACTCAGTCAATCTTTTAAGCTTAGATTTGGATCTTATAAATGTTATTGCCTCCAAGCCTTACAATCCAAAATTTGATTTGAATCTTATAAATGTGATTTTCCTCTAAGCCTTACAATCTAAAGTTTAATTTGATGTCATCATTAATTTTTAATTTTGAGCTCAGAAGTTACAATTAAATTGGTTTATTTTAAATTTCAATTTTATTTAGAGCATAGCCTTTCAATTTTATATTTATTTTGAGTTCGAATTTTATTTAGAGCATAACCTTTCAATTTTGTATTTATTTTGAGTTTGAGTTTTATTTAGAGCATAGCCATTCAATTTTGTATCAAATTCATTTCAAGCTCATTTACATTTAATTTCCAATTCATTTTTTTAGGACTTTATATTTTATATATTTTTTGGTTAAGTCCCAAAAAATTGATAAAATTCATATTTATAGTAGGGTGCACATCTAACAATTTTGGCGCTTTTACTGTAGATAATTGTCTGTAACACTTCTTTTTTTGTACACTACTTTTCGATATTAACGAGGTCTTGAAACCATATCACTCGATCCTTCCCAAGTAGACTTTGATGTTGTTTCAACAATTGTATAAGTACTGACGTTTTCACTTGATGACCTTTCATATATTTCCTCTGCACAAGAATTTCCTGAAGACGAAATCCGATCACGGTCAAGGAAATTTGAAGAGCTGGACTCATCGAATCTAAGTTGATGGGAATAACCATGTTCGTTGTTTGCAAAAAACTGCCTGGAATATGATATATCCCTTCCACAAGTAGGAATCTCAGACGTGAACTTGGATGGATCCTCTTTCTTGGTCTCTACAAGCGAATGAACTTTTTGAGAATCTCCCTCTCCAACATTGGAGTTGGAATCAGTTGTGCTCTCACATATCATATTTCCCTCCGACAGGGATCTTTTAAATGATCTGGCTTTTTCATCAACAAAAAAAAGGCCATGTCCAGTATTGTAATGCTGATCAGAATCAAGCTCCCATAATCCTACTTTATCCTTTTGTGGCTGGAAGTACCCTAAGAATCTTCTCAACGTCTCTCCAGCTATCGGGGATGGATAGGAAAGACAGGAAAAGGCGAACCTGTGTGGTGCGAAGAAGCAGATGAGATGGAAAACCTGGGAGGAGGGCTGAGGTCGGCGTGCGTGGCTCCGGAAATTGGGAGGAGTTGTGGAGTTGAGGTCGTTGGCTGGGGTTGGCGAGTAGAAGAGTCAGAGAGGGCGACGGGATACGGAGTCGGTTATGCTTCGAACAGGAAATGAGGAGTTTCGGCGGCTTGCAGTTTGAAAGGGAGGCAGACGAGAGAAGAGGGGAGATGGAGAAAGGCTCGTTTGTTCGTCCGGGAGCACCGAGGAGGCTTGCGGTTTCCTGTTGAGGGAAATCGAATCGGAGAAAGAGAGGGAATGGATGCTTACGATTTTTGTTTTTAGAAGAGCCAACTGAGGGTGGGAGAGGTTTTTTTTTTTTTTTTGCTTGGGGTTAATGAAGGAAGGCTTAGGGGGTGTTTGGCAATAGATTGGATTTATTTCAAGTAGGATTTAGTAAATCCAGTATAACTGAATTTAGTAAATCCTGAAGTGTTAAATCCTGAAAAATATTTGATAACAGATTTATTAAATCCTGTTAAATCCAGAAAGATGTTTGGTAAGTTATATGATGATTTAAGTCTGCTATAATTAAATAATAATATTTTTAAAATATAAAAATAAATAAATAAATAAAATCAGAATATAATGCGTAGGAAAGTTTAATTCAACATCAACTCAAAGCAACAAGATAGTACTTTCAATCATTAAAAATTTGCAAATCAAATATGACAGTCTTAGGCTTCACATATGTGCACCCCCATTTCTCATTTTTCATATATTTTTTTTTTACTTTAAATGTCAATGATTTGGAAGTAACTATGACGAAGAAAGCAAATATGAAGCCAAAGCCCCAATCCAACTTCTCCAAATCGGATAAATGAGACAACACATCAATAAATCAGAAAGTTCTCCATACAAAACATCAGAAAATAATAATATTGGATTTCACAAATCTACAACTTTATTTCCACTTCTCCTCACAATAATTTAAAGACAATAAGAACATTCAGCAGCAAAATCTATGCAGATCTAATGAGATAAGGTGCAAAGCAATCCTTTCATCATCTCGTTTTTTTAACTGAAATAAACCTTCTTGAATAATGAAATCCAGAAAATAAAATTTTAAATTCTGTATAGCTAGAAAACTCAACCAATTTTCAGCTTCAGTAAATAAAATAAGCAAGATAGATAGTGTGAAGGTTATGGAGAGTCGAGCTCTGTCAACAAGGGGAATCCCTTTGCATATATTCTGGGATTTTCTTTCTTGTAGAGAAGCTGAGATGGAGAGGGATTCAGCCAACTGAGACTCTTGGTTGAGAGGAGGAACAAGGAAGCCTTGGCTGGTTGCTGGAGAATGAGAGGGGAATATTCGCCTGATGTGCAGCGAGAAAATGGGAAGAGGGAAAGAGGGAGAAGAGTGAAGAGGATAAGAGATCACTCAATCAAATCCGAAAATGTTTGTTGGTTGCTGAAGAACACGATGAAGAAGAACTTAGCAGAATCGAGAGATCTGATGCGCTACTAGAGGCGAAGAGAGTGAGAAACGTCATGCGGCGAAGAAATAGACGATCGAGGAGTTGACGAACAGCAGTTCCGCCATACCGCGAGTTCACGTTTAAATCCTAAATCCGGAATCGGATTTCATTTATCTGCCGGATTTACCCGGTTATGGCGATTTACTAAATCCTCCGATGGTGTTTGGTAGGATTTACGGAATTTAGCGAGCTAAATCTTTAATAAATCCGTTGCCAAACACCCCCTTAAAGTGGGCGAACCGATGGCTCACCGATGGCTTACGATTTTTAATAATAGGTGTTAGATATGTAAATACATAAGAATTGTGTGGTATGTATGTAAATCCCCCCTTTTTTAAGGAGGAAAATAAAAGAAATATAACCAGATAAATTATTTAAGTAATTATATTTTATTATATATATATATATCTATTATGAAACGGCAAAGGACATAGCATGTAGTGTGCGATTATACGAAGGATTTGAATTTGATAACGTGTATATATATATATATATATATATATATATATATATATCCCAAGAAAGGGAATAATAATGAGCGTCAACGCTCATAGGCTCGGTCCTAATTTTTTCTTTTAGATGTTCCTGACAAATAATTATTCTTGGGTGAGGCTGCTAGTTTAGCTCGAAAATTGAGAATCGTATAAAAATCGAATCGAAATTTGGATCGGATCGAGATCGAATCGATTACATTGAGTCGAGCTATGAGCCAAAGATTTGGATCAAACCTTTTTTTGGTGAGCTTCAGTGGTAAATCGAGCAGGTTAGAGATCATCAATTTATCTATTATTAAAAATATTTAAATTTATATATAATACTTCTAAATTTATAATAATAAAATTATTTCTAAAATTAAGTGTATAGAATTATAAATTGTAATCTTTTAAAATAAATATAGTATATTTATAAGTATTAATATTATTTCTTTAAAAATCATAATTTCTTTTTTATTTCATGTACTTAATTCGATTTCTTTAAAAAAATTTAATAATTATTTTTATTAAATTCAAACTACTTGATCAAAATGAAAAATTCAATTTGAAGCAAAAAAAGTTTAAAATGTTGAAATCGGTTGTTGATTACGAAAAAATTTCAAATCGAATGATTGGCGACGTCGAGCCGATTTCGAGCCAGCCTCGGATCGGCTCGAAATAAGCTCGTTAACAATCCTAAATTCTTGGGCCTATACAAGTCTGCCTAAAAGTAGCTAGTGAGCTCCAAACCTTTAGATTTTAGCCTCACCGTAATTGATCCAGTATTCTAGATATCTCGCTTCATCTATTCTAATTGATTTTAAGCTTAAGAGCATTTATATACATATCACATAATTCTTATATATTTATATATCTAACACCTCAAATTTTGATATTTATATATATAATATCTAAATTTTTAATATCACATCAAAAAAAAAATCACCATCACTAGATATTTTAAAGTGGATTACACCTTTTCATGCATAGGAAAAGGGCTAAATATATAAATATCAAACTTGAGGTGTTAGATACATAAATACATAAGAATTATGATATGTGCGTAAATCTTCTTAAACTTATTAGTGGTTTGTATTAAGTGATCTTAAATGATCCTAAATTTTGTTAGAGATTACGTGGCTTTGGTTAGCCTCTCTTTGAAATGATGATATGACATTTCATCCCTGAGAGGAGTGTCTACATTATTAGACCATTTGAACTAAGAAATTTTTGGTTCACTCTAAAGTGGAATGCGCCATATCTAAGGCTTCTTAATATATTGATTACCTTACACAAAAATTAGGGACTTTGAGAATGATTTCTACCTCATTCGGTTAATATAGATCCTTGGCCCTCGGAACTATGACCTTCTATTAAGTCACTCTATACCCTATGAGTGTCTTTTCACGTTTTAGCCATTAAATCTCAGTATGCAAGAACGGAGAGCTATGTACAGTGCGTGCAACAATGGGGACAATGCGTATAATGAGAAGGCTAGAGTGCATGATGATGGCACGGCTCACACAATGTGCAAGCAAATTAAGGCTAGGCCAGAAGTGGTCGCCAACATGATGTTTAACATAGTTATCAATGAGTTATTTGTGCTCACACTTTGGGGTGCAAAAAGCTGTCTCCAAATCATCCATCAACAATTAATTATTAAATCATAATACAATGATGAAATCATCCAATGTTAAACGTTCATGATCTGTTTAGGATGAAGGTGATTCACTCTAAATCAGTGATTTACCATCAATGATCGAATGTTCAATGATTCGATTGAAGAGGGTGGATTGTTGAAAGAGGTCGATGAAATAGTTGGCAGGAGAAGTTACTTGTAAGAGATCGAACGCCTGAAAAGAATTGAATGCCAATTTGGCGAACGACTTATTAGAGAGGTGAGATGTTCCAATCCGTCTTAGTATGGAGAGATTGAGCCGTGAGATGCTGGAGGGAATCACCATTGAAGTCAGCTTCTGAAAAGAAGGAATTTAGAAAGGCGGTATGTGATAGATCTCAGAGATGAGACGATGAAAGAGCATGTTTCTTCTGCTTTAACCTTGAAGGCGAATCAGAATGGCTAGAAGACGAACACAGTGCCATGAATGACATAGATCTCTTTTTTTTTTTTCTTACTTCTACAAGTATACTGAAATTTCCTTGAAAACATAATAGAGGTCTTGAAATGAGAGGTTCAGAGAATGTTGATCAATATAAGAATGTGTTTGTTAGATAAAAATGAAGCTGATATGAACACATATCCCCAAGCCAACAACAGAAACAAAAGAAACAAAAGAAGGCCGGATGGGCTAAAAGATTTCACAAGTATAGAGAAAATAGCAAACAGAGAATAAATTACAGCCTTAGATAGATATTAGCAAGATATTACAAACAAGAAATAATTTACAAATAATAAAAGATCCCCAAAAGAAAAGACAAAGAATATATCTCAAGTCTAACTCCCAAGGAACCTTATACAACAGAGAAGTTGCTCAACACAGGCAAAGGAAAGACCTTCCAATACATAACAGAATTAACGGCCAGAAAGGATTAGTAGAACAGAAGACTGATATGCAGGAATCAAGAAAATATAAATGAATACACGACAGAGGCAAGAACTCTAACAGAATCTAACCAAAATTAGTTACAAACAACATAGCAGAGGAACACTCTAGAAGAGCAAACAGAAACTATAAATAGAGAGGAGAAAAACAAGAAAGGAATCGAAGAAATATCTCAAGAATAGTCTCCTTTCTCTGTCTCCATCTCCTTCTTCTTCCCTGAAGTAGTTCCACGTTGATCCTCACTGGAAGTACCCTCCTCCGGCGAAATCACCGGCGAACTCCCTCTAGTTACCTCTCTTCCCCATGCTTTCTCTCTGGAGCAATTCGATGGCTCGAACGTCGAACGAAACAACTGAAACATCACAAGGAATAAAGTTAGGTTAATTCAAAGATTCATCCAACGATCAAGAAACAAGCCCAAGTCAAGCAAGGGTTCGATCTAATCTCGTAATCACACGGGATAAATCAACATCTGAATCCACTCACTCCTAAGAATCCGTAACCACGATCAAGAAAGCAGTCAAGGCATCGACAACAAAGCAATCCAACGGCGCGATTCACCAAAAGAACTCAATCCGAAAAGCAAGCATCCAACGGCGCGTTAAAAGGCAAATCTAACGGATCGGCTAGGGTTCCAACACTCAAAACGAAGTCAACTCGGTGAATCAAACTCAAATCTCACCCAAAACCCAATTGGCGTATTCAATCCAAAATTGTTCATATCATTGGTGCTCTCATTGAGAGAAACCTCCAAACAATGGCAGATGGCACAAGATACACAGCTAAAACTATTGATGAATGTGTAAACAGGCTGAACAAAAATGAAGAGCAAATGACCTCAATCACTATGGCATTGAATGAAATATCAAAGAGATTGACAGCAATAGAAAACAGATTGGAAAATAACCTCAAATCCAGGTATGTGATGCATCCCATTCAGAATCCTATTCTCCAAACATACCACATACACACACACCCATGTCAATGCCTCTTAAAATAGATATGCCCATTTAATGGAGACAACCCTAAAGGGTAAAAGCGAAGACTTTCAATATCACAATTTATCAAGAACGTAAGTTCTTAATTGCCTTAGTTTACATGGATGGACCGCACTTTGGTATCAATATATGCATCTTAATAAAATAAACTCATGGACGTAATTTAAAGAACAAGTTATGCAGATTTGGCCCATTTTGTACATAGATTTAAGGTGAACTTGCTAAATTACAGAAATCCACAGACAATTTTATAATGAGTTTGAAGAGCTAGCCAACCATTTGTGAATCCCTCGATTTTTTCTGAGTTGTTTTGAATCAGATTAAAACATGACATTAAAAAGAAGTGAGGGCACTACAGCCAACCTCTTTACAACAAACCTTCCAGTTAGCCAAACTAATGGAGGACAGGCTAGCTGATGATGTAACAATGCCAAGAAACTACAAGATCAGCCAACTTCCAGCACTAAAATAACCTCAATTACAACAACAGCCCTTACTGCCTCACCACACAAACACCAATCAACAAAGCAACAATCAAAGTAAACAATCTTTAGCAATACAGAGGCTGACACCTACCCAATTAGAAGAAAGAAGAAAGAAAGGATTGTGTTTTAACTGTGAGGAAAAATATCACAAAGGGCATACATGTCAAGCCAACTTATGTGCCTTCATGATGGTCAATGAAGACCAAGACCATCAACTACTACATGATATTCCACCAGAAATTCAGTGGATACAAGAAGAGGCATTAGATACAAGGTTAAAATATCACCATTCAATCCAGGCAAATGACATAGAGATTGTATAAGTATACACATTATAAATCGCTAACCAATAACTTAGCTTAGATTTTATGTCGATAGAACCCAATTATATAGAATAAGATAGCCCATATTAATAAGTCACGGCACAAATCTTTTTATCAATTAAGAGGGACAAATAGAGCGGGTCACATAATCCACCCATACAAAGGAGCTTTTATTTTCGATAGGTTGGACATATAAATCAGGAAGCTCAAAACCAACATGAAACAAATGGCCAATACAATAGAAGAGAGCTTCAATCCAAGACTACTACAAAACAGACAAGCTTTTACACTACAACCAGTGAAATTATCAAGTTCAGAAGATGGGCAGATAGTAATCAAGCTTGTCAAAAGTTTTAGATCACAGAGAAGTCCAGGGAGAAATCCTATCAAGTGATGCTCCTAAGGTAGGAATTCAAAGAGGCATTACGGTTTGGATCACAACGATGTCTGAGAGATCAACACATTACGACCTTAAAATAATGGAAAGGAAATTTTAACCACAAATGTCCCTTATATGCCAAATAAAGAAATACAGAAAGCATCCCCAGAAGTTGACCTTGAGGACAAGGTCAGTGTGAGGAGGGGAGTAATGATATGAACACATATCCCCAAGCCAACAACAGAAACAAAAGAAACAGAAGAAGGCCGGATGGGCTAAAAGATTTCACAAGTATAGAGAAAATAGCAAACAGAGAATAAATTACAGCCTTAGATAGATATTAGCAAGATATTACAAACAAGAAATAATTACTTAATAATAAAGATCCCCAAAAGAAAAGACAAAGAATATATCTAACAGTACAGAACTCCCAAGGAACCTTATACAACAGAGAAGTTGCTCAACACAGGCAAAGGAAAGACCTTCCAATACATAACAGAATTAACGGCCAGAAAGGATTAGTAGAACAGAAGACTGATATGCAGGAATCAAGAAAATATAAATGAATACACGACAGAGGCAAGAACTCTAACAGAATCAAAATTAGTTACAAACACAGAGAGGAACACTCTAGAGAAAGCTATAAATAGAGAGGAGAAAAACAAGAAAGGAATCGAAGAAATATCTCAAGAATAGTCTCCTTTCTCTGTCTCCATCTCCTTCTTCTTCCCTGAAGTAGTTCCACGGTTGATCCTCACTGGAAGTACCCTCCTCCGGCGAAATCACCGGCGAACTCCCTCTGGTTTCCTCTCTTCCCCCTGCTTTCTCTCTGGAGCAATTCGACGGCTCGAACGTCGAACGAAACAACTGAAACATCACAAGGAATAAAGTTAGGTTAATTCAAAGGATTCATCCAACGATCAAGAAACAGCGGCCCAAGTCAAGCAAGGGTTCAGATCTAATCTAATCACGCTGCATAAATCAACATCTGAATCCACTCTCGGTAAGAATCCAGAACCACCTGATCAAGAAACAGATCCAAGGGCAGATCAGACAACAAAGCAATCCAACGGCGCACGATTCACTCCAAAAGAACTCAATCCGAGTGCTAGCATCCAACGGCCGCGTTAAAAAGGCGCAAATCTAACGGATCAGAAGGCAGCCGGGTTCCAACACTCAAAACTGAGTCAACTCAGAGGTGAATCAAACTCAAATCTCACCCAAACAGACCCAATTGGCACTGTATTAGACCTAATCCAGAAAATTGTTCGTATCATTGGTGCTCTCGTTGAGAGAAACCTCCAAACAATGGCAGATGGCACAAGATACACAGCTAAAACTATTGATGAATGTGTAAACAGGCTGAACAAAAATGAAGAGCAAATGACCTCAATCACTATGGCATTGAATGAAATATCAAAGAGATTGGACAATAGAAAGCAGTGGAAAAAAACAACCTCAAATCCAGTTGTGATGCATCCCATTAATCCTATTCTCCAAACATACCACATACACACACACCCATGTCAATGCCTCTTAAAATAGATATGCCGATTTAATGGAGACAACCCTAAAAAGGTCGTTCAAAGCAGAACCGGTACTTTCAATATCACAATTTATCGGAAAGAGCGAAGTTCTTAATTGCCTTAGTTTACATGGATGGACCTGCGCTTAGATCAATATATGCATCTTAATAAACAGCTAAACTCATGGACAGAATTTAAAGAACAAGTTATGCAGAGATTTGGCCCATCTTTGTACATAGATTTAAGGGGTGAACTTGCTAAATTACAACAGAAATCCACAGTACAGCAATTTTACAATGAGTTTGAAGAGCTAGCCAACCAGATTTCAGGAATCCCTCCTGATTTTTTACAGAGTTGTTTTGAATCAGGATTAAAACATGACATTAAAAGAGAAGTGAGGGCACTACAGCCAACCTCTTTACAACAAACCTTCCAGTTAGCCAAACTAATGGAGGACAGGCTAGCTGATGATGTAACAATGCCAAGAAACTACAAGATCAGCCAACCTCCAGCACTAAAACAACCTCAATTACATCAACAGCCCTTACTGCCTCACCACACAAACACCAATCAACAAAGCAACAATCAAAGTAAAGCAATCTGAGGTCGACACCTACCCAATTAGAAGAAAGAAGAAAGAAAGGATTGTGTTTTAACGTGAGAAAAATATCACAAAGGGCATATATGTCAAACAACTTATGTGCCTTCATGATGGTCAATGAAGACCAAGACCATCAACTACAACATGATATTCCACCGAAATTCATGGATACAAGAAGAGACATTAGATACAAGCTTAAAATATCAGTCATTCAATCTGCTAAGGCAAATGACATAGAGATTGTATAAGTATACACATTATAAATACTGCTAACCAATAACTTAGCTTAGATTTTATGTCAGATAGAACCCAATTATATAGAATAAGATAGCCCATATTAATAAGTCAGCTGGCACAAATCTTTTACAGCCTCAATTAAGAGGGACAAACAGAGCAGTGTCACATAATCCAGCCACATACAAAGGAGCTTTTATTTTCAGATAGGTTGGACAGACCCATATAAATCAGGAAGCTCAAAACCAACATGAAACAAATGGCCAATACAATAGAAGAGAGCTTCAATCCAAGACTACTACAAAACAGACAAGCTTTTACACTACAACCAGTGAAATTATCAGCTCAGTTCAGAAGATGGGCAGATAGTAATCAAGCTTGTCAAAAGTTTTAGATCACAGAGAAGTCCAGGGAGAAATCCTATCAAGTGATGCTCCTAAGGTAGAATTCACCAAGGCTGCATTACGGTTTGGATCACAAGAATACTGAGAGAGATCAACACATTACAGAAACCTTAAAACAATGGAAAGGAAATTTTAGCCACAAATGTTCCTTATATGCCAAATAAAGAAATACAGAAAGCATCCCCAGAAGTTGACCTTGAGGACAAGGTCAGTGTGAGAAGGGGAGTAATGATATGAACACATATCCCCAAACAACAAACGAAACAAAAGAAACAGAAGAAGGCCGGATGGGCTAAAAGATTTCACAAGTATAGAGAAAATAGCAAATTAAATTTAGATAGATATTAGCAAGATATTACAAACAAGAAATAATTTACAATAATAAAGATCCTCAAAAGAAAAGACAAAGAATATATCTAGCATCTAACTCCCAAGGAACCTTATGAGAAGTTGCTCAACACAGGCGGAAAGACCTTCCAATACATAATCTTAACGGAGAAAGGATTAGTAAGAACGAGGCGATGCAGAATCAAGAAAATATAAATGAATACAGTGAGGCAAGAACTCTAAAAGAATCTAACCAAATTAGTTACAAACAACATAGCGAGGAACACTCTAGAGAAGAAAACGGAAACTATAAATAGGAGAAAAAACAAGAAAGGAATCAAGAAATATCTCAAGAATAGTCTCCTTTCTCGTCTCCATCCCCTTCTTCTTCCCGAGTAGTTCCACGGTTGATCCTCACTGAAGTACCCTCCTCAGACAAATCACGTGAACTCTCTGGGTTTCCTCTCTTCCCGCTTTCTCTGAGCAATTGACGCTCGAGCATTCGACAACAAACATCACAAGGAATAAAGTTAGGTTAATTCAAAGGATTCATCCAACGATCAAGAAACAGGACCCAAGTCAAGCAAGGTTCGGATCTAATCTCGAATCACGGGCATAAATCAACATCGAATCCACTCACTCGTAGAATCCGGAACCACACGATCAAGAAACAGATCCAAGAGGCGGTCGGACAACAAAGCAATCCAACGGACGATTCACTCCAAAGAACTCAATCCAGTCGCATCCAACGGCCGCGTTAAAAGCGCAAATCTAATGGATCAAGGCGTAGGGTTCCAACACTCAAAACTGAGTCAACTCAGAGGTGAATCAAACTCAAATCTCACCCAAACAGACCCCAATTGGCACTGTATTAGACCTAATCCAGAAAATTATTCGTATCAGAAGCCATGGCTATTGATACAAACTACTTTATTTAGTGATTAGATTGGTATGAAATGAGCAAAGCTTCAACAAATAAGTATTGATCTTCAGAATGCCAGGTAAGGGATGGTTGCATGCTCCCCTATCATAAGGAGCTATATTATACGGTTCACACTTTGGACTTAAAAAGGCTAGCCAGCAGGGATGATGTGCAGAGTATTAATATTGCTCCATAAGTAGCCTACCTAAGACTTCTTGGAACAGTTATTCTGGTGTCATAGTGCAACTTTCAAAGGACCAAAGAGTAAGGTCTCCTCCGACGGTGATTACAACTGTCGTGCGTGACCTCAGCATGAAGATGCCGAGCAAAGAAAGCTGGAGACGCTATCAGAGAGTGAACGACATAAATCTAATCTCACCAGCGGTGGATCATAGGGCTATAAAGATCAGAGGAAGGGGCGATTGGACTAGGTTGGTTCTTTGGAGGATGGGCTGGATGATACGAATGACTAAGAGGACACGAGGGAAGAGAAGGGTGGGCAGAGATTGGCAATTTTTTTAGACTAAGTATGGTTAGAAGCTTAATTAGGTAATTAAGTATTATTAAAAAATTTTAAGAGTAGGTATAGTCGCCCAATTAGTGGGCGACGCCACCCCGTCGACTCCGACGCGTGGCGTAAGTATGCATTAAGTCAGTCGATCGCCTAATTGGTGACTAGCCCACATTATTAGGACCGATCGGTCAAGGTCCTCGGTTTGTTTCGACTTTGCTATTCCGCGCAATTCCTCCGCGATTCCTCCTCACTCTCGAGCTTGAGCGCGCAACATCCTCGTACGATCGTCGTTCTCGCAACATCAGAGCTTCCCGGCACTCATCGGCGTATCTCCAACTCTTGCATTGTGTCGTCTCCCTCGGGTATTCGAAATAAACTTGTTTTTCTTGCCGACAACCGCGTTTACGGTGTTTGACACTTTCCTCTCCCATATAGCAGGGTTTGGAAGCCAACATTAGCTTCCGGCGATGATTCTGGCGGCTCCATTTTGTTCCGAGAAGTTTCTTGTGGCGTCGACTTATTTTTGCGCACATCCCCGTCATTATTTGTAAACTCACGGTAAATCCCTATTTTTATCAATTTATAAAGTAATAGAGTATGCATGATAAGAATTTGAGTAGTATTTTTAGACTTTTGTTTGGGATTTGAGTTGTATATTTGCGTAGGCGTTGCGATTCAGGTGTTAAGTAGCTATATAGTTTGTTTGGCAAGAATGAATGAGAATTTATTTCCCGATCCTTTTCTATGGAGGTAAGTATCGATGGCGATTCGGTCAAGTTACGTGGGAGGTCAATTGTCCAGTTAAGGTTCTCGCAGCACTTTGGAATTGAAGCAACGAATTATGAGAATCTTGCACATTGATCCAAAGCGCCACACAGTCACTCTAACAGGTCGTTATCCAGTGGGTGACGGATTTATAGCGTCTATAATATCTGACGATTACGTTTGAGAAGTTACACTTGACGAAGTTTTCCGTCAGATGTTGGTGTTGTATGTCGAAGTGGAAGATGTGAATATTGCATCCACATCAGCTGATCCAGTAGTAAGGTCAGTAGATATACCGTTAACGCATACACAGAATTTCATCGCACAAGCACCTCCGGGGATACAACGTAGCTTTGATGAGTTGATTCTCAGGTAGTATATGGTCAACATTTATCTAATTATACTTGTAATAATTAATATGATAATTTGTTGCTCAACTTATAAGTTATGTGGCAGTGATGATGTTGTCTATCGTTTGAATGAACCGTATGTGCCTCAGAGTGCTGCAGTCGAAGATGAGTATCAAACTATGAGTAGTGGCTCAAGTAGTGAGTCTGAGCAGGATATTAGTGATGATGACTGTTCAGTCGGGTTAGAAGCTACTATGCTTGAGAATATAGACAGTCATAATCTGCTGAAAAATCACTCATTTCGTAATATTGACAGTGACAGTCATATGCTATCCACAAATGAGTATGTCCGGATGTGTCAAACTATGAGAGAGTGGGACAACGATGTTTACTTGGGCGGCCCATCCGACGAAACTACCATAACAGATGAAATTGAAATTCCAAATGACCTTGTTGAATGTGTTTTGAAAGCGAGTGCAATTTCTTGTTGGGTGGTGCATAGTAAATAATGTTCAATTCCAAAGCGTTACCTCTAACTAGAAGAACTACGGTTATATGTACAGACAATAGTCCCTACAGTGGCGTTTGCATTGTAGCAGCTGAGGCAGCTTAGGGGTGCTTGGAGAATATCAAGAGTTTGTGAAAATCATAGATGTATCAATACATTAAGTGCATCCGGTCATCGGCAATGTAGTTTAAAATTCATAGCGTACTTCCTCATACCTGTGATCAGGCACCAGATTGATCTGAAGTCTAGAAAGATTATAGGTAGAATGGAGTCGAAATTCAATGTTACAATTTCGTATATGAAAGCTTGGGATGCAAGGTGTAAGGAAATAAAAGCAATATTTAGGAAGAGTCCTATAGGACTCTCAGTCTTTATATGGAATCGGTTTGTAGTACTTTGCAGTACGTCTCTAATTCAATCTACCACTGAGCATTTTGAGACTTTTAGGGCCTTTGGACCTTCAATAATGGGATGGGAGTAGGCGACCGGTCTTGAGCTTAGGCGGTACTTTTTTTGTTGGGCAAATGGTACAATAAATGCGTGTAGGAATCGGAGATAATGGTTTGTTTCCTAGCTTTTGCTATTGTGGAGTCCGAGAATGTTGATTATGGTTGTGGTTCTTCTTGTGCTTGCATGATGAGTTGCCCATAGTGTCTGCTAGACGTGATTTGTGCATATATGATAAACATCTTTGATTATGTGGATGCAAAGAGATTTTTTTTATGGGCGCTCCGCGGGCATTGTTTGCGTCATTTGCGTGAAAATTTTAAAATGATCATACGCAGGTTGGGGATTGGTGATGTTGAGTTTCTATGCCAAAAATGTATATGTGGCATATAATGATATTCAGTTCGTTTAATGTTAGATATTAAAAATGTTAATGAAGAAGCGTACAATTGGCTTGTAGAGCGTGACCCTGTTAAATGGTCCCTTGTGCACTATGGTGGTATGCGTTATGGGACAATGACGACAAATGCATCTGAGTGTTTTAATGGTGTCCTGAAATGGGCACGTGGTTTATCGATTCAGGCTTTAATCACTGCTATCTATTACAACTTAGTAACCTTGTTCATGAAACGGTTATCCACTACTACTCAGCAAGAGGAAGTCAACTTGTCTATTTATACTCAAAGGATGTCTACACTGTTACAGCATACTGAAAGGGAGGCTAGGCATTTCCCTAAACCTGTAAATATCAACCCACATGAGTTGCAGGTTTTTGATAAGTCCAGCCGATCATTCAGAGTTGATTTGCTAGATAATGGCCTCTGTAATTGTAATTGTGGCAGAACGATCATATATCATTGTCCATGCCCACATGTGATTGCTGCATTGGGATTTTGACGGTTGAAACCATCTCACGTGTGTGTCATTACACTTTACGTATAAGGCGACATATAAATGAATTTCATACTCTATCGCGTTCGATTGGCCATCTCTGTAGAGCATGGATTAGTCCGCGTTGCGACCACCTAACTTTGCAGAAGGTCGACCTCTGAATAGATTCAAAACATAATGGATGAAAATGTAGGTAGCAATGTGAACTTGTAGCATGCAAAGCATTTGGTCACTTCTGGTCATGCCTCATAATATTGGTCGGCGGTACATTTTCTCTTTTACTTATGTTAGATTTTACACATAGGATAATGCTTATCTTTCTCTTTCGGTTGTACTACTTTGATTTTACAATATTATTACACTATTATATTTTGCACGGCGATGGAAGAGCACCACCCTCAGGAGGCGTCGGCGTGGCATCTTGAGGCCACCCACCATTGGAGCTACACTGGCGAGGTTCATCTAGCATTGCCTCCCTGGCGTGGACATCAAAACTCACCGATCTTGTAAGTGATATTTTTATTTACGCTACCTTTTATTTCTAGTAATATTATTTTTTTTGCGAGCACCGCATTTGAGGCCGCATCACACTTGGTTATGATGAAGGAGTGGCCCATCACGTAGACGAATTCATCAGCGGGCTGCATCAGGCTACGCTTCATCCGCTAGATCATCATTTTTGACCGCCTTGGTTGAGATGGTCTCTCCAGACAATACCTTCCACCTTGCGTAGTGAGATGATCGACGCTGTGGATGTGGCGATGATCCCGACTGGGTTGATGGGCCACCTATCATAGGCCCGTTGTGATTAGGGGAAGAGATGGCAACCCGATTGCCGTGATGATTTGGGACGACACCCTATACCGAAGATGTGACGATCATGCCCATTCATGACGTCGACATTCAAGATGCACATGCCATACATGCCACCGAGGTGGCTCGTGGACTTTCTGGAGTCATACACCGCCTCGAGCACGGAGGAGTTCTTCCGTCACTTGCATACTTATATTTTATTTCGACGGCGCTTACGCCGATACTCGGTTCAAAGGTCCACTGCAAAGATTTACCACTCCTGGATGACCTTGATTCCTTTAGCATGATGTCTATGGGTGGAGCAGTTCTAGCTTATCTATATTGGGAGTCGCATTCACAGCCCAACAGGGCCAACATGGCTGGTTGCCTACACCTCCTTCAAATTTGAGCTTGGGAGCATATTCATGTAGGCAGGCCGACTCTACATGTTCCATATCCTGCTGAGCTTGCTGGTCTCAACGTTGGTTTGAGGTATGTGTTGTTAATTACACTTTCAAATTATGCAGCTTATATATATGTTTAAACTATTTTCTCAGGTGCGATGGAATGAGAAGTATGTTCGCCACAATGGCTTAATGCAAAATGTAAATGAGCTAGATGGTATGGAAAACAGGTTGGATCTACAGATAACACTTTAGTTGAAATATCTGTAATGCAGATTATGTTTTAACATAATTTTTACTATATGTGCAGGTGATCTGGGAGCCGTATAGTGAGCAAATCACAACACATCTATTAGATACATGCTCAACAAACTCTGACATATGGTTAGCACGAGTCCCTCTTATCAGTTGGAAGAGGGTTGAGTGGCATTTACCAGATAGAGTGCTGCGCCAGTTCGGCCTTATTCCTAGAGTAGATGTAGCCCCAGTTGACCCTAATTTTAAAAGAGTCGATGGTCGAGTGGATACCGGGTTGATTATCACCGTCACATTGTTTAGAGGCAGAGATTGCCTCGTCGAGGGCCTAGAGGATGTGGATGTGAAGATAACTATCACCACATGCTAGTTCAGATTATGGGCTTCTCTGTATTTACTAGCCGTCCCGACAGATCCTCTGACCACTTACTACGCCAGAGCACCAGTGGAGTGTATTTATATAAGTCCTGATATAAGTATTCATCTAAATTCAATATTTATGTAAGTGCTAATTTTACATACTTTTTTTTGTGTAGGCGGAGCATATCGCGGCGACCGACATCTTTCACCATACTTGCCGGATGATCACCCCTGGATGTGTATAGTAAGCCGATATGCGAGACCGAATAAGCGTGTACATATTGGTGACACATATTACGAATCGGTGCCTACAGAGGGTGTCGTACACCATGACTAGAGCATCGAGCCATCTACTTCTGCTGATCCAGGTCCTTCTACATATCAGCCTACATATGAGTCGAATACCTATCTTCCAAATGTGATGATATGACGACACCGCCAAAGATCTTGCAAGAGGGCCACCATCAATCGCTGGATTGTCCATCCTGCACTGGTACACACGAGAGTGGTGATTCCACATAAAACGGAGGAGTTAGATGTTTGACAAGATACGTGTTCCATACGCTTTTATTTATCTCTGCTTTTATTACAAACTTGAGAGTCATGTGCACGTTAAATTTGATTATGTCATAATGAACTTCTTATTATTTGCCCATTTCTGAAATGAATTTGTTAACTTCATATGATTGTCATCAATTAAACTATACCAACTTGATGCGGTCATGAACCATTTCAAGTTTAAACTGCACTTTTTTTTTTAAGTAGGTTTATTACTCTCTACTTTTTAGAAGAACAAAAATTGAAGGATTAAGATTTGTTTGATGAGTACGAACTCTATATATGAAAATCCGGTTCTCTTCATAGCCCTAAACCGCGGACCATACTCATCTCACACAAATCACACCTTAAAAAAATTAACCTCATGTCGTCGCCTAATTAATACTCTGAAGTCAAGCCACCCAATTAGTTGTCGACCGCTTATTTTACGGCACGCCACAATTTTAGAGTCGACGATGGGCTAGCCCACTAATTTGGCGACTATACATATTCTTAATTTTTTTTAATAATATTTAATTATCTAATTAAGCTTCTAATGATATTCAATCTAAAAAAATTGCCTGCAGAGATTTTTTGAATAGAGGTTGGACAGCGATCGTTCGCTAGCTATTTAGGTTGACGGCTGTGTGTGTGAAGAGAGAGAGAGAGAGAGAGAGAGAGAGAGGCTGCGCTGGGGAGGGGATTGTTCGGAGGAGAAATAACCTGCGCTCTCTGGTTATAAAGATTCTTTGAGGCATCCTTTTTTAAGTTACAACAAGGTGTTCCTAAAATCCTAGAATCTTTAAGGCGAGGAATCAAGATTTTGATATTGATAGGTGACCCTAAGAAGCATGATTAATGGTCACTATGACATATGCTCAATAGAGTTTCCGGTTTGTGATTTTATTTGATGTTATTTAAATATTATTTAATATTAGAATGTTATTTATGTAAATAAGAAAAATTACACATGAGATATATAAATAAAAAAGAAATTATGTGTTGTGAGTGCAATAGCCTTTTAAAAATATAGAGGATACAAATTTCTTGGATATTTAGGATTGATATGGCTCTCAAAATACCACCAGTCAAAGCACAAATCTTGATGTCGAAAGCGATATGATTTTGAGTCAAAACCGATCGAGATCAAGCACTTAAAATATCATTGGAATCTTTGGGACATCAATTAAATCCCAAAATAACTCTCAAATATGGAGTGTTTATAGTCAAATCGAAGCCTCGACGAGGGATCTAATGAGCCTAAGATCTCATAGATTTTATTTGGGCATCCAAATGCTTAAAATACATCAAATGATCAAAAGAATCATCCCGAGTCCATCGGTGGGGAGTGGTATGCCTTATATGAATTTCAAGAATGCCCTCCTCCCATCTATAACAGCCTTCATTCCTCACATGAGGGAGGCCAAGCTAAGCTAAGTGAAGGGGAGCCAAGTGAAGAGGAGCTGAAACAAGTGAAGAAGAAGAGGAGCTGAAGCAAGGAAGAAGAGGAGGAGCCACCGCACTGGCCACAACCACCACTGCCACCGCCACTGATCCTTACCACAATCCAAGCAAGGAAGAAAAGGAAGAGTCCAAGCAAGGAAGAAGAAGAGTCCGAAAGGAAGAAGCAAGAGTCCGAAAGCAAGGAAGAAGCGGAAGAGTCAAAAGGAAGAAGCGTAAGAGTCCAAAGGAAGAAGAGGAAGAGTCCGAGCAAGGAAGAAGAGGAAGAATCTAAGCAAGGAGGAAGAAGAAGCTCTGAAGCTTGAAGATCCTCCAAGCAAGGTCGCACCTCTGTTCGACGGTCATCAACCACCATCACCGGCCACTTTCATCGCCAATTGTCCTTGCATCTCCACCTGCTACCAGCAACCATTACAACCTTATCGTTGTTACATAGCTGTTTTTCCTCCCTCATATGCAACTCTGTAATCTTGTATCAGGAAGACTCTGTACTCTGAAACAGATATATAGTGGAAGCTTTTTACTGGGCTAGGCCCCGTGGTTTTTCCCCTCTTTTCGAGGTTTTCCACGTTAAAAATTCTGGAGTGTCTTGTTCGCTTTAATTACCTGTGTGATGGACTTCACAACAAGGCTAAGTATAATTTTACTCTACCGGTTTTCTAGCACGCAATGCTTACCGCCTGGGAAGTTGATTCCCATTATTTCATCTTGTATGGCAATCAAGTTTTCCAACAAGATCAAAACCACCATCGAGGTGGAGCATTCAAGCTTTTAAAGAACGCAGTTTAAAAATGAAGATTCATCAAACTTTGTTCCTTGATCGGAACTGGGGCAACTCTAATCTCAAAAGATAAGCAAGTCAAGAACACCAATGAAAAGGCAAAGATCAATAGTCAACTCGGCTACAAGCTCATACAAATATTTGACCTTCTTCCATACGGGTTAACGCCATCGAAAACACTCGACTAACAACCCAGATAGTCAAAACGCCCTAGGATCTCCACCTTATTTCCATACGTTAACGCCATCGAAAACACTGACAACAACCCAGATAGTCAAAACGCCCTTGGTGGACTTCGCGATCTTCCATACGTTAATGTCATCGAGCAAAAGCTCGACAAACAACCCAGAAAGGTCAAACGCCTTGGATTCTCGCGACCTTCTTCCATACGGTTAATGTCATCGAGCAAAAGCTCAAACAACCTGTGAAAACGCCCCAGGGACATCCATTTCTTCCATATGGTTATGTCATCGAGCAAAAGCTCGACAAACAACCCGTGAAAGGTCAAAAACTTTGTACCCACTCGACGTTAATGCCATCGATAACACTCGACAAACAACCTCGATAAAAATCATCGTCATGCCACCACTGCCGACCACTGCCGCTCCATCGCTTTCCGATCGCAATCTTTCGCCGGCTATCACCATATCGCTGGTTTATCCGCGACGACTTGACGCTGCCGCTGATATTGCCGCTTGTTGCCGCTGACCATTGTTTACGCTAACCACTATAGTTATTACCACTGCTGACACTGCGCCGGTATCAAATTATCTTCCGAATCTCCGGCTTACCACATTATCGTTCATCCTCGCTTAACATTGACGCTGGCCGCTAATTGCTGACAACTATTGTTTGTTGCCGCTGATTAACTGCTGGCTAACCTTTAGCTATTAATCGCTGGCTGATATTATCGCCGCTGAATTATCGTAACTTTCGCTGGTTATCATTTATTACCGCTATTATTGCTGATACTACGCCATAATTGCTGATTTATCTTTGAAGTTGCTTGCTGGCATACATTATCGCCAAGCATCACGCTTACCATCGACGACAATTTCGCCGGTTATCGCCGGCCGACTACCGCCGCTGCATCGCTACCGCCACCATCATCACATACGATATCACCACACTATCACACCGACATCACTACTCCGCCATGACCTTCCATACGTTAACGCCATCGGTAAAAAACTCGACTAACAACCCAGATAGTCAAACGCCCAGGGATCTCCGAATTCTTCCATAAGCACGCCATCGAGCAAAAGCTCGATAAACAACCCATAGTCAAAACGCCCCAGGGATTCTGACTTCCATACGTTAACGCCATCGGCAAAAGCTCGACAAACAACCTGTGGATAGGTCAAACGCCCTTGGTGGACTTCCCACCTCTTCCATACAAAGGTCGGTAATATTCACCAATAACCTAGAAAGGTCAAAACTTTGTACCCACTCCATTAATGTCATCGTAACACCTCGACAAACAACTTCGATGTGTCAAAATCCTCGGATCTAATTATATCCATAACGCGAAGTTAATAACATCACTATCAATCGCTGAACTATCAATAATCTTGCCACCACCATACGGCTACTCATTGACTATCGACGTCTGCCGACTATGTTGCGCCATTGCCGCCGCAATTACCCCGAAGCCAAATGCCACCGCCCAACTTAATGCTGCTGTTACCATGCCGACTATCGCCGCCGTTAATCGCCGGAATTCGCCGGTCATCACATCTATCGGATATCGCCGCCGACTATCGCCGTTTCTCCGTCTGGCCATTCTCGCTGACATCGCTGAACCTTGACTGCATCGGCCTTGATCGCTCACCCGGACGGTCCACGCGGGTAAATTGACGATGTCGGAACCGGAACCACGACGCATCGTGACCGCTTCTAACCTGACGATCCGAGACGGGGAAGGACGAGCCGGAAACGGAATCCGACGTATCGGGCCTTGACGCAACCTGACGATCCGACGAGACCGCAAACGACGAGGCCGGAAATCAACCACGACGCATGTGATCGCCTCTAACCTCATCCGACGGCAATAACCGACGAGTCGGAAACCAAACTACGCATCGTGCCCACCACCTTAACACAAACGGCTCGACGGGCTGCGAACCGACGAAAGTCGGAACTACAATGTACCGGGCCTTGATCGCTTTAACCCGGACGATCCGACGGAAAACCGGACGATGCCGAAACCTAACCACGACGCATCGTGGCCTTGATCGCTTTAACCCGACGATCCGACGAAAGAACGAGGTCGAAACCGGAACCACGACGCATCGGCCTTGACGCTTCAACCTACGATCCGACGGACGAAGAACCGGACGAGGCCGGAAACCGGAACCACGACGCATCGCGGCCTTGACGCTTAACCTGACGGCCCGACGGGTGAAGAACCGACGAGGTCGGAAACCGTAACCCGACGTCGGCCTTGATCTTCCTAACCTGACGATCCGACGGACTGAACCGGACGAGGTCGGAAACCGAACCACGACAGTGGGCCTTGATCGCTTCCTAACCCGACGATCCGACGAATCAAGAACCGGACGAGTCGGAACCGGAACCACGACGCATCGCGGCCTTGATCGCTTCCTAACCCGACGGTCCGACGGGGCAAGAACCGACGAGTCGGAAACCGGAACCACGACGCATCATGGGCCTGATCCTCTAACCTATTTCCCGACGGACCAAGAACGGACGAGGCCGGAAACCGGAACCACGACGCATCTTTTGATCGCCTTCTAACCTGGACGATCCGACGGGACGAACCTGACGAGGTCGGAACCGAACCACGACGCATGGCCTTGATCGCTAACCCGTGACGATCCGACGGACCAAGAACCGGACGAGGTCGGAAACCGGAACCACGACATCGGGCCTGATCGCCCTAACCTGACGATCCGACGAATGACGAGGCCGGAAACCGGAACCACGACGCATCTGGCCTTTGACCGCCTCTAACCCGACGATCCGACTTAGAAACCGGACGGTCGGAAACCGAACCACGACGCATCGTGGCCTTGACCGCCTTAACCCAAACGATCCGACGACAAACCGGACGAGGTCGGAACTGGAACCAACGCATCGGGCCTTGATTGCCTTCCTAACCTGACGATCCGACGGGCCAAGAACCGGACGAGGTAGAACGAACCACGACGCATCGCGCTTGATCGCTTCCCCTCGACGCTTCGATCACCCTCGATCACCTCCAAAGAACCTCACTCAAGAAGAAAGAGAGGGAAAATGTGTGCCTCTCCCTCTCATCCTAGGGGGGTATTTATAACCCCCCACAAGGGCAAAACGGTAAAACCCCCTCAAAAAACGGTTCAAAACGGCTCAAAACCGCCACTTTCTCCCTCAGGCGCTCTCTCTCGCCAAGGCTGTACATGGCGCTGCAGACGCTGATGCTGACGCTTACGCTACGCTGCCTCTGGCCCGCCCATTCGACCCGGATCGTTTCACCATGGTTCTGACCAACTGTTACGCTGGAATGGTCAATCGACGCAAATGGCCCGCCAATTCAACCTACGGAATGGTTCAAACACGCTGAATGGCTCACACCAAACCGGTCATCTATGGCAGCGCTGCGCGAAACCCACTCCGATCACAAGGATTCGCCAGCTGCTGCCCGCTTATCGCCCGCCGACAAGACGGGCATCGCCGCATTACAAGGCTACGCGCATCAGCAAGGCTGAAGGCCGCCTCGACGCTCCCGATGCTCCACGGCGCTCCTGAAACGAAAAACTTCCGGAGTATCCAAATAGCTCCATAACCTCAAAATCTTATGCCAACGCTACACATCTTCTTCCATAATCATAATTTTGTATTTTATGATGGTTTATTCTCTCAAAATGTATGATACGTCCGACGCTTCGTTGAAGAATTCATTATTTTCGAAGATACATATATTTTGGATGATTAATGTCATCCAAAAAATAAACGATATGGCTCTCAAAATACCACCACCAAAGCACAAATCTTGATGTCGAAGTGATATGATTTTGAGTCAAACCGATCGAGATCAAGCACTTAAAATATCATCGAATCTTTGGGACATCAATTAAATCCCAAAATTACTCTCAAATATGGAGTGTTTATAGTCAAATCGAAGGCTCGACGAGCCGGATCTAATGAGCCTAAGATCTCATAATTCGACTTTAATTGGGCATCCAAATGCTTAAAATACATCAAATGATCAAAAGAATCATCCCGAGCCGTCCGACGAGGGAGTGGTGGGCCTTATATGAATTTCCAAGAATGCCCCTCCTCCCATCTATAAATAGGCCTTCATTCCTCACATGAGGGAGGCCAAGCTAAGCTAAGTGAAGGGGAGCCAAGTGAAGAGGAGCTGAAACAAGTGAAGAAGAAGAGGAGCTGAAGCAAGGAAGAAGAGGAGGAGCCACCGCTCGACGGTCGTCAACCACCACCGCTGGCCACCGATCCTTACCACAACCAAGCAAGGAAGAAAAGGAAGAGTCCAAGCAAGGAAGAAGCGAAGAGTCCAGCAAGGAAGAAGGAAGAGTCCAGCAAGGAAGAAGAAGAGTCCGAAGCAAGAAGAGAAGAGTCCAGCAAGGAAGAAGAGGAAGAATCTGCAAGGAGGAAGAAGAGCCTGCTTGAAGATCCTCCAAGCAAGGTCGCACCTCGCACGGCCATCAACCACCATCACCGCCACTTTCATCGCCAATGTCCTTGCATCTCCACCGCACAAGAACCATTACAACCTTATCGCTGTTACATAGCTTTTTCCTCCTCATATGCAACTGTAATCTTGTATCGAAGACTTTGACTCAAAGAGACATAAGTGGAAGCTTTTATGGCTAGCCCCGTGGTTTTTCCCCCTCTTTTGAGGTTTTCCATAAAAATTGAGTGTCTCTTCGCTTCTTAATTACCCGTCTGACTTCACAAAGAAGCAAATTTTTACTCACCGCTGACCGGTTTTCAAAGACGCAACAAGGATTACAGAGGGGTTAGAACATAAATTTAAAAGGAAGTTTCTCCTCAAAGTGAATGGAAGAGGACTCTCTTCAGATGGAGAGAGAGAGAGAGAGAGAGAGAGAGAGAGAGAGAGGATATATATATATATATCCAAAATCAAGCTATAAACGCTTCCCAATTAGGTGAGAAATTAGCTCAAGATCGACTGCCGAAGTCGACTAACTGCTAATCGAGATCGGCTCAAGCAAACGACGATTTTCGAAATGTGGTTCGAATTTTTCGAGCCGACTCGAGCCGACTCATAGCCGCTGCTGGCTCAAGGAAAATCGAATGAACATGTCAGCGATGAGTTGACAAACCGTCCGAATTGACGGGCGATCTAAAACTAAAATCCCTATTCTAATTTTACGCCGACTTGAGGCCCCGACTTTCTCACTTCGCCGACCTTCTCGGTTCTCTTCTCCGCTTCTCCCGCTTCACTTGTCACGTTCTAGCTTCGATCACATGCTCGCGGCCGCTTTCAGATATCGCCACCGGATCGCTTGTTTGGTTTGCTTCGATTGATCGTTGGTCTATCAGACATGTGTGTTTGTTTGTTTCCTGCTCCGTAAATACTTTCGATTTTCTTTCATTTCTTGATTCGTAAGTATTTCATGGAATCATTATGTTATTTCAATTATTTCATTCCATTATTTGAGGTTCGCCATTGATTTGGGGATGTTTATTTGGTTTTTTTAAGCATTCATGCCAATCATATTCTATGTTTTTTTGCGGTTGGGGACTTTTTGCAATTTATGGGTTTGTAACGATTTTATGTAAAGATCATAGCATGTTCTCAATACTGTTGTTTTGGTTCTCATTGCTCGTCGGTTTGTAAGTTGTAACGATTGTTGCCTCACTTGTCTGCTATGCTCGTTGAATGTTGTGGCTTGTAATGATCAGATCTCAGATTTGTTTCATTTCCTAATTGTATTTGTTTCACCATGTGGAGTGTAATGATCTTTGCTGAATGTCGGTCCGCCGCTAAGTAGGAACTTGGCTAGTTGGTTTGCCGATGCTCATGCCTATTGGAGGTTATTTGTTGTTATGAAGGTTGTTTACTTGTTTCTCGGTGTCATGCATCCATGGGACATGTTATGATGTTCACATGCCTTTCCGCTTTAGTGACTTGGTTGTTCTGCTGATTGTTGCCTTGTTGGTAAATGTTGTCATGTTGATAGATGCATTTAAATATATGGGGATCTTTTATGTATAATCCAATCTTTAAGTGATTTCTTGGTTGTTTTAAGTGATTCTATGCATTGCTTTTGTTTCATTTCTTATGTATACACAATGGCAAGTCCTCCTCAAAGTAAATCTATTAGTTTTCAAGTGAAAGCTTACCTATTGATGATAATGCAACAACTCAAAATGAGAGTGGGTGAAATAGCTTCGAAGGCTAAGATCAAGGGTAAGAGACAATGATCCAAGTTTGGCAACACTTCGGAAATTACAATGTAAAAGGGAAAAATGGTGCGTAAGTTTAAATGTAATTATTGTGTTAAATCATGTGAAATAAAAAAACTGGAACCACATCTCGCCAAGTAGACACTTCAAATCAAATCACTATAGCAAGGTTGATAACAAGGGAAAGAAGCAAAACTATTTGATCCAAGAGAGAGAGGGAAACCTTCAATATCTATATGTGTTTCATGATCATTCTAGAATAAAGAATATTGTGGCTAAGATGATTATTGTTCATGAATATCCATTTATGATAGTTGAACATCTATGGTTCAATATTCGATGAAATCGATGAATCCAAATTATCATAAAATTTCAAGATTTGGCATCAAAGAGGAGTATGAAAGTTTATGAAGTAAAAGATAAGTTGAAAAAATTTTGAAAGTTGTTGAGAGAGTTTCGATTACTATGATTGGACTTCAAATCAAACAATTGGTTATATGTGTCATCTGCATTACATTAGTTCATTGGAAATTACACCCAGATATTAGTTTCATTAATTTGGATCCTCCTCATAGTGGGCGTGATTTCGAGGTAATTCGAAAGTTTGTTGCAATTCTGAACAAAGTTAGTGCCATAACTTTGGACAATGCATCATCTAATGATGTAGCAAATGAAAAAAGCTTTATTCATTAGAAGATTTGGTTTTCTATTGATGGGTGATTTCTTCCATGTTCGATGCCGCTCATATTTTAAACTTAATGGTGCGATGGATGAAGAAATCGCTTCAATAATCAGGGTAAGAGAGTCTATTTTATTTATAAAAGATCTCCGTGTTGCTTACATAAATTTGGAGAGATAGCAAGACAGATTTTATCCACATCAAAGGCACTTTGCATTGTTAACGCTGAACTCCACATACAAGATGTTAGAGTCGCTTTTATTATAAGAATGTGTTTTCAATATGCTTGGATCCAATTATATATGGTTGCCCTCACAAGAAGATTGGGTTAATTTTGAGAAAGTAAGAGAGTCGCATTTTTCATCGACATCAAATTTTTCGGTTCATCCTATCCTATGTAATAGATTGCTTCCCAATCTAGTTCTAATCAAGAGAATATTGGATCAAGAATGCTCATCTAGTACTATTTTTATTTCAAACATGGCAAGAAGCATGCTAAATTTGATAAGTAAGTAGTGTTCATGTTATTTTCGATTGCATTTTAGATCCTAGAATAAAACTTTTGCTATCAATTACTACTACCCCTAAATTTATGATGTTCACATTGTGAATGAGAAGAAGAATCGTAAAACAAAAAACTTTTGAGCTATACTCTTATTACTCTGTTGATATACTGCAAGAAACTATCAAGCATCCACCTCTCAACTGAAACACAATTGAAGGTGGTAATGCTTCACATGATGATTTGGCGGTTTGTATGAATTCATAGATTCTACGGCCTCTTAGTACCACGTAAGTCCGATCCGAGATATACCTTGATGAAGCATGTGTGAAATGCCCAGATAATTTGACATTTTGGAGTGGTGGAAAATGTCTGCTATGAAATATAAAACTCTCAAAGATGGCCAAAGATATTTTTACCATCCCAAGAATAATCATGCTCAATCTTTTTGGTCGTTACTAAGCGATTATAGAAGTTCAATTTCACCAAGAACATTAGATGCTTTAGTGTGTACTGGAAACTGATTAAAATCATCAAAAGATCCATTGGTAATATTATCTTACTTTTTTATTTTATAGTACAATTCTCTAGTCTCTTCTATTCATATATGAGTTTCTTTTTTTAATCTATTGCAATTTCCCGATGCTCTTGTGGAAGAGAACTTGGTTATAAATGTACCAAAGCTTATCCACGTAATCGATATATGAAAATCGTGATATCATTTCAGTTTCTCTTTATTTTGGAGACTTTTCTACCAACATACTATTTGATTATTTTTTGTGACTATCTATTTGTATATATTTTGGAGACTATTTTCTTTCAAAGAATGTAGGTATGTAACATCACATTATATTGTTTGTCGCTTGCTTTTTTAATATTTTATAGACATATGATGCCCAATGATAAAATTGAACGAGATTGATTAATGGAGGCTTTCGATTAATTTTATACTAATAGTGAAATGATTTGGTCGATGATCTAACTTTGAGGCCATTTCATCGCTTGTGACATAATAGTATATTACTTGATAGTTGATATTGTATGTAAGTTTCACCTAGATTTGAAATTTTGCTTGACATTATAAAACATATTGTTTCATCTTACATTCTTATTATATTTTATCTACCGATGCATGCAATAATATAAAATTTTGGGTTGTATTTTTATTTTGACTTTACAAACCTATTTGCTTCATCTTGTCATCTTCCATAGTTACAAACTTACAATCTTACTATATTTTATGTACTAATGCATTCTACATTCTTACATGATTTGCATTCTACATTTTGTTTGCTTAGTTAGTCACCCTAAAAAATAAAGAACTCAACTCGCTTTTGAGGGCACAAGTCATGAGGTTACCATTTATAAGATTTCTTGAGGAGAGACTATTGTAGCAAATGATTTAGCCAAGTTTCATTCAAGATTATGTTGAGCTTCCCATGCGTGTATACTATCTTGTGATCATATATTCATATCATCATATGTGGTCTTTAATTGTCTTATTTTTGGTGGCCTTATAGATAGTCTTGGCTTGAGATTTCTACATTCTTACATGATTGTCTTTGCATTTTCCTTTGTATGTCTCACGATCCGCCTCGATCTAGCCTCTTTCACTTTTGGGAATTTGAGAGTTTTTGTTTGCCTTGTGTTCTAACCTGACAACCTTGTTCGCTTGTTCTTTCCTTTTATCTGCCGCTATTGCTGCTTATTCGGATGTGTTGGATATATTAATGTAAGTGTGTAACCCGTGTTGGATTTTTGTGGTTGACCTATTGGTTATTTTGGTTGTATTGATTGGTTCACTTGGTTGGCTATTTGAATTTGGATCACTTGGATGGGGTGTGGTGGTATGATCTAATGTTGGGCTCTAGCTTTGGCCGATTTTCTTCGCTCATGTACCGCTCTACTCATCCCGTATTGTCATTGGTTGATTGGTCGTTCTGCGCGCTTGTTATTTTGTTGCCTTGTTGCTACTTCCCAGCTCTAACCTTGTTTGTCGTGTTATTCTTGGACTTGGACTGGTTATTTTAGTGGTTTGATTGGTTCACTTGGTCATTATTTTGGAATTAGATCACTGAGTTGGATGGGTGGATGTGTAACATGTGTTATGTCTATGGTCGTGTTATTGTTTAACTCTAATGTTAATAAATTTTATTTTGGGGTTCATTTCAACTTGTGCTCTTTTGGGTGTTTGCATGTTTGTTGGTCCGGTGCTTTTGGTTATTTTGTTCATTATGTTACTCATGGTCTTGCGCTGTTATTTTGCCTTTGTTGCCTTGGTGGTGTGGAGCCGCGGAGGATATGAGATCTAGTATATGAAGAATTTTTGCTTTTTAATTTTCAATGATGATGAGAAGAGAATATATTTGTAATTTGGGTAAATTCATTTTTGCTTCATTATGCTACCAAGCCTCTCATTGATGGCCAAGCAACCTGAGCCTTTATTCTTTTTCGACTTATATATTAATGCATGATATTTTGATTTGAGGTTTTGTCACTTTGCAAATTTATTTTTCTATCTTTAAGGCTCTAATGGATGGCCAAGAACCTGAGTGAGTTCAATTATCAAGTAAAATATAAAATTACAAATTTTCGCTAATTGCTAATGATGGATATATTTTCTCTCGACTGAGTCCCACAAACAAATTTATATTACTAAAACAGATTTTCTGCTTAAAATGCAATATTATTTGTCATTTGTCATTATTTGTCAATCCTTCTTTTATGATACTGAATGCAATCAATGAACGTCGCTCCACGCTGGCCGAAGTGAACAAACTTAATTACATTAATGAAACAAAGGAAGACAAAAAAAGTAATCATGTAAATGCCTTATATTGACACACTCTAAGAATTATAGAATCAAGTTCAATGCCCGAGTAATTTTCTTTGGTATGTCTTAATAAATTATAAATGAATTTTCGTCATAAGATTATTGTTTTATGGTAAATTATGAATCAAGTTTGATAACCCATGAGTGAGCTCAATTGTTTATAGTTAATGCTTTTACAAAAAGAATATAGTGAAGAATATAGTGAATGAAATGAGTTGTTGATTTTATAATTAACTTGCTATTATTATTTGTGATTTGTCAAGAAAATATTAAAATTTAAAATTAACTCTATTAATAAGAAAAGTTTTATTTATTCTTTGTTTGTTGGCTATTTTAATAATAATGTATATTGTCTGGTGATTGAAATTATCAAAGTAATTAAGTTTATTATTATATTATTTTATTTTCTTTTTAGCAAATTATTTGTTAAAATGTTAATTTCAATAATTTTTGTTTTGTTTTCTTGATCAAACTAATTTGAATATAGTGTATATCAATTTTTTTCCTTTTATAAATCTAAAAGAATTAAAAAATGTCATCTTAAGTAAAAAAAGTTTAAATGGATTTTATTTTTCGAGCCAAACGAGTGGCTTTGTATTTCGAGTTCCGATTGGATTTCAACCGCAGGGCAACCGATTTCGGCTCGAATCACATTCGAGGATCGACTGAGCTCGATTCGATCCGACTGCTCGAACTCAAATTTTCGAGCCACAGAAGCTCGAGTCATTTATTTGCATTGAAATGACTATGGTTCGCTCGAAATCTCAACACACCCCTATTCCCAATTAGTTCCTTTCTTCGTTGCATCTAAATTATTGCAACAATAAAATCAAGCAATGATTTCAAAATCATTGCATGACAACAGATAGTAGAACATAATGCTACAATGGGCTCTAACTATGAAGGTATTGCAGCGATTTTCAAATAGTATAAGGACAAACCTTAAGGATAACTACAGTTAGTTAGTGATTAGTGCGTCGAATAGGGAGAGAGGCCCCGACCACCAGTTCACGTTATTATCCGCAAATTCTTTTGATTGATTGCGAAAAAAATACTCAAAATGACGGAATTTTATGATAAACTTATGCTTATTTAAAGGGGTGATTTTTTTAGGGATTATTTTTAAAATAGGTATATTATTAACCTTATTAAGATCAAAAAAATTTTTATTAAAATAAGCCTACGTCCGTACAGAACGATCGCTGACGGAGGCCTGGAGGATTTTTTTTTTTTTTTGCTTTCGGTAGAGAAGAGAGAGAGAGAGAGAGAGGTGATGCAGTTTTTTTTTTTTTTTTGCTTTCGGTAGGAGAGAGAGACGGTTTTATTATTTTTTAATTAATATAATTATTTAAAATATTTAAAATATATAATTTAAAAAGTATTTTTTATAAAATATTTAATAATTAAATATTTATATATTTAGTTATTAATTAATTAATTTATATATATATATAATTAAATATATAATTTAAAAAAAATTTTATTCTATATATAAATTTAGAAATTTATTTAATAATTTTTTATTAATTAATATAATTATTTAAATATATAATTTTATTAATTTTGTTAATATATAATTTAAAAATATTTAAAATATATAAATAAATAATTTTAATAAATAAATAAGAAATAAATAAATTATATAAATAAAGTAATTATATATATATTTATAAATTTATTTAGTTATTTATATATTTAAATTATATAAATATTTTAAGTTATATATAATAATTTAAAAATATTTAAAATAGATAAATAAATAATTAGTTATTTTATATATATATTTATTTCTTTAATTAGTTATTTATTTATTTAAAATATTTATTTATTTAAAATATATAATTAGTTAAATAAATAAATTTTAAATTATATAAATATTTAGTTATTTATATATTTATAAAATATTTAGTTATTTATATATTTATTTATTTATTATATAAAGCCAATAAATTATATAAATAAATATATAAATAACTAAATATTTTATATATAATTACTTTATTTATATAATTTATAAAATATTTATATAATTTATTTCTTTCTTTATTTATTAAAAATTATTTATTTATATATTTTAAATATTTTTAAATTATATATTAACAAAAATTAATAAAAATTATATATTTAAATAATTATATTAATTAATAAAAATTATTAAATAAATTTCTAAATTTATATATATAATTAAAATATTTTAAATTATATATTAAATTATATATATATATATATTAATTAATTAATAACCAAATAAATATTTAGTTATTAAATATTTTATAAAAAATATTTTTAAATTATATATTTTAAATATTTTAAATAATTATATTAATTAAAATAATAATAAAATCCTCTCTCTCCTACCGAAAGCAAAAAAATAAAAAAAAACCGCGCCACCTCTCTCTCTCTCTCTCTCTCTCTCCTACCGAAAGAAAAAAAAATCCTCAAACAGACGACTGGCGCCGGTGGCCAATGTCCGTCAACGACTGCGCCTATTTTATAAAAAAAAAATTTTAATGCCTAAATTGCTAATTAAGATTAATAATATACATATTTTAAAAATAATCCCATGTTTTTATTATAATAAAAAAATTATATGATATATTATTAATCACACACAAAATACTAATAATATTATTATTATTAATATTATTATTATTATTATTATTAAATTTTTGCATGCAGTCCATGTAGTAATTCCAATCTCACACACACACAAACTTTAAATAAAACAAAATAAAAAAAAGGATGTGTATCATCAGTTCTTAACTCTAATTAAACAAAATTTTAAAAATGAATATATAAATATATCATTATTATTATATTATTAAAAATAAATACGCCTTTTTATATGCATAGATAAAATAATAGATAAGTAAATTTCAAATTTTAATTATTAAATATGTTTATATATAAAAATTATGTGATATATATACAAATATTTCATAATAAAAATATTCAATAAGATAAAAAATAATGTTACCGACGTGAAAAATCGATACCAAATGAATATTTCACCACAACATAAAAATTTCTATGCACTTATGCACTTGGAAATATATCTATAGAATATTAAATATTAAAAATTTATAATAATGAATATAATAAATGAGAAAAGTCAAGACCATAAATGATATAGAATTTTATTTATCATGCTGACAACAGCATTATCATTTATTCATCTTATTAAAGGGTCTTAACTCAAAAAATATTTATTTAAAAATTTTCAAGATTAGACTCTGACATAAAACCAAACAGATATGAAGGAATATAGAATCTATTATCAATTATGTGCCCAGCTTAGTTATATTAATTAAAATATATTTCTATTAAGAAAATTTATTTATCATATAATTTGAAATACATTTAGAGATTGTTTAGTTGACTGAAAAAAAAAATGTAATATAATATTATATATATATATATATATATATATATAACATTTGAATTATTTTAGTTATTTGATTAAAAACTCTAAAAAAATATTAGTTTATTTTTCTGTTTGTTAGAATGAATGTAATGTAAAATATTTTCGGCGCTATAGTTAATGATGACGATGGGATACGAATTTTTGCAGAATGATTTATGATACTAACACTTTATATTATTTAAAGATATTTAAAATTCGCTCAAATCAGAGCAAATTTCAAATGCACTAAAATTTATTCTTCCAAAGTATTCTAAATATATTATATTATTTTAAAATTTTATTTTATCAAGTCAAACATAAAAACTTAAATCCCTATATTAATTTTATTTTACACTCAAAAATATTCGAAACAAATAGCCCTTTAATCAATTTATATAAGAGGATTTCAAATTTTGTCGTTTATTCTGGATTTACAATACTGTGAGATACGATCAAATTAGTAATATTTTTAAATAAATTTGAATCAAGCACATAGTATGGCACTTAATTATTCATTGAGTGAAGAATAAAAGGTCATTTAGTTTATTTCCTTAATAAAAATTATGAGAACTTGACTGCCAAACATTAGCAATTACACAAGCGGATGATTCTGAATTCTTTGAGACATATCTCTCAATTAGTGGCGGGAGTAGGGAAATAAAAAATAATAATTAAAATAAATTGAAAATAATTTTTTATTTTCTAAATTAAAATAAATAAAAAATAAATAAAAATAAGAATAGGTAAAAAATAACTTATAATATATATATCTTTTAATACAGCTAGTATTATTGGCGCTAAAACCAAGCTACTTAGAGAAATGCTTTACGCCTACCTCATTAAATCCAAAGACACAATCGATATTTAAAAGAGCTTAACAAGAAAACTCAAGAATCTTTTATATGAAAAATCTCAAAATAGAAAATCACGCCTCCACTGATATTTGTTTCGCATTAAAATTTCCGATAACGAGATTACAAAATTGTACATGAGAGCAATGAAGAACCAATACTTCCAAGACATGAAAGAATCAACAAATATATGGGAACACTTAAGTACGGCAAAGGAAGCACATGAAGGTCATCGATGGTACCCACCGGTAGATGGCCTGGAGGATCTAAGAAGATGCTAAAAGCTTGCTGGGTGAATGGCCAATGTTGCTGATGATGACCCACACTTAAGCAATACGTAACCGAACGAAGCAAGGTTGGTGACAACGGCCACAGATTGACGCACGGCAAGGATCGATGGTTCTACGGCCGCCATAGGGTTGGTAACCAACGTGGTCTGACCGCCGGTGGCACAATTATGCCTGAGGATTTTCAAGCTTTAGAACTCTCTCTCTCTTGCCACCTCCCTCATAAAAAAATGGCTATTTATAGATTAGAGGAGTGACGTTTCTGTAAATACATGCAAAATCCGAACCACTCCTCTCCATTGAACTAGTCAAAATGATTTCTTTGATCATATGATGTATTTTGTGTATTTGAACGCTCAAATGAAGTCGGAATTATGAGATCTTGGGCTTGTTAGATCCGGCTCGTCAAGACACTCGATTTGACTATAAACACACCATGTTTAAGAGTCGATTGATAATATGTACTTGATCTCGATTAGTCTTCATTTAGAATCAGATTCCTTTCGAAGATTCAAGGCTTCGACTAAGTAGAATTTTCGTGTCATATCGTGTCTATTTTGGATGACATTATTTCAATCATCCAAAAATATATACGCCAAATACTTGAAAATAACACATCTTTTAAAATCAACCCATCAACCATACATTTTGAGAGAACAGATCTTCAGAGCACAAGATTATAATCACTAAGCTGGGCAAGTGACATATGTGAATACGTAGCGCAAGATTGAGTTATGGACCCATTCGAAAGCATGTGCATTTCGGGGTTCAGGAAGCCTATCGCGATGCCTATACGCTTCATGGCGCTTGCTCACGGCCTCCCTATGAGGCGGGGGTTCTGTGCGGAATAAATGAATGGAGCGAAGTCGACCGGCCTGGCCGGTCTCATGGTTCGGATTATGGGTCGGGTCTTGTTCTTGTTCGCAGTGGAGTTCGGGTCGCAGAAGGCTGAACGCGAAGTCGCCGAACGGTCAGTGGGCGAGCGACCGCTGCGCCATAATATCCAAATACGAGGGTTTTTTTTTGTTCATTTTTGCCCATTTTCACCCGTTTTGGGTGGTTTTGAGCGACTTTTTGCAATTTTTGATGATTTTTGACCTTTTTGGCCGTATAGGGGTCTATAAAAACCCCCTAGGGCCAAGGGAGAAGGCACACTCTTCATATGCTTGAGTGTCCCTCTTCTTCTAAAGAGAAGGTCGTTCGGAGGTGATCAAGGCCCATCGTTCATACGGCGAGGCTCGATTTTCCCTCAAAGAGGCATCAACCGGTCCAGGTTTGAGGTCAATCGCATACGATGAGCAGTTTTCCTCTAAAAGGCATCTATCCTTGTCGGCCCGTCGGGTTTGAGGCGATCAAGGCCCGTTCATCGACGAGGCTTTTCCCTCGAAAGAGTGTTAATTTATCTGACCGGCGGTGTGGAGCGATCAAGTCGTAGTTCATATGGACTTCGTTCTCCCTCGAAGAGGCGTTAAAGCAGGCCGGGTTTCGATCGAGCCCATACCATCGGTGAGCTCCGGTTTTTTCGGCGTTTTCCTGCCGACCGGACCGAAGTTTGGAAGCGATCAACGCTCATAGTTCATACGGTGAGCCGGTTTTCCTCGAAGAGCATCGCCTCGTCGGGCCGGCCGGTTGATGATCGGCGAATAACCGGCGGCGGTGATAAGCGAGTGGCGGTGTTAGTAGTCGCGGGATGGCGAGCGATGGTGGTGGCGGAGAGCGATGATGGTGGTAATGCTGACCGGCGATGGTCGGCGAGTGGTTAGCTACGAATTAAGCGGTGGCAACCAAGCAATAATCGACGGTAACCGTATTAGAGCATAACCGGCAACGATATGGTGACCGCGGAGATGCAGTGATAGCCAGCAGCGGTATTAGCCAGCGGCAGTATTAGCGGCAAGCAGAATAGCGGCGGCAATAGCAGCCTGGTAATTCAGCGAGATGACGGCGATGGTAATGACCAGCCGGGATTGCGATAATCAGCAGTGGTACCGCCAGTGGTAGCAATGTGGCAAAATAACGGGTAATTCGACCAGTCAAAAATGGCGGAGACCGGCTATAATCAGCAGTAATGACCAACGGATAATTATCAGCGGAGATGCGATAATTCGCTGAGCGGCCCAGCAATGTCAGCGGTAATGTCAACAGCCAGACCAACAATCGGTGTTAGCAATGGCGAGATGCAGGCGCATCAACACAGTGAGATAATGGCAACGATGGTTCGGCAGATGGCCGAGATGGTGAGCGGTGGCCGGCGATGGTGATTTGGTGAGGTAATCGGCGATGCACGGCCGGTAGTCGGCGATCGCGGCTTAGCACGGGAGATCCGGCGACTCAGTGGTAACCGTGAAATTAATGATGGTCGGCAGTTTTTCTTTGATCTATCCGAGGTTGTTTGTCGAGTGTCTGGCGATAACTGCTATGGAAGAGGTCGAATTGAATCCGGAATTTTGACCTATCGAGGTTGTTTGTCAAGGTTAGATGGCGTTAACCTATGAAAGAGGTTGAATGAATCCGGGGATTTTTATCCGGGTTGTTTGTCAAAGTGTGACTAACGCATATATGGAAGAGGTTGAATTGAATCCGTTGAGGATTTTTGACTTATCCAAGGTTGTTTGTCAGAGTGTGACTCGATGACGTTAACCTGTATGAAAGAGGTCGAATTGAATACGTTGAAAATTTTCAACCTATCCGAAGTTGTTTATCAGAGTGTGACTCAATGACGTTAACCTCTATGGAAGAGGTTGAATATAATCCGCTAAGGATTTTTGACCTATTCGAGGTTGTTTGTCAGAGTGTGACGTTAACCATGGAAGAGGTCAATTAAATGCTGAGGATTTTCAACCTATCCGGTTTGTCGTGTGACTTGGCGTTAACTGTATGGAAGAGGTCGCGGGAAGTCCACTAAGGACCTTTTGACCTATCATAGGTATTAGTAAAAGTGTTATTTAACTTCTTACCTATGTGGAGTAGGTGTGGAGTTTTGACTTCCTTCAGGTTGTTTGTCGAGTCTTTGCTCGATGGCGTTAACACATGGGTATGTGTGAAGTTTTGATCTATCCGAGGTTATTTGTCAGAGTCTCTGCTCGATGACGTTAACTTATATGGAAGAGATCAAATTGAATCCGCTGAGGATTTTTGACCTATCCAAGGTTGTTTGTCAAAGTATTACTTGATGACGTTAACCTATGTGGAAGAGGTTGAATTGAATCGGATTTTACCTATCGGTTGTTTTGAGTCTTTGCCGATGGCGTTAACTTGTATGGAAGAGATCGAATTGAATCGATTTTTGACTGTCGAGATTGTTTATCGAGTCTTTTGCGTTAACTTGTATGGAAGAGATCAAATTGAATCCACTGAGGATTTTTTACCCATCCGAGGTTGTTTGTCAAAGTGATATCCGATGACGTTAACCTGTATTGAAGAAGTCGAATCAAAACATCTATTTGTGGTTATAGCCAAAGTTGCTCCTTACCCTTGGTCTTTTTCATTGGTATTCATTTCTTCTGATAATCAATTAGATATCCGAATATTGATTTGGATAATCTTTTAAGATTAAGAGTTGCCCCTTCGCCGGAAGGAACGAAGTTTGATGAATCTTCATTCTTCGCTTGCGCTACTTAAAAGCTTGAAATACTCCACCTCGATGATAATTTTGATCTTATTGAGAAACTTGGTCCCCATACAAGATGAAATAATGGGAATCAATTCCCACAGATAGCCCCAAACTGTTGCGCGCTAGAAAATCAGTTGAGTTAGAGTGAAAGTTTACGCCTTAGCCTTGTTGTAAAATCCAGCACACACACAGATATTTAAAGAGTGAACAAGAAAACTCCAGAAACTTTTACGTGGAAAACCTCAAAAAGTGGGAAAAACCACGGGGTCTAGCCCAGTAAGAATCTTCCACTATGTATTTATTTTAGAGTACAAAATTTTTCGATAACGGGATTATAAAATTGTAGAAGGGTGATAAGAATCCCAAAACCAGAACATGCATATATAATAATGGTGAAACAGCGGCGTATGATGAAGGTCATAGGATGGTCCGGTGGCGGCGAGATCGATGGTAAACGATAGTAGTCAGCGGCGGTAGCTGGCGTCGGTGGTCGGCGATGATGACCGGCACGTTGGATGATGACCGTAGCGGCAGCTGGGCAGCGGTGACCGCAACGGAGATTGATGATGGGATCGTGGTGGGCGGCCGGGCCGGTGGATGGTTGGTAACCAACAGGTGGTGGCAAATCAGTGGTGGTGATTATGCGTGGAGGATTTTCGCTTTTTCTCTCTCTCTTCCCCTCATGAAGAATGAGCTATATTGGAGAGTAGCGTCTTCAGAATACATGCAAATCGAATCACTCCTCTCCATCGCAAAATGATTCTTTGATCATATGATGTATTTTGTGTATTTGAATGCTCAATGAAGTCGAATTATGATATCCATTGTTATTCGTCCAAGATGCCGATTTATTATAAAGACATGTTTAAGAGTCGATTGATAATAATGCTTAATCTCGGTTGATGCTTGAGAATCAGTTTCGATATCAAGATTTATGTTTCGACTAATTGAATTTTCAGGATCATATCAAGTATGATCAAATATTCTAAGTTATGTCGGACACGTCTTCATTTAGCTGCTTAAAGCTTTTATTTTTAATATAAAAAATTGCTTTTATTCCTAGTATAAAAAAATTGGGGCAGCATGTGGGACGCGAGCGTAAATTTATATAAATTTATTTTCTTAATTTTTTTTTACTAACATCAAAAATCATATATTTTAATTTATTAAGGTAATTATAGATTTTATGATAAAATTGTTTAGAACTATTATATGCATGATAATTAAATTTAAATAAATTTAATTATATTATAAACTCCTAGCATTTTTTTGAATATTTAAATAAATTTAATTATAAATTCACATGCCTAATCAATATATATATATATATATATATATATATATATATATATATATATATATATATATATATATATATATATATATATATATATATATAATATAGTATAAAACATCTAAATAAATATATATAACAATTTAATGAATTTAAAATTAAATATATATTTGAAAAACCGAGTGAGTGAAAGTTCTTAGCCTTGTCAATTAATTAGTAGAGTAATTAAAAGAGACACTTTTTAACGTGAAAAAAATCTCGAAAGAGAAAACCACTCAGAAAAGCTTCCACTATGTGTCATTTGAGTACAAAGTCTTCCAGTAGCATTACTGAGTGCATATGAGAGAGGAATAACGCGTAACAATGATCGTTGTAATTGTTGATGGTGGAGATCGCGGGATGACTTGATAGAATGGTATAATTAGTGGCGACGGTGTTGGTGGTGGTTGATGGCCGCGGAATGCGATCTTGCTTGGGGTGCGATCTTGTTTGGAGAATCTTGCTTGAGCTCTCTTCCTCCTCCTCTTCTTCCTTTTTCTTTTGCTTGGACTCTTCCTTTTTTCCTTACTGACTTTCTTCCTTCTTCTTCTTCTTTCTTCTTGACTCTTTCTTCTTGCTTCGCTCCTTCTTTTCTTGTTTAACTCCTCTTCTTCTTCTTTCTTTTTCTTCTTCATATGGCTTTGGTGTGAATGAAGGCCTTTATAGATGGGAAGAGGCATTCTTAATTCGTAGGCCGTGCACTCCCTCGATCGGGATGATTCCTTGATCATTTGATGTATTTTGAGAATTTGGATGCCCAAATGAATGAATTATGAGATCTTAGGCTCATTAGATCGCCATTAGACGCTCAATTTACTATAAACATTCCATATTTGAGAAAGCTTTGAGATTTAATTGATGTCCCAAAGATTCCAATGATATTTTAAGTCTTGATCTCGACGGTTTTGACTCAAAATCATATCGCTTTCGACATCAAGATTTGTGCTTTGACTAGTGGTATTTTGAGAGCCATATCAATGACCAAGCTAACCTAAAATTAACACTTAACCTAGTTTGCTCATACTTAATTGAATTTAATTCAAAATGAATAAATATTCAATTAAAAATATTAATCAAGCTTAATTTTACTGATTAAATGATTAATGTAATTAACGAATAAAGTCTAAAAAATTATATTTAATTTGAATGATAATAAGTATAGGACCAATTAAACTTGCTATGACGTATTAGTAATTGACATCATAATATTGATCAACTAAGCACATGATCACTAAATAGAATATATATTAGAGCTAATTTTTTTATATAACTAAATAAAAATTAACAAAATAAGTAGAAAATCAAGTCATTTAAATTCCTAAAAATCATGAAATGTTTGTTTCATTACCTAACTCTATTTAGAAACATTTAGATCAACTTTGATAGTGTTCATTATCTTCTAGACTTTTGAGGAGGCCTACTTATGTTACAGTCATTGTGTGGAGAAAAATTCCTATATAAGGGGAGTCTTCTTTCAAATCTGTTGGTGAGAAATAAAAGATGCAACACCCTATATAAAAATTCATCTTGGTAAGACGCCACGCAGATCCGCAGATGTACTTACTCAGGTGATCGGATTCGTCATCAAGGAACTAGTGTACTATCTCGAAAGACACAAGTCACTACCTTTTAATGGAACCAATCACCTCAATAAGGACTCCTATGGAGATGGGTCTGTATATGTACTAAAGATTCTTCCCCTACTTTATATGAAAAAGTAAAACATGATTTATTTTAAACCGGGTTCGTTAAGTTCCCTCCAGGGGCAAGCCCTCATAGTTAATTACATCCTAAGGGATTGGATCTCTTAGGAAAACTCTCGATTAAGGTAAATGATCGTTGCCTCTGAAGATTTCAATAGGAAGGACTATCAATCAATTGGTTTGTATTTGAAGATCAAATGAGATTGATCAAAAGAAGGAGTTATTATCGAAGCTAAAATGGGAAATAAGTAAGAGATGCTCACGATGCTAGGAGACTTAGGGAGCATCTCAAACTATCCTAAAATTAAGCTTTATATTTTAGAAATTAATTTAATTTGTTTGAGTTGTACTTTTCATTAGAATTGTAGGACTTAAGATTCCTTAACACAACATTAAGAAAATGCCTAAGAGGTGAAGAATTATGCTTATGGCCCACAAAGGGGAAAAATAACCTCAGAATCTAAATCTAGGGAGCTTCGGCGAGGGCCGGAAGCACAACCTAAATCTAAGGCAAAATGGATAATTAGTTTGCCTCTACAAGAGAGGTCAAACCACCCGATAGCTTGGACTTACAACCGCCTAGGCGTGGCCGCCAACTAACTCCTCCTACGATTTTAAATACATGTATGCAAATCTTATAATTATGCAAGATAGCTAGGCTGTTATTATTTAAAAAGAAATTAAGGGCTTAAACTCACTCCCTAAAGAGACTAGAACATGTAAAGGGACATATTTCAAATGACATAAATCTAATGGAATTAAAATTTCATTTTTATTTTTATTTTTGGATAATCATTTAGACTCGGGCTAATAAGATTTTTATGACTAATGCATGAGAAATCATATTATTGGTCAAAATCAACGAGAAGATAAGAGGTGAGTTTCCACCACGGCTCTCAAAGGTCTAGCCAGGTTCTCTGGCAAAGGTGGAAACCCTCTAATCAAGAGTAAAATAAGATGCATTCATGCATGATATTAGTTAATTCTTTTATCTTGATTTTAATTCTAAGCTTTATATAAGGTTATAAGTTATTTAGTTTTAATTTGAGTTGTTAAGTTGGATAAAAGATTTATTTTTTTCCTAAAGAGCCTAATCCACATCCAGGCCATACATAAAGCAAGAAAAAAATTAGGAAAATCATGCCACTTGATGCAAAAGCTAAACAAATCATCAAACAATTTATAAAGCTAATCGTAAAAAGAATAAGTGGTTGTTTGTGATCGGGAACTACCGCACAAACTTGAAAATATCAAATATGGGTAGCCGAGCTCTACCCTTATACAACCCGGATTACAAATAAATTAAATTACAATTTAAGCAAAGGAATTCATTATTATGGGAGTCTTCAAGCTTTGTTCTTCTTTCTTCTTTCTTTCTTTTCTTTTCTTCTTTTTCTTCTTTGAATCTTCCTTTGGATAGTTGAATGGTAGATGCTCCAAGGCTTCACATGGTGCATAAGATAGGATCTTATGACTAATGTTCATTCTAATCTCCCATAGCAAATCATTCTAAAATCCTAAATATAAAAATTTTTACGTGAAAAGGAAAAGGGAAATCTAGCTAACACCTGCAAAATAAGGGTTAGTTAAATCACACCACAAATCCTAAGTATGTATATTGGACTTATCACCCCACACATGGGTGACTAAGTTCACCTTACTATGGATTATGCTAAGGGGTATAAACACCTGCAAGCAAGAAGCATTTATATTTTTATTTATGATAGCGCCCTTTTAGCACAATCCCCTACATAAAAGAATAGCTAGACTAAACATATCCTACCATTCAATCTATGAATATACACCCTAACATCTAATCTAAAATATTTATCACAAAATAAATTATAATATCAAATCATGCAACAGTCTAATCTAAAGCTAGAAGTGGTGACTTAGGCTAATGTGTGTGTTTTAAAAGTTTGTGTGGTATGTTTAGCTTAGGACTTTAGGTTCAAGTTTTCTAAGTGTGAATAACATGTTCAACTTAGAGGAGGGTTTCATTTAAGTTATTTACATATTTTGAATTATTTTTATTTCATGTTTTAATTTGGTTTCAGTGAAACTTATAATTAATTACTAAGTTATGAAGAGAGGAAAAGAGAAGAGAACTTCTCTTTCCTTTCCTAATCCTTAAGTAATTTCTAAGGTAAGTTCATATTTTAATTTCATTTATGTGAATATTTTGATTACATCTTTTCATCAATCCTAAGTTTAGATAAACTCTAAAAAAAAACTTATTCAAAAAGAAAGGCATTTAAGATTAAATAAAATGAATCAAAATTCACATAACACACATTACTTCATTTCTTTCCCAACATATATAACATGCATATGGATGGACCCTAAGCATATCTATACATGCAAATGAGAATGTTAAGACACTTTATGATGCATATTAAGTAATCCATTTAAAAAAAATTTAGAAGTTGAATATGCATGATTTTTCTTAAGTAGAAAAAATTTTCCTTATCCAAAAATTTCACATACATGCATGAAAGTAAGAAAGGCATAAGTCAGCACAACGCTATTGTTAACCAAAAGTGTAAGGTACAAGACCTACTTAGGGCTACTTAAAGCCTCACAACCTTAGGGCTACTTAAGGTACCACTTTCCTTAAATACTAACATGCATATAAAAGAAACAAAGTGAAAAAGGGAGATGCAAAAGTTGTTTAATAGTTTCATTTTTATTTATGCAATTTATTCATGCAAGCATAGGCAATCCTTCTTAAGTGAGAGCATAGGGATGAATAGGGTTTGAACTTAAGTAAGTGTTGAGCTCTTTTCAAATGAACCCTACATCTTACTAACCCCTATTCAAAACTATGCTAACATAAGAAAGAAAGGAAAGGCTACAATAAACATTACTTTATAATCCATCACATGCAAGCTTATAATTAAAGTATAAGAATAGCACACTTTCAGATTTTATGTTTCATTTATAGGTTTTTAAAATACTTTGAATTTAGTAGTAATAATAGCCACTCATATTTTACTTTATCCAACATATGCACATTTGACATGAAGTAAATAATTTTCATTTCAAAATTTTGAAACATGAAATTATGAATACATGAATCACATGACATACAACTTAATATGTTGGGAAGGATATAAAGTAATGAAAGCATGTAAACAAACTCACTTTACCTAAATCCTAAAGACATTCTTAAGAAATAAGAAAATTTAGAATAAATCAAAGTGAATTTTAAAATAACTTTTGTTTAGTTTGAAGTTTGATTTAATTTTAAAAAAGTAAGATGAGTTTGATGTTCCTAGCCCATTTCCACATGTGTTTTGTATTTTTTTTAAATTTTTAGATAATTAAATCTATTTTTAAGCATTGAGTAGGTTAAGGTATGAATTAAGTGACTTAATTAACCCTTACCTACACCACCTTAGAAAAATTAACTAAGTAATTATGAGTCAATGAGATGACATAAAACCCATAAGGTATTTAAATTTGCAATACACCAAATAAGAAAAAGGCCTAATGCAATTTAGCTTACAATTAAAATTTAATTAAGCTAAGGGGTTTAGCTTAAGTACTTTAAAAAACCCCTCCTTTCATACTTATGAAAGGCGTTTTAATTTCTTTAATTAGACTTAGGCTATTGAACACCTAAGCATCTGATTAAGTTCTGAAACTTTTTAGAATTTTTGAAATTTATTTAAATGGGTAATTAATGAATTAACCCTTAATTAAGAGGGATTAAGGAAAGAAAAGGGGGCTTAGGTAATAGCTTAGGAAAAATGCCCCAAATTATTCCATAAAACCCTACTCATTGGATCTGACCTTAATCAAACTCAATCATAGAATAAATTTACTAATCATACCTTAATTATCCTTAATTACTTGAAAGGGATAATTAGAGAATGAGCTAACAATTCCTCAATTAAGGCATCAATAAATCTCAAGAAAATTAAGGGAGGCAAAGGTCATCCCCTAAAATAAACCCTAGAAATTTGAGATCAATTGGTGACTTAATTAAAGAATAATTAACTAATTAACATTCCCAAAGAAACCCAAATTCATAGAAAAAGGGAATTCAAATTATATTGAAAATATTTTTAAAATATTCTAGATGAAATTATCTATCCATAGCATTTTTTTTTTCTTATATTTTTTTGATTTTTCTTGAAAGAGTTATGATATTTTGAAGATTTCTAAATTAATTAGGAATTAATAATAATCTCTAACTAATCCTTGCCAAATACTGCGATGCTTTACACACGCATGAGCCACCCACTTAAATATCAAATGGGGCGCATGCTTTTATCCTACCGTCGATCAAGAAGCCGGGATGACACCCGTTTAAATTGGATAAAGGGTTTAGGAAACATGCCTAATAATCTCAGTGGTCCATCTAAAATGCGCGGATGGATGGCTGAGATGGGCTGAGTTCTTCCTTGAGGATGAATGTGAACTATCAACGATCCAAGAAGAGATCCGAGTCAGATCTAACATAGATTCATTCAAGACTCAACCCACACCATCTAAATGACTAGAGCGGCCAATCCAATGGTGGATTTCACATGCAATGAAAATTCCTTTCACGAAGGGCCAACACCTATCAATCCAAGTGATCGGAAAATCACTAACCTCACTGGAAATGATCACCGATGCTTAGGATCGATAAGGTAGCTTCGTCTAGTGGAGATGAAGCCCTGTTGAAGTTCTTATGTCTTATGATTGAGTGGATGAATGGGTGCACCAACTCCTCTTGATCTCCCTTGCAGCTTTGATCGAATTGAATTTTTCCTTATGGGAACTGGATGCAAAGGCTTAACTTGGTCCTAGATCAAGTGCAAGAGGAATTTGGATGATCAAGAGAAGTTGAGAATTGATCAAGCTCCCTATTTTGCAGTGCAAAAAGCAAGATTCAAATCCTCTCTAGCAAAAGCTCTGATGTTTGCTAATTCTCTATAAGCCTCAATCGATCAAGAGTGAATCAAAATTTCAGTGAATTAGGGGGAGTATATCTCCCCCTATGGTAATCGGATGGCCGACAATGAGCTTGCCATTTTGATCCAATTGACCACATGGAGTGGACTGTTTAGGTTGTTTGAAGTGTGCACATGATCGATTTGGCCAGATGAGTGAAATGCTAACTTCCATGTGCATCAAATTGAGCTTAGGGGAGAGTTTGAAAATTGAATTTTGCCATAGGTGGTCGGGTTTGGTCTATAGGCCAAATGGGTTGACCCAAACCCATTGGGTTGGGTGCACCACTCATCACTAAGTCCCCTTGAGCTTTTAGGAAAGCCTCAAGTGATTGTGATGAGTGTATGACCAAAATACCCATGGGCTACGCCAAAATTTGTTCTATGCCCTAGGGGTATAATGGTTATTTTACTATTTTTTTTCAATTTGGGTATGTTTGGTATGTTGAGAAAATAGGTTGGGCTAAGTTTCAATAGATTTGGAATCCATTTGATAGGGTTTGGCTCATGTTGACCCATTTAGGTCAAAATGGGTCAACATGGGTCAAGTTGACCAATAGGTCAAATTGGGTCAAACCAAGGGTTGGGTCAAGTTCATATGACCATTTAAAATATTTTGGTGTCTTTGGTTTGGTTCAATTTGGATTAGATTTGGTTTTGGCTCATATGACTTTTTTTAGGTCAAATGGGTTTGACCCATTTGACCTATTTGGGTTAGGTCAAGGGTAGGTTTAGGTTTGGTTAGTCATATGGAGTGGATTGGTATCTTTGTTTCCAATCAATTTAAGTTCATTTGGCTCAACATGACCCCTTTAAGTCATGTTGGGTCTAAGGTCATCAATTGGGCTAGTTAAGAGGCTTTGGTCAAGTTTCACAAGTGATTTTGGATGGACTTGACTCATTTGTTTCAATCAATTTGTCTTAGATCAAGTTTTGACACATTTTGGCCCTTTAGGTTAAAATGGGTCAACTTGGGTCAAGTGGGCCAATTGGGCTAGGTTGGGCTCAAATGTTGGTTTGGTAAAGTTCAAACATAGGTCATGAGTGAACATAGATCAATGGTTTCAATCAATTTGGTCTATGGTAGAATTTAGCTATGTTATGTTTCAGTTTAGGTTAAGTGTTGACTTGGTCAACCCATAGGTTAGACTTGGTTTGACCCAATTTGATTGATTGATCATCCCATGATGATTGTTAATCAAGATGAGAGGGATATATGAGTTTGGTTCAGTCTAATTTGGTTAGGATCAAAAGTTTGCTCAAAAGGGTACTTTAGGTCACTTTGGGTCAAGTGAGCCTAATTGGGTCAAATGACTTGGTCAAAGCTTGATTTGAAGTTGATTGATCTTGTATATTGACTTATCATTGAAATATAAATCCATTTACATAAGGTTTGAAGTCAAATGAATTTTGATCTATTTGAAAATTTCATATTCAAGGGAAAAATATGAAGGGGTCTTGGGTTTGATTTTGATTTGGGTTTTGATTGTTTGATTGATGTTTGGATTTATATATGAGCTCATGATTGTAGGATTGATTGAATCATGAGAGAAAATCAAGGATTTGGCTTGATTTGAAATTGATTTGGCTAAGTTCAAGATTTTGGCTTGAAAGGCTTAGATTTGATTTTGATTTAATTTGAGTTTGATTTTTGGAGTTGGTTTTGATTGTTTGAATTTATATTTCATTTATATATGTGAATATAAATGAGAATATAAATTGATCATGAGATAAATTTTTAGAATTTGAAAGAGTTTAATCATGATTTAGGTTAAATCCATTATAGGGAATTTAAAGGATTTAAGAGAATTCTTAATTTAAAATTTAATTTTTGAATTAGATTTGATTGGTTTATATTTACATTTCATTTATATAGAAGAATATAAATGAGAACAAAAATAAGTTTTGAGAAATCTCATGAATTTGAAAAGGTTTAATCAAAGTTTAGGTTAAATCCATTAATGAAAAATTAAGGGATTTAAGAGAATTTCAAGTATTTTAAATTTGAAATTTAAATTTTTAGTTGGATTTGATTGATTCATATTTATATTTTATTTATATATGTGAATATAAATGAGAATATAAATAAGTTTTGAGAAAATCCCATGGATTTGAATTGGTTTGATCAAGGTTTAAAGTTGATTTTGGTTAAGTTCTTTAATGAAAAATTAAAGGAATTTAGGAAAAATTTCATGAATTGATTTGGAATTTTGAATTTGATTTAATAGGTTTGAATTTATATTTCATTTATATATGAGAATATAAATGAGAATATAAGTGGATCATGAGAAAATCTCAAAGATTTGGATAGGTTTAGATCATGATTTTAGTTAAGTCCTTAAGAAAGGGTTAAAGACTTTGGAAATTTTAACTTAGGAATTTTGATGGAATTTGGTCATGGGTTTCAATCATGGATCTCAATCATGGAATTGATTTGAGTTTGAGAAAATAAAAAATAGGATTGATTTGGAGTTTGACTTGAAAGAAGGAAAGTGAGGAATGGTTTAAGCTAAAGGGTTAGAGATTTTCCTAACACCCCTAAAGTATGACCTACTCCTATGGCTAACTCTTCTAAGTCTTCTAGGGCTATGTTAGAGTGTCCACCTAATCACTAGATGTGTCATAAGACTAAGAAACCCTAAAAGTCTACGGGAAATCCTAAGCCTAAGATGGAGGTGTTGAGAGTTCACCCTAAAATTGAGGTCAACACATTGCTACCGCTAGAACGTGTCATAATTTTACTTATGTTGTAGTTATATCTATGAAGACATTTGCCATAGCATCATTTGTAGTATAATCATCATCACAGTGTTATTTTCTCCACAACCTTCTCTTTTATGACATGTTATAGCCACACTTATATCACATTCATCTCCATCAAGGCTTATATTATGGTCTCACCAGCAACATAATTTTATTCCCTTCTAAACATATGTTAAAACCTCACTTGTGTAATATCCATATCTTTTAAAATATATCATGAAACTCGCTTGCCAAATAGTCATTACTACTTCTCAATCAGCATCACAATCTTACTTATATTATAATTATCTTCTTTACAACTTGCATCATGATACTGCATGTTTCCTAATCATCAATACCTTTGAACCTTCATCATCATCTCTCGTGCATTCCTAATACCTTTCGATCTTTCAAAAGCATCTATTATGTCATTTTATTGTTGCTTCAAGACTTATACTATATTTTCGTTTATATCATAGTCATATTGTTCTAAATCAACATTTAATCTCATTTGCACTATAGTTGTCTTTTTCAAGACATGTGCTACATGCTTGCTTATGGTATAATCATCCTCTTAAATATCTAAGCTATAATTTTACATATATCTCAATTGTTGCTACATCAAGAAATACTTCAAAACCAAGCATACATTGCAATCATCCCTTCAAAGTATTCATTACAACAATATCATTATAAAGCCTTTGTTATAAAAATATCTAGTATGGCCTACACCATAGCGATTTATAGAAAGCTTAAATAATAGCTTGATTAAGGCTTACTTATACTATGATAGCCTATGGTTATCTCGCAACCCCTATCATTGAGTATATCTATAATATTCATATTTGACATGCCTATATCATAAAGAACTACATTTGTGGCCTTGGTTTTGCCTTCTTTTAATTTATTACAAGGCATCACATAGTTGCATTTCTCTAATTAAGTTAAATTGGACATCCCTTGCATCAATTTTTTATAAATAATGAATGATGTATATCTAAGCAAGGCCTCACAATTTTCTCACTTTAATGATTTTCTAAAAAAATATTTATGTATCACCATCTTTCACATTTGACTCAATAATAATGATAATAAAGATTGATCATTATTCTGCTAGTTTGATTTCTCACACATAATAATATGTTTGTGCATCTATATTAAGACACACACACACACACACACACACACACACACACACACACACACACATATATATATATATATATATATATACTCACACAAAAATATTTATTTATAATAGAGTCAATATCCAATCAAATCAAATTAATTTTTTGCTAATCATATTCATAAATCAAAGCAAATAATTTTAATTACAAAGTCAAATAAAACTCAAAACAATTTTCAAGGTGTTTTGAATTCAAAGCATAATCATCAAGACAAGTAAATAAGCACTAAAACAACTCCACATCTCCCTCTCATTTACCAAAGTCAACATGATAATTCTCATCTCCATTCAATCAAATTCTTAGCTGAAAACCCCTCAAATGTCTCAAAATTGCATCCACAAAAACTCATTCTCATCTCAACCCTACAATCAATAACATATCTCACCTATTTTTTTTTTTCAAAAAAATACAAAATTTAAAATTGAAGCAACAAATGAAAAGGCCAATACCTTATTGTTGCTTCTTAATTCAATTTTTTGCTATCATATGATTGATATGCAATTCCAGTAAATTATTGACCATACACCTAATTAAATAATTTAATCCACAAAAAAAAAAAAATTTTGCTACAGAAAAAAAATGGTTATAGTAAGTAATCTTGATGATGATGATGATGAGAGAGAGAGAGAGAGAGAGAGAGAGAGAGAGAGAGAGGGAGATGGTATTAGCTGGAAGGGGATGATTAGATTATTTAAAAACAGCTGTAGAATAAAGACTTTCAGTAGGTGAAGACAAATAAAACAATGGAGACATGTTGTTCCTGATAGCTCTATTTCAACCAAAGATTCTTTAATTATTCAAAAATAATATTTTTATTTTAATTAAATATAATGACTTTCATTTAAAAATAATGATAATTAGAACGTTACCTTTGCTTTTTAGGGTTTTCATTGCCTTTTCTTCCATTCCAAGTACTGTAATTAGTAAGTTAAAAAAACATTTATTTACTTGGTAATATATTTTTTTATTTTCTCAACATGTTATATCATAAGTTTTATCTATTCGAATTCATATTTTTTTAATTACTTTAATAAAAAATATATTACAACCCATTTTTTAATAATTAAAAAGTTAGCTCCATAATAAACATATCATCATGCTATTATAAAATAATCAAAATATTAAAAAAAATCATTTTTTTTTTCTTAAACATATTGCATTTCTTGTTTGTTTGCAATTATATTTTTATTTGGAAATCAATTGATGCAATTAATTATAAGGACAAGATAACACGAAGCTTCTCTTTGTCTGTTATCTTTCCAATTGCTTAATAAATTTTTATTTGTTTGATAATGGCACGAAATGATATATTTAATATAGGCCACATTTACTTAAATTAATTATTTAATTAGACTTAATTATTGAATTAGAGCTTCCAATATTTTAATATAGTACAAAACAATAATTTTGACACTAATATCACAGCTATTGATTGATGGGTCTGAAAGGAGACAATTAAAGTAGGTTTCAATGCGATAGAAGACAGTTATTTAATTTTAAAGGGCAGATTTGTAGTTTTTTGGTGAGATTAAACTCAGATCAATATTGAAGCGAGAAATGCAAAACATAAATATGAGAGAGAGAGAGAGAGAGAGAGCATTTTGTGACTTTGTCCATTTATGATATGAAAAATAAATAAATAAAAGATCATTTTTCTACTTTATTGAAAATTTGACCTATTGCCATAAAAATGTTCAAATAATATGATTAAAGAATATATTATTAACCATGTTTTATTCTTGATAATGAGTAAAATATATTTAAATCATATTTTTTAATTTTTTATCACACTATTGTTGAGTATAAATGTTATTAAACTAAGAGCAATTGTGACTAAAGTGATTATCCTTATTTTGAAATTAATTAAAAAATTAATCAAAATATGCATATTCACACTTCTTAAACTGTATCACCATAATATTAAAAGAAATGCATAGCACATAATTCTTATATATTTACATATCTAACATCTAAATTTTAATATTTACATAAATAATATTTAAATCTTTAATATAATTTTAAAAATAATACTAGCAAGTGAAATGTATCTTTCCATGAACATGAAAAGTATTATATTTATAAATATCAAATTTTAAGTATTAGATATGTAAATGCATAAGAATTGTGTGTTATGTATGTAAATCTTCTTAATTTTTAATATTATATTAAATTTTTCAATAGAAAATGTGATTATTAATCAAATTTTGTATGATAATTGACAATTCTAATACATAGAAAAAGATAATTATAATTTTTATTATATGCAATGCTACAACTACTCAACTCATAACTTAAGAAAGATGATATAAAATAAAATAAAAGATCAAAACATCCACACTTTCCCTTAATATGGATTTTATCGGCCTTTAATTAAATTTGAAATAGTGGAGTATATGGACATGTGATTTATCTATCAACATTTATATTTTACTTAATTTAAAATTAACCTAAAGATTACAAAACTTTAAAAAAGTATTAAAATATATTAATCAAACTTTTTCCTTCAAAATGGTACTAAATTTTCCCTCTTTCTAAATTATTCTCTCTCTTAATATCATCATGTCAAAAAAATTTAAACTATGACTTCGATGATTTTATAAAATTTTCTTTTGATATATAGAATATTTCAAACACTTAAAAGTTAATGGCTTGATAGGTGAAATATATATATGAGTAGGTCAATCATATTTGTTTTTTTTTCTATATTATTGATAAATAATAATAATAATTTTGTTATATGTATTAAAAGAAGAATTAGAAGTTAAGATCTTAGCCTAATGATCGAGAGCATACTGTAACTAAGAGGTGTTAGATTTAAATATTTATACATATATTATTTATGTTAGTTTTAGTTAAATTCATTCAAATGTTTCAAAAAAAATAAAAAAAATCAGATTATTAAGTTCTTTTCTAAGTTCAATATATATATATATATATATATATATATATATATATATATATATATATATATATATATATATATTGTTAATGTAAAATAATTTATATTAAAAAATTATTCCTTGTATGGCAAAGTACAGTTCATCCTTTATTTAGCCTATTTATCTCAACAACTAAGAACTAACTCAAAGAATAGGGATGTGGTATTATTTTCTCTCTCTCTCTCTCTCTCTCTCTCTCTCTCTCTCTATATGTATAAGGCTTAATTGACGTAGCTTTCTAGGTAGTAAATATGAGTTAAAAATTAAATTACTTGAAGATGACAAATGAAATCACGATGAAAAGTCAAGGAGTACAATGAGAATGGTTGGAATTATTCTCTTCTTGAAGCTGAAAGATGCGATCTTAGGGTGATGGACAAGATGATGTTCAATAGTCAATGTAGGATTATCAACTTAGAGGTGAAGTCAACTCAAACTTATGGCACGAATATATGGAAAAGAAATAATAACAGATTTGTGTTGACTGATTTGAAATTTATTTTGTTATGTTGGAGTTTAAATTTATTTTGTTAGATGTATTTGATATATAGAGGAAATGTTTGTTATTAGTGTTACATTTGCTTCACTTTAAGCATCAGATTACGATAAAACTTTTTTAAAGAGGATTAATTTAAATCTTTCGTAAGAAATTTAGAGAAATCAAATGCTACTTTTATATGTAAATTAATGTGTTAGGTAATATATATAATAATAATAATAGTAATAATAATAATAATAATAATAATAATAATAACAAATAAATAAATAAATAAAAATAATAGTAAAATAATAATAATAATAATAATAGTAATAGTAATAAATAAAATAATAGTAATATAATAATAATAATAATAATATAGTAATAAATAATAATAATAATAATAATAATAATATAATATAATATAATATAATATAATTTTTTATTTGAGCTAAATCGAGAACACATGAACATATTATTATTTATTTCGTTTATATATCAAAATGTTTGTTAGGTGTTGACTCTTTATAGCATCACAACAAAAAAATATTAAAAGCAAATTTAATAAATATTTTTGATAAAAATACGATATAAGATTAATAGAAAGCCATTAAGAATAGCCCTCATCTTCGAGATAAAAGTAACATAATTTGGAGTGATAGATGAGTTGATATTGAGGATGGTCAAGATTATCATGCCCTTGAAGGTAATGAAGATAAGACATTAAAATATTTGATCAGGGAGCGTAGATAAATTGTGGAGAGGTCATTAATTGAGGATGATAGAGTTAGTCCTTCTCTTTTAAGATAAAAGTGACACAATCGAAAGATGGTGGATAATATAGCTTTAGAAGGTTATGACGGCCATTAAATATGATCATGTATTCTTCACTTAGGCATGAAGATGACAAGAAAATTCAAATGTCATTATGGATGGTGATAAAGGCTATCAAGATAGCCCATCTTTTAAAAAGTGAGGGTAGGAAAGATCTATAGTTAATGCTTAAATAAGAGTATTCAAACAATCTCTCTTTTTAAAAGATGAAAAATAAATGATTCAATATTAAAAAGCAAAATAGTCCCCTTTTGGACAATCAAAATAAATGATCCAATATTAATCGAGTTTGTCTCAGTCTTATGGATGATCAAAATAGTCCTCTTTTGAGTGGAATGTAGTTGAACATTCCAAATTTATAGGACAACTAAGGGCCATTAGGATCTCTCTTAAAATGATTTAAAATACAATCTATAAATACATATTTACCAAATAAATTTACCCTTTATGGAGGCATGCTAACTCTCATGAGACTAATTATGCATACTAGTACAATAAAGAGAGCATAAAGTCCAACAACCCACATGAAACTTGCTATCATTGACTATGTGCTTTATATCATAAATTGTATTTAATGAGGTGAGAGTTTTTAATGCCCATATATTTAAATCAAGAACATTATATTCAATAACAATAATTAATATTATAATTTTTAAGCTAATATTAATATCTAAATATTAATGTAATCTCATATGAGAGCAATATTATGTCACATATACTTTTTACAAGGCACAAAAATGTGTTAATTTAGGTAATTAGTATTAGGTTGCAGTTGAGATAGTGATATGATGTGATATATTTTTGCTCCACATTATAATTATTGTTTAGAAAATTATAATTTGGATATACTTTGAAGAATTTATAGTAAAGAAATTATATTTTGAATTCTTATTTGATAGATTATTGAGGTTGTCAGAAATTTAAGATAAGATTTTTTTTTACTATAATTTTTTAAATAATAATTTCTTTATTATAATTTTCATATAGCTACATTTATTCTAAATTCACATAAGGTCAAATTTTCAAAAGATTATCCACCAATTATTTGCCCTATTCTCTCTTTATTAGAAAAATTTATTTCAAACACCTATAAATCGCTGTTATATTATTCTGGGTTTCTGTGGGTTTGAAATTCCGGTCCAGTTGTAATTTGAGAATTTCAGCTCGTGGCCAGCACTAAAGAAAGCTTGCAGCGAAGACTGCAAGACGCCAGCTCGGAAAGCCACATATCATATTTAAAGGCTGAAAATAATATCTCAATTTTTTCAAAAAAATAATAATAATAAAATATGTATTTAAACTTTAAACATATTTTTATGCTTATAAAATTTTAAATGGGATACAGAATGCTGAAAAAAAATTTCATAATTGTCTAAAAAATTTTAAAACATATTTTATTTTTATAAATTTTATAAATAATATTACTTATTATTATTTAAATTTATTTAATCCACCAATCTTTTAAATTTAAATATATTTAATATTATATCAACTGTATTATGATAAGATTATTTTCACGACACTTATAATTTCATGTGTCTCATATTATTGTTTATATAACTAAATTATTAAATAGACAAATTAGACAATAGAGAAATCCGCTCATAATTGATATGTTTAAAAATATATTAAAAAATATTTTTTTTAATTTTTATTAAATAAATAAAGAAAATAATCTAAAAATTTCATTTTAATCAGCGATTAAGTCTACAATAATTTCAATCGCTAGATACGATTCTGACAGCTGCAATAATATGAAAAATGGACTCGATGAAGAAGAAATATCGATCCACGGCCATCGAACGTATTAGCAAGCTATTATCTCGATTCATCGACATTAAAATGCAAATCAAAATTCGATCAGGGATCCATAAAGCCGTCGATGGGGTGGTTGGGTTACGAATTTCTCACTCCAAAATCATGTGAGCTTCATTCTCACCTTAGGAGTGAATCGTTGAAGACTAGAAGCTCACGAAAATTGCCTTAATATATCTATTTTATAGTTCTTGATGAGTTCGTGAGATAGAAAATATCGCTCCTTTCTCCAATCGAGGTTATAAGATTTTCCATTTTATTTTTAATATTATTAATTTTTTACTCAATATTGTTTTAATTGAATTTATTGAGAAGCCCTATCTTTTACAATAGAAAAAATTCTTTTAATTTTTCCCTTATTTCCATATAATTTCATATATTTGTGTTATAATTTTAAATTTTAAAGATCTCGTCTATAATAAAATTCTCTAGCATACAATAAATTTATAATGTGTAAAATTAAAATAAATTATATATATAACAAACAATTTTTATGCATATACACCTCTAATTTTGATATTTATAAAAATAATATTTTTTTATGAAATAGTACATTTCATTTAAAAAAATTTTGATATTATTTTAAATAAAATATTAAAAATTAAATATTATTTATGTAAATATAAAATTTAAATATTAAACGTATAAATATATATGTATTATGTGTTATGTAGGTAAATATCCCAATTTAAAATACATATCATAAAAACAATGTCATCAAATAAATTTCATTTCCCGTTATAAAATTATTTATTAATGACAAACATAAATTAACTTATTATATATATATATATATATATATATATATATATATATATATATATATATATATATATATATATATATATATATATATATAAAATTGTAAGAATTGGTTAACTTAATACTTATTATTTTCACCCGAACTAATAATCGAATAAAATGTATAAAACATTATAATATGTGGTTCAGAGCTTTTGATTATCAATTAAGATCTAATTTCTTACCTATAATAAGTTTCAGATTAAATTCTCTCAAATGTCTCTAAAAATAAAATAAAAATAATCGAATAAATCAAAGAGTGGGCCCCACCAAAGCCGCGCACAATCGACGCCCAGGTGTCCCCACCACCATCATCTAATTATAAAAAGCTTACGCAACCGCAACCCATAGCCAGCCGCGTGTCATAATTCCACGTGGCGCGCGGCCACCGACAGAATGCTAGCCGTGAGATTCTCGATTAACGGCCTCATGTCAACCAAAGCTGCAATTAAATTGGCTTGTTGAGTCGGTGGCCGTGCTTTGCCGGGCAAATAAGATGCAAATGACCGAACAAATTACGGACCGTTGGATTTCAATCATGCGGCTGAGCCTTCTTGAACGCTAAGCTATTTGGATGATAAGAAGCGATTCTATTGTGATATTTTTTTTTAAATATATTTATAAGGAGGGGGTTTGTGGTTGGAAGCTTAGTCAAGTCAAATTGTATAATAAATTGATGCTTATATATCATATGAATTTGTTATAATATGAAACTAAAATGTAATTTATTAATTTATTTTGGTTAACAATGTCAATAAATGAGTATTATATATATGAGAATATAATATATAGACTATTATTTTAAAAGTTAAATTTTAGGTCTTTTGTTATTTTCTAATTATTACAAATTAATTTTTTTAATGATTCATGATTTTACCATCATATTTGTTTAAATTTGTTATTTAATTTTATAATAGTGATAATAATAATGATAGACTTATTAATAGTTACAATATGTATAAATAAAATTAATTAATCTTTATATATTTATACTTGTATATATATATATAATTTTTTTTAAATTTAAGTTGTTATTAAAATAAGAAATAATTTAGTTAGTGTTTAAATTAACTTTTATCTTAATATAATTAACTCATAATAAATTTAAATAATAATATTATGATCTAATAATAATAACACAGTTTTTACTTTATCTCTTTTATGTTACTCGTTGGTGCAGGGCCATAGCAATAAATTATTTGGATCATAACTATTCATATATCATATTTAACTTTTTTTTATAATAATTTAAGTAACACAAGTTTATATTCGTCCAATTTTTATTTAATTATTAAATGTGTTTTACATTTGTGCCAAATAAACTTTAAAAATTAAAGATTTATTATAATTACCTTTAAAATATTAAAATAAAATTTTTCGAACTTTGGATTCAGGATTCCGAAAAAAATGCGCAAAACTAGTTTTCAGCTTAGAAATAATTAATAATGTTAAACTTTCTTCAATAACTCTTTTTTTTATTATAAATTCTTATAAGTGTTATCATTTTGCTACAGAAAAGTCCAAACAATTATAGATTTTACATATTCCTCCACTTTTGTCATTTATTAAAATACGGCGGGGCTCCAGTTGAATTTTCTCCGGAAGGAGAAGTGTTGCTTTCTCCTTGCTCTACAATAACAGTATCCATTTCCACCTCGGCCCCAATCCCAAACCCCAGGCCTTAATCACTACCCGCCTCAGCCAAGCTCTCGAGGCATACCAATGGCAGATAGGGTTTACCCTTCGGCGAAACCAAACCCAAACCCTCCTCAATCTGCCGCCAACGGCGGCCCAACCGCCGGCAACGGTGGCGGTGGAACCCAGCCGTCCTTCCCGCCGACAAAAGCTCAACTCTACAACCGACCGATGTACCGTCCTAAGCCGCCTGCGAAACACCGGCGAACTCGCCGCGGATGTTGCCGTGCCTGCTGCTGCTGGCTCATTCTCATCCTCATCTCACTCATCCTCCTCGCCGCCCTTGCCGGCGGCATCTTCTACGTCCTGTATCGTCCTCAACGCCCTAATTTCTCAGTCTCCTCTCTCCAACTCACAACCCTCAACGTCTCCGCTTCAAACCAGGTGACATCCAAGCTCAACATAGCTGTCACCGCTCGGAATCCTAACAAGAAGATCGTGTTCCTCTACGATCCGATCTCGATCTCGGTCATATCCGGTGGTGTTGATATTGGTGACGGCTCATTCCCAGGGTTTGTCCACGGGAAGAAGAACACGACTGTAATGAGGTCGACGGTGAAGAGTTCAGGTCAGAGCGTAGATCCGTCGGTGGCCGTGGCTTTGAAGAAGAGCACTGTTGATTTAGATATTGATTTGGAGACGAAGGTTGGGGTCAAGGTCGGTGGACTGAAGACAAAGAAGATGGGGATTAGAGTTCACTGTGAGGGTATTCGGATTAACGTTCCGAAGGGGAAGAAGACGCCGCCGCCATCGACGCCTGATGTTAGCTGCAAAGTTAAGCTTCGGATCAAGATCTGGAAATGGACATTCTAGATCTAATTGTTCGTTCATCGCAATATCAGTAGGATGAAAAGAATAAAGTTGCAGAAGAGATCTGGATCGGAAGATAACGCCGTTCGTTTTGTAAAGTAAGATAATCGCTCCATAGTTTTTTTTTTTTTTCTCTTTGTTCTTTAGGTCTGTTTGAAACTTGGAACATTATTGTCCTCTCTATCTCTCTCTTATATTTGGTATATTTTTATTTTTTTTTAATTTTCTTACAATTTTTTATGGGATGGAATTGTGTGGAGTTTGTTTGATAAAGATGAACTTTTTCTTTTGGAAAGTAATAATAAAGAAATTTGATTTTTTCTTTTTTAAATGATAAAATTTGAATATATATATTTTTCTTCCCATGGCAGAGCCATATAGTGAGTGAAGGGGATGGGTTAGCTGACATTATGATGACCTGTTTCAATGCTTTTTAGTTAGGAGCATTTACATACATGACACATTTTTTTATATATTTACATGTCAAATATAATTCATATTTATGATGCAATATTGTGATTGTTGCTTTTTTTTATTACAATTATTGGAGAAGCAATTTGATGCTAGTTTAATTGGTTCTGATTAAAAGAATATATTTCATGGAAAAACAAAGAAATTAAAGTTTTTCATTTATTTTAAAACGAGTGAAATATATAAATAATTAATATTGTATTAATTTTAAATAAATTTAAGATTTTTTTTATTATGATATCTTGATGTAAATTTTGTTATATTTAAATGAAAGATTTTTTTTAATTTTAGAATTTTATTAATAATATTTAAGATCATTAAGTATGGTAGCGCTATTGTTGCTGAAATGAGATCCGAGGATGCAATTTAAACTGTGTGAACTTCGATTTGATTTTTGAAATTTTTTTTTTCCGAACTAATAATAATTTGGGAGAGATTAGCAAATATAGATGAGAAAGAAGAGATGGATTGCAAATCCTTCAATAAAGAACGATATTTGTGACGATAATGAAAAAAAAGGGAGATTTACATTCATACAACATAATTCTTATGTATTTACATAATTAATATCTAAATTATATATAATATATATATATATATATATATATATATATCATTTTAATTTTTAATATCATATTAAAAATATTATACTCTCTCAACCTTTTAAAGTAAAATATATTTTTCAAAATATAAAAAAATATTTATAAATAAATATTTAATTTTTAGTGTTTGATATATAAATACATAAAAATTATATGATATGAATGTAAATCCTTAAAAAAGAGTTTTGAGAATGTGAGGAGGAAGTAGAGAAAATTGTTGTATTGATAGGTAAAATAGATAATAAAAAAACCTAAATTTGTGGAATTTGAAGTGATCATTGGGTAGACTGCTGTAGCCTGTGATTTCGCCGATAGGGTAATTTAGTGGTGGGATTTGTGAGCGAAGTTGAGTTTAACTGGATAAATGTATTATAAGCAAAGCTCTAGTCTTAACTTGTTAGCTCTCAAGTTGAACTAATTTGTAAAATATTAAAATTATATTTAAAATATATTAAAATGTAATATTTTAATATAAAGTTATTAAAAATATTAATAATTATATCTCATATTTATATTTTAGTAAATTATTATTTTTTAATTTTTATTTTATTATTATTATATTATTATTATAATTATCTAAATCAAAATTATTTTATCTCATCAATAACAAATTTAATATTCATAATACTTAAAGCTATAGCATGTACATATTTAATATCTAATTTTCATTTTTATTTATTTATATAACATTTAAAATATTAAATAAAATTAAAAATAACACCTCCCTTAATAATCTTGTCTACTAGTTAGGGCTGTCAAAAAAGTTCGTGCTCATGTACGCTCGCAAAGATAGAAATGTTCATGTTTAAATAAACGAAATTCGAAACAAACATTTCAGTTTCGATATATAAACGATGAACATGGACAATCATTTGTAGATCGTGTTCTACTGATTTAGCTCTAAATATATATATTATTATATTATATTATTATATTATTATTATTATTATTATTATTATTATTATGTATTACTATTTTTTTTTTATTTATTACTATTACTATTATTATTATTTTATTTTTATTATTTTATTTATTATTATTATTTATTACTATTATTATTATTATTATTATTATTATTATTATTATTATTATTATTATTATTATTATTATTATTATTATTATTATTATATATACATACAAACATATTTACATATTACAAAACGGCATGAAAATTTTTTTATGAAAGACGTCTGCGTCAATCCTCCTCACAAAAAAAAAAAACTTGTTGCTCATGAAATGCTGTCGGCCATTAGCTGAAGTTAAACGAGGCACACGTAGCATTTCAGTTCGATATATAAACGAGTCGAATACAAACAACACAAATTTTAAATGAGTCGAACACGAACAAGTGTCTGTTCGCTCAAGCTCGACTCGTTTACACCCCTACTACTGGTCCCTTTGCTTTTAGCCTACGAGAGCCCTCCTCCATTGCACTTTATTGGTCCCATACAATGAACTTTGAAATACAAAACGATAGAATTCAAAGTATAGTAGTGTATGCAAAAGATATGGAATAATTGATTTCTCCTTCCTATACAATAAAGCAGTGAGGGTTTATTTATATTAGTGAGGATATGGATTCATTCAGTGTCTACTCAAGTTGTTCATATAGGTTTTCCATGTGGATATGTTGCAAGAATTTATTCTCTTTGAAATGTTGGTGTCTTTGTTGCCCTATTATTATTATCATGAATCTCCCATGGCAACTTTTTCATTTCTTCATCTTTGATTGGCCATTGATCCATTGATCTTCTTGTACTTCGCACATGTGATGCTACCAATCTCATAAATCTCCTCTCTATTTGGTCATTCATTTGTCGTGACGCTCATACTGGCGGTAGGGGAAAAAATATTGAGTCCGACGTAGCTTTACGGGACTCCAATCGCAACACGCGGCTCAAATAGGCCAAAAAAAATGACGCCAGATTTAAACGGCGTTTTTTTTTCATCGATCGCCCGACCCGACCCGATTTACTGCCTAAACCTCTGGGAACCAAATATTCAAGCTGATTCTTTCGTAATACTCAGATAGGGCTTTCGACGAAGAGATTTTCCGAAGCTCCCGCCTCCTCCACCCCGCTGCCACCGGCTTAGTTTAAATACATTTCAAATTGAGGTATTCGCTATTATAAGCATTTCCATATGTATCAGTTGAGATTTTAGGTTTTCTTTGTCTTTGTCCATTACAATCCATCAAGTAGTGTTTCTGTGTTTCTTTCAAGATATGGCTACCCTCTGCACAGACTGCACTCACGCCCCACCTCCCGATATTAGACGATTTTATACTGCTTTTGTTGATTGTTCCACCTCAGTAATCTCCAAACCCAACAGCACTCTTTACTTATTTTGAGATTTTGCTTTTTCACCCATTTTTCCCCGCTTGAGGGCATACTATGGATAAAACCGCTCAATAACTGAGGAGGTTGTGTTTGGCTTGGGTGTATTTTGTGGAGAAAATGAATCTGCAATTCTCTGCATTCACTGCACCTCTCAGACTGTATACTGCATCTCCTGCATCTCCTGTACTCCTGCACTGTACCTCCTGCACTGTACTGCACTCCTGGATAGTGAGACATTTTGGGATGTTTTTCTTGATCTTCTGGTTGGAGACAATGTTTACCGCTTAACGCAAAGTAGTAGAGGTTGTTGGAAGCTAATTTAGATGCTTGTTTGCAAAATGTACTCACCAACCGCCTCGCACCTCTGCATTTCTATACTTTCTTGAGATTTTGCCTTGGATGTGTTCTGTGGAGAAAATGAATTGCATTCTATACCCCTGCACTGCACTGCACTCCACTGCACTCCATACCCCTCTATACCTCAGATCTCTATACCTCCTACTCCCTGCATTCTATACCTCGAGATTTGTCTTGGGTGTGTCTGTGGAAAATGAATTGCACTGCACTGCATTCTCCCAGACTGCATCACTTGCACTGCACTGCACCTCCCATAGTAGTAGACATTTTGGGATGTTTTTCTTGATTGCTCATGTTGAGACAATGTTTACCGCTAACTGAAGTAGTTTAGAGGTTATTTGGAAGCTAATTTAGATGCTTGTTTGCAAAATGTACTCACCAACCGCCTGCACCTCTCATCTTATACTTTCTTGAGATTTTGCCTTTGGATGTGTTCTGTGGAGAAAATGAATTGCACTCCTGCACTATGTATCTGCATCACCTTCAGACGCCCTGCACTGCACTCAGCACTCCTATCCTCCTGAGACATTTTGGGATGTTTTTCTTGATTGCTCCATTGTTGAGACACCGCTTAACCTGGAAGTAGTTGTTTGGAAGCTAATTTAGATGCTTGTTTGCAAAATGTACTCACCAACCGCCTCAATTGCACTTCTATACTTTCTTGAGATTTTGCCGCTTGGATGTGTTTTGTGGAGAAAATGAATTGCACTCTGCACTGCACTCACGTACTCTGCACTGCATCTCCTCGATATTAAGCTTGCAATCCAAAGATGTCGCTAATATTCGATTACCTTAGCTTTATTTTGAAGTTCAAGATGTCCGCAAAAGGATAACGCTCTGATGGCATCGAGCATTTGATAATACTTTTCGCACCAGTGAAGTGACTGAAATATTGAAGCGCTTCACTGAACCAATTCAATACATTGCTGACCGCAACAAGACTTGGTTGCCATAACCTATCCCATCTTTTTGGACATCGACAAAGAAGCTTTTATCGGGTGTGGGCATTTCTTTCATGATGAAGTATGGATCGGGATGCCAAACAAAGGGGAGAAAGTTTTAGTAAATCCCCATTGTCACAAAGATAGTTCAGATTATAAGAATAAGCTCGAGTAATCTGATAGCTATCACGCTGTACAGACATACGCTTTTATTTCAAATTTGTTCTTGCATACCACAACTATAGATTTCTAGTTTAATTGCCTACTGAGCATAATATCAAAAAATTTGTCGAGTAATGTGAGGCCATTTGGGCCTTCTTAGTCTCAATTCAATGGCATTACAAGAAAGATACACAAGAAAAGGCCTGCTATACATGAGTTTTGTGCCTCTTCTTGGTATGCTCAACGTTTAGTTTTTACTTGATGTGAGCAATTTAACCTCAGATACATTTTTGTTGTAGATCTGGCAAATGAAAGCACATTATCAAGATAGTCATTTCCATCTGCAGACCAATGAGATTATGCCTAAAATAAAGTAGATGTTGCCTTCGACGATTTGGGAGGAGACCAGGTACAGGAAATTAGTTATGTTCATTCATTTCAGTGTAGTGATGCATTTACATATGTTTAGGTCCATATCTACCTTTGGTTTAACACTGTCCGCCTCACACTCGAGGACTTATCAAGAGGAGACTGCTCATTGAATCATCCTCTCATCCCCATGAAACTTCCATACGTAACTCGACATCACTCGCCCCATGTCCATCTATCAAGGCCATCGATTCTCAGATATCTCTCCTATTCCCCAAGCAAGCAGGTCTTGCCTCCGCTACTACCCCCAATCGAAGGATCTGCAGAGATAAGTTATTTGCGTGTTTGAGGGAGTTGAGGGAAGTTGTGGCATCCTACCATGCAAAGAAGAGAGGTCGATGACATTCATGCACGGCCATCGCTATGGAAGTTACCCTCGACAGAGGAGTGCCCCATCCCCGGAGTGGAAGTCACGAGGAGACCACCGGGTATCTTCTCGAGACCTTTATAAGGAAGCCCTCCGTGGAGTCTTGTGCCGAGAAGATCCGCCGAGGTCAAGGGGAGACTCCCACCGAGCATCAAGCTATCGCCCCTTCATCGCACGCCGGGTGAAGGACCCAGACGAGGAAGAGGAAATCAGGTTCTCTCCGCTCACCACTACGCTTAAGAGTGGTCGCTCGACCGCCATCCACCCCACACGGCGCAGTATTACGTTAATTTAATGAATAATATGATTAAATAGATGACCGCTGTTTCACCCTTTCCCCTTCGCAGTCGCCGGCCGTCTGCTTCCTGATGAGCCATCGAGGCTATCGTTGTGGAGGAGCACCACCGGGTAAGCGTAAGTTCGATGCTCAATCTTCGATGACAATGGATATAGATTTTACCAATTAATTTAAATAATTATATTATTACACCGAGGCAAAGAGGTTGTGGACTTCCCATCTAGGGATGGCATGCCTCACCGATGCTCAACTCATAACGGCCGCTCGCTTTCCGTGACAAGTAAGTCACCCGGCATCTTCCTCATATCATTCTAAGTACTTCGCTCATTTCTTTGCTTTAAAAATGACTGCTGATAATGGGGAGATACAAAGGTCGCAAGGGCAATATTATTATTTCAGGCGTGATTGACGATTTAATCGATGGACCAAGATTCACGCACAGATGTCGATATCTCGCTGAGAAGTACTCCCTCGTGATTGTATGTCCCATTCCTTTACATTTCATGCTTACAGGGTGAGTTACTCCTCCAAAATTACTAGCTCGCAATTCATTCTTGATATTCCTGTATGTTGTGTCTTATAGATGTTATCCCGTGATCCTTGTAGAATTATGCAAGATTGCTAAAAGAAAGCAAGATGTATATCCAAAGATGTCACCGCAGATAGTGCATCCGTCGAGCCGCTTTACTCCCATATCCATAATCAAGACTGACACTTCTTTTTAATTATCAAGTGGCGTGGTCATTTTAACTCATTGCCAAAACCGACACATAAAGGCATTCTCGCCGTAAATGGTATGCACTTTTTCTTGCGGTTCTCTGGGATCACACTAATACCTTATCCATCTTTCTCGCGGTGATTAAATTCGCTCAGATATCCATTATTTTGACAAAGAACCCAAGAAATGGCCGCTTGAAACGCGAGCTGTTGCTGCCCATTCAGGTAATCACATGTTCATTTGCAAATACATGGAAGTAGCATCGAGAAGCCCACAATTAACCTGGCTCAACAAGGACTGGACAAAAAAATGAATAGATGATTTTGTTTATGCGATTTTTTGCTTGGCCTAAAAAAACAATTAAATAAAAGTTTGCACCTTTAGTTGTTCATAGGGATAAACCGTTATTTCAAAGGGTTTATGTAGTGATAATTCCGCTTGTTCCATGTAATAACTGCTTAGGCATGTTCATCATTTTAGACATTTCTTCCGCTTTTTTTTTTTTCACTTCTGTAGCATGGTTGTTCATCATGGCAACCAAATCCCTAATGAGGCAATGAGGTGGTTGTTCGATGATTTTAGTAGATTTTGGTCTCTGTATATCCAGACTTCTTGCACTGCACTTCAGACTCCCCTGCACTCTTAACCTCGTGTGTTTTTTTTCACCATTGCCTCGTAACATTGTAACTAAATCTAATGAGGCAATGAGGTGCCTCATGAATTTTAGTAGATTCACCTAACTCCTCTCTGCACTGTACTCTCTGCACTGCACCTGCACTCTCCTGCACTGCACCTCCACTCTATACCTCACTGCACCTCTGTACCTCCTCAGACTCTATACCTGCATCACCGCATCCTGTAATTCTCCTTGCATACCATACTCATTGCACTTTGTACCTCACTATGTACACGCTATTTTTGGCAAATTTAATAGACAATTTTATGCAAATTAAAGATTTATTTTTTAAATAGTCGATTGATGATAAGAAATAATATATGTAAAAATCAAAATTTAGTGAGCCTTCTATGTACCATACTTCGTATAATCATTGAATATTATATATATTGTGAGCCTTCTATGCCAACATTTGAGCTCCACAATAGACTTATCAATACATATCAATTGAATATCAGGTTAATCATTGAATATATGTTCCATATGAGAGAAATGGTAAATAGTATTTTATAAATAAATTTAATCTGAGGCAAAAAATAACCTTAAATACATGAAATGCATCTAATTGATGCTTCGCTTTTATCTTGAGCGTAGAAATAAATTCAAAGAAAGAAAATATATGTTTAAAAAAAAAACATAACAATACAATTCTTTTCGAGAAAATCAATTCTATCTAAATATTACATACATCTAATACAATTCTTTTCTAATACGTGTTTTTTTCTAATAAATTCAAGTTGTCATGTATTTTATTTTAAAAAAGATAATGATAAATATTAATATTTTTGAGTTGCACATGTAAATGACTGAGATTGTGTGCAATGTAATTGCATGTAAAAAATTTAGTCTCACATAAAAAAACAAAAGATTAGATTTGAATGATAGCATTTCTAAACAACTCAATGGAAGAACAGAAGACACCAAAGAACATATGCCAAGCATTACAATGTTGTACATAAGAACGGATTAAAAAATTTAGACCTACTAAAACAAAGCAACCATAAAAAATCATTTTACGTAAGAAAAAGGAGGCATGAACAAGACCTACAAAAACAATTAAATATTAAACCTCATCTCGCTATGAGGTAAACAATTCTTCACCAAATAAGCTTAGACTTAAAAAACACAAAAAAATTGAGGACATTCTTGCCCGGAAAAAATTGTACAGCTTCACGCATTATGACTAAAACATACAAAATGAAACTAAAAAATGCCTTCTTGATAATATCATGCATCAAAATGCTTGTAATAATATCCATCATGAGCTTGGTATACCCTTCAAAGATGTTGGTTGATCGACGAGGTCGAATTGAATTCTGGAACAATATTGTAGTAATAGTACAACATCTTAGTAATTGATGAATAATTTACATCCAATGTGCAATATTCTAGGCTTACCCGCTAAAAGCACTGGCATAACAGAGAGTCGCAACCGGATGCATCCCGCTCTACAAAGACTCGGCTTCACTTTTGTTTCTAAGACAAGAAAATATAATACATTAAAAATTTACAGAAACTATAAGTAATAGAACATCGAGGCAAGTAGCATAAGTACTTGTGGATTTTTTGATTTCTCCCAATAAGCCTTGAGCTCTGGAAACACCCTTTGGACGCCTCGATTGGATCCTTCGATTGTCCTTATCCGAAGATGATGGTCGCTTTCTTCTTCTTAACTGACCAATCGGTGGAGAATTCCACTTATTACGGAGTCCACTTCATCGATAGTCGCTAAGAGATGCGCATGTAATCTCCTCATCTTATTACCCCTGCTCGAGCTAATTTGATATGCATATCGACTTATATGATTCTCAAAACAATGCCCCCATCTCTCCCATGTACTAACCTCTATATGAACCATCGATGTAGATGTCCCTCTTGCTCGGTAGACCACCGCGATAAGGAGGTACTTATCCGAATGCTACATCATTATGGCTAAGAACTCAATGGTGCACAAAGTATGCCCATCATTTCAAATTTCGCAACTACAAGAAATATCCATAAGACACATCAAAGTGGACAATCTGTTTTGATGCATTCTTCTTCTCTAAGTTCCTCACCAAGTACTCCATGGGCCTATCATCGACGCATAGAATGATAATCCCCAACTCCATGCGTAAATTCTTCTTCGAACATAGAGTAAAGCTTCCTCAGATAAAACAAAGCATTGTTTAAGAATTGACTACTCTTAACAACAGAACAATTGACATACACTTGAAGTCTTCATCATGTTCATTGGCCATGTTTCCATCACCTTCTCCAATCCCAAGAAACAACTGGGAACTTGTTGGCTTCAAATACCATGACACACGCTATTTGTGGCCTCCACTGAGTGGACAACATGCCAATACAAAATCTATATCTTTGTTGAATGCTGGACCATTTCTTTTTGTAAAGTTCAGCCCAAGCATGATCATACAGATTGCCCTCCTCTAGCATGGCACCAAGCATCCTCAAACTCATCCTCAGGTCACATTTGCTCATGCATGAATAGCCCTTGAACTCTCTACTACTAAAGCAATGGACCTTGAGGGGGCTTTCGAGATATGCCATTGGCACAACCTATGACGCTGTATGCGGTAAGATATTCGATAGCTCGCCATACCGATCTTGATCAAGAATATCGTTATGGGATGCCTTCCACCCATCAACCAAGAAATGTCCCAATAACCATGTGAATGACTGGTCTCTTCCGACAAAAAAAGCTCCGAATAAGACGCTTTTGCCAATGATGATTCACTCCAACGAGTGGGGTACGCATAAGATTATATTTATTGAGCCGATAGCTAGTATCAAAATTATCACATCCCCAAAACAATCAAATTCAACCCTAGACATACCATTGCTCCAAAAAAACTCACCAAGCAATCGACGATCAACCTCAACATCCCATGCAAACATCTCGCCCGCCGCTTGTCTTTCCTTGAATAAATAGATAATTGCTGCTATCACCACTTGCAATCCGTGATCTTCGCTTCTTCGATGAAATTGAAAGCATCTCTTTTGGTGAATCCAATATTCTCTACCCCACCAACTTCCTCGAGATAGAACGCTGCGCCAGACTAATGCCTCTCATCGCTTTCAAAACGATGCCTTCTCATCAAGAACGATTCAGGCGATGAGATCACCGCCTTTGCTGAATGATTATGGTTTCTATATATTTTTAACACCACCCTCCAAATCCACAATCGAATCATCGCCGGACAACTCCTGACGCTTTCTTGAATTTTGTTATATGGTTTAGATTGACTGTTTTTCCCGCTGCACGTAAAATCTCGATTTCAATTTCTTAAGTTTGGCCAATAACTTGTATGGTCTTTTCTAACAAGGCTTGATGTGCATAATCACAAGAGGTATAAGCGGCTTATTATGCACAACCGGTTTACAGATACCCCAAATTTGGGTCATTAGATAAAACAACTTCATCATCATCATTCACTCATTCACATTCATCTCGAAAACATAGAGTCCAAACAGTGATAATAGAGAATAGATGTAACAGAGAGTACAGATATAGAGTACATTTTGTCCAGAGTATAGACACAAAAATACCCAAAAAAAAGTTCAACCAACCAAATGAAACCTGAGGGCACAGAGGTACAGAGGCACAGATGCATATGCATGAAGATATAGGTATAGAAGGTATAGAGACAGAGGTAAGAGAAGAGAGGGCAGAGGCAGAGGCAGAGGTACGTGAGTACAGAGGTATGACAAACAGTATGAGGTATAACGATAAAACAAGAGAGGTAGGCATACAAAGGGCAGAGGCATGAGGCACAAAAGGTACTGAGTATACAGAGGCATAGAGGTATGGTATACCATACAGAGGCAGTAGGCAGTGAGGTACGAGTGAGAGGTCTGCAGAGTATGAGGCACAGAGGTGCAAAATCTCCTAAAATCCCTAAACCACATCATTGCTGATTGGGATTTAGTTACCATGATGAACAACCGTGCTACTGAAAGTGAAACAAAACTGGAAAAAAATCGCCTATACTGAAAAGACACTACAGAGTACATATGTAAATAAGCACTACAAAATTAATCAACACCGAAGATTACATTGAATATGTTTTCTCAACTTTACAAAAAATCATGAAAAATAAATATGAATACAAAGGATTACAACTCCTTAAAAGATTACCGATCCATTTTATTTACGACATCATCGCCTATTTCCTCAACGCCTCCATTTCAGATTCATTCTCCTTCTTCATAGCTCTTTCAGAATGCTCGCCACTGCAAATAAAAAAATACGTAACCCTAAATGAAGATATTTTAATTTCTCCACGATATACTCATTCCCATTGCTGGTCGGGCGATAAACCGCTAAAAAAAGCGCCGTTCGTCTTACGGCCATTTTGCCAGACTGAGCCACGTCGGATTGGAGTCCTGTAAAGCTACGCGCGGACTGACGTAATATTTTCCCTAGATGTTCCATCACTTCTTCATCGCTCATGGCGAGATTTGTACATCCTTGTCTCATTTTGTAGCAATCTTTCTTTTTTGTGTCGAGTTTGTTAACCTCTATTAAAGGAGGATTATATTTCTTAAATAATGAAATTTAGGTGTCAAAGAAATATATATTATAATTTTTTAAGTGTTGTGTATATAAATCTCTTTAGAAATTTATCATTTTACACAATAATAACAAATCATTTCAACACTGCATCATAAAAATAAATGTTGTGTCGTTATTATCTGAAAAAGTTGGTATTTAGCCAAAGATGATTATCATGATGATGCTTAGGATGGGTTAAAGATTTTGTTAGAACTTAAATCAATAAACATGTAATTTAGAATTGATTAATGATCTAAATATTTTATAATAACCCGACTAAATTGATTAATAAAATTTAAATAATTGTTAGTTTGATGACATTAATTTATGGTAATTTATTTTAAGTGATTGAACAAGCTTGAATATATATATATATATATATATATATATATATATATATATATATATATATATATATATATATATATATATATTATGAATATTGATTGCATATGTTGGAATAGTCATTGGTCAACTCTTGTGAGAAATTTCATGGCAATTTGGTGTTTTCAAATCACCACTTTAAAAGTCTTGAGGTGTGGTCGACCAAATTTTATTTTGTAGATCATCGGGATGTCAACTATAATGAATGCAATCATTGATATAAATTGTATATAACTTTTTCTCCAAGCGATTAGTAACACAATCATCTTTAGTTTCACTTCATTTAACAAAAAAGTCATAAAGTAGCTCTATATTAAATGCCAAATTAAAGGAATTTAGATCATTTGATTAAAGACACTCCTAAAGGTTATATTCACAAAACTTCTTTTTTTGGTGAGAATACTACCAATTGGATAATTGATCATAAGTGGTGTCAAATATAGGAATAATTTAAATTATATTAGACACATCTCCACCATAAAAGGAGATCTGAAAGTCAAGGTAAGATGTACCTCTCATTTATGTTGTATTTCATGCAAGTGAGTTTCGAAGAGTAAAAGTTCGATAGTTTTTAGATTCATTGAACCTCTCTCAACTTTTATCTTCATAAGGTCTCACATCTTGATTACCCCACTCAATGTGGGAAGTTGTGATTTCGCGATTGCTAGCGTTGTTATCTTATATGATGCTGCTTATTGGCTAACTTATTCAGGTTATTATAATATAGATTGCATAGGTTATAGAGAAGTTATCATGGGCTCTATTAATATAATTCAACTCGCGATGATATTTCTCTGTCATAAAACCTCATTTTGAAGCTTTTTTTCTTGGCATCTTTCACACTCATAGCACTTTTTTAGTATTCAGCTCAAAATTATTCATGGATGACACTGAAATCTTACTAGTCACAATTTTTTGAATTAGAATGAAAATGGGAGAATCTTATTCAATTTCTATGTCAAATATTATAAAATTGGCATGTCATGTGCTTATCATAGACTATATTAAACTCATCCTATGACTCATATTTATATATTTAGGTAAAGATTCAAGGCAATATGAAGGATTACAAGTAAAATTATGCAATAAAGCTTGATGATGCTTGAAGTAAAGTGAACAAAACATGTTAGCTAGTAGTTATCAATGTATTAAGGAATCTCATAGAGTTTCACATAGATTTTAAGGTCATTGGGTTGAATTCTATTGGCAAGTCCTCATGGACAAGTGAGATGATTATTTAGTGAGTTTTTTTATAAATGAGTGGATGAAAAAGAATCATGAATTAATGATTTTAGTTGTCAAGTTTATAAATGAGTAGATCTTTTTTTTTTACTAATTTAATATAATTAAAGAAGAGTAGATTAGGTAATTTGATCGAAAAGCTCTTTTAAATGACTATAAGGTCTAATGAATTGATTTAGTAACAACAACATGCATGATCAACACTTCATAAATATTTTTAAATAATAATTTGTATGATGTGAGAAAAGTTTTAAATTAAATATGATAACTTATGATCTTCCTTAGTTTATTGACACAATTCATATAGTCTATGTCTAAGACATATTTATGATGAATTGTAAAAATGATTTAAATTTTGTTTAAAAAAATAATCAAAATTTTGTGAAGAAGTGTCAATTAAATAAATAGTATTTGAATGTTCAAGCATCAAATATAATATTTGATATAACACCATGCCCCACTAAAAAGTATAAACCCTAAACCCTAATTTCTATATATTATAAATATTAACGACAATCAATCTACTAAAGTTTATCCACTTTGCATCAATCAACATATGATTAATTTTTTTTTCAAGGGATATTTAAGCGAATTTAATCGCAAACTCACTTACATGATGCATATGTAAGGACTTGAATCAAATATCTCTTGAAAGATAAAGTTCTAGACCAAGATGCAACTATATTTCAAAAGTTAATCAATAGTAAAGTTGTTAACATGCGATTATTGCTTTGATTGTAACTTTCATATCAAATGATTTTATTGAAAGGCTGTTTATTAAAAAAGGAACCTTTAATAATGTTATTGTAAAAAAATTATTTTAATTTTCTTATGTTATATGGTACGAAGAGGAGAGTCAAATTTGCGTCAAAAGAAACTATTACATTGTCTTTTTTAATCGTGGGTTATCTTTTTTTTTTTTTTTTACTCGGATCATTTTTCTATTTTGAGAATTTACATATATATAACACTTACAATTTTTATATTTAGATGTTTCACTTCTAAATTTTATTATTTTTAACACCTAAACACTCTTTTACCTCTTAAAATTCCCGTGCCATTGTCTTCTCCGAATATTAAACTGAACATTATATATATTATAAAGATTGCATTTTTTTTTTAATGTTTGAAAAGGTACATTTTATTTTAAAAAATTAATTATAATACTCATTTTGGTGTAATATTAAAAATTTAAATATTATTTATATAAATATGAAAATTTAGATGTTAAATATATAGATTGAGGCGAGACACGGCTTCCTCCTACTCTTCAGTAGAAGAAAATGCTTTAATAAATTTGATCAAATCATTTAAATAAATGTGCTTTGAATGATTATTATTATTTTTTAGTTGAAAGTGCATCAATACTCAAAATTTAATACAATGAATTTTTGCTCGTTTCAGTGTAACGTGACATTCAATTATTTTCCTTCTTGTGCAAGTTATTCTTTTCCTTTTGACATTATTAGTTTTTACACAGTGCATCTTATAATTATAATATCATAGAAAATGTTATCATTTTTTTAACAAGAAATAAGACTTTTTTTTTATCCCTTACAACTATCTATTTGCATAAAATCCCCTTAATCTTTTTTTATTTTTCAGTAAATATCCTCAAAAATATTCTTAAGTCAAAATATCACCAAAATTCATATAAAAGTAGATGAGATATGGAAACCAAAATCTTCAATTTTGTTCAAACAAGAGATTTGAATAATTTTTACGTTGAGTTATAGCTGCATTATCAACCACAATGTGCTCAATTCCTTCTAGGAATCACCATATATGGTCCTAAAAGTCATTGGATGGCACCTCCATATCTCAATATAGGGTTGCAAATGAACTGAGCGTTCAACAAGCTACTAGTGAATTGGCTCGATTAAAGCTTGTTTATATTCGTTCGATTAACTAATCGAACAAGCTTGATCACTTATATGACTACTCGGTGGCTAAATGAACAAGCTTGAACAACTTGTTATTCAGTTTATTTATGTTCATGAATAGTATCATTTAAATCTCGTGAACATGCTCGTTAAGGAGCTCAATTACGGCTCGATTAAGGCATATTCATAAACAATATCATTTAAAATTTTATTCTTAGATTTAATAAACTTTAATTGATATAGCTTGTCAATATATATCAACAATCTGCTCACGAACAAGCTCGATTAAGGCTTCATTAAAGCTCATTTAGTTCATTAAACGGGCTGCTCGTTAATAGACTCAATAAGCCCACTCAGAACCAAGCTCGCGAACAAACTTGAGGCTAGCTAGAACAAGACTTTTTTAAACAAGCTTAAGCTTGAACACCATTCTAGAAACTCGAATCGAGCTCGGCCCAAGCTTGAACTCAAGCAAACACATACTCGGCTTGGCTCGGTTCATTTGTAGCCCTATCTCAGTAACTCACTTAAGAAAATCACACATATTAGAATTACCGAAGCCAAATCCTCCCTATAAGGTTGATTATTGGAATCTAGGGATCACTACACTAAAGCCGCATTGAAATCACTTTCCCTTGTTGTCATTAGGGAAAATATTTTAATTGGGCTCATTGTCCTCAATATCTGACATTCCATTAATATTTAGAGTATTTGAAAGTATTTTGAAGGACATTTTCTCAAATAGAATATAAAGAAGGTAATAATCGCATTATTTAGAAATTTAAAAAGAAAGTCAAATTTATCTTTGAAAAGAAGGGAGAATTTGCTATTATTTGTATGTCACCTTATACTTAAAACTACAATTCTTAAGAAAGTATAATCTAATTTTATATTAACATCTTTTATATCCTATGATATAAAAATAACATTTAAAAGCACATTATTAGAATATGAAAGAAAAATAAAATTCACAAACACATGTCAAGAAACACATAAATTACACTTTTTTTGGGGAGTGAAAATAATCACAAACTCGCACACACACCGCATATGCAAAAACTTAAACTGAAGATCTCTTAGTTAAAAGTGATAGGCTCTCAACTACTATGCTAAGCTTACTTACACATATAAATTACATTTGGAAAAACTCTTGGTGAGAAAAATAATGGGTAAAGAAGGGTAAGTTTGTGAAAGCTCATATAGCATAAGACTATAGGAATCACCTGACTATTCTTAAGTTGATATAAGTCCTCAACGACAATCACTTAGTTATCGCCCCTAAGTCAGGTTTGATTTATTGTGCTACCAACAGGTCATCCCGGTGGTTGTTCCCTACTTTAGAAGAGGTAAGTCTACTATACCTTCTTCCTAGCACAACCATTGCACACCGAAAGGCAACCCCATTGATGGTATGAAATAATATTCATTATATACATAAGAAATTATAGTGAGGGGCTGGAGGGTTTAGTCGAAACTCTCACACATGACATATGTGGTAAGACTTGAATCTAATACCTCTTAGCTGAAAGGCTAGACTCTCAATCACTAGATTAAGGGTCTGTTTGGGGCATTCTAGTTTTTGTAAAGATAATTGTAAAACTGTTGTGAGGAAAGCCAATTCTTAAAAAGCTAATTTAGGTATTTTGAAACCCAAATGAATTTTTTTATTAGATCTTGTTATATATGGTTTTATTTTATATAATAAACTTATGAGATTTTAGTTTTAGGGTAGGTTGATATTTTTGGTACATTTATTTCATGAGATTTGTGTATTTTGAAAATGCATATTATATTTAAGGTTTATGTTGAAAAGTATTTTTTGGAGGTTGTAATTATTTTTATTGGATGTAAGTTTAGTTGAGTAGAAATATTGATATGAGTTTGCAAGATTAATTTATTGAGTTTAGTGTATGTTTTGTCTAAGAAATGCTGTCACTGCCGGAGACAATCGCCACCCTTTATTTTTTTGCCGCCAATTTAGGTATTTTTAAACCTAAATGCATTTTTTTATTAGATCTTGTTATATATAGTTTCATTCTGTATGATAAGCTCTTCTACTTTTAGTTTTAAGATAATTGAGATTTTGGTACTTTTTTTTCATCAAATCTATGTATTTTGAAACTACATATTAGATTTGATTTTGAGCTTAGGATAAAATATTATTATTTGGAAGTTATAATTATTCTTATTAGACATGCAACTTTACTTTAGTAGAACTATTGATATGGAGTCTTCAAGTTCGATTTATTAAGTCTAGGGTATGTTCTGTGTATGAATCTTTATATTCAATTTTCATCCGCTGTTTAGAGTATATTTTGTTTAAGGACTTGAACGTAGTAAGTGTTGAATTAGGGTTGCAGTAATTCTAACACTTCACATACTATTCTATTTCAAGTCAAATGCATGAAGTGTACGTTCCCTTAAATTGGATTTTTTTTCTTTAATTATGTGAGATAAAATATTGTCTATATCGTGTTGTTGTGAGTTAAAAATGAGTTCAGATACAGTCTGCATAGTTCTATATTATAGCGGTGAACTCACTATAAGTCTATAAGTGAAGATTTTATTTCGGCTTAAACTGGTGAGAAAAATCGTCCAATACAGATACCACGACGGATTAACTTCACGGACTTACATAAGTGAATTATGAGGTCATTAAAATTTAATCCATTAAAGTTTCACATCAGTCTTACAAGCCGGGATGTTTAATTTATTACAACTCACATTAGTGATGATGAAGTCTATGAGTCTATAATCAATGCAGCATGCGTGCAGCCTATAATAATTTATGTTTTGTAGATAGTCGACGATAATCATCTATACTATTATCTTTTGTAAATAGTCGATAATAGTCGCATCTACTATTATCTTTTGTAGATAGTTGACAACATTTACTTGTAGTTGTACCTCCTATATCATGGTTATTCATTTTGTTTCATTGTTCTATACTAATCATTTGTGTATTCTCTGATGTTTGTTACTATTTACTGCTATCAAATGCTTACTGTTATAGACTCATGTTATGTTATTTCTTATTTATGCTAAAGCAATTCGTAGGGTAATATTAATAAGCTAGCTTAGTATATGTTTGGAAGGAAGATAAAAGAATTATCGCATTTGCCAACATAACCAACTGGAACGATTACAAATGCAAAAATTGCTGATACCCAGACGAGAATCGTCAAAGGTTATAAAAATGAAAGTTGTAGAAAATTTTATTATCTTTCCAAAGATACCAAGATGCTAAAATCTGACACTGGATGAGCCAGATACGGCAAACAAACTGAGGCTGCTGCAATATCTTTATTTTTGCACCATAAAAATTCATACAAACGCAAAAACTACAGCTACCCAGGGGAGAATCGTTGAAGGTTGTCAACATAAAAGTTGTAGAAATTTTCATTATCTTTCCAACGATATCAAGCACACTAAAATCCGATACCATATGAGCCTGATACGGCAAAAACTAGGGCAGCAGTAATATCTTTATTTGTGCACCGTGAAAATCCATACAAACTCAAAAACTGCGGCTATGCAGACAAGAATCGTCAAAAGTTGTCAACATGAGAGCGGTAAAAAATTTATTATCTTTCCAACAATTCCAAGCACGCTAAAATCTGACACCGAATGAGCCCGATATGTCCAAAAAACGGAGACTGCCGCAATATCTATATTTTTCCACCGTGAAAATCCATGCAAACACAAAAGATCCGGCTACCAGGCGAGTATCGTTGAAGGTTGTCAACAGAAAAGTTGTAAAAATTTCATTACCTTTCCAACGATTCCAAGCACACTAAAATCTGACACCGGGTGAGCCCGATACAGCCAAAAAACTAGGGCAGCCACAATATCTTTATTTTTGAACCGTGAAAATTCATACAAACACAAAAACTACGGCTACCCGGGCAAGAATCGTCGAAGGTTATCAACATGAAAGTTGTAGAAAATTTTATTACCTTTCCAACGATTTAAGTACGCTAAACTCCGACAACGGATGAACCCGATACGGCCTAAAAACTAGGGCTGCCGCAATATCTTTATTTTTGAACCGTGAAAGTCCATACAAACGCAAAAACTGCAGCTATCCGGGCGAGAATCGTCGAAGGTTGTCAACATAAAAATTGTAGCAAATTTTGTTACCTTTCCAACGATACTAAGCACACTAAATTCTGACACCGAATGAGTCTAATACGATTAAAAAACTTGGGCTGCAGATTTATTTTTTATTTTTTTAAAAAAAATTGTTGCTAGTCTCCGTTCAATTCAACTAGCGACTAGGCCTATTTTTTTAAAAAAAAGATTTCATACTTAATTAAGTAATTAAACTTTTAATTAAGCCTATTTTGAAAATTTAGCCTAAAAACAATGATCTCAAACACCACAAGATTTATAGATTTCTGCTCAGCAACCTGTTTATGATATACCAATAAAATTTTCTGTCAGATATAACTGAACCATCTTAAACTGCAGGAAACAAAAATGCATCAGAACTACAGTAACTATTTCTTCAAGAAGTCGAGTTTATTCTTAGTGATCAGAGCCCATAAAAACTGTAAGATCAACTACTGGTAGAGAATGGAGCAGTAGAAAGAAAGAAGATAAACTGTTCATATAGATTAAGTTCAGCTGACAAAACAAAAACAAAAAAAAATCTAATTATAGAGTTGTCTCTCCATTTATGTTTACAACCTGAAACTGACTTCAGAACATAAATATTAAAGACAAGAAAGAAAACTCTTTCTCAGTAAGGATTGAAGTGAAGTTCAATCTAATTCATGGGACTGATCGAGGAGAAAGGCGAAATCATTATTAAAAAATTACGAAAAAAATTAGACAAATGAGGTATTGTAATTTTTTAACGAGAACAAGGAAGCAGCACCCTTCAGATCATGTTCCTGCATTCGTTCCATAGGACTTCCATGGACGTTCAATTCAGCGTTGGAGCTGTAATATAATTAAATGATTAAGCAAGCTTTAAACCATATAAATAATAGCATAATATGCAAGAAAACAAAACTATAAAATACTTTGACGATGTTTCTCCCTTAAATCTAACGAGCCGTTTGGGATCACTTTTATTATTATTATTATTATTTTTTCTAATTTTAGTTTATCCTTGCTGCAAAAGTTCTGATGCCATTGGCATGAAACTTAAGATAGTTGATGGGTAACTGAATTTAGATCATAACAGAAGATGGAGTTATAAGAAATTTGCAAGAAAATTACTGAATAATAAAATATTTTTATTATTGTATATGAATCTTCTTATCCAAATCATCTTACAAAGAAGAGAAAAAACCTTTTAGCATCAAACCATTCCAACCCCAAATTATTCATAATAAAATAAACCAGGAGCAATGTTTGACTAATGATGAGAAATGTGAACTTAAATCTTTCAATCTGGCTATGGCTGATCTTCGGAACAAACCACCAACTATTAGCAGGTTTATGCATTCAATATATTCTTTTTGTACATATAACTTTTAAAGGTATCATATTTATCCTACCTTTAATAATTAATCTTATATAAGTGTTTGTTCTTGAGATTAAATATATATATATATATATATATATATATATTTCATGCAGTGACGCAACAGATAGAAGACAGCGCTATCAAATGAGAAAAAAATTCAGTAATTTTCTAATACAATTTTGTGTCACTATATGAAGTAGAAATGCATGAAAATAAAAGAAAAATGCTGATGATAAAAAAATTTTTGTTAAAAATATAAAAAGAATATATTGTTTTAACTTTACGTATTTATCTTATGATTCTGGATATTTATTTATTTTTTCCGATCATGATGAACCCACTGGCTCTATTAATTCTACAAATCCAGCCAGCTGAACAAAAAATGAAAATTAATGAAATTAAAATAGGAAACTAACTTGCAATGAAGAGCTGTAATGGATGAACCAGCAGTAACATTCCTAGAATCCTCATCATCTTCAAATGTATTTCGCACATCAAATATGTCAACAAGTTGCTTCAATTCCTCCTCCTGCACAAAATTTTCTTTTGGACTTATCATCTCCATTTCCAACAGATCATTTCCGAGCATGTTCATTGCCATATCAAACCCAACTCCATTAGCTAGAATGTTAATGTTGCTGTCATGGCCATTAGCAACTTGTTGAGATGCTTGTTCTTCTCCTCCGTCATTGAAGAAATAGCTGCAGTGTTGCTGTTGTTGCTGCTGCTGCGTGGTTGCCACATTGCCATAGGCATCGACGGTGGTGGCTGCCGGAGCGTAGTTGGCCTCGTCAGAATTGGCCATGGTGGCGGCGCCTTCGATCTGGTGTGAATGAGATGAAAATAAATGTAGTAGGTCATGCTCATTTGTAATTTATTTATGGGGATAAACTCAAAATGGCTAAGTATATTAATCAGTTGAAAATTTTGAGTTTTGTTTGATTTGTTATCGATGATGGAGTTGAATATGATCAAATATCAAAAAAAAAAAATAACAAATAATTAAAGGTTGAATTAAGACCAAAAATATCATCTACTTATTCAAAAATATCATTGTAAATCAAATAAATTATATCTGCAGCTTAATTTTAAATTTATGAAGCTATTAGAATATTCAATCAAGGAGTCTTTTGTTAGAGCACTAATTATTTGAGAACAAATATACATACCTGAGCGCGATAATGAGCGATCTGTCTGAGAACTAACTGAAGCTCAGCGAAGACAAGATCAATCTGATGCTTAAGCTCAAGAATAATGCGGTAGCAGCCGCCAACGGGGTCGCGCGCTCGAGCATTGGACTGAAAGATGATGGAGGCCATGGCTTCTTTGTGGAGGTGCGGCTCCACATTCTTCAGGATTTTCAGAATGTTCGAGACGCCGAAGAGGCGGTGGACGTTGAGGAATTGGCGAAGGTTGTTGGCTGGGAAATGGGGGGCGAGGGTGCAGTCCGGTGAGCAACGGCGGCGCTGGTATTTGCAGGCAGCGCAGGCGGTGGAGGAAGAGGTGTGGTGAGTGTTGGTTTGAGTGGATTTTGGGTGGGTGGTATGGGAGCTCATGGCGGTCCGGCTGCGGCGGCTCAGGTTGCGGGAGGTTGACGATTACGCGAGGTATTCTTTTGCGTTCGTTTTGGTTTTTGGTTTCTGTTTATTTTCTTCTTGTTGCGCTCTCCGGCTCTTATTGCACTCTGTAAGGGAAACCGAAGAAGGAAGATTTGAGAGAGAGAGGGAGAGAGGGAAAGTTGGAGTGGCCATTAGCTAGGATTGGAATATGTGGGAGGAGGAGAGGGAGAAGCGGGGATGTTGTTATGCAAGATAACTAACTTTTAAATCAAACGTGGGAAAACTTTTCTTGGAATTTCATGATTCAAATTTAATTAGGATGGTTTTTTAAAATTGTTTAATTTATTTTTGTAATAAGTGTAATATGAACATATTAATTTAAATTTAAATTATTTTTATTGAGGAGGAAATTAGATGCCAGAATAATGTTTATCTGCTCAAAATGGAATTTTTATGGTTATTTGATTTTATTTGACTGTAAAGTTTTTTTTTCTTTTAAAGTTGGAATGGAATTGCTGGAATTGGAACTGATCAACATTATTATCCATATATATATATATATATATATATATATATAATAATAATAATAATAATAATAATATTCTTTCGTATTCGAGGATGCTGATGATGAGTATAATAGTTAGTTTCTGGGTTAGAAGAAATAAAAAATAAAAAATATATCTGAGATAGTTGCAATAATCTATGATAACATATTGTTAATTTTAATTTATTAAAGAAACTAGTTTAATGTATTATTATAATTTAATTTTGATAAAATTGCATGATTCTTATTTACAGATAATTTAAAAACTATAAAAATATACATTTTGTAAAATATATAGTATATAAAACATTAAAATATTTTTATAAAATTAGCTGAATAATTTTTTTTAAAAAAGTCCCTTGTCATTTTTTTAAAACTATAAAAATTATGATACTCCTAGCAATTTTTTAAAAAAATTACTTAGAACTTTTGCATACGCAATCACCAATTCTTATAAATTTACAAAAAAACACATTCAACCTCAATTTTTAAATTAACATTTCAATATTTAAATTCACAATAAAAGGCCTACTCATTATTTTTTTTTATAAAACAATTAATGATTTAATCGTGACATATATAAACACATGAGTGTGATAGTTTCAAAAATAGAGAGGGATAGTTTAATTGTAAATACATAAGAAATCCCAAATTACTTTTATCATAATAATAATATTTTAACAAATAAATAAACAAAACTTAAATAGATCTTAAGAGTAGAAGTATTTTAAAAATAAAATAATATTATGAATAATATAGATGTAATTTTATAAATTAAATAATAATGATTTTAATTATCACAATTTAATAATAGATTTTACAAAAAAAAGTTTGAAAAATAAAATTCATAAATTTAATTTCAATATCTTTATAATCGAATAATAGATCACGCATTCCAATCTATGTAAAATCTATTTTCTTTCATAATTTCTAATATAGATACAGTGGTAAATTCTTAGAATCAGACACGCAATTTTCACAATAAAGATTTTTTAATAATTTATGACTATATTAGTTATCTTTAATTTATCTTATTCAAAAATTTAGAATCTGAGAGAGATTAAAGATTTAAGGAATCAAATGTGGTTTAAATTTAAGATTGAACTCAATGATGTAATAAATATTAAAATTATTTTAATATGATTAAAGTAATAATAAAATAATATTTTTATCAATTAAATATATAATAATATAATTCAAGATACTTCATTTTTGTATGTTTTGAATATAAATTAAAATTAAAATTTTAGGATATAATATTTTAATTATTTTTAATCTAAAGTTTTTATTCTTCTAATCGAAATAAAAAATTTTAAATTTGATCAATATTATGATTGGTTATTCAATTTAAATGGAGTTATTAGAGATAAGTTATTAATTTATATCAAATAGCATAAGAGAATTTCTTTTTATGTGAACGACACCGAAAGGTGAACTGCAAAATGTATAAATTGTAGGTTCATATTAAGTTTTTCAGTCTCAATTCCTCCTTTTAATTGCTTGGAGCTTATAGCCAAACTTGAAATTGCAAAGAGTGTATGGAATTACTGAAAAATATAATTTTGTTAATTACGAGGGGATTTTTAGCAAACACAGTGTGGTAGGCAAATATTTTTCTTTCAAAAATCTTAATATTTCTCTCCCTTCAATCTCATTTAAATCTCTACAAAGACTATGGGTCTATTTAGGATAATTATAATTATATAAAAATTAATGATAAATTTATTGTATAAAAAGTTACAATGAGTATACAAATTTTCTTATTAAAAAAATTAAACTAAATCTTTCTAACCGTCACCTTAAATAGCCAAATCAAATTAAAAAACATAGCTTTCTCAAAACATAGCCCCGTTGCAATTCCGCCACTGCTCCTCAAATGCTTGCGCAGTACGGTTCGAACCGCACCAGAAGCAGAACACCCTCCCAAATGCACCTTTTATGAGAGACCCATCAGCCATAACTTATAAAGATGCTTTCCGAGCAAAAATATTTTGTAAAAAAATATATAAATATATAAATTTTAAAAATCTTGAATCTATTTTAGATTATTGCGATATTTATTAGCTATATATTATATATATTTGGCCGGCAGGATTTCCCAATCGTACGATCAATTAATGAAAAAAAAAAGTAGAGCCTTCACAGTCTTAAGAACATCTATAAAAAAAATTGAAAAAGATTATTTTAAAATTGCTCAAAGGAATAGCAGTAAGAAAAAAATAATTGTAAAGATAGTGTTTTTTTAAATCAAAGAATTAAAATTATACATTGGTCATTTATACTTATGATTTAACATAATTTAATCCAAAAATCTTTCAATTTCTGCTTCAGAAAAAAAAATAAAGGCTTTATCACCAACTAAATAAATAAAGTAAATCAAAGACTTGTTTGCATGGCTAATCTTCAAAATTGTTTGTTTAAATTAGGAAGAAATGTGGACTAAAAGAAGTTAAAAGTCTAAGTTTGACTTATCTGCCTAACTATTTCGAGGACTATTTCAAGCAATTGTGGGGCCATCTCGGAAACTATGGCCTTATTTTGTTTACTCTTGTGGATAATCTGACTTGATGTTTGATCCAAAATTTATAATCTTTGAAACAAAATATTAGTATTTTCTTAGAGTATTTAAAATTTTAACAGTGATGGCAATAATAGCCTCAAGTTATGGATAGACTGATGATAATATTATAAAGAAAAAAAATATTTGGACTTTTTCGAATCTCTAATCTCTCTTTAATTCATCGCAAAGTCTCATTTATGTGATCCAAAGGGATCAATTTAGAGTTTTTATGCCTAATTTTTTTTGGTTAATTTATATGCTACATCTTCAAATACTCCATTAAATACGTTGTGTTGATTCGCTTAATTATAGATCATTCGTTAGGAGAGAGAGGTCCCAAAAGTCATTGAATATTTTCTATTACTTTGTGTTTAGATTCTTGATACATTTATAATGTAAAATCACAATTTCAAAATTTATGAGGCGCTATAACTTTCTAAATGTTAGTATGAATTTGCTATTAAAGTCGTGAACTAATTAAAATAGCCTTAATTAAAATTAATACATAATTCTTATCAAAACCTTATTGATGAATTTTACTCTAAACACTCCAAATCTGCTCAAATTTTGTTACAATGAATTTGTTAGATTTTAAAAGTGTCAAAAAATTAGTCAAAATGTTAAATAATAGCCTTGAAGATCTAAAATTGTAGAATAGGTGACTAGTCAACTTCCTTATGTTGTGGAAGATAGATCAGTTTATGACGAATTCTTCGTGGTAGATTAGTAAACTTCTATCTCGTCAACGAGCTTAGAGTTCACATTACAATGCACAAGTTTTTAGGTTGAAGGATGACCACACCGGGGGGGGAGTGATGATATAACTTGATAATTAAATTAAGATAAAATTTTAATTATTGCACTTGGAGCACATATAATTTTTCTAATATATGAAGGAAAATTAAAAAAAAATTACAATTCAGATCTATTCTTCCAATAATATCTTTACTATTCCATTTCTATTAATTATATCTTCACAACAAGTATATCCCATATCTTATCTATTAAATATATCTTCATAGCAATTATTATAGTAAATTAAGCAGCCAGTCAAAGTCAACATAATTTAATCAAAAAAATATTTATTCTGAAATTTCCACATTCTTATACGTTAATTAGTGGGAGCACGCCAAACAATTCAAAGTCTAAAGTGGTTTAGTAAAGATTTTTCAAATTATTAAATTAATGCTCTCTTGATTAATTTAAGCATCAAGTGAAGTGCTACTTTAACTTGAAATAATATGTGATTAATCTATTTTAGGGGCCCTTGGTTGTAAGAGTTTGTTATGCAATGTAAATTAGATGAAGGGATTTTATAATTTTAGATGTTTTATTTGAAGAAACATAAATATAATGTCATTTTTGAGATACTTTGAATTGTGTCTACTTTATTTTCATACATTTGAAATTTATCAGATTTCAATGAATTTTAAATCACTGCCCTGATCGCATTTCATTAGTAATGCTTGTCATTAGCCAACTAATATCTCTATTGCTCGCCGATCATTGTCGCCAACAGCCATCATATGTATTTGAAATATTTTACGAATAATAAAAAAAATTTATTGTTTAAACAAACAATCAAATACTTATAAAATATTATAAATATATTATTTTACTTTATATTATATTTAAAATACTTCATAATTTTAAATACTTACATATAAACTTAACCCTAATATAACTATTTTGGGGGTATTTGTGAGGTTGGTTGGCTCAAAAAGTGAAGCTTAAATACTAGACATTAAGCTTAAATGTCTATTTCAGATCTGCTGATGGTTCAATTTTGAAGGAAAAAAAAAGGGTAGAAAAATAAATATTGTTAGAGAAATGAAATAAAGAGAGCACAACTCCTCCACGCAAGAAGGCTTAGATCAATAAGATAAGAAGATTATCTTAATTAATTAATTAATTAATTAATAACAGCTGATTTAGTCTCAGTTGGATTGCCCGAGTGTGGCAATTTTCTTGATGGGCGATAGGTCTTTATTCCATAGTCATTGGGCCACTAATTAATATATTAGAACCGCGAAAAAAAAATTAAAACAGGATGTTTTGATTAATTCTTAATTATAAGAAGTTTTAAATAATTTTATTTATTTCAAAATAGATATAATGTATAAATAATCATTTAATTCATTTAAAATTTTTAAAAAAATATCTAATTTTAAGAATTCTATCTTTTATTAGACTTAATGGGGGCATTTAATTATAGCACACAATTTATATATATTTACATATCTAACACCTAAATTTTGTTATCTACATATATAACATCTAATTCCTTAATATTACATAAAAATAACACTTTTATTAAATTTTTTAAAGTAAAATGCACATTTTCAAATATAAAAAAGATGTTATATTTATAAATATCAAACATTAGGTGTTAGATATGTAATGGATGAATATATTGACTATTGTTCCTACACCAATATTATAAGCATTAAAATATAGGTTTTATTACTATTTTTTAAAATAATAATAATAATAATATATGTCTCTTATATGTAAATTTATATAAAAGAAATTGATGACGATCATAAAATATGATGTGAAGAGCACTACTTAGCATAAATATGATTTTGATGGATGGATGAAAACTATGGAAGGATTGACCAAAGACATATGTATGACTTAAGAGGCTTTTTTGAGGATTGAATCCTTCACTATTTTGCTCATAGAGATGTAAAGAGAGCTAGCATGGGCAACTGATTATGCAACAAGAGATTGAAGATAATTTGCAATCCATGTTGAAAGGATTTCATCAATAAGATGTTATGGGTAATACTTAGAAAGATAGTGAATTTAGGACTATCTCTTCATCAATTTAAATAAATTTGTAATCAAATTGATTGTTTAAATGGGAACAAAAACCTAACAATCATAAAATAGTCTAATTCGAGTGCAAATGATCACAAATCAAGCACTTGATTAGAAACACTGGGATGTTAATTAGAGAGCTGAATGATCATCAAATCTTACATATTTATAATCAAATTAAATATCTTAATATAAAATTATTTAATAAGTCTGTGATCACTCAATTTCAATTAATTGAAATATTTAAATGCTAAAAAATGATGTATAATTTAAGGAATCAACATGAGCCATCCAATTGAATATTTTGAAACTTCTATCAAAATAAGTAAAATATCACTCTAAAAATTTATAAATAGAGCACCATTTTCATGTGGGGAGAGGATGAAATTTGAAAATAGCTTGAAGATTTGAAAAATTATAATGCTTTATATGATAGTTAATGCTAATAATCATTGCTAGTAATTATCATCTTTTTTAATTTTTCTGATCATTAAATCATCATTTATCGTTTATTATTAAATCAGCTGTGTCACCGATAATGATCATTCAACTCGCATCTTCAAATTATTGTTATCTAACCATCACTATTAGAGTGACATTACTCGACTGCTTTAGGATCAACATTATTGAAGTATCATCCCTTGATTATTAATGTTTGATCATCATCACTCAATTATTATGATTATCTACCTTCATCACCCTCGACCTTCTATATCATTATCACAAGAGATCAATAAAGTGCTTCCAACTTATAACTTTATCTTCTCTAATTGCAATGAAGAGCAAATTTCTATAGCATCAATTGCATAATGACTTATTTAACTGAGTCAGACAATTGGATTATTTATGCAAAAAAATTTAGTGTCTCATACATTATTTTTCTTTATCAATATTTATTAGACCTATACACAAAACTAAAATGTCAGATTTTTTGAATAATGATGATGATAATAATGATGATGATGATAAAAAAGAATAGTTTTTTATTTTAATATAAAAACATCTAAAGCTTTTCTAATTATATTTTTTTTTGTTGAAAATAATTCTTATAATTGTTGTTTATAACTTTCATGCATCAAACTACATTTATATATATAGTTGTGCTAATTTATTTAAAAATTATGTACAATTTGTGTCTAATTAGAATCATTGATATACCATAAGATTTTATGATTAATTTCTTTGTATATTAGCAAAAATGAATGAATTAAAAATATATATTATAAATATAAATGTTGGTATATGTAATTGAAAAATAAAGTTAATTAGCTATCAAATTTTTCGGCCGCGTAGCATTAAATGAGTCAAAGACAGCTCTAATTTTAAATTGTTATGTCGAATATAATTTTCAACTTATAAGAGCAATTTTGTCAGTCAAATAAAAAAATATTAAAAAAGCTAATTAAATATCAATAAATAAAATAAATTATCTTGAACAAATTAATCTCGAATACGGGTGAGGCCTAATTTTGTCGTTCTTCGGAGTTCAAAAGTCACACGTGGCTGAGTCGGTATTGTCCTCACTTTTGAGGTCCTTGATTAGGGTTTTCGTTGGAATCATATGAGATTTTCTTCGAAGTTTATAGTGGTCGGCAGAGATGAGACTATTATTAAAGTCATGGATTTCTAATTTATTTGATGACAATTTATTAAAAAATAAATAAATTTTAAAATGTTATCAAGAGGTAGATTCACTTAATTTATAGAAAATAAATTTGAGTGATTTAAAGTAAAATATTGAATAGAAGTAAATAAAATGTTGTTGACCTCCATATGTATGTTATAAGTCAAAGTAAAGCCTACAAATCCAATTCGACGGACTTCAGAAGTGGCAGCTGTTGACCTACAAGTATATACCGCTTCTCAAAATTAAGCGCATATGATAAAATCCATGAAAAATTAGTGGCAATGTCACACGAATTGTAGATTAAAATGCCATAATCGTGATCGGAATTGGTCTAATTCGCTTTAATTCAAAATTTGGCTTCGTAATGCGCCTAAGATATTAAAATTAATTAAATGAAAAATATTGAATCAATTAATAACCAATTAAATAATTAAAATTAATTTTTAATGAAATTATGTGCATACAAAGTCGGGAAGCTCCGACGACATCAGAATGACATCCGTTCGCGAAATTGAACATGTCATTGTCGCCAAAATGTCGAAACCTATCAAACGACGCCTTCCGCGGTCGATTCGGCAAAGTGTACGCGAACGTCGATCGATTCAAGCACGACGTCGCATAATTTAAGCTCAATTTTATTTCGCCCGCCGCCAATATTGTCCAAACGACCTCCGATCGTGAAATCGATCGCGCCGTTGCGTTCGACACTGCGGAAATACCTAAAATCGACACCCATATTGTTAGAGTTTATCGGACGAAGTAAAATTATAAAATTTGATGCGAAATGACATTAATTTGCATTTAAACTAATTAACGACTGCTTAATCCCCTAATTTTCCTAAGCTTTATCCTAATCCCAGTCGCTCTCTTGTCCAATTAAAATAGCTGCCCACTCGACCAATGAAAACAACTGCCTAATATTTCTTATTGACGCCGCAGGCGTGTCGAATCACGCTTAACTTTGACACGAGGCTATCCCTCATTCCGGTCACTCGACTCTCCCTCTCACGCAGACTTCCCTCTTTCGTTTTCTCTCCCAGCCGAAGCTTCCTTGTGTGATTTTTCTTCCTTTCTCCCGTCCGTCCTTCCCGTGAGTCCTAGCCGAGCCCGACAACTCTTCCCATGCAAACCGAAACCCCTCTTCTCCTTTCCTCTTAGTGTTCGAAATCTCCATGTCATCTCTTTCTAATCCTAAGCTTATTTTCACACATTTAAGTTCTTTTGAAAGTTAGGGTTTTGGTAAATTTACTTTATCTTATACTTGAGATAATGCTAAGAGTTTGCTTTTTAGATTTGAGATGATGTATGACCCAAATCTCATTTTATTTTCTATTATCTATGGATGTTCATTGTTTGTACTTTGCTGAAAATAATTTGGGATGATGTATGGCCCAAATCTCATTTTATTTTCTATTATCTATGGATGTTCATGTTTCTACTTTGCTGAAAATGATTTCTGCATAAGATGAAGATGTTTTGGTTGTGCTTCTTTTATGATAAAGTGAAATCTGAAGTCTAAAATGGATTTTGAGATAGTGTATGACTCAAATCCTAAGCTATGTGCATGTTTTCTTTCTCCTTATACTTCAGTTTCTATCATTTGGATGAAATGATGCTTGCTAAAATATTTTTTACCTATGAAAAACTAGACTAAAAGCATGGAAGTGTGTTTATAGATGATGTATGATCCAAATCTCATGCTGCTTGCTGTTTTCTATGGATTTCATTCTTTTTATCTTGTCTAAATCGATTTTCTATGGGTGAGATGATGTATGCCATGCCTCTTTCATGTGCTAGTTTGAAATCTGAAATTGAAAGAGGGGATTTGAAGTATTGAATGGCTTAAATCCTAGAATATATGCAAAATTTTGTTTCACATACTAGGTCGAAATCTGAAATTAAAAGAGAAGATTTGAAATGTTGCATGGCTTAATCCCAGATTATGTGTAAAGTTTCTTGTCTCTTTTATGCTTCAGTTTTTGCTGTTTGGAAGGATTGATACTTGTTAAACCTTTTTCATACATGTTTAAAACGAAATAAAAAAAAATGTGAGAATGTGATTTGAGATAGTGTATGGCTCAAACCCTAAGCTATGTGCAATTTTCCTAGCTTCAATTAAACTCTGAAATGGGAAAGGAAGGGCTTAGGGTGTTGTGGTTCCAATCCTAACCTATTAAGAAGTTTTCCTCTATCTTTTGTATTTCAATTCTTGTTGTTTTTGAGGAATACATACTTGTGCAATTTTCCTACTAGCTTCAATTAAAATTTTGAAATGAGAAAGAAAGGGCTTAGGGTGTTGTGGTTCCAATCCTAACCTATTTGCAAGTTTTTCTCTATTTTTTATGTTTCAGTACTTGTTCTATTTTTTGGGAGGAATACATACTTGTGCAATTCTCCTACATGTTTAAATTTAAATCTGAAATGGAAAGAAAGATTTAGGGTATTGTGTGGTACAAGTTTCAAAACTACTAGCAAGCTTTCCCCTCTTTTTATTCTAGTTTCTTGATGTTTATGGCTAATTTTATTGCTAAGTTGAAGTAAAGAAATAGACATTTTGGATTTGATATTGGTTCAAAATATTTACTTACATTTGAATCTCTTTCTCTTTATAACTTATGACATATGTTTAGTATGCCATTGGTTCAAAACATGTGTTTCGTAAGACATTGGATCAAAACCTCTCTTTTGGTTCAAAATATGTGTTTATGGCTAATTTTGTTGCTAAGTTGAAGTAAAGAAAGAGACATTTTGGGTTTGACATTGGTTCAAAACCTTTACTTACATTTGAATCTCTTGCTCTTTATAACTTATGACATATGTTTAGTATGACATTGGTTCAAAATATGTGTTTCGTATGACATTGGTTCAAAACCTCTCCTTTGAGATATCATTCTAATTTTCATGTACAAGATGAATATTTCTCATTGTTAAGGATGAATGAAAGTTACATGAAGATTGCAAACTTCTATTTTAATCATAATGTATGCCTATAATTTAACATTTAATTTGAGAGAAACACTTCACCTAGCATGCTAAAAAAAAGAAGAAAAGAGAAGATTATGTGATGGCAATCATATGTGATTAAAATCTTAAGTGATAACTCATTGTTTATCATGCTTCAAATGCAATATTAAATATATCATATGTCATATACATATAAAGGCAAGTTAAGAAATATGTTGTGTTATAAGTACCCGTTCACATTATTCCAATGCGGCGGGAAAACTTATGATAAGTACCTGTTCACATTATTCTAACGTGGCAGGGAAATATGTTGTGATAAGTACCTGTTCAAGTTGTTCTAATGTGGCAGAAAAATCTGTTGCTATAAGTACCCGTTCACATTGTTCTAATGCGGCGGAAACTTGTGATAAGTACATGTTCACGTTGTTCCAACATGGCAGAAAAATATGTTGCTATAAGTATCTGTTCACGTTATTCCAACGTGGCAGAGAAAACTGTTATGATAAGTACTTGCTCATGTTATTCTAACGTGGCAACAAAATGCAATGCTCTGCTATGTAACCCATGCACGCCTTTCTTGCGTGGTAGAAAAATAAATTTTCAACCACGGTGTCTTACGACACCTATCATGCACGTCTTTCTTGGCTTGGTGGGAAGGCCTAGTCTCCCAAAGTAGCCCCCATATGCGGGGATGATGCCAGGAGGCTGCCAAAAATTTTTTAAAAAAAAAGAAAGAAGAAAATGTAAATACTTAAAGTATTATTTGAGTTCTCATGTCATATATGTATGTGTTTATGTATTGATTTAGTATCATGCAAGCTATTCTATTATATGGCAATTATGATGTGTTGATTAATGCTATGATGTTGAGTAATGCTTATCTCAATCTCCATTTAAGTTGATATATTATATGACAAATACTTGATGTTGAGTAATGTTCATCTCAATCTCTATTTAAATTGACATGTTATGAGACACATATTTGCTTAGAATTTAAATCTCCTTTTGCCCAAATGCTAATTATATGTCATGTGACTTAAACAATTCCTTACTACTAAGCATGCATTTATGACATAATTTCCTCCCTTTTGCCTAAACATGAGTTTAGTATGGACATCTATTTTATCTTGTTCAATTTTTGCAACAATCTTTACATACCTATGCATAGTTGAACATAGAAGGAGAATATATTATATTGGCACATGCTTATGCATAGTTGAACATATAAAAAGGATATATTCTATTGGCACATGCATAGTTGAACATAAAAAAGGATGTATTTTATGGGCACATACTTATGCATGATTGAACATAGAAAGAAAATATATCTTATTGGCTTTTATTAGCAAATATCCATTTATATGAAATGATGTTGGATATATCTAAGACATCAAATTAGAAATGACTTACAAGTTAAGATAATCCAAATTGGATTTTCCTTTGCAAGTTGGGTAGAATCCCTTAGAGGATTTAGGCTTGCAATTTGTCTTGAAAGAAAAAGACGAGGAATAGAAAAGTAAAATCTCATGAGAGGGGGTTCCCCTCTTATTTATAAGTCTCTTAGCATAAGACCAAAAAAGAAGAAAACAAAAAGGTGGGACTTGTGTTATCCCATTAATTTCCTTTCCTTTATGATTTTGTCATGAGATTGCATGTAAAAGAGGTTAAATTTATTTGACTCATTTGTCTCCTAATGACACATGCATGCATTTATTTTTTTATCATTTGTCTCTTAATGACATATGACATGCTCTTATATCTTTGTCATTTCCCTTTGATGTCACATGACAAAAATATGAAATTGAGGGGGAAATAAACTTTTTTTTTTTTTGTCATATTTCCTTAGTAACACTTTATGTGTACTTATGCCCCTTTTGTTATGAGCTTTCATGCAAAGGAAATTAAATTTATTTGACCCATTTAGCTCCTAATGACACATAACATGCATTTCTATTTTTGTCATTTATCTCTTAATGACATATGGCATGCTCTTATATCTTTGTCATTTTCTTTTGATGTCACATGATAAAAATATGGATTTGAGGGGGGAAATAAACTTTCTTTTTGTCATATTTTCTTAATAACACTTGATGTGTACTTGTGCCCCTTTTGTCATGAGCTTGCATGCAAAGGAAATTAACTTTATTTGACCCATTTATCCCCTAATGTCACATGACATGCATTTCTATTTTTTTTAATTGTCTCTTAATGACATATGACATACTCTTATATCTTTGTCATCTCTTGTAATATCATATGACAAAAATATAGATTTGAGAGAGAAAAAAATTTTCTAATAAGCATAGATCTAAGAAGAGATCTTAACTCTTTTTGCCATTTTTTTCTTAATTCCCCCATGACATAAACATGAATTTAAGGGAAAAATTTTATCCCCTTTGTCATTTTCTTTTAAAGTCTTATGACATGAACATGGATCTAAGGGGAGATCCTTACTCTTTTTGTCATTTCCTCTTCCCTCATTAAGAGGAACATGGGCTATGAATCATAATACTATGTGTTACAAAAAAAAAAGAGGGCCCATCTAGAATTGATGCACCTCCTCTTTATATGAAAGATCAATTGGGCTTTATACTTGATTAAATGGGCTTTTAAAATGTCACTCTAAATAAATTTCAGCTCTCTATTATTTGCTGATTGGTCACATAAAAAAAGGTATTTCATCTAAAAAATGTTCATATCATACCCATGGATAAATGACAAACTTTATCTTACATAAGTTTCTTTATACTTGATCATATAGGTTTTTAAAATGTCACTGTAAATAAATTTCAGCCCTCTTTTATTTGCTGATTGGTCACATAAAAATGGGCATTTCATCTAAATAATATTCATGTCATACCCATGGATAAATGTCAAACTTTATTTTTCATGAGTAGCTTTATACTTGATCAAATGTGCTCTTAAGATGTCACTCTAAACAAATTTCCACCTTATTTTGTTTGCTGATTGGTTATTTAAAAGTGACATTGTTTCATGCTACACCCATAAATGAGTATTCAATTTATGTCTCATATGAACGACCTTACACTTGAGTCAATGGGCTTTTAAAATGTCACATTGAATGCAATTTTATAACCCTTTTAATTGGCTAATTGGTAATGTTTAAATTGTATTTTACCTCATAAATATTCAATTTACATTGACACGATCCTCCAAAATTACTTGTTATACATGAAGCTTAAGTCCTTCGGGAAAGTTCCTTGGATCCTAAATGTTTGATAGTTAAATGGGAAGTAAGTGGGTAGCTTGATTAACATAAGTATTAGTTTTTCTACATATCACTCTTTCCTTCCTATGTGTGTATGAAAGGTGTTATTAAACATAAAACTCTCTTTCAAATTCAAAGAGGCATGAATAGGAACCCATGTATATGCTTATGTTTGAATTAACCTTCAACTATCCAAATCCTAATATGCATAATAAAATTTGATTATGATGTGCAAATTTATATGATATTCGTTCGATCTACATTTAGGAATGTTAAATACCAAAAAGAGTAGATACATATTTGATCAAAAATAGATTACTACTTGTTTTATATAATGTATTAAAGGTGACATGTCATACTAAACATAGTTATTTTAACTTTGACCTTCATATATCCATACGATATTTTAAAAAGAACAGATACCTGTATGTATGTTGAAATTTTTATTAGATCAAACATTTAGGGAAATATGCTTCCCAAATGCAAAAAAAAAAAATAATAAAGCAAGGAACAGATGCTATATTTCCTAGTTTGGTCTTAGGACCAGATCTAGGTTAACAAAACTCAAAAAAATCAAAATCTATAATTTTACATATAAACTTCAACTTAGACATCTTAATGTCCATGCAATATTCAAAGAATAGATACTCATGTGCATGTTGAAGTGTTTGATAAATCAAATATAAATGAACAGATGATATGCTTCCTGGTTTGGTCTTAGGACCGGGTCCGGGTTAACAAAACTCAAAAAAATCAAAATCTATAATTTGACATATAAACTTCAACTTAGACATCTTAATGTCCATGCAATATTCAAAGAACAAATACTCGTGTGCATGTTGAAGTATTCGATAAGTCAAATATAAATGAACAGATGCTATACTTCCCGGTTTGGTCTTAGGACCGGGTCCGGGTTAACAAAACTTAAAAATGTTATATCAGAAACCAAACTTGCAAATTGACACCTATATTTCAACCTTGACATTTATGTGCCCATACAAATAAAAAAATAGATACTCGTATGTGTGTTGAAATGTTTAGACATTTAGGAATACATGCAAGTTAGATATAAAGCAAAAGAACAGATATTACACATCTCGGTTTGGTCTTAGGACCGAGTCCGGGTTAATAAAACTAAAAATTTGATATTATAAGAATTTTAAGCTAATAATATATGAGAAGACAATTCTGTCATATAATTATAAGATATGAATCAATTGATATAGTTTCTGAAGTTCAAGCCCTCTAGAAGAAAAGTCACAAGCCTAATCCTCTATGTTGAAGCTAGAGTTGACAATATTTGAAGGATTATACTTTTTTGAAATAATGAATTTAGACTTAATCCTCTGTAAAAAAACTAGATAGAGTAGATAAGGTCTATGAATCGATATTAGTCCTATGATCGAGAAGGATAATTATTATTAAAATTTTAATGATAAATGATCATATATTCAAATCTAAATCAATCATAAAATGATCAAAAATTCAAATAAAAATAAAATAACAAAATATAAATGTAATGAAATTAATTATTTAAATTAAAACTTAAAAAATCAATCCACCCCTCCCATTTGTTTGGGGATGACAAGTTAAGAAAACTTTTGCTCACAAAGAGCTCATGTCAAATAAAATGCATAACTAACTTCACACTCAAATAATCTTAAGCCCATAAGGATGTGGCCCATATCCTCTGTCCGCGTGATTTTGCCGTGAAATGGAACCACATAAATGGCAGTTACGACCAAAGCCCTCTGACCTGGTGGTTTTCCGCAATATGACACCACTAAATTATGATCACGGCCACAGCCCGTATGTTCCCCAACGGCTTAGCTCTTTGAGCTGTGAAATGTAGAATGTATTTGGTTGAGCAAAAAGCCCTATGTTAGCTAAGGTTGACTTATATTTATCCCCTTAGACAAACTCCACCCCAGGTCTACAAGGACACCTTGGACAATATAACCCATGTGTTGCTAACAAGGATCCTTCGATCAGGTTAGGTCGACTACCTCCTCTGACTAAGCAGACTAGGGACTGCGACAGCCCGAGATGATGGAACCATGGGATCTAAATCAGGCGCGTCATCGTTCCCCCACCAAAATTTTTAAATTAAAATAATAAATTTTATAAATCTCAAACTCCACTCACTACTATTATATGCTCGTTATATAATTATTCATTGACTAGCCATAATCGAAAGTGTTCTCTCAGTATTAGGAGAGGTAATTAACTATAGGGTTTACGCCTATTGGAAACTTAGAACTATATATATAAAGTTCTCACCAAATGAGGATGAAATCTCTGGGTAGTGTCTTATCTACTATTCATCTACCTTTTGAAATTTTCAACGACACCAAAATAACTCTTTTTTTTTCCAAAAGAGGCCGGTGATGAATTTTTGGATCCCGCAGCAGCGTGGCAACTCTGCTGAGGATATGTTTCTCTTTACATCTTTGGCTAGTCAAATCTAAGTTATAATTGTAGTGGAGTATAAAAAAAATGAATGAAATAAGAAATGAAAATAAAATGGGAAATGATAAGTCAAAAGCGATAACTTAAAAGCTTTATAAATAAAGTCTTAAGTCATTTGAGATTTTATTTAGTGCATATGCTTAGTATGTTTTGTCTTATTGTACTCATATTTTTGAAAGAAATGTGATAATATAGCTATTTTCAATTGCTAATCTTTACCTTTGAAATCTCCAAAATGGCCCTCTAGAACACAGTTGTTACTGTCACTCTTGGAGATGGCGCTAACATCCGTTTGACTAATGTTATCATCGGTCTTTGGAAATCGGGCTACCATCCGGTAGCATTGACTTCATCGAATCATGAGCATTTTGTTAGGCCTCAACTTCAGTCCACGTCATGCCATGCAGCGATCTAAAGAGGCCCACTGAAGTCATGACCCCTACTGTTGTTGGGGCACCTCAAAAGAAACTTTCTATCTTTGAGAGGCTCGGTCGCTCAGAGACACCAATCATGAAGAGGATTGTTACTGAAGGACTGTCTCCTTAGTCCCTCAAAATAACACAATCCTACCAGCTGAACCCTTTGCCCTAAGGAGACATGATGCTCAAGCTTCTTCATCTAGTTACAAGCTTAGGCAGAGGCAAAAAAGAAAAAGAAGCCTCGAGCTACGTGCTCAATAGTTATTACCCATGCAACCAACTGCACAACCAATTATGGAACCAGCAGTGAGTGATCATACCTACAACCGATTTGATAACCTTAAGTGGGTAAAATAAAATAGCTCTACTGGTCAAATCAAACAGTCCTTCTAGACCCGACAATATCAGGCTCTAGCTCCTCCTGTAAGGAAACCCGAAGCCATGTCTACAAGAGTGCATCGAGTTCTCCAAGTTGCTAAGGAGAGAGGACTGATGAAAAGAAGGTATCAAGGTCCTATTATCAAGGATGCTAGGACTGCTCCTCCAAGGAGACCTCATCCGATAACTCCAATGGTAATGCCAACCAATCCATGTCCCATGCAATGAGCATTGAGGTGTGACACTTGGACCACATGTCTAGAAATATGCCACCGAAAGGTCCTGGTAGAAAGGTAAGCAAATATGGAGGCCTAGGCCTAAAAAAAAATTACTTTAGAGCAAAGACAAGGCGTGACATCTAGTGTACATTCCCGGAGATCCACCCCAATTCCAAGTTATCAGCGATGGGAGCATAAAAAAGGGCCTCAGATGATAAAGAATCTGACGGTGGACACCTTGGAGAACCCTCCAAGGGATCCCGTCGCCAATTAACTCCGTCCCATCGAGAGGAGGTCAGCTTTGATCGAAGCCCTCTAATCGAAGAAGTCTCGATTCCACACCTGAAATCGAAAGCCCATTGAAGACGTCGATCAGAAATTCATATCCAAGGGGACAAAGAAGAGGAGGAGGATCAACTAAAATAGTATATATATGGTACAAGTCGATGAGTTCTCGGTAATACTAGCATAGGCGTCAGATAGCGACTCTCCCTCAACTGAAGAATAACAAAATGTTTAAATCGAGGAAGCATCCTCTGATTCTTCAGGAGAGGAACAACAACAACAACAAGAAGAAGAAGAAGAAAGGGAAGAAAATCCCACCTTCGCCGATACAACCACTTTGGTAGAGGCACAAAGATAAATTCAGCGTCATAAAGAAATCGCTCTGTTGAATACGAAAATAAGTAAAATGATGATGCAAATGACTGTAATGATGCAGTTGATGCAAAGAAATATTGCAGCAGGTTCAACACCTATCCCCACAAATAATCATCAGGTCTCTAGCAGTGCCCATGATAATCCTCCAGTAAACCTGATCTCACATGCTTCGAGAGTCCCAATTGAGCCTGAAGCGATGATTGAAATAAACGAGTCAGTTCAACAACGGGCTTCTCAGAATGTATAATGTATATCTGAAGCTGTGACAGCCTCTCAACTTGATATTATCCTAAATGAGAAGATTAAAGTTATTATAGCTGTGGAGCAGACAGAAAATTTGGTGAGCAAAGGTCACCCATATCTCGCAGAGTATGATCAAATTCCATACCCAAAGGGATACTCAATGCCAAAGTTTAATCTATTCAATGAAAATGGAAATCCTAAGCAACATCTAGCCCAGTTCAAAGCATCTTATGGTAACACAGGAGGTAATGATGCATTATTATTCGGCCAGTTTGTCAGCAGTTTAACTTCGACTGCTTTCGAATGGTATGCTGAGTTATCAAATGGCTTAGTTAAGATTTTCGTCGAACATGAAACCATGTTTGTGAAATGGTTCATTAGCGTAGTCAAAAAGATAACTATTGCTGATCTCGCCCTTGAAAAAAGGAAGAAAGATGAGTCAGTAACCAGATATATCACGCGTTGGCAAAATATGAGTATAAAATGTGAGCAACAATTGGAAGAAGAGCATGCAATTCAATTACTCATAGGAAACATTGATGATAAGATGGTGTCTTATCTTTGCATGACTTCAATTACCACATTTCAAAAGCTGCTTGATAAGGTAGCTAAATTTGAGAAATTAAATTTATCATGCATATACCAAGATAAATCCAAAAGAGCAAAAGCTCAGATCAAAGAAAGGTGAAACACATTTCACCTCATTCAAGAGAAAGATATAGTAGCGGTTGATATAATGTAGACAAAAAAAGGTTACCTGTTTACCAAGAAAGACCAAAGCAGTCATTCAACCCTGCTCCACAACCCAAGCTCAAACTTGGCGATAATGATGTGCCTCAAAGCCGCTTCAGTAAAGGTGAGTGACCAAAGTAAACAAAAGGAACGAATGACTCAATGACCCCAACCCTAAAAGAAAAGCTGAATAAAGAGTATTCTTTTAAGAAAAAAGTGTGGCTAAATTATTCAAGCATGCACTCAAAGCATGTCTCCAACTACTAGAGTGTAAAATACACAAGAGGTAAGCTAATAACCCTATTATTACCATAATTTTCGATATTGAAGATTGCTATATATTCAAAGATTGGCTAGAGCAAAAATATAAAAATGAAGAATTCACGCTATCAGACAGTGTATTGCTGCGTCCGAAGAAAGAATCTATAAAGGTAATCACTTCATTTTCAATATCTTCAAGCAAAGATAAAGGTAAAGAGAAATTGGTCGATGATGAAGGATGGCAAGTTGCAGTCTCTAAAAAATAGTAAAAATGTTAAAATGATTGGAAAGTGTTCCAGGTATTCAGTAGAAATCACCACTTGAGCCTGTACTTAAGATAAAACAAAATCCAAGTTATGGAAAGGCTAGTTTATCGTATGAAAGAAAACTTAGCCAAATACCGCAAGGGAAGACCAAGAAGCCTGTCAAATGAAAGAATAAAGAAAAAGAAGAAGGCTGTAGCGCAAAATGTTACCAATATTATGAATGGTCACAACTTAACACAAAGAATCATAAATAGTATGGATGATTATATACAACTAGCAAGATGACTCATCACACTTGCTGAATTCATTACTAATCTTCAGATCAATGAAAAAGTAAGGGAAGAAGTTGAAGAACTTCTCACTGAATCTTGCTTAGTGCTACATGAAGTTGATAATAGCTTAGAAGAACTATGTTTCCCAAATGAAGATGAATCAGAGCTCACCATGTCGGGACATAAAAAAAAGTAAGGCGGTGATTCAATCTTAGCTTATCATTGAAAGAGCGGATGTGTCATCAAGATTTAGATGCTTAGGAAGTAGCTCAAGTACAATTAAGAAATGGTCGAGTGCTGCCATCTAAATAGAGGAAAGAGCCAATAAATAAAGATAAAGGGAAAGAAATCAAAATCAATGAAAGAGTCATCCCTAAGGATTCAAATAAGAAGTCTTCACCAAATAAAGGTATTGACTACAATATTCTATCCCACCTAAGGAAAATTTCGGCACTACTTAGTGTATACGAAGCACTTCTGATGTTGGAAGATCTCCGTAACACCTTAATTGAAGTTGTCTAATGGAGACCTTACATGTTTAAGAGCCTCCAGCCATCACATTTTTAGAAGATGATCTTATGCTTGGAACTGCAGAGCACAATCATCCTCTGTATGTTACAGCTAAAAGTAATAAATGTATGATAACATGGATTTTAATTGATCCCGGTTCCTCCATGAATCTTATGAATCTGAGAACCCTCAAGTGGCTATCTCTAGATGTACAATATATGGATGAGATAAAGTCCTGGTTCAAAGATTTAATGAGAAGGGATAAAAAACTATTGGGTCATTTGTCCTCCCTCTTAAATTTGGAGACCTCGACACAAAAGACAAATTTCATGTGATTGATGCACACACTTCATTCAGAGCTCTTGTGGGTCGACCATGGCTTCATAAGTATGGCATTGTCCCATCTACATTGCATCAATATATGAAATATACAAAGGATGGGGAAGAATGTCAAATTGTGGGTGACATGCAACCTTTTGCGGTGCATGAAATGAAGATATAACAAGATGACAGCTACTTCCTTCCGAGGGAATCAAAGCTAACAAAACAACTAGCAAATACTACATTTACTTCAAAACCCATAAAATAATAAGTTAAGATGAAGGGTGAAAATAAAATAAATAGAGGAAAGGAGATTGTATCAAATATCCCTAAGAATATAAAGAATAAGTCTAAAATTAGTAACACTGTCCCTAAGGGTGTGCGTTTGTCCATTTGGATGGATTGGATGATAAATTTTTAAAACTGATTGGTTTTGGATTCCCAAAAATAAATAAATAAAATGTAAAAAATAAACACAAATAATAATTTGGTTGATTATTTTGGTTTGATTTTGATAAGTTGGTTACATTTAAAAATTATTTGCACAATTTTTTATTATATAATGAATAAGAAATAAGCAAAATAATATAAATATAATCAAAATACAATTAATTACTTCATGCGCTAAAAAAATATTTAAAACTAATTTTTACTTACATGAATGATGTTTTGAACTTAAAAGTTGATGAAACCATATTACCATATTATGAGACCAAAATAGTTTAGAAATTTGGATAATGGTCCTCCAAAAAAATACCTACTAAGTATTCCAAAATAAATAAAAATAAGTGTGTAATAGATAATCCTATTATACATAAATTAATAATATCATATTATGTATAATTATTTTGGTTTATTTGGTTCCATCCAAAATTTTATTTAACAAACCGATCCAAAAACTAAAACCAAAGTTTTTATTAATTAAAACCAAAATCCAAATTACTAAATTCAAAACAGAACTAAATTACTTAAAAATGTTGGTTCAGTTTGGTTTTTTGGTTAAAACCAAATAATGCACACCCCTTACTGTCCCCCATCTAGGTAGTGATACTGAAGAAGAAAATGAATGTGTTCCTTTCAAATCCGAAGTTCCATGTTGATCTTCAAGTAAAGCACTAATTGAGGAAGATCATTTTGACTATGATTATGAGTTTGAATCTACTTTTGAAGGTAAGGTGCAATGCACCTACTTTAAAATAATGATAGATCCATCGGCAGCAGAGACTACACTCGTAGTTACTCCCATTCCTCCTCAACATTTTAAAGAAATTACCCCTCGAGAAACTTACAAAGTTGAGGAACTGGTGACATTCGATGTACCTCCTCTCCCTGGAAAACATGGGCTAGGAAGCCTATTTTATAAATTCGAGGGATGTCAAGAAGAAGATCCTGATTGGGTAATGCGGTTATCTAAAGAGGAAGAAGCCATGCCCACAAGAATACCAAAAGATTACTCTCCAAAGATGCAAAACCTAATGCGTAAGCATGGGGTCTATGCTGGAGCAAGTAAGAAAAGGACTAAGCTCTTTGAGATGGTGTGGTATCCAAAAGGTTCTCAAACCATTAGTAGAAGAAATAAGCATACTACCTAAGGCCTTGGTATCATCCAAGATAATGGTCCACAGGAATATACCTGTTACGTTATAATAGGAATAGAAGATAAGAATGATGATGAAGATGAGAGTGACATTTTTAATGTCAGTCTCACAAATAATGAAGAAGTAGAAGCCAGACCGGCACCTAAAGAGCTTGAAGATGGTGGGCAGATAGTTACTATGGATGAACTGAAAGAGATTAATCTAGGAACTGAGGAGGATCCTCGCCCAATGTTCATCAGTGCCCTACTTCCCGAAGATAAAGTGGAGGAATTAAAAACCTTGCTTTGTGAATTTAGGAATGCTTTGCCTGGACATATGCTGAAATGTTAGGCTTATCCCCTGATATAGTGGTTCACAAATTTGCAATTAAGCTAAATGCAGCATCGATCAAGCAAGCCTCTAGGAGAATGAGATTGGAGGTTGAAGAACAGGTAGTTGTAAAAACTAAGAAGCTCATTGAAGCTGGTTTTATTCGAGAAGAAAAATACGCTGATTAGATAGCTAATATCATCCTAGTAAAGAAAACGAATGGTCAGATTCGTATCTGTATCGACTTTAGGGACTTAAACAAAGCATGTCCAAAGGATGACTTTTTGCTCCCTATATCAGAACTGTTAGTGGATAACACTTCAAACTATGACATGTTCTTATTTATGGACGGATCGTTAGGTTACAATCAAATTAAAATGACTCCTGAAGATGAGAAGCATACCTCATTCAAGACACTAATTGGAATATATTGCTACACAATCATGCCCTTCGGCTTGAAGAATGCCGGAGCTACATACCAAAGGGCTATGACACAAATCTTTGATGAGTTGATTCATCAATAAGTAGAGTGCTATGTTGATGATCTTGTCATCAAGAGTATAGATCGCAAAGATCACCTCGGTGACTTAAGGATCATCTTTGAAAGAATTAGAAAATATGACCTCAAGATGAATCCTCTCAAGTGCGCCTTTGGAGTCCCTTCGGGGAAGTTCCTTGGATATGTTATGCGTCATAGAGGGATTAAAATCGATCCCAATAAAATTAAGACAATAGTTGAAATGCCTCCTCCAAGGAGCCTTCATCAACTCCGCTCCATATAGGGACATCTTGCATTCATTAGAAGATTTATATCAAATCTGTCAAGCAGATGTCGACCCTTTGCAAGACTAATGAAGAAAGATACTCCTTTTTAAGTGGGATGAAGAATGTCAAGAGGCCTTCGACAATATCAAGAGATATCTGTTGAATCCACCTATTCTTGCAGCACCAATCTCAGGAAAGCCTCTCATCCTGTACACAACAGCATTGGAAGAATCTCTAGGTGCTTTGTTGGCACATAATAAAGGAAAGGAGAATGCTGTCTTACATTAGTCGAAGACTAATAGAGTGAAAGTCGTTATTCTCCAATTGAAGCATTATTTGGCATTAATTTTCGCTCAAAAGCTACGTCATTACATGTTATCTCATTTACTCATCTCAAAGATCAATCCATTGAAGTTCTTGATGACAAGACCAACATTACAGTTGGCAATTTATATAATTTATATTAATATATTTCAAAGTTCTTACAATATCTCTTGCCTATCACATTCCAAAATCTTTATTTTTAAGTATATCCATCAAAAGTCTCAATCTCCATCTCAAAACCCAAAATGATATCTCATCATCACAAGGTGGTGGAATAATGAACATTATATTAACTCCAACCAATAATGAAGCAGAATATGAAGCGTTGGTGGCAGGTTTAGAGGAAACCATTTCCATGGAGTCCAAAATCTGTAAATTTATGACGATTCTCAACTCATCATTAATCAAGTGTTAGGCCTTTACAAAATCAACAAGCTTGAATTGACCTACTATCACAGACGAGTTCTCGAGCTTATGAAGTAAATCCCAAATTTCATATGATTCGAGTCTCCAGAGCTAAAAATAGTAAAGTAGACTATTTAGCTAAGTTAGCTAAAGAAATGATGAGTATGGACAATGATGATTACATACTAATTAGTGTTTGCACTCATCGAGTCTTAGAGCCAATAAGTTTAAAATCCCCGCTGGAAGAGGGGTCATCAAATGCAAATCAATAGGATGCAGCTTATATTACTCCTCACACTCCTTAATAAATTGCTTCTCAAAGTCAACAAGATAGCCTCATGCCATTCAAGAAGAAAGCCTCCAACCTGGGGAAGCATCAAAACCACACAATGAGATTCTTACAGTAGAAGAGAAGGAAGATTGAAGAGAGCCCTTCATCGACTACTTCAAGGAAGGCAAATTGCCAAGTAATAAGTAGATAGCTGCATAACTTGAGAAAAGGCTTCGACTATATGCTTATGTTGGCAATACTCTGTATCGTAGATCTTTTGAGTAGATGTGGCTACAATATTTGGGAATAGAAGAAGCCAACAAGTAATTGTTGAAATCCATCAAGGACTTTATGGCGCACACCAATCAAGTCTTAAAATGGCTTTCAAAATTAAAAGAATGAGATACTACTGGTCGTCTATGGTCAAAGATTATATCAATCATGCCAAGAGATGCCACGAATGTCAGGTCCACCGTAACATAATTCTTCAACCTCTAAATCTGTTGCACCCAATGATAACATCTTGGTTGTTTGAGTGCTGGGGGACGGATGTAATTGGACCAATTGATCCACCATCATCAGTTGGTCATCGCTTCATCTTAGCAGCCACTGATTATTTCTCTAAGTGGGCTGAAGCTTCCCCATTTAAAAAAGTTACAGCTGAATAGGTGACCAACTTCTTCACCCATAATATTATCTATAGATTTGGTGTACCACGTCGAATCATTTTAGATAATGGGTCAGCCTTCAAAAGCACTAACATTTATAAGTTTGTTGATCGACATAAGATTGATTGGCGATATTCGTCAATTTATAACCCAAGAGCGAATGGCTTCGTTGAGGCCTTTAACAAAACACTAGTGAAATTGCTTAGAAAGATTCTTACGAGAAATAAAAGAGAGTGGAAAGTCAAGCTTGTGGAAGCATTATGGGCTTATCGTATCACTTACAAAACTCCTACAAAGTCGACCCCTTATGCACTAGTGTTTAGGGCTGAAGTAGTTTTGCCACTCGAAGTTGAATTACCTTTGCTCTGAGTAGCCACTCAACAAAATATTACCCAAGATGAGAATGCTCATCTATGGATGGAAGAGCTTGATGCGCTTGATGAGGTTAGGCTCCAAGCTCAGCAAAATCTAGAAGTCTATCGAGCGAGGATGTCCAAAGCATTCGATCATACAGTACATCCTCGAGCTTTTTAGGAAGGGGAATTAGTCCTGGTGCTGAGAAGACTAATTATCCTTCATCACAAAATTATCGGTAAATTTGAACCTAATTGGGAAGGATATTTCGTTATTGAAAAGGTATATCAAGGAGGAGCCTACCAGCTCGTTGACTTCAAAGGTAAAAGACCAATGCCGCCAATCAATGGTCGGTAGATCGAGTCGCTGACAGATCTGCTTACTCAACACATCACAAAGGTCATAGTAAGGGATCCTCCTATTTCATTAGTTCAAAGACAAGAGCATCTAAATCTCAAAATCTCTCTAACTTGGTGAGTTCAAGTAACCCAGACTGGGAGATCATCCCTATTGGTCATAAGATCATTTTCAAAATTTCAACAAAAAAAAGATATTCTTACTCAAGAAGGCACTAAGCAGAGTTTGGAATCAAATACAAATGTGAAATCTCAACTCCTTCAATAAGTCTATTAAAGCAGAAAGCAAAGATCGAAGGAAATCCTTCTTCAGCAAGTCCAATCAAGCAGAAAGCAAATGATCAAAGAAGCCATCCCAATATTCATACAAAAGCTAAAAGCTGAACTAAAGGAGTTTTGTCATCAACATGTTCGTTATGTGCAAAGCACAAGATTGATGAATTTTTGTCATTGACCGAACACAAGCTCTGAGAGCTAGGTCGTCGGCATGTATCCTTCTACAAGCCCACAAAAGCAAAAAGTTAGGGCAGAAGATAACTTTGTATCGCCTGACAGATCTCCATGATAATTTAGGATTTTCCTTCATCAAATCCGCCAAAGCATGAAGCTAGGATAAAAAGGAGACATAAGGTACGAATCTTGAGATGAAATCTTCAACAAGTCTATCAAAGCATAAAGCATAGGACCGAAGACATTCTCATCTCACCAACTCCGTCAAGGCACAAAGCCAGGATAGGAGGAAATTGCAAATCCCAAAGTTCAAGATATAATCTTCATTAAGTTCGTCAAAGCACAAAGCATAGGACCAAAGACATTTTTCATCTCATCGACTCCAGCAAGTCCACTAAGGCACAAAGCGAGGACAAGAGAGGAGTGTAAATTCTAAATTTTGAAATAAAATTTTCAACAAGTTTACTCAAGGCACAAAGCATAAGACCAATGAGATTTTCATCTTTCCAATAGACCATTAAACCTTTTAAGCAGAGTGATCATGAAACAACATGTTGTCGATCTAGATTTTATTCATGAAAATTACGCAAGTACATATGAGATTGTAGGTAAAATAAAGAGAAAATACATCAAGGTAGATGAGATTATAGGTGTCTAAGCTGAGATACAATAATAGCAAGGGTCTTATTTTCCATCTCAGTAATTTGTAAATCCTCTACAGCTCGACTCAGAGTCGCTTCGGCATCAACCATAGCACGATGTCGAATCTAAAACTGATGTTGCTCCCTCTGTGTTTGTCGAGTTTTTCTATCTTGTTCTGCCTGAAGGTCTGTCTTGTATGACACTGAATGCTTAGGTTCCCTCCAGAGGGTTCAGATCTTAGCAGTAACACTCTCAATTTGAGCCCCAATGTCAGCAAACTTACCACGAAGTCCTCTTCAATCCGTGGAGCTCTTTTCGAATTCATCATGAGCAAAGTTAGCCGCTTCCTGTCGAAGTCTAATGCGCTCTCTCAACTCTGACAATGAAACTCTATGACGAACTATGCTAAGGGCTTTCATTTGTCAAACTAGAAATTCGGCCTCCCGACATAAAGTCTCCCAATAGCGCAATTCCTCTTCACTCATTCCGAAATGAGCCAAGAAGTCTAACACAGTACTGACATCTTTTGAAAAGCGATCGAGTGATATTGGTGAGCCTGGATCCAACCGAGAAATCAGCTCATGCAAGAAAGTCACGTTCTCCTCATAAATACACTCATTGCGTGAGTCTGCATATAATGCATGCCTCCAATGGATCTATGAAGAATAATCAATCCATTCGGGCACTAAAAAAAGGGGAGGGAGAAGGAAAGATAATATTATATCTAAAAAAAGAGGAAGAAAGTTGTCAGGTCATACCTGAGTCAAAAGCCTTAACTTGAGGCTATATTCCTTCAAACGGTGGCTGACCAGGTGGCGTTATGACGCTTACCACCATTTCATCATGAGTAGGTATGGTAGAAGTCTCACCATAATCTTGGTCTCTCATTCTAGATGTTTCACCGGGCCAAAAGCTAGAAAAGAAACCCATATAAGGAATTAGATCCGTAAAAAGAGCATAGATGGCTGGAGCGAGAGGTTCTGCCACTATTGCTTCAAGAAAATTGACCCTAAAAACTTCAAAAGGAATTGGCATAGCAGGAGCAACCATTGTCGTATTAGGAAAACCAACTCCAAAGTCCTCAAAGGAAACTGGTTTCATGCTAACATACATTCTTGGCCCCAAATTTTCTTTTTCAGGAGTCAAAAGTTGTCTTGGAACAGGGCTGGCTGACCAATTAGTTGAAGCCCTTGGAGGATCTTCACGACGAGGACATCTTTGAAGGTGAGATGAAGATGGTACTTTCGCATGGCTAACTGAAGGTTCTCAAGTTTGCACCCAAGGAAGTGAACCTCCTATTCCTGTCATTGATCTGACACTCTCTCTCTCTCCCTCTCTCTCTCTCTCCTATTACATAAAAAATGCAAACATATCTGTAATAGGAATAAAAGAACTTAAAAGAATCAAATAAAGAAATGATACAAAAATATATAGAAATCATGCCTCTGCTAGAGTTGCTACCACGGCGAGATCATTTCCCTCGAGGGACTCCAAGTCTTCTCACTTGTCATTCATATTTATGAGCTATACGCTCCAAAGTCGGTGCAAAATATAAGTGTACCCAAGTTAAGCAGGTATAGCTAACTCTCATGTGGCTAAAAGGAGTAGCTAAACAGAACTTTGAGTTTGTGCCAAACCTGAGCAAATGAAACCACACCACTAAGGCAGAGAATAATCTAGTCTCAATGAGAATGACATCCATCGGTGACATACAGAATGAAAGGCCTCCCTTCATAAGCATTGCTGCAAAATCCAAATATCGGTACTGGATTAGGTTGATATCCTTAAAATAATGAGCGACGATCGATAACATACGAGGATGCATGCTAATAAAGTATTCGATGATTGACAAGAATTGGTTGGTGTGAATTAAAGTGCATATGCCTTTATGGTTGACCCCATCCATTATATCAACCTCTCTTAGGCTAGGGGGTAGATTTGCAAGCTCAAATTGAAGAATGAGATGAAATCTATCAGTGACTAAATGAGGAGTAAAGAAAAAAAAGTGTACCCTTTCACGCTCCAAAGTAGAAGAAGCTTATGACAATTGCATGACTATGGGATAGTTCCTCTCTAAGAAATATGAAGGACATTTCAAGTAAGCGAAAGCCCCATGAACATGGATGTGAATCCAAGCGTGGATGTATTGCCAGGACAGAATCAAATCATGTAGCTCAAGTGAGCTAGCCTCTGAAATAATTTTTAACACCCTGTATACCCTAGCAAGAACTGGAGGAGCCAAGGAAAGAAGTTCACCTTGGGAGATCCTACTTACGACCAATAAGGTGCTAGAACGGATAGATCCCTCTCTAATGGGCAGGAGGAAAATACACAACCAAGTAGTTAAAATCTGGCTAAAAATAAATCTTCGTCCATACCTGGATGTGATAGAGAAAAATGTCCACGTGACAAGAAAGGTTCGGCAATCTCCTCCAACAAATAGCCACCAAACTGTACACCCATTTCGAAGGGGTCATGTAATAAAGCTGAAAGAGGTAATAAGCTATCCTCTCTTAAGAAGCTGCATATCCAAATATCCATAGGCATAGTTACTCGTGAACGCATAGCTAGCACAGTAGCTTCATAAGTGCGCCTATAGTGATTAAAAAACTTAGGATAAATTAAGGGTAGAACCATCTTGCCCCTCCTGTTTCCATCTGTAGAGAGCTGCCTTCGAAAGAGCTCGCTATCAGAAAGAATATACTCATCATAATGATTGCCATAAATAGGAAGGCACGATACCACCTGCAAATCACTCAATGTAATGGTTAATTCTTCAAGGCCGACCCAACAAGTATTACTCCCTGCATCCCAGAACTCAATTAAGCCCCTTACCCATGAAGAGGGAATATTCCTGAAATCAAACATAGAAGCATAAATTACCCTATAAACACTAGCCGCCTTTAGAACATCCTTGTGAGCCCGAAGAATGTATCAAGCCCAAGTAACATACCCCTTTGCTGGATCATGAATCTGGCCTATGGGCAAGTCTCGAGGCCATTCTAATGAGCTGGACTGTAGTTGTCGATGACTAAGTAAGTGTGATTGCCCCGTTTGCTCAATGATATCGACAGCTGGCTGAAAAATTTCACATAATCCATAACTTACCTGGTCAACAATACTATCTGAGATTATATTCATCACCCAAAGTTGTAGAGTTTAACACTGGGAGCTCCAACTCAACAAAACGAATGCTGCGGGATTCTAGGTCGAAAAGAAAAAAAGCTTGGCTTGACCAAGAATCAGTTTTCCAAGAAATGGGAGACTTTCAGAATTGAGAATCTTTCAGTTCCTATTGGATCAAGTACTTCCTATTGTCAGACTCTATATCCCCTTTCTTGCTTGAAAAGAATTTACTATAGTGCTTCAGGATAAAAGAGATTCAACAACAGAGGTGCAGAGCAAAGAACTTCATATTCCAAGGGGTCTTATGCAAGGAATGTTTGTTGGATTCTTCCAGTGGACTACTAAGTCCACGACAAAAAGGCAATAATCACCAATTGTATCTTTTCATATATCAATGGAATATTACACGTATATATCCAAAGAATGTATCAAGCCCAAGTAACATACCCCTTTGCTGGATCATGAATCTGGCCTATGGGCGAGCCTTGGGGCCATTCTAATGAGCTGAACTGTAGTTGTCGATGACTAAGTAAGTGTGATTGCCCCATTTGCTAAATGATATTGACAGCTGACTGAAGAATTTTACATAATCCATAACTTACCTGGTCAATAGTATTATCTAGAGGATTATATTCATCACACTTCAACCTAACGGTGGTCACCCACTCTAAGAAATTCTCGAATTCAATAGGCTCCTCAAAACAATCCGGAAGGGTAGGAGAACGGGTGATGAAATTTTGAAATATGTCACACCCTTGTAACATATCATTGTGTCGCTCCAATCTATCTAAAATATCCACATTATTGTGAGGATCATTTGAATCGATGATAGACCATAAAATATCATCGGTGGGCTCCTCAGAAGGCAAATCTGATGGTCTCCTCCAGTTGAACATTTTCCTGTAAGGAGTCATACGAAGCAAACACATATACATATATATGAGTATGCAAAATAAAATCATAACAAAAAAGAAGATAAGAAATGAGGAAGAGAGACATTCAAAAAAAAAATAAAACCCTTATCTATAAAGAAAATATGAATCAATTTGAGCAAATTTTAAAGGGATGTTTCTTTATATGTCATATGGTGGCCAAATAAATCCTACAAAAAGAGGAGAAGAAAGGGCCAACTAGTGTGCAACAAACACGGTCCGCTCCATGCACGCACCATGTTCGTTGGGGGGCATTTATTGACCTATAAGTATATACCTCTTCTCAAAATTAACCGCATATGATAAAATTCATGAAAAATCAGTAGCAATGTCATACAAATTGGAGATTAAAATGCCCTAATCGCGATCTAAATTGATCTAATTTGCTTTAATTCAAAAATTCAGATTCGTGATGCGCCTAAGATATTAAAATTAATTAAATTAAAAATATTAAATTAATAATAACCAATTAAATAATTAAAATTAATTTTTAATGAAATTACACACATACTAAAGTTGGGAAGCCCCTACGACGTCAGATTGACCTTCGTTCGTGAAATTGACCATGCCATTGTCGTCGAAATATTGAAACTAATCAAACGACACCTTCTGCGATCAATTCAAAAAAGTGTACACGAATGTTAATCGATTCGAGCACGACGTCACACAATTTAAGCTCAATTTCATTTCGCCGGTCATTGATATTGTCCAAATGACCTCCAATCATGAAATCAAATTAGGTGACCAATCGAATTACGCGGCTTAACCTAAATCTAGCATTGAACGAGGCTATCCCTCATTCTGCTCACTCGACTCTCCCTCTCACGTAGACTTCCATCTTTCCTTTTCTCTCCGGTCGAATTTTCCTCGTGAGATTTTTCTTCCTTTCTCCCATCCGTCCTTCCGGTGAGTCCTAGCCGAGCCCGACTACTCTTCCCAAGCAAACCGAAACCCCTCTCCTCCTTTCATCTTAGCATTCGAAACCTCTAGGTCGTCTCTTTCTAACCCTAAGCTTATTTTCACACATTTAAGTTTATTTGGAAGTTAGGGTTTTTGTAAATTTACTTCATCTTATACTTGAGATGATGCTAAGAGTTTGCTTTTGATATTTGGGATAATGTATGGCCCAAATCTCATTTTGTTTTCTATTATCTATGGATGTTCATAGTTTCTACTTTGCTGAAATTAATTTGGGTTGATGTATGGCCCAAATCTCATTTCGTTTTCTATTATCTATGGATGTTCATGTTTCTACTTTGCTGAAAATGATTTCTGCATAAGATGAAGATGTGTTGGTTATGCTTCTTTCATGATAAAGTGAAATCTGAATTCTAAAATGGATTTTGAGATAGTGTATGGCTCAAACCCTAAGCTATGTGCAAGTTTTCTTTCTCCTTATACTCCGGTTTCTATCATTTGGATGAAATGATACTTGCTGAAATTTTTTTTACCTATGGGAAACTAGACTAAAAGCATGGAAGTGCGTTTAAAGATGATGTATGATCCAAATCTCATGTTGCTTGCTATTTTCTATGGATTTTATTCTTTTTATCTTGCCTAAATCGATTTTCTATGGGTGAGATGATGTATGCCATGCCTCTTTCATGTGCTAGTTTGAAATCTAAAATTGAAAGAGGGGATTTGAAGTATTGTATGGCTTAAATCCTAGAATATATGCAAAATTTTGTTTCACATACTAGGTCAAAATCTGAAATTAAAAGAAGGGATTTGAAATGTTGTATGGCTTAATCCCAGATTATGTGTAAAGTTTCTTGTCTATTTTATGCTTCAATTTTTGCTGTTTGGAAGGATTGATACTTGCTAAACCTTTTTCATACATGTTTAAAATGAAATCAAAAAATGTGGGAATGTGATTTGAGATAGTGTATGGCTCAAACCCTAAGCTATGTGTAATTTTCCTAGCTTCAATTAAACTCTAAAATGGGAAAGGAAGGGCTTAGGGTGTTGTGGTTCCAATCCTAACCTATTAGAAAGTTTTCTCTATCTTTTGTATTTCAATTCTTGATGTTTTGGAGGTATACATACTTGTGCAATTTTTCTATTAGCTTCAATTAAACCATCATATCATTCATTTTGGTACCCAGCTGTGCAATCTCTTTGTCTTTGACCTCCATTTGACGCTGCATTTATCTTTGCTCTCTAGCTAGCATCATGCGTCAATCAGTATAGGCTCTTTCTCTTCTTCTATTTCTTGTTGTTGTTATGCTCCTTGCTCATTTTTGGGGGAAGAACCTGACTGTCCTCCTTATGCACTTGTAGAGATAGCTCTTGTTAGGGTTGTATGACGAGGACGATTATAAAAGTGTGTACCAAGCTGATCATTTCCTGGTTCAACCATATAGATAGCTTCGACACCTATGCTCTCTTTCTCATTCTAGTCTTCTTCTTCTTCATGTTCAGCGAAGATCGAAGATCCATCCTCTATTTGCTTATGTGAAGACTCTTCTTCATAAGAGTCAAATTCCATTCCCGATTTGTTTCTGTGATGGTCTTTGGGTGGGGAGTTCATCTATATCTCTGACCATATAGACAACTTTCACTTCCATAGAATCTTCTTCATTATTTTCTTCTTGCACACGAATTTATGATCGACATCTCTAGTGGATCTCTGGTTCAGTGATACCCTTTTTTTGGGTATCCACTTCTGATGAGTTGATTTTGAGACGGATTTCTGAGTATATGTATCACATGTCACACCTCTTATATTACTTAAAGTTTCATTACAGGGCCTTGGCCTCCATATTTTCTTACCCTTTGTCGAGACCTTTCAACAGTGGATTCTTGGACACGCGGTCCAAGTGTCATGCTTTGATGCTCACCCTGCGAATCCTGGGCTCACTAGCCAGTTACCATAAGAGATGACAACTTTCTTGGTGGAGCTTCGGTATTTTTCATCATCACATACCTCTGAAATCTTATTTTCATTAAGCTTTTATTCTTAGCTACTTTAAGAACTTTATGTATCCTAGCAGACAGTGTTTCAGGTTGTCTCCCTTGTGGTGGTGGAGCTTGACGTGGTTGGTTCCAAAAGGAATGTTTTATTTTGTCAGTAGAGCTATTCTTCTTTACCCACTTTAGATTGTCAAAGTTGTTGTGGGTAGGGATACTCGCTTCTGGCGGCAGTATTGCTTGTTCGCTAGGTCGATCGAAGGAGATCTACTGAGCCCTCAGCTCAATATTTCTCTTTCTTCTTCTTCTCTACCTTCTGGTTAATTTATTTCCTAATGAGGAAGCTTCATGATCATGCTTTTTGGGTACAAAAGGTTCAGTTGGCGTAAAAGTTGTACCACAAGGAATTAAAGACACAGTTTGCCTCTTGGCGATTCTTTTTGTCATGGGAGCTTCAGATTGACCTAGCCTTTTGAAAACTGAAGTTCTCTGTCGGGAGAATTCCTTGATAGTGGTTGGCTGTTGAACTGGTTAGCACACCTGGCTAGTAGGAGTTTCAGTAACTTGAGGCCTTTCAGCATGGCCTCAGATGAAAGTACCACGAGTGGGTACTTCAGGAGTTGTAGCTATGATATCCAGGAAATTTAAGCTACCAAATTGAATGGTAGCCCTGACATCACCTGTACTGATGACGGCATTGGCTAGGTAGATGTTCACACCATTACCTAGTTGAATAGTGTAAGGAGTGCTTTGTAGATCCATTTCTGCAAAAGTGAAAGATGGGGATTAGTAATTAGCAATTATTATTTCACCCCATACTTTTAAGATGCAGATGCGCTATAAAATAAAGTATTGGTGTAATAAAGTATACTCTACGGAATGATTCATTCTACTTAAAACCTCATATTGAATTTATTACACATTTCAATCATCATTTTATTATTTTGAATTTTTAAAGATTTTATTGCTACTATAGCACATATATGACTAGCTAAAGATGGAAAGAGATCCCTGTCCCTAGAGGAGTCGCCAAAAATCTGTGGGCTCCGAAAATTTGCCATTGACCTCTCGATAATTTGAATTAAATATTGAAGAGAGTGATTTGAAGTGTCAGTGGAATTTTCAGAAGGCGGATGAAATAGTAGATAAGACACTACCTAGAGATTTCACCCTCATTTTGTGAGAGCTTTAGATCTGATTCTAGGTTTCCTATAGGCACAAGCCCTTATAGTAAATTATCCCTCGCAATAAGTAAGAGAGAACTTTTGATTAAGGCTAGTCGTTATATCGCTCAATACGTAGCATATAGTAGCAGCATATGGCATTTTAGAATTTAGATTATAAAATTTATCATTTCAGCTTAAATTGGATGGTTGGGGAATGATGGCATGCCTGATCTAGATCCCATGGTTGCATCATCCCGGGCAGTTATAGTCCCTAGTCTACTTAGTCAGAGGAGGTAGTCGACCCAATCTGACAGAAGGATCCTCATCAGCAACACATGAGTTACGTTGTCCAAGAAATCCTTGTAGATCTGGGGTGGTGTTTGTCTAAGGAGACAATCTTAAGTCTGTCTTAGCTGACAGAAGGTTGTTTGCCCTATCAAGTATACCCTATGATTCATAACTCAAAGGGCAGAGCAATTGGGAAGCATACGAGCTACAGTCGTGATTATAATATAATGGAGCTGAACGGGCCAAATCACCCGATCAGAGGAATCTAGTCATAACTGCTTCATTTGTAGAGCCTACTGGCCAAGCTATGTAGTCAGATGACATGAGCCATATCCTAACTGGCATGAGATTGATTGAGAGTGAACATAATAACACTTGATTTGACATTGGCTCTTTTGTGAGCTAGAGTTTTCTCAATTTGTCACCCTCGACAAGCAGTTGCGGAAGGTGGATAGATTAAATTTGATTTAAGTTTTTAATTATAGAATTTTATTTTAGTTAAGTAGTTTCATATTGTTACTTAATTTGATTTGAAAAGAAAAGATAACTCCCTCATTACTTCAATTTAAGCCATAGAGAATTGAAATTAGTATTTGTGAGTTTAATATTAGCCTCCCCCAAAGTTTATGAGTTTAATATTAACTTCCCCCAAATTTCACTTAGATTTTAAATGAATGTTCTATTATTTCCAAAAAAATTTTAAAAGACTCCCCCCTTTTTTTTCTTATTTGACGCTTTTAGTTTAAAATTAGCTGCAGGTTTTCTTACTTAACATTCTTAAGTCAATTCATTTCACTCTCCCCTTTTTTTCTAAGTCAAAAGATTTGACGCAATTTTGGCAGCCTCTTGACATCATCCCCGTGTAAGGGATTGCATCGGGGGTATTTTGGCTTACTCAGTACGCCATCTTGAGCTAGCGAGTGGTGTCTTGCGACACGCAATCGGCTTTTTCACCTCATCGTGCCCTCTTGAGCACGACGAGGCCTTTAAACCTGAAAGAAGATAAATGCAATATATATTCATTCACCATTCTTTTTTTTAAGTCTATAAATTAGATAAAATTTTCGCAACATTTCATCTACGGAGAGCGACATCTAACAAGTGTTAGCTTACTCGGTACGCTCTCTTGAGCATAGCGAGCGGTGTCTTGCGATGCCACAACCTATTTTTTCATCTCATCACGCCCTCTTGATCACAACGAAGTCTTCAAACCTGCAAAGAAACACAACCATGTATATATATTTTCACATTCACAGATCACACATGTTCTGACGCATTTTTTGGTGCGCTGCAATGCTCAACAAGGGAACAAGATTGGGTATGTGATTGAGAATGTAAGATAAAGAGTGCGATATCAGATATCGAAAGAAGAATTCATCTCTTGATGATGTTCTTCTCTAATTTGTGGTAAAATGATAATTGAAAGGCTAAAGTGAGGAATGCGGCGTCGGAAATCGAAAGAAGAATTCGCTTCTTGACGATGTTCTTCCCGATTGAAGCAAAATTGGAAGGATTACGAATCGACCGAAAATCGAAAGAAGAATTCATTATGTTGGCGATGTTCTTCCCGGTTCTGGTGAGCAAAATGGAACAGAGGGTGCAAAAATTGAAACAAGAATTCCTCTTACGATGTTCTTCTCGATTTCACGAAAAGTTAGATAAGTCTGGGATGGCGTGAGCGTCTGAAGGAAGAAAGTCTGAGTTGAGTAATGAGGAAGGAGGTTTAGGCTAAAGATTCTGAACAGGTGAAGCTGAGTTAGCCGGAGAGCCGGATGTAGACTGGGCAGCGGCTGGAGTCAGTCTGAGATCTACAGGCTGGCCGGTTTAGAGCGTGGGTACTGGATGTGGGTGGCGCTGAAGTCTGGATGCATGGTGGCCGATCTGAAGGCCGGTGCGAATGGAAAGCAGAATCATGACTGGAAATCGAGCCAACAGCTGAGCTGAGAAGCAGCGGGCAAGACATTAAGATAACCGCAAGACGGAGTTATGGATCTGTGATGGAGGATATCTGAAGCCGCAGAGAAGCGTCGATAGTGGATCGGTGGAAGCAACTACGATGGGCAACCGGCGTGGATGAGAACACCTGATTTTATGCGAAACGATGGAAATAAAGAAGAGAATCATGGAAGAATTACTGTGCAGAAAAATTTTCCAATGTGGGAGGGAATGCGATAGAAAGGAGAGGAACCATTTTTTTTCTTTTGTTTTGGAGCGTTGAAAAAAAAAAATTGGGAGGGGAAATGTTAAAAGAGGGAGAAATTATTATTATTATTTTTTTGAATCAGATAAACTAAAAATAAGGGGGAGGGTAATTTAGGGATTTTACATGAATTTTAAATTAGTTAAACGGTTTTAATATAGATTTTTCACTGAAAAATGCACATAGTCAATATATATATCAATTTGAGGTAATTTCGATGTTCCGGACGCAACGGCGTTATCCATTTCATGATCGGAGGCCATTTGATTCGAGTCAGTGTCAAATTGAGTCCATTTCAGCTCAAAATACGCGTCGCCGATTTCAACCGCTCGATTTTCGTACATACTCGTCCGAGTTGAGTGCGAATAGTCTTATTTGATATATTTCGATGTTTTAAAGCCAATGGTGTGATCAATTTTGTGAACAGGGGTTGTTTAATCCTCGTCGGTGCCTCCTGATCTCGTTATACGTGCAGACACGTTGATGACTCAAGTGTTTGCTCAGTTGATCATCAAGTTATGCAATTTTTATATCCTGACCAATTTTAATATTCTGAACGTGATGGCAAAGTCCGTTCATCAATCGGAGGTCATTTGAGTTAATTTTGGTGATGTCTTGTACATTTCAGTCTCGATTTGCGTGTTATCACTTCAAATCATTCGACATTTGCACAGACTTGTCCTAATTGAGCGCGGACAGTCTCATTTGATAAATTTTAATATTTTGAAGCTAACAACTTAATGAATTTCATGAACGGGGATCGTTTGTTCATCGTCGCAGCTTCCCAACTCCGATATGCACATCAATATTTTGATAGCTCGAGCTCTTAATCGATTAATTGTTAGACTTTACAATATTTATATTTTAATTAATTTTGACGTTCTGAACGCAACAGGAAAGTCCGTTCATCGATCTGAGGTCATTTCAACTATTTTCGATGACGTCCAGTACATTTTGATCCATGATTTGCGCACTACCACTTCCGAAGTCCGTCAAATTCGATTTGTAGGCTTGACTTTGACTTATGACACACATATGGAGGTCAACAGGTAAATAGACATCTGTCAGCTAAGATAGACTTAAGATTGTCTCCTTAGATAAAAACCACCCCAAGTCTACACGGATTTCTTGGAGGAAGTAACCCATGTGTTGCTGATGAGGATCCTTCTATCATGTTGGGTCGACTACCTCCTCTGACTAAGTAGACTAGGACCACGCCTGGATGACGTAACCATGGATCTAGATCTGCATGTCATCATTCCCCCAACCATCCGATTTAAGCTGAAATGATGAGTTTCATAATCTAAATTTTGAAACTCCATATACTGCTACTATACGCTATGAATTAAGCGATCTAACGACTAGCCTTAATCGAAAGTTTTCTCTCACTTGTTGGGAGGGGTAATTAACTATAGGGGCTTGCATCGATAGGAAACCTGGAACCAGATCTAAAGTCTTTACCAAATGAGGATGAAATCTCTGGGCAATGTCTTATCTACTATTTCATCTGCCTTCCGAAAATTACATCGAAATCTTAAATCACTCTCTTCAATTCAATATCAAAAATTGTCGAGAGGTCGGTGGCAAATTTTCGGAGCCCGCAAATATAAGATCACAAACTCTAGACAATAATATCCTAAGAAATTCAGTATGAAGAAAATAAAGATAATATCATAAATTACATTTGTCACAAGTCTCTCCACTCTTTTAACCCTTTAGGGCATTCTTCATGTGAACTCTCATGTTTCGTAGTATCGTGGCCATGACGACTAAGAGCTAGCACTGCTATCCTCCAAGCTTTTTTATACGATATCTAGCTTCATAGCACTATAATATCTGTCTTTAGTCTTTGGTGTTATGATCGTGACGTTGTAAAGCACTGCCTTTACAATGCTGAGGCATTGTCTTCTCCATCTTTCATATGCAAATTTCTGGAGCCATGATGTCGTCTTCTTGACACCGAAGCGTTGCCTCCATTCATAGTATTGAGCCACTATACTCCTAAAGAAATTTTCTGATGGGCATTGCCCTATACAACTATTGTTGTGCTCGATTGATGAAAGGAAGGACAGAGTTGATAATGCATCTCTAATTGATTGACATAATTACGCTCCACATATAAGAAAATTAATTATTAATAAAATATAAGATTATACAAAATTTTAAAATGAGTAAAAATGCTCTTTTAAACGACAGTTTCTGCATGGACAAAATGGCTCTCTAAATATAAAAATGACGTGCCCATAAAATAAATATTCTTACTATTTATATGATATTATTATTATTATTATTATTATAGATAGATTTATTCTATAAATCGTTCAACCTTAGTTAAAAAATCATGGAGAAAATGTTGATGCAACGTAGAATAAATACTTTGTATATAAATCGAATTATATCGGAGATAACTGCTTGACAGGCGGAGCTAAGAGGGTAATGTATCCCTATTTTTCTCTTGATTGATTTTAATTGGCATGCAATAATTTTTATTTTTCATTATACCCCTTTAAATTTAAATTTCTTAGTTCATGATTGTAATATTAGTCAAAATTTAATAATCGCTCGGATTTTTGGGTAAATTCAAAATCAAATCAAGTAATGAATTAGATCAAATACAAAATTAAATGAAAATAATATATAAGAATTACGTATTAATAATTTTGAGACATCTTGAATTGATTTTGAGAAGCCTTATAGTCCATTTAATTCACATTAATTTAACTCTATTTAAATTATAATTCAAATTTAAGTTAATTTTAAATCAAACTCAATTAAAAAAAATAAAAATTTTATTATATCTGACACTAAAATCGACTCGGATCACCATGAACAAAAAGCTTATAGCCACAATCAAATATACCGTGAGTTTGGGATGTGACAGTTTTTTTATTATTTTATTTTTAAAAAAATAGTAGTTTCATTTTATTATTAATTTTTTAAATATTTTTTAAATATTTTATGATAAAAAATTATTTTAAGAATCAAAATTATTAGAATATGATAACTTAAAAAAAAAAAAAAGAAATTTTATAAAAAAAATATTTATAACATATAAATTTTTCAAAAAATAAATTTTCTTATATCAACTTTACAAAAGTTTCAGTTATCTTCAATTGGACTTTGTTTGACTATTCTTTCCAATGCTTTATGCAACTGATATGGTTAAAAAAATTTTTTTTTTCCTTTTTAGTTATACCACTTTAAAAATAATTTATCTGAAATTCTATTTTACCGTCATTTCTCTATTTGATTATACCACATGTGCATATTTTTATTTATAAATTAAAATAGAAATTAAAATAATTTTTAAAAAATTATATACATATCATAAAATTCTTATATATATATATATATATATATAATATCTACATTTTTAATATTTATATAAAAATATTTAAATATTTAATGTCATATTAAAAATATGTTATTATTACTTTTTTTAAAATGTTATATCTATAAATATGAAGTTTTTTATGTTTGAAATATAAATGCATAATAATTTTGTGATTGTAGGTAAATCTTTCAAAAAATTATAAAAAAATTAAAGTATACAAAAAAAATATACTTAATATGTAAACTTTATGATAAATTATGGACTAAAATTTTAATTAATCAATTAATTCATCATTCTATAATATATGAGTCAAATATAGGCGTTCAAAAAAATTTACATAAATGAATATTTTTAAATATTTCCACTTATTTAAAAAATAAATAAATAAATTATGTTTATTAACTTTTAAATATATAAACATTTTAGTATTTTAAGCTCACTCAATAATAATTAATAATTTAATCAAAGAGATTATTAATTATTTTGAAATTTTTAAACAACACATAAACGGCAAGTTATTCAAACAGTGTTTAATAATATTTGCTGCAGCTGCTTTTACATTTTATTTTTTGTACAGTAACTTTTAAACCAATTTAATTCAACGTTCACAGTCGAGCCAAATAAAACCTGCAACTTTGTCAAAATATCCAGTAATTGCCTTATAAGACCTCAATTCGAAGAAGTCATCTCAGAATCAGGCTTCCTCCCACTAAAGCAGTCCAAACCTGCCTCAAATTCTCTCTCGATGAAGATGAAGATGAAGATGAAGATGAACTAAAATCTTGAACATGGAGACGCTTGTAATCTTCTTTCATTGAGCTATTTGACATCCATTTGACTATTCTTTGTCATTAAGGTGGCAACAAATGTAACTTTCGAATCCTTTATTGCAATTCTGCTCAGCAGCGGTTTCTGGCCTCCTGGTTCTCTGCTGAGTTAGCCTCCTCCTTTTTCCCCTCTTCTTCCCTAGCCGAGCTCTCTTTTCATGTTGGTTTATGATGAAAGTTACCATTTTTAAGCATGGAAATATCTTCCCTTGCGTCCTCTCTGTTGGTTTCGTTTCTTGCTGAGACTTACGATATACTTTAAGGTTCTATTCGAGACCCTTTTGAATATTCTGTGATATTCTGGTGGCAAATATCGAACTTTTGGCAGCAATTTGAGCTTAAAAAGGGGCTTTTGTTCCCTTGGCGCTCTCCTTTTCATACTGGTTTCTGATGAAATATCCCATCTTAGTTCCATGAGCTTGCTTGACTGTGTCTACTATGGCAACCACAGTGGATTATTCCTGATTACTTGTGTTGGCCTTGTACTGCTTTGGCTTGGCTAAGTTGTGCCTGGGTCTGCCTGAGGCCTAAAGCTAGGGTTTTGCCCGCGATATAGGATGGGTTGGATAGAAAGGGATCTTGCTCGTTCTGTTCTCGGCGTTCTGATTTTTCTTTTGGTGATTCTTGAATCAGAAGGTAAGGAATTAGCCCTTCTTTGATCATGTTATTTGTAAAATCTCATCCTTTAAAAAAAAAAAGGAAAACAAGTGCAATATTATATATTATTCATTTGATTTGATTGGAGCGACGTGCTTTTCATTGTTTTTTTTTTCTGGAGATACTATATTCTAGTATTCTTATATAACTGTGTGGTGAGTTAATTTTCTAAGTTTTGACGAGTTCAGCTGCTTCCTCTGACTCAATATCTATGTATATTTATGTGCTGATGCTTCATGATTGACTCATGATTTTAAACAAATACTAGGCATAGCTGACTTTAGTTATTGCCTCACTTCTTGGCTATGATTTCTGTAATCATTATGTTTGTGGGCATAGGATATTTACCAATATCATTCAGAAAATTCAGAATCCATTTTATCTGAAGTTCTGGTTTTTAGATTACTTGTTAATATTCTTTTCAGTTTTATTAATTGCAAAAACTAGAAATTTTTAGTATAGATTCATTTGAGCATATGTGAAGTGATTATAGCATATGTTAATCCATTGTAGATCTTAGATTATTGGGCGAGCTGCTGCGAAGTCACTAAAACAGTACATCAACATTCAGAGCTTTGGGTCACTTTAATTAAGAGTGTGAATTCTGACATATAAAACATTAATAAAACAAATAGTGTGGTTTAGAACAGCCCAATCATTAAGTTATAAATGAGATATGAAAAGCTTTATGATTAGACTTTGTATAGCTTCATTTCCATTTTTTGCAGAGATTTTTAAAACTATGACTATGGCTAGAAATCACAAGAATAATAGCATTTTCCTTCACCAGTTAGTCCCTTGTATTGCAATTCTTTCTTTATCTCTGAGAGGTGCCAATCCTTCTATTATTATGATCATAAAGCTGTTGTGGACAAAGCAATATTTTTAAAAACTGTTGTGGGTATTATAAATATTTTCTTTTTTGAAAAAAAATATTAGATTGTAATTTTATTATTTGTACCACAGATTACCATATCCAGTTGTAAAAAACAGCTTTTTATCACAAATCTAGTTATATTTTACTCATATAAGGCATGCTTTTATCATGTAGCCAACAATTTATCTTCTGCACATGCTAGCCCTCCAGCAGCACAAATCAGAGATGAAGGCGATATTCATGGAAAATCACTTAATGGTTCTCCATTTACACTGCAACATGCTCCAGGTACACAGCTGACAAACAGGTAACATAAGAATCTATTATCTCTGAATTTTATGTACATCATATTTCTCATATTTTTGTCTGTCACCAGCTCCATGTCCTAGAATACTTCCATTAAATCCACAAAATGTGCAGCAACATTCTAGAGGAAAACATCCATCAATCACGTCTCCATCTAGTGTAAAAGGCTTCAATGGTGAGCATCTCTCTCCATTATGCTTCAGTTAATTTATGAATACTCTTGGTCAGTTAATCCACAGTGGACTTAGAGCGCTAGTTAAGTTAATTCTGAGAAAAATGTTGAAATGGCTTGCTTAAGCTACTAATTCACTGAAGAATATTTTCTTTGTGATCATTCTTAGACATTTCTCTTCCACAAAATAAATCAAATACTACGCAGTCAAACTCACCTCGCCATTTTCCAGAAGGAAGAAAAACTCACAGATTCAGGCCTGCCCCAGCAATTTCACCTGCTGAGCATAAAAGTGACAGAATTGGAGGAAATGCTGTTTCATCTCCATTGTCTCTACATCCACCAGCTTCACAACATTCAGGTTGGACTATAGTTCTGAATTAACATCTTCACCTTTCATTATTGAATATGTCCTATAAAATTTTGATGCTTTAAAATCTTGATTACTAATTTAAGTTTCTGTTTTGTTGGGCTATCTTGAATCACCAGCTTCTTCAAGTTCTGCACAGAATTCTAAGAAGAGAGAGAATAATGCCCCCCATCATAATAACAAGAAGCATTATGCTTCTCCACCTTATGATATCGACCATGTGATCTCTTCTCATTTCAATCCTCCCATAAAAAGTTCAAAGAATAGGGGAAGGCATTCTGCTCCACCTAATTTTAATAGTTTTGCTCCCATATTGACTCCAAAACATGAGAGAAGTTTTGCTCGTTCACCTTATATTGGAGGTCCTGTGATTAATCGAATTCCTTCGCATCCTCCTGTTGAGATTTCGAATAATAAGGCAATGAGTTATGCTCCTCCACCTTATGTGGAAGGTCCAGAGATCAGTCCAGCTTCTTTGCATCAGCACCATCCACGGGAGACAAGACATCATGCTCCATCACCTTATCCTGAAGGTGCTAAAAAAAAAAAGAAAATATGAAGAATATGATAATTGGCGCTACTCATAACCATATTTTGTCATTGCAGGTCATCATTTTCCTCCAACCCAGGCTCCAACTTCATCAAATGGTGAAAAATCTCCTGCTCCTTTGCCAACATCAACCACTACTCCCCCAAGTTATATAATATGTCAGTTCATTTGATATTTCTTAGTTACCATGCATCATTATCCACATTTTCTATCATGAAATTTTTTTTGTTACTGACTTATTTTTTTCCCTTTCTAGGGCAAATTCATTCTCCTAAATCTTCTCCTTCCAAAACTTTTGGAGGCAAGCCATCATCCCCATCTCTGCAACCACAACAATCATTACCCCCTCCTCCTCCTAATTTGGGTATGATTTTTACTATTGTTTACTATTGTCAAACTTATTCTTCAATCCAATAATCCTTGTCTTGAAACGCAAGATTGTTTATGTTATGATTCGCTTACTTGCAGACTGTGGTCCTGAGATGTGCCAATCACCGCTTACAAACTCATGTCCTGGATCACCATGTACATGTGTCTTGCCAATTAAAGTTGGTCTGCGCCTTGGCGTTGCATTGTACATATTCTTTCCCTTGGTTTCTGAATTTGCCAAAGAAATTGCGGCCGGAGTTTCCATGAAACAAAGACAAGTACGGATCATGGGAGCAAATGCTGCAACTGAAGACACTGAGAAGACTGATGTGCTTATTGATCTTGTTCCACTTGGAAGATCTTTTGACAATGCAACAGTTTTTATAACCTTTGAGAAATTCTGGAAAAAGCAAGTTTTAATACAAGCCTCATATTTTGGAGAATATGTTGTATTATATGTTAGCTATCCAGGTTGGTGAACTTTTTTTGCCTTAATTTTCTTAGAATCATAACCTCACATTTTAACTTGAAAATTTGGTATAACCTGAAACTAAATCTCATCTATTCATCAAACTGACAAACCTAACTTAATGTAATCCTAAAAAATTCATTTTTGTTCTGTTGTCAATGCCTTATAGTTAACATAATCCTTACGGTTGCGGTGATGCAAAAAGAGTTAGGTTAGATTTTCTAATGCTATTTTAATGATGTGCATTATGATTATTACATGAAATTAAAATTGATGATTCATAGATTTTAAGATAACAGAATTACTTAATTTCTTTCTTTAGATATAAATAGGCAACACTTTAATTAAAATCAACCAACTATGAAACGATATCAATGATCTGGAAAATTTCACAAGGATTTAGAGTTACATAAAATTAATTTGCAGCTATAATTTACTGTTCACAATTTAAATTTTTGATGTGCCAAGGAATTACACATCCAAGTTGCACTTACAATATTACAAACTAGAGAGAGAAATTTTCTCCATGCCAATGTTTTTAATTGCATATCTCCTAAGCTAGTCGATATGATTAGCATATGATTAATGTGATTTAAGTTTAATTCTAACTTGTTGACCTCCATATATGCGCCATAAGTCAAGTCAAGCTTACAAATCGAATTCGACGGACTTCAGAAGTCACAGTGCGCGAATCGGGGCTCAAAATGCAGTGAACGTCACCAAAAATGGTCGAAACGACCACCGATCGATGAACGGATTTCGCTATCGCGTTCAGAACGTCGAAATAGATCAGATTATAAATATTGCATAATCTAAAGAGTGACCGATAAAGCGTCGAAATATCAATGTCGACGCGATATCGAAATACGTCGCGACGATGTCCAAACGACCGCTCATGAAATTGATCGCGTCGTTCAAACCGCCAAAACTATCAAATGAGTCACTTAATTTGGATAAGGTAAAATGCCAAATCGATTTAGACGCGAAATCGAGGTTGAAATGCACTGGACGTCGCAAAAATCAACCCGAATGATCTCCGATTGACGAACGGACTTCGCCATCGCATTCAGAACGTCGAAACTGGTTAAAATATAAATATTGCACAACTTGTTGATCAACCGAAAAGCATCGAAGTCGTGCCGTCGCACGATATCGCCGTGGCCGACGCAGTTCGCACGCTCGCAAAATTGATTGGTTAGCTTCAAACGTCAAATCTATAAAGTAATCGCTCGACTCACGACAGTCCGCGAATGTCGGGGCCAAAGCGGCGATTTTGTCAATTGGACTCACTCACGCCGACCAACCAAACGGCTTTGACAAACGGATGCGTCGTTTTAACATCGGATTAACCTTCAATTGATATATATATTGATTATCTAATCGCGTCGGCATAAAATTCAATTTAAAGTCAATTACTCAATTTAAAAAATCAATTTAAAGCCATAATCTAAACCAAAATCCCTAAACCACTCGAACCCAAACCGTTCGGCCTAATCCCCTAACTCGACCCGGTTCTCCTTTTCTCCCTCTCATCCCAACATTCTCTCCTTCCCCTCTCCATTTCTCCTCCAAACCAAAAAAGGTAAAACCCTTTCTTTCTTCCTTCCCCTTTCTTCTTCTTTTTTTCATCTTCTTTCCCTCCCCCTCAAAAATTAAAACCGAAATTTCATCTTACATTTCCTCTCATTTCTCATTCCGAAAATTCCCTCATTTCCACAAAAAATGAATTTTCAACTTCACTTCTTCCCTCCTTTCTTCCAAAACCGAAAATACCCCCTTTTTTCTAAATCACTTTATTGCAGAACCTGAGAAGATCTATCGGAGGTTCTTCTTCGGCTTCCGCCTTCAGATTCCACTTCGCTTCATTGAACCAGAACACCACATGAGGCGGTTCTTCTTTCGCTTCCGGCCGCTTCTCCTCAGATCACCTTTCCACTTTTCGTTACAACCAAGAAAACACCACAGGTGGTTCTTCTGCTTTTAACGCCGCTCCATTTCCGGCCTCTTTTTTTTCTTTGAGAACAAAGAGGAACACCGCCATGAGAGTTCTTCTCTTTCTCATCTAACCCCGTTTTGCCGATCTTAACGAGAAAACAAGTCGTAACATATGGATGTGGAATATATATATAGCCAGTTTATAGGTTTCAAGATATCATGAGGCCGAAAAATCTAGGCGGTGCGAAGATACCACATGAGGCGATCAGAGTTCAACATCCGGATGCCGCCCCTGATGAAATGTCCGTCTAATTTACTTTAAAAAAAGGAATTAATATATATCGATCAGATGCCTTCTTTGTGCCAGCCGGCCACGCTTAGAAACGACGGTTGATAATCTACCGCAGCTTCGCAAGAATCGAGTGCCGTCAACATCCGGATGCCCTCCTGAATGAAATATTACCGGAATTCTAATTTCTGACGGAAAAAATGAATGAATATATATTACATCAGATATTCTTTCGGTTGATTTTCTCAGCTTGGCCACAGCCGACGAAATCATACCGGTCGCGTGTCGCGAGGCACATCACTCAGGCGCCTAAGGTCAAAATAAATTCAATACTTAAACAAATTGAAAATTACCTAAACTTAAAAATAACTTATAAATATGAAGATAATTAAAAAAAATGGAGTATTTAAAGAAAATTTTAAAAGAATATAACACTCACTAAGTAAAATTGAGGTTAATATTAAACTCACAAACTCTAATCATGATTCTCATGACTTAAACCAAGTCAGAAAGTAAGTTCTTTATTCAAATTCTCAAAATTAAACAAACCTTAATCAAACTTCTGAGGCAAATGTTAAACTCATAAGAGACTTACAATAAATTAGTTTCCAAATAAATATGAGATTTTATGTGGAGTTAATGATAAATTCATGTTGATTTGAACTCTTATGTGAATAAAGCTCTTGAAAATTCAAAATGTTAAACTCATGAATAAGAATCAATATGAACAATATTAATTGAAAGCATTTGAACGATCACATTTAAATCTTAAATGAAGTAAAGATCTTAATCAATATTAAAAGACAAATGATTGGGCAAAGTTTAAATATTCAATTCTAAAGAAATGGTGCAAGAAATTTTATAGCTTTTATAAAGACAAATTCAATGACAACTCACATCACTCATGAATTTAGCCTTTAAAAGAACCATTTAACCGTGTTTAAAATTAAAATTGATAAATGAGATTTGTTGAGTGCTATTTTCAAGTTAAATTGAAAATCAAATGAATTTTTCATTTTCATTAAAGATGAGCAACCTATTGGCAAGTATAACTAAAGTTCATAAAAGACTACAAGTCAAATAATATTTAAGAATTGAGAAATTCGATAATACATGTCATCATCGGATCTACAATTCTTTATACAAGCAGATAAAAGGCGATACTAAACTAAATGTTACATCAATGAAGAAGTTTTTTTTCAATACAAAAATTAAGAAATTTCATTCTAAATTATGATTTTCAAAATCAACAAAATCAATTAATTAAATTATCTATATAAATGACGTTTCTGACATGTAGATTTCAAATGAATACTAAATAAAGTCTTAAATACACCGCAGCCCACACTGAATGTTTAGATTCAAAGATACGACGCTAGCTTCCTGGTTTAGTCTAGACCGCTAACAAAACCTAAAAAATCTATTATAAAAATTTCAACTCAAGAAATATATGAAACTAATTTCACTGACAAGATCTAATCATTAAAGTTAAATGACAGATCTAAAACTCTTAAACATATTCAAATTAATCAAATTTTCAAATCAAATTAACTCAAACTAAATATCAATTTAAAAAATTATTTAAATGAAACTCAATCATTAAAAGTTTTAAAGAAAACTCAATTCATATTCAAATCCGTTTCACAACGACATAACAATTAAAACTCGCTCACAAAAGAGTCAATATCAAATCAAGTGTCTATTATATTCACTCAATCAATCTCGCTAGAAGGACGCGTCATTTGATTGCATACTGAAGAGGCTCACAGATGAGAAGCATTGACTGACGATTTTGGGCCGTCCATATATTTATCATGATCGAAAGATGCTTTCAATGCTCCTTTGAGTGGAATCATGGTACTTGGATAAACCTTCTATCCGGTAGTAGACTAAGATTTCCTGGGACAAACACCACTTCGTGATAAGATTTCGACAACGTAACTCCATGTGTCGAGCAAGGATCCTTCGTCGGTCGACTACATCCTCTAACTAGTAATTACCACTATCCCGAGACGATCGAACCATGATCGATCTAGATCGCCATCATTCTCCCAATCATCCTATAAATGATGAATTTCCTAATCTAAACTCTAAAACTCCATATGTTACTTATACGCCACGCATTAAGCGATCTAACGACTTTTTTAATCAAAAGTTCTCTCACTTATCGGGAGGTAATTAACTATAGCCATACTATAGGAACTTGAAACCAGATCTTAAATCCTCACCAAATGAGGACGAAATCTCTGGGTAGTGTCTTATCTACTATTCCATCTACCTTCTGAAAATTACACCGACACATTTAATACACTCTCTTCGATTCCATTTATCGAGAGGTCGGTGTCAAATTTTCGGAGTCCACAGATTTTTAACTACTCCTCCTAGTTTCTTCCATCTTGCCAATAATCAGTTATAAGTAGCGGAGCATGATAAAAATTGAAATGGAAAATCAATTATCAATGAAACTAAATTTAAGCTAATTATGTCATTACGAATAATCTGCTTGTTTTTTTTATATTAATGGATCTTCAGAGCACACGTTCATCATGAAGCTAGGTCATAGAGCTAACATCCAAATATAGCTAATGCTATTATTAATATTGGAGATGCTGGAGCTACCATCCAAATTTGTACCATAAACTTCCTAGCTATTACCGCTACAAATAATCCTTCACCTGAAGCATCTGCATATTATACACACTAACATGTGCAATGGAGGAGGACAATTGAAATGACTACTACTGCTACTGAAGTTCCTCAAAATAGAGCCTTTATATTCGAAATATTGGGTCATTCTGAGGTGTCAGTCATGAAAAGAACCATCACTTGGCAAAAAGTTTCAGTCATACATGTGAATGCGGCAACACTGCCAGTTGAACCTTTCACACTTGGAAAGTATGATACTGAAGCCTCCTCTTCTAGAGAGAAAAATCGAAAGGTAAGGCAAAAGAAGGAGAAGTGTCGAACCACGAAGTTCAACAATTATTGTCCAATCACTACCATGTGACTTAAGCCGTTGTTCCCACTCACAACAAGTTGAAAATCTCAAGTTGGTGAAGAAGAGCAGCTCTACTGGTGATATCAAGCAATCATTCTGGGAGCAATGACACCCAACTATAATCCCACAGAGGAGGCATCCTGAGACTTTGTCCTCTAGAGTGCACAGGGTGCTGAAAGTTGTTAAGAAGAATGGTCTTATGAAGAAAAAGTATCAATGTCCGATTATCGGAGAAAATGAGAAAGTTTTAATAAAAAGGCTACTCTTAGTGGGTAATGTTCAAGACCGTCATAAGCAATTCCTATACGGTGAACATCGGAGCGTAACACTTGGACCGTATGTCCAGGAATCTGCCGCCGAAAGGTCTCAGCAAAAAGGAAAAATAAACAAATATGGAGGTGAGCTGAAGAAGTTGCAATGCGTAAGTTTTCTTCATCCTGAAGCAAGCTAACCCAAAGACAAGGGGAAAGAGAAATGTTGAACTACGCACAATACCATCGTTCAAGTAAAAATTGTATAACCAAATGAACCGTATGTGTGTTTCAACTCATAACATTTGACTAAGATGGATAAATGGAATAAATTTCCAAATCAAAATTTTCTCGAATCTCGAGAATAATGTCAGATTCCAACTTCTCCAGTGAGGAAACTTGAAACTGTATATGCAAGAGTGCATCGGGTCCTCAAAGTTGCTAAGAAGAAATGACAGATGAAAAAAAATATCAAAGTCCTGTCATCAGGGAGGCTAGAGTTCTTCTAAGGAGACCTCCATAATTCTAACAAGATGTCTACTATTTCAAGTCCCGCACAGTGAGTATCAAGGCGTGACACTTGGACCATAGGTCCAAGAATCTCCTGTCAAAAGGTCTCGACAAATAGGTGAGCAAATTTGGAGGCCAAAATCTCGAAGTGAAATTGACTTACTAAAGACAAATGGGATATCTGGATCTATCTCCACAAAATTCACTCTTCTATGTAGTTGGGTCAGCTCTATCAAGTTGAACTACATTCGAAAATTATTCAACACAATCTCACTCAATATGAGAATGTCTATTTACGGATGGATTAACGCTGATGAGGTTCCAAGCTCACAAAATTTAAAGTTTACCGAGCAAGGATGTCCAAAGCTTTCGATCATACGGTGGATCCATCGAACTTTTCAATAATGAGGATTGGTCCTGGTGTTGTATTTCTCAATGTCATTACATGTGTAAGTTTTGCTTGGAAATTCTCTTGCAACGCAAGAATGCATTTTCGAAATAATGCAAACATCCCCCCCTGCAGATAGGGGGGTATTTTTTTAGTATATCTATTTAGGTCGACATCGTGCTTCATGCCGAGATTTTTAGATAAATATACTTACTCAAGATGAAAAAAAAAGATTTCGTGAGGACATTTTTAGATTTCTATATATAGATGAAATCAATGTTACATGTTAAAATCCTCTTAAGAGCATATCAATTCAAATATTGGTGTATTTGCATATTTTCATCTTGAAAATTCTTCTAAATATGCTCTAGAATTCCTCCTGCAAGACAGGAAATATTTTTTTTAGTTTATGTTTAGTTTATTTGCGTTGACGCCATGCTATAAGATGAGATCCTCGAATATATTCTGATTCAGGTTAACATCGAGCTTTACGCTGAAATCCCTAAATATATCTATAATTATTACTGTTAAGTTGCAAAGTCTTGCAGGAACAAAAAAAGAATCTATTTCTATGCATGAAAATATAGTCTTAAATATCAAGAAAAAATTTTCTCCCAGATTCGTCAAATGTCGGAGTTCAAGTCAAAAGAACTCCCAATTTTGGAAGCTTTAATCAACTGAGTTGAACGAAACATCAACATCTACATTCTGAAGTCTTGGACACGGATGTGTTCTAAAGGTCGAACTCAACAATGTGGTAGAAGCATCGACGCTTCTTTCACTCAATTCGCAAGAAAAGAGCCCACATTTGTCGTCATGACAAACCACCAACCCACTACGCCTTAAGTCAAGATTCGAGTAGTTCTAAAGGTCGAACTCAACAAGCCCAAATGTGGCGGACGCTTCCTCACTCAACAAGCGTAAGAAAAGGATGCAGAAAGAGCTCCGTCCAATAACGATGATAATGTTCTCGAACTGCATCCGCCTATTATAAGCAATCAGGATCCAAGAGATCTTTCTACTTGATCGATAAATCAAGATAATTTGAGGAAACTCTCAATTCAGGCTGCCTCAAATCAATCTATATATTGTCTGTAGGGCGATATCTCAATCTATTCTCAAATGATCTGATCAAGCTCAAAGCACAGATCCAAGTCAATCTCCTCATCAAGTCCATCAAAGCAGAAAGCACAGGACCGAGGAAGCAATTTCATAGTTCACACAAAGTCAATGGCCAAATTAAAGGAATTGGTTATTCGCTTTATTATATGCAAGATCGATAACTTAACATTGAATTCTATATAAGCCGGCCATCATCTATGTACCCTTCAATGAGTCCATCAAGGTACAAAGATGATCACTTCGACATATACTTTCATGTGAAATAAATCGACCCTTCATCGTCATCAAGCTTAAAGCTAACAGTAAGGAATTTTAAATTGACCAAGCATGGATAAACCGATTCCCTGGAGTCCTTCATCAAAATAAGCACTAATTTTCCATCAAACCCAACCAAGCATGGCTGGGATCGAGGAGGCTCAAATCTTAAAGAATAAGAGATCTTCAAAGAAAGTTTGAGAGAGTAGATGATGTAAGAACTCTTATATATCAAGTCGATTCTAACAAATCAAGCTCGCCATTTACCTTCCGAATAAGCAAAGATACTAATGACAAATCTATTTTCAAAGTTATCAGAATCGGTTTAAAATGATCCAAGTTCTGGCTAAATAAAAGGTCAACCAGCAGAACAAACGTGACTTTTGCGAATCACATTTGTTGGGGCGATTTTGACCTTCATATAGGTGTCATAAGTCAAGTCGTTTTACAAATCAACAAATTCGGCGACTGTGACAAAGGCGCTTAACGGATCAAAATGCACCTGACATCACCAAAATGATCGAATGACCGATCGACGAACGACTTCGGCCGCTCGTAACCTCGAAATAGATCAATATAAATATTGCATAATCTAAAGAGACCGATAAAACGTTATCAATGTGCCGACGCATATCAAAGTCATGAAGGCCGACGATATCCAAACGACTCCGCTCACGAAATTGATCACACCGCTTAATCGCCGAAAACTATCAAAAGACCGCTCACGCTTTCTTTCGAATGTAAATGCCGAATGATTTAGGACAACGCGCAAATCAAGAAATGCACACGCCGCCAAAATCAATCAAATGGTCGAATGACCATTCGCCATTAACGCGACATCGGCCAAAATATAAATATTGCATAACTTTGCTGACCGGCAGTCGACAGCCAACCACGCGTTTATACATATCGAAGTCGAGGCGCCGACAAGCCAAACGCCCTCCGCTCGCGAAATTGATTGTGTTAGCTTTAAACGCCGAAATCTATCAAGTCGTTTCGACTCAATTGACGAAGCCGCATGAATGCCGAGGAAATAAGAACACGTATTTTGAGAAATGGACTCAATTTGACGCCCACTAAACCAAACGACATCCGACATAAACAGCCGCAAGCTTTTGCAAAACATTAGATTAACCTTACATTGATATGTATATTGATTATGTAATGGCGTCGGCATAAAATTTAATTTAAAGTCAATTACTCAATTTAAAAAATCAATTTAAAGCCCTAATCTAAACCAAAATCTCTAAACCACTCTAACCCAAACCGGCTAATCCTAACTCACCTGGTTCTCCTATTCACGACGACGCACCTCTCTATGCGACATCCTCCTCACGCAAAGAACCAAGTCCACGACTTCCACACGAGTCGCCGAAGAGCCTCCCTCGATCGTTCTTCTCACGCAGACTGACGAATTCATTTCCTCTTTCTCTAGCGTTTCCTCTTCCTTTCTCTATCCTAACCATATTTTTCCTTCTTCCTCATCCAAACGATTTTCTCCTTCCTCTTCGATTCCTCCAAACTGGTAAACCCTTTCTTTTTCCCTCTTTCATCTTTTCCCTAAATCAAATTTCATCTTACATTTCCTCATTTCATCCAAAGTTCTATTTTCAGAAAATGAATTCACTTTCACTTCTTCCCTCCTTTCTTCCAAAACCGAAAACACCACATTTTTTCAACCAATTTCTATTTCTTCCAGATCAAGAAGAACATCTTTTATGGTTCTTTTGGTTGCGTCGCCTCAGATTCCACTTCCATTTCTTTCACAGAACTGGAAGAACACCATCATGAGTTCTTCTTTCGATCATATCGCTCTCAGATCACCTTTTCTAATTTTGTTTCGCACAACCGAGAACACATGGCGTGAAGCTTCTTTCTCCGACGCCGTCCCATTTCGCCCCGACTTTTTTTTTCTTTAGGATAACATCACAGAGGTGGTTTCTTCTCTTTCCAAAGATACTCAACCCCATCTCTCTTTGATCTCAGGGCAAAAATGAGTCGAACACGTGGAGAATGGAATATGGATACATGCTGCTTTTCAGAGTGCTGCCGCGCTACGCTCATGCGCTGACGATAACGGCTACTTGTCAGAAGACCGCCTCACGATGAGGCGATCGTAAGCCAACATCCGTTGATGCCCCCTACTAAATGTTGCCAAAAAAATTTTTAATTTCTGCGCTTAAAAAAAAAAAGGAAATGAATATATATCAGATTATATGTCTTGAGGAAGTCATACGTCATGAGGCAACGATGAGAAATAAAGCTAGAAGACACCGCCACATGCTTATATTTTATGCACAGAGTTCAACATCTATATGTCGCCCCTAAAAATATTGAAATTTTGTCAATTTAATTTTATGAATGAATATATATTACATCAGATATCTTCTTCGTTTGAAGCTCATGCTCTTCATGGCTGACGACGATGAATCACCGCTATTCACACTCACTATGCTCATAAGGCATCAGTAAGTCAACATTCGCTTTGATGTCTGATGAAATGTTGTTGAAATTTTTAATTTCTGACTTAAAAAAAAAGAAAATATATATCAGATATTTAATAGCTATATACACGAGATTTGAATCGATCATGCTGTTCATTAGAGACGCATGCCACGAGGCAGAAATCGAGCCAAAATATTGCAAAATTTCAATCTTAAGACGGGAAAATAATCAAATTTAGACTAAAATTCAAGATTTAAATAAACTCAAATAAAAATTACTTAAACTTAAGTTAAACAAAAATATGATATATAAATAAAGATAAATGTTAAATCAAAGAGAATAATGAGAGATATTTAAAGAAAATTTTGGAAGAAATGAACACTCACTTAAAATAAATAAAATTTGGGATACTAATATTAAATTCATAAACTCTAATCATTCTCTACTTAAATTTAAATAATAAAGAAGTTATCTTTATTCAAATTCCTCAAAATTAAACAAATTTTAATTGAAACTTGAGACAAATGTCAAATAAGAGACTTACAATAAAGTTGAAGTCTAGTTTTCAAATAAATATGAGATTTAATGTGGAGTTAAGGATAAATTTATGTTAGATTTGAACTCTTCTTATGTGAAATAAACTTCTCTTTGAAAATTCAAAATGTTAAACTCATGGACAAGTAATCAATATAAACAATATTAATTGAGCATTTGAACGATCACATTTACATCTCAAATGAAGTAAAGATCTTAATTGAATATTAAAAGACAAATGATTAGTGGGAAGTCTAAATATCCAATTTCAAATTGAGAATAAAGTGTGCAAAAAATTTGATAGTTTTCTTATAAGCACAAATTCAGTTAAATAACTCATGATCACTCATGAATGTAACCTTTAAAATAACCATTTGAACCTTGCGTTTAAAATTAAAATTGATACATCTGAGAGTTATTGAGTGCTATTTTCAAGTTAAATTGAAAATCAAATGAATTTTAAAGGAGATTTTCACTAAAGATGAGCAACCTGTTGGCAAGTATAACTAAAGTTCATAAAAGACTACAAGTCAAATAATATCTAAGAATCGAGAAATTGACATATATATGTCAACGGATCCGCAATTTTGTAGCAGAAAGACTACACTAAACTAAATGCGAATGAATGAGTTTTCCTTTAATACAAAAATTAAGGAATTTCTAAATTATGAAAATCAACCAAAATCACTATGAAATTATCTAAGTTATAAATACATGCAACGCCCGGACATAGATTTCAAATGTAAATTTTAATATCTAACAAGGCTCAGGCTAAGTTGAAATTAAATTAAAATTTGAAATCAATCTTATAATTCAGAAATAAATACTACATAAAGTCTTAAATACACTCGCACCCCATACTATGAATGTTAGATTCAAGTCTTAGGATGTCGATGCCGCTTCCTTTAATCTTGTGACGTCATTAACAAAACTTAAAATCTATTATAAAATTTTAACTCAGAAAAATATCGAAAACTAATCACAAACGATAGATCTAATCCTCATAGAAGCTAAACCGAGTTGCGATCTAAAGTTTCTTAAACACATTCAAATTAATCAATTTTTCAAATCAAATTTACTCAAACTAAATATCAATCTAAAAAAAACTGTTTAAATGAAACTCAATCATTAAAAACTTAAATCAAAACTCAATCTATCCACCTTCCGCAATTTGTGACATAAATTAAGAAAACTCTAGCTCACAAAGCGATGTTAAATCAGTGTTACTATGTTTCACTCTTAATCAATCTCTGTAAGAAAGATGTGTTCCTCTAATCATAGTTTGAATTTCAGACAAGAAGCATTACCAGCCTCTAATCCTGGTTTTGGCTCCATTATATTATACGATCAGATCAGATGCTTCCATAGCCGCCTTTTCAGTAATCATGGGGTATACTGACAGACAAACAACTCTGTCATAAGCGACTTAAGATTGTCTCTGATAAACACCACCCTGCGCCTCTACAAGGAGATTTCTTGGATCACGTAACCCATGCTTGATAAGGATCCTTCTAGCATACTATCTCCTCAATAGACTAGGGACCACAACCGTCCGGATGATGTAACCATGGGATCTAGATCGTGATTCTCAACTATCCGTTTTAAATGAAATGATGAATTTCATAATCTAAACTCTTAAACTCTATATGCTGCTATTATACGCTATGTATTAAGCGACCTAATGGCTAGTTAATCGAAAGTTTTCTCTCACTTATTGGGAGGAGTAATTAACTATAGGGACTTATGCCTATAGGAAACCTGGAACTAGATCTAAAGTCCTCACCAAATCATGACGAAATCCCTGGGTAGTGTCATCTACTATTCCATTTGCCTTCTGAAAATTACACCGACACATTTAACGCACTCTCTTCAATTCAATATTGTCGAGAGGTCGGTGGTGAATTTTCGGAGCCCACATAACCACAGTTTGAAATTCCCTCAAATTCCTCGTCTATAGTCAAGCCCTGAGAGTTGAAGCCTGAAATGCATATATAACTTCTGAACCTTGTAAGTGAGGATTAGGAGGCTCCAAAAATTTTAACACACGATACTTGCAAGCCTTCAAAATAGCTCATATGCATTATTCGAGGTGCAGAGAAAATTACAAGAGGTAACATAACTGTGTGCTACAATACCACAACTTCAAGCAGCGACCACCCCACAATAGCAATTCAAAATTTAAAAGAGTAGTTCAAGTTTTCACAACCCAAACTAACCTATATAAGTTCAAAGATTCATTGCCAATCAAAAGGAGATGTAACTATAGCTACAATCACATATGGAATAAGAAAATATAGTCAAGTTTCACCACTCAAAGATGAAAGAATACTCAAAATTTCCAATCTCAATTCCACATCATATGATACTATCATTATTGTGATCGAATTTAATTCAATAAGCAAACTTCAGGAGCATTAGTTGATTTATTATTTGCATGTGAAAAAATGGAGGACAACAGATTACTTGGAAATCCATAAACTTAATCACCAATTATTGTAAATCCATTGTATAAGTTTTTTTATTTCATTAAGCAATTACAATTAAAGGAGTACTAATCCTTCTATATATAGAAGAGCTTGGGTGATACATCGACTCTATTATTAACTAATAAAATACTAGTCATTAGCAATTCAAATAATGAAGACAAGAACCATAATCTACTTAAAATAAACATAATATTTGATATTACATAATTAAATAGCATTCTATTTTGTTTTTCTTTGAGTTTACTAGCCTAAGTCTCATAGTTGAGATTTATGGTGGACAATCACATTACCACAGTTTTTTAATACTACTCATTTCTCCATCATTTATATTTTTAATAATTTCACGTGCCTTTCATATATTGTTTATTTTCAATCTCACAAAAATCAATTCTTGTAATACTAGGATCTGGTACCTCTTAAGATCTATGGGAATTATATATATCCTTTCTCTGTTATCTAAACTTTTTTTCTTTAGTTTTCTTCGCACAGTAATGACCATTATTTTTACATTTCTAGTATAAATTCACGTTAAATATCTCATATTTTTATGATTCTGCTCAACAGTTATTGGTTTATGCAGGCCTTCCCCCATCACCACCTACAGCAACATATCTCAATGGGGAAGCATATGCCAATAACAACAATGGAAGAACAATTCATCCTCTTGCAGCTGATGTAAGAAAGAAAAAGAAAAAACTGGGTGGCAGTGTGATAGCTATTATAGCCATGATTTCATTGATAGCCATCGTTTTAATTATTGGAGCTGCATGGCTTCTGTTGTTTAGAAATAGGGAGCCATCGGGCCTGCTTAAGCCAAATTTTCGATCTTCACAGCCCCCATTTGCAAAGTCATCTGGTACTTTATCATATAAATTTTTTTATTGTTTTTGTATTTTTATTAATATCTGCTTCAGAAGCATGAAGGAATGCAAGGAAGTCTACATTTATGCAAGCATGTGAATACCTTATTTTTCGTAGTGTATTTCCGATGATTTTTATTGGGAAACTGAGAAATCCTTTCCCCTAAACGTACTTTAAACTGGGTCTCAACAATCACAATGTTTTCTTTCTGAAGCAACCAAAATGCATTTTGACATTGCTTGACTCCATTCACTGCCTAAAGCTCTGAGTTTTTCTGTACTGGAATATCACTCTTTTAATACAGTCTATTCTCTCGTGCTCTAGTTGTTTTTGGGTAATCTAAATAACAAAATTCTATTTTTCAAAGAACTCTCTCTCTCTCTATCTCTTATGTAAGAGTTTAGATTAAATCTTTTAAAATAAAAAGTGACAAAATATTGCTTAATATTTTTTTCATAGTTTAAATATGTTATGGATGTGGAGAAAGCCATTGTCTACTTAAACTAAATCCCCTTATAATTTGGTTGTAGGAATTCATTTTTATCAAGACTAAGCATCAATTGTGTGTTTGTGCTTTAAAATAGGATTGTTGGTAATCACCATAATTGCATCATCATGTCTTTTGTTATTTCTTTTCATAAACGAATCCTATTTCAAGATTAAGCATTGAATAGATCACTACTTCCTGGAAATATTATTTCATGTTTGAACAGAAAACCATTTTGTTTCATTTTAAACCTTTATGTTCTTAATACTCTACTTTCTATGCTACAAAATAGCTGCAGGAATCGGCCCTGTGAATGTTGGAGTTGGACCAAGTTCAACATCTGCTTCCTTGCGCTCCAGCATTGCAACATATAATGGATCAGCAAAGACATTCACACTGGCTGAGATGAAAAGAGCTACAAACTGGTTCGATAATTCAAGAGTTCTCGGAGAAGGAGGTTTCGGTCGAGTATACCGAGGAGCTCTCGAAGATGGAACAATGGTGGCTGTAAAGGTTCTCAAGAGAGTTGATAGTCAAGGAGAGAGGGAATTCTTGGCTGAGGTTGAGATGCTTAGCCGTTTGCATCACAGGAATTTGGTCAAGTTGATAGGTATATGCACAGAGGAAAATGTCCGTTGCCTTGTCTATGAACTTATTTCTAATGGCAGTGTTGAATCACATTTACATGGTAAGAATGTGGAGACATTATACCCTTGGTATTTTTCAGGTCATCACTACTTGCATGTTTATCAATCTTGTAAAAATATGTTTAATCATGATTAACAAACTTACCCGAACACTGTATTTCTGGGTTTTGAAGGAAATTTCTCTAGCATGGATAGTGAATTTCGCTTGTTAGGGAAACAGTTTTTTTATATTTTGTAGTCAGTGGTATTCAGGTATTCATTGTTTACTTTAGCTCATTTTGTTGCTTGTAGGTAGAATATATTTTAGAAAGTGATGATTTTGATTTCGATCATTTTGTGAGAGTTTTGGAGATTTTGAAGTTTGAAAGCAGAGTTGATCTCAAACTACTTCCAACCAAATGCTTGGTTTGATAATTTTTTTTTATTTTTCAACTTATTTTTTAAACTTCAAGCAACTGAATGATCAGTTACATATGTTTTATGTCTTGTTTGACTATATTTTATCAAACTTCTACATTTGCTTGAATAGTGTGTAATATTTATTTTCTTTGCAAAATGGAACAAGCATTGGAGCTAAATACAGTATTTGTTGCAGACATATTTTCTAAAACAAAGCAAGAGTTCCTTTGAGGTGGTTTGTAGTTATTTGTAAAAGTTAGTTGTAGAACTGATATGAGAAAAGTAATTTTTTGAAAATTATTGTGAGTGTTATAGATTTTTTTTTATAAAAGTTGTATAATAGCTTTTTTTTAGTTATAATGTTCTAGTAGATCTAAATATAAAAAGCTCCTCATCATAGAAACTTCGAAAGCAGCAAGAAGTTTGTAGCTAAATATGAGTGGTAGTTGTTTGGAAAGCAAAACTATGAAATAGGATCCCCAAACGGGCCATAATGCTTCATCTCTTTGCTCCCCATTAAACCACCCACGCCCAGAGTTTATGGGGCATGGCTTTTTCAAGTTGCTCAATTTAAGTTCTTTGTTGTCTACTTGTTTTATCTGCCCCCTTAGATTATATTTGGTCAGAATTGCATAACTAAATGAACAACTAGTCTGGTTAATATTGCTTCTATATTCAATGATGCAAGCATAAGTGGTGAATCAGGCATGATTTGCCACCAAATGTTTGACTTTCTTGTATCCATCCCTTCTATACAACATAAAAATGGATTAGATCACCTTATTTATTTAAGATTTTGCCTAGAAGAAAGTGTCTTTGTTTCGGTGTCAGTATTTGATGTGTTCTGCCCAGGTATTCACAAGGAAACTGCTCCACTTGACTGGAATGCTCGAGTGAAGATCGCGCTCGGGGCAGCTCGAGCTCTATCCTATCTCCATGAAGATTCAAGCCCTCGTGTCATTCATCGCGACTTCAAATCCAGCAACATCCTATTAGAACATGATTTTACTCCCAGGGTGTCTGATTTTGGCCTCGCTAGGTCCGCTTTAGACGAAGGAAAAGAGATCATTTCAACGCGCGTGATGGGAACTTTTGGGTACAGAACTGTTATAACTTGCTCACATCTTTCAGTTTCCACAAATTGCAGCACATTATGGTTATGTAATCTTTTTTTTTTACAGCTATGTGGATCCTGAGTATGCAATGACAGGGCATCTTCTTGTCAAGAGTGATGTTTACAGCTATGGTGTTGTTCTTCTTGAGCTTCTTACTGGGAGGAAGCCTATTGAAAAGTCACAGCCTCCTGGACAAGAGAATCTGGTCACTTCAACCCGTTCTCTTCTCACTAACATGGAAGGATTACAGACGATCATCGATCCAGCTCTCGCTGCTAATGCTCCTCAGAGCAGTGTTGCTAAAGTCGCAGCCATTGCTTCCATGTGTGTTCAGCCCGAAGTATCACACCGACCGTTAATGAGCGAGATAGTTCAGGCATTGAAATTAGTGTGGAATGAGAGTGATGAGCATAGGCAATCAGAAAACTACAGTCAGGATGAAATGTCAGTGAGAGATGTGGAGACTGGAATAAGTGTAGAATTGCGTCAAGGAGCAGATAGAGAGAGACCTGAAATAGATGCATTCTATGCATCTTCAAGGTTTACAGGAGATTCTTCTGGCTCATTTCGATGGCATTCGAGCTCAGGTCCATTAAGAACAGGTACAAGAAGGCTTTTCGGGCAAAGACTGAGCGGGTTGGGATCGGGGAGTTCGAGCGAGCATGGATTTGTGCATGGATTTTGGTTGAGAAGACATGGTTGGTCCTAAAGAGTAATTATTCAGTAGTGAATGGGTCTGAAATGAAGTTGATGGATTCAATGGCAGAAACAGGAGCTGCTTTCTGTAACAAGTTTACTCTCAGCTGAAGTTGCAGAAGCTTTGCTTTGGAGGTAGAAGGCATGAATCCTTGTTGGCTTGAGCTGGTCATCTCAGACAATGGAAAACTGAGATTGAATTGATGCAGCATTTTTCTTTGTTGTTGCTTGGTGTACATTGAGAAAGAAAGCAAAAGAAAAAGAACGATGTATAATCTTCTTTTATTTCTTTTTTTTTTTTTTTTTTGTTCACGGAACATGAAAGAATGTTGTATATTTCAATAAAGATTGAATTGGGGCACTTGCTTTGGCCTCTTATTTAACTTTAGGTTTGCTTACTAGCTGTTAAAACATCATTTTGTTCATTCATTTTAATGAAAAGGATAGAGTTGTTAATCATGTTTTTTTTAAGGTAATAGTTACTTATTATTAAATTTAAAAAACACAATTAACTATTAATGTTTTTATGATAATACATTTGTCAATTATTTGATGTGGGATTAAACTTAATAATCTCATATATTGATGAATTTCCGCCCGCAAAATAGATTTTTTTCTTACTTTACCATCCCTCAAATAAGAAAATTATAACATAATCACATTTCAATAATACTGACCTTGCATTAATAGACAAATAATTATCTAAAGATTAATTGCGATGAATCATTAGAACTAATCTAGTTGATAGCATGCGATCATTGTCTTCATCTTAGTATGACTGTTTTCAATACAGAAAATATTTTATCTTGTGAATGAATTTCATATGATGTCAAATGCCTATAGAGAAGATGCAATCAATGAGGCTTTCTCAAAAGAGAGAGAGGGTAGAAACGGTATAAATAAGCATTCTTTAATTTACATTTGAAATATATAATTACAATAAATAAATCCTACTGATCTCTTCTAAGTCCCACCAATTACAAGAAACCGATGGCCAACATGATATTACTCTTCAATTAACCATCATATTAGTGTTTGACTATTTATTTATTATTACATTAAAATATTTTTTAAAAAGAATTATTCACTTTCTCAAATGGAACAAAAATAAAACTATAATATCCATTATGACTACTTTAAATATATATATATATATATATATATATATATATATATTTATATATATATATTTCGAGCAACAATTCCTTTAAAATAGCAGGTTAAAAAAACCAATTTACCTATAGATAACACAATGAGGTTTAAATGCCAGTCGTCCTCTACACGATACAAGCAATAGCTAAAAATGCTTGACCTAGAATTCAGCACAATAAAATCACCATGACTGGAACATTAAAATTCTCTAAAAATGATTCAGCTTAATGAGAATAAAAATTCTTTCATCAAAACAAAATCAAACATCTATAAGACATTAACAAAACATCTCACAAGCAATTGATTGTTAAGAAATAATGATTCAAATTTTATCTTCCATAGGGATGATAACAGATCCCATATCCTCTACCACTGTCATCACGATAAAAGAAACATAAATTTAAATTTTTATCTTCCATAGGGATGATAACGGCTCCCATATCCTCTACCACCGCCACCACTATAACCACCGCGGTAAGCACCATAGCCACCGGCCACAGTACCATAGGCACTATTACTACTGCCACCATATGCGGCAGTACCATACATGGGCTCGCCATAGCCTGGAACAAATCCGGCGGCGTCGCCATAGCCGTAGCCATAGCCTCCTCTGCCATAAAATCCACCACCACTTCGTCCTCCATAATAGCTATTACCCGTACCCACGGAACGAAAACCACCATCACCACCATAACCATAGGAGCTGCCACCGTATCCATAGGAGCCGCCACCGTATCCATATGAACCCCCACCATAACCACCTCTTCCATTGACTCCAATTTCTCCACCAGCTTTCTTGGGCTCAGCCTTCTTGATTTCAACCTACACCTCGTCAATCATGAAATATGTAAATATTATACTAACAGAAATTTTAGATTAGAATTATAAAAAAATTTTACAGTGATTACATAACACAGTAAAATTTAAATTCATCCAAAGTGTAATTTCAGATGCATAAAATATGAAGATTTGAAAGATGGTGTAGAACCAAATTATATGCATTTCTCAGACACTGTTAATTTCCTCGCAATAAAACTTATGGAAAAATTTATAAGATGGTGATGAAACATGCAATGCTTTATGGCTCAAAATATTGGCCAATAAAACCATAAATTTAAGTGTTGCAAACATGAAGATACTCAAGTGGATGAGTGGCTTTACACTTAAAAAATAAAATGTGAAACAAATATATACACGAAAAGATTAGAGTAGCTCTAATGGCAGATAAGATTAAAGAGAGTCTTCTTAGATGGTTTGGTCACAAAACATTGACCGTCCGATGACCCAGATAGGAGTAGATGTATTAGATTCGATCAATGTTAAGAGGTAGACATAAAAAGACTCAGTTATAAAGTATAAAAAATGACCTTATTTTATTAGAATTAAAAGAAAATTTGACACTTAATGAGACACAATGGAGAAGAATGATTCATGTAGCTGACCCCACGTAGAGGGATAAAATTTCTTGTTGTTGATATATTTTATACAAATCACGACTCTTCTCCTCGCACTCGTAGATGTAAATGGCACATTTTACCTACAAAGACTCAAAAAGTATTAAAAAAAATGATATTATTTTATTAGAATTAAATGAGAATTTAACACTTAAAAGGACACAATGAAAAAAAAACAATTTTATTCAGCAAATATTTCAAGATCTAATAATTTGAATTGTTAGTTTCTGCATAGTGCCAGATTGTTCATTTATACACAAACACTTCATCTATTAACAAGATAGATGGTTTAATACATTTTATTCAGCAGGCCTAAAATTACAGCAATAAAAGCATCTGACATACTTCCTCTATTTATATTTCCATGCACACTGGAGGCTAAAAAAACAATTTTAGACAAAGAAACTTCAGATCCACTGTATATCATGCATGCTGATTATGGCAATGTTAATTTTAGCAGAAGATAAAATTACCTGCTTCCCGGCAAGATCATGCATCCTACCCTCAGAAATAATTTTTTCAACAGATTCCTCACTTTCAAAGGTGATAAAGCCAAAGCCTCGAGAACGTCCAGTGCTGTGGTCCACCATTATTTGATGCTCAACCACTACACCGTATGAGGAGAAGTGCTCCTTGAACTCATCTGCGATGTTAAAAAAGTGAAGCAATTACCAACTTATTAATCGGATGGCATAAATTTGTGTTAGTACTACCTTCTGTCAAAGACGTAGGAATTCCTCCCACAAAGATTTTCTTGCTCTTAGGACCTCCTTTTGATGCCATGTCCTCCCTTGGAACTGTTCTCTTGACTTCAACCTGAATTAAAAACAAAATTGCCCCAATAATTCAACCCCATTATGTTGTCGTCAATCAAAATATCAAAATATAGTTCAAAGTAATATTTTGTATTACCACCCGCCCATCAATAGAATGCTCCTCCTCCAAAATCTTATCAATAACGGATGGATCAGCAAAAGTAACAAATCCAAAACCTCTAGGCATTTGGGTGTGCTTATCCTTCATTATAACGGAGTCAGTAATCTCACCATACTTCGCAAAGTGATTAGTGAATGTCTCTGAAACAGCAAAGAAGAATAATTAACAATACCAAAGCTATTCGAGAATGCACCTAAAGAAGCAATATCTTAAAATGAGTAAAAGAAACCATCAGAATCAAACGAACATAGATTTACACCATCTTTGAAAATAATGCATTTCAGATGTTCCCTTGATCATCTCGTGCAGAGACACTTCGATGCAAGGAAAAGAATGGAGGTGCATGCAGGTGATATTACATACAGTACTGTCTTTGACAATAAAGAAATGAATTTCAATCATAGGTTTTATTGGTTTTCAGTAATCCACAGTGAAAATCCATTTGGTTATCTCACAACAACTGAAAAATGCATAATAATGTGATCCATTGAATCAAAGCAATTCGTGAACCAGCTAATTAATGGCACAATCCAAAAGTGTATATCAGTATCAGCTTTCTCACAAGTGGATCCAACTTTATGAATCATCAGAATCAGCCTTAGAATTCAAAATAAAACCGACAACACAATATAGATGTATCATGATGACAAATTGATCCAAGAATAATGATGTGAAAAGCTATAGAAACAATAGAATAGTATGCCCTAAGTTTTATGGAGAACCAAAGGAATCTAAGCAAGAAATTAAAAACTATGGCTTCTTGAATTTAGGGTATTTAGAGAATTCCAAGCTTTGGATGCACGCATGATTAGGGCTTCTTCTGAAAATTCAATAAGCTAGAATTTTCCTAAGGAATGATTAAAAAACAAAAAAGATACATGCAAGATGAGAACAGGAAAGGTAAGAGATGAGAATTACATGCAAAATCTAACTAGGATTTCCAATGTAAATCCTAATCCGCATTGTGTGCTCGGTTGAATGAGAGAAGCCAATATAAGAAGAGATGGCCAAGAATTTCACCTAAAAATAACTGGAGAAAGATTTCAAGATTTTAACATTGGGAGTATCTCTCCCCTTTGTGATTCATGCCAAATGACTAGTAGGCGAGATTTTGAATGAGAGAGAGTGGGCAACTATTAAATGGGAGGTAGTTTACCAAAATGCAAGGAAAAAAAAAGAGAATCAGTAATAACTGGGCAAAAAAATAATGCCACTTAAATTAAATTGTATTCAAATGATTTTGAAGCTAAAAAAATGAAGTTATTACAGACATGTAATTCCCAATAAAGAAAAAAGAGAAAAACATGTATAAAATTCAAATTGAAATTTAAATCTAAACTAAGAATAGGAACTGCTTTAAAATACCAACCAAAACAAGATAATTCCTAGGTAAATATAATAAGCGTGGATTAGAATATTCAAAAGCCACCTACTTCAATGGTAGTCTTGTTCTCCATGACAGATCATGCATGGCTAGAATTGAATAGCCAAGTTAATCAAACTTTTATTATCATAAGCATTCCACTACTTGGTGATGTAGAATGAATTCATATCTAAATTTATTATTTGTGGCTTATTTAACATGAATTGAAAATGTAAACTGGATAGATAGCTCACCTTGCTTGGTTTAAGCATTTCCTGAGTTGCCGGCATTGATTTGATGTGGCTAAATCATTAAACAATTACCCTGCTCAATTCAGTTCTGAATAAGCAGAATTGAGATTTGAAATGCTTGCTGAATCACAATTCCCATATTTATGCTCACTAGCTTTTACAAATCACCATTTAGAAAGCAAACAAAATTTATAGTTGATCCTCCAAAGATGCAATCAACCCAGAGAATGTTGAAATCGACTATATCAGTGGCATAGCAGACCTAATTCATGTAGCTGAATTGTTTGATATCTCCAACCCAAGTTATAGCAATTATCCCTATTGATTGTAGATGACCTATTGATAGTAGCCATTGATGATTGTGAGGTTTGCCCAATTTCTTCAAATAGCCATCCCAAAGATGTTATTGGCTTATAATGATAGCTAGAGTCTAGATCAATTCAATTTGGAGTTAAGATGTAACATCCTTAAAGTCATGTACTGTAGCCCTTCATTCGTGTGAATGTCCCTTGTGGGAAGTTGATATCCTTCTCAAGTGATAGCCAACTAGCCATTACAAGCACACTTTTGCTCTACAAGAGTTGTAGATTGATCACCTGGACATTAACTATCCTTTTATAAGAACTTTGCACCACTAACAAATGATTAAGAATTATTTTACCATCTTGCCACAAATTTGCAATTCTACTATGCTCTTAATACTTCAACTACAATTGTTGTAAAAATCTCCATCTCTTTATCTTTCAATGGCTCAATCTCCCATGATGTCATAGATCAAACTCGACCAATTTGATACATGAATGATCCCTCTGACCTAGTTTCATGTTAACCACTAAAAGCCTTCTTGGGTACTCACATCTTCTTGAGCTTTAAAATGACACAAGAACTTCAACATTTGGAGGTATTAATCTCTCTTTATAATATGCAAAGTTGTTTACTTTAGTAATTGAGCATGCTTCATCTCTACTCTTGTAATCTCTCATCTAAATTACCTTATGATACCTACTGGTAGAATTAATGCCTCTAATATTAACATAATCTAAGATCAGTCCAACATTAAAATGTATATGTATTATGACGCCAAATTGATCTAGGAATGATGACGATATGAATGTTCTAAGATTATAAACCACCTAAAATTTGTTAGAGAAACCTAAAAATTAAAATTCCTTGAATTTAGGGTTTCTAGGAAATGTCCTCTATAGAAGCTTTTCATGCACAAACGGTGAGAAGTTTTAAGAAACTGGAACAAACTAAAATTTTCTTGTGTGATAATAAAGAAGCATAGAAGCTCAATGCAAAATAAAAACATGAAAGTTAAGACAAATAAACTACCATACATGAAGGTTTTCTGCAACCCAAAATAGGGCCACTTATGCAAATTCTAACCTTTTTGTCCGGTCCCAATCAAAACAAAAGGAGAGATATAAAGAGATGGGTCAAAATTTTACCTGAATTTGAAGAGGGTAATTCCAAGAATTTTTTCCTAATGAACCATGTCCTCTATGTTGGGATTCATTTCAAATGGCATGGAGACATGATTTTGAGCGAGAGAGTGATTCAATATCAAATGAGAGGTGCTTTCCCCAAAATGCAAGGGATGGAGAGAAAGCAATCACAATGGGAGATACAATAATGATATTTGAAATGAATTGTATTCCATTGATTTTAGATCATAGGTTCCAATTAGATTTATAAACATCTAAACTTTCTAATTCAGTAAATAAAAATTACAAAAAATTCAAATGTAGCCAAAAAGTATGAATTATAAAAAAAATCAACTCGAATAAAATAATTCCTAATATGATAAATCATGGATTTTAAATTTAATCCATCTCATTTAATGTGGCTAAATTCAACATGTATTGCATGAATTGTAAAGTAAGATTTGGCTCATTTCATGCTTATATATATCATTAAAATTCCTTCCATGGAACCATATCTGAAATGACCATCTTTAACTAATTTAGTATCAATTAAGATCCTAAATTGACAAAAAGTTTGCCTCAAATCCATTGTCCTTGATTGAATATGGGTAAAACATGAAATTATTAGCTTGCCCATTCAAATCAAGATGACTTAAATTAAGGTTTGATCAACATCCCAAGATTACCGCTCCTTTAAAGTTATTCCCCCAATCCCCAGCAAAATCATCATTAGTTGGAAAGCAAACAAAATTTGTAGTTGACCATTAAATGATGTATTATAAATGCAATGAAACTAAATCTATTAGTGGTGTAGACAACCCGTGAAATCTATGTGGACCATACATCCAACCTAGCTTTTAGTAGCCATCCATGTCATTAATGATTTAATTATAATAGCCACTCCTGCTATTTAAGTTGTCCCAATTTCCTTAAATAGCCAAAATCATGATATGATTATCTCAAAGCAATTACACATGAATCTAAGTGAAACCAACTTGGAGTTGATGTTGAATATATCTGTCTAACAATGTATTATTCTCACCATCTACAATAAATGCCCTATTGTGACAAATAACCATCATTCTCAAGTGGTAGCCATTATGAGCAATCATTAGGACCCCCTGAATTATTGTGGCTTGATCCTATTAGATCTTGACTCTCATTTTATAAAAAATTTACATTTGCAATTAAAAATATTAATTATTGCTTGATTATAATTATTATAATTGCTCACTACCTCTCCATCTCCTCTTCTTATTTTTTATGGTTCAATCTCTTATGTCATCAACTTACAGCTAGCCTCTTGGTAAACTAATGATCATTTTGGGTACTCACTAGGTCTTAGGTCAATATCTTGAGCTCTTGAATGACCTAGTGACTTTAACATTTGGAATAACTACTCTCTCTGAAGAATATTTGAAGTGATTTGCTAAGTACTAAATCAAGCCTCATTTCTTGTTTTATCAATCTCTCATTCATTTTTCTTGGATCTAGATTAGTCTCTCACCCATTCTTCTATGACCAAAATACCCGTGATATCTTACAGGTGGAACCAACACTCAAATACTAGTCTAATCCTAAATCAACCCAACCTCACAGCGCCAAATAGATACAAGAATATTAATGGATAGAATGATGAAAATGGAATGCAATTAATATAAGTTTTAATGTTCATATGGCACAATTTTTTTCTCTATGCAAGAAATCAAGAAGTAGGTTCCATGATATTAGGATTTTTAGGTTATTCCTCTCATAAAAGGCTTTCATACATGTATGGTTAAGATTTCTTGAAAGATCCTTACAAAAAAAATCAAAAAGCACAAACAAACAATGAAAGATAAGATCAAGGTAGGAGATGAGACTTATTGTAGAAGAAGTTTTCCTCCAAACCTTAATTAAGTTTTCCCACGCAAATCACATTCTCTTCATGTGGTTGGCGAATTGAGAGAAACTGATAAAGGAAGAAAGGGTTTGGAATTTCACCTAAAAACAAGGGGCAAAAAACAAAATTTAAGATTATCAATCAGGAATGGTGCACCTTGGTTTGGGATTTATGTCAAATGGATTAGAGGCATGATTTTGAGTGGGAGACAATGGGTACACATAAAGAAATAGGTATTTACCAAAAAATATTTCATAGATAAAAAAAATATATTTGTCCACAATGAGGAAGAGAGAATATGCCACTTGCATTAAATTGCATTCAATTGATTTCAAAACCTACATAATACAAGCAAAATTTATAAACATCTAACTCTCTAATTAAAAATAGGATTAATACATTAAATGTAATATTAAAATTTAAATATAGCCTCAAAGTAGGAATTACTTTGAAAATATCAATTAAAATAAGATACATATCAAATAAATATGATAAACTATTAACTTGAAAACTCAAAATATATCTCCTTTAAAGGTGGTTGAATTTTTCATGTATGATTTGAATTGTAAAGTTAGGTTTTACTTCATTTAAACCTCCTTTCAACTTCAATACATTTCAAAACTTGGCCTCCTGTGTAAGGTGGTATGAAACCGTGCCTATTCGTTTATTCATTTAGTATGAATTAAGAAGGTCCAAATTTTATAAAATAGATCCCCTCATTTTCTTAAACTTGAGGACCATTTTGAATTGACATGGCTAAACTATAACTTTATATACTTGCTCACTCATACCCAAGTAGGCTAAGTTAGGGACTCAAGAACCTCTGGATGACTACAATATATACTTTTGTGTAAGAAATCAAAAGAGAGCACATGCATACCTTGTTTAAAATTGCGCAATAAAAACTCTACTTCAATGCTTTTTGATAAAATCGCGATGATGCTTATGCCTCATTCGTGCTTATGCCTCATTGGTGTTATGTGGAGCTTATGCCTCAAATGTGAGGCTTGCCTCGTCTCATTTATTGTGAAGCTTATGCTTTTAGAATTAGATTTAAAAAATTAAATATTTTAATTACTCAAATAATACACACGTCATAATATACATGTAGTCGATCTCAAGATAAATATTACCTAAGCATCTCTCCTCTTGTGCCCTCTTCGCTCCTTATGCATAGTGTTGATCACCATTTCCACCTTCGTTATTTGTGATACACTTTGATATTGAATAATTAGAGTGGGAGAGAAAAGCTTATTTTGAATTATTATATCATTCGTTCTTAATTTGATATCTTATGATACTTTGATATTAGCATAATATTTTTTACTTCAGAATTCGATGACAAGATATTAATATGTTACTTTATATTTTGTGCAATTTATAACTTTCAATTATATTAGGATATTAATGTATTATATTTTACTATGTTAATAGGTTAGAATAATAATATATTACTTCTTGCTTCGCACTTTAATGTGTAAATTTTGCGTAATTTATTGATTATAAAGCTTACGCCTCGCCTCAATGAAAAAAACACCTCAATACGTAATTGCACAATTTTAAACTTTGCATGCATATAATATTGCATACAGTGCTTTAATTGAACATAAATAAATCAATTCAAATCATTTCCAAAAATTCTTAGAATATCTATATAGTTCCTATAATAAATATAAAAAAAAATTCATACTACTATGATCCATAAAATCAAAGCAATGCATAAACCAACTAATTAACTGCTCAGCCTAAAAGTAATTGTCAACATCAACCTTTTCACCAAGTGAATGGGGTCAACCTTATAAATCATTTGTGTTTCAACCTTGAAAAAAGCTACAGATGTGATTTCATGAACCACTATTTCATTCTTGTGAGAACACTAATTGATGATAACCTCAAAATCGAAACTGGAGCCAATCTCAATGCAAAAATAAAAAGAGTCACCATCCCTACATTCCTTTCTACAAGATAGTTATCACTCATTTAGGTCATTATAGAGGCCAAACTAATTTGAGTACTGCTCTATTGAATCTAGCCTTCTTCATAAAGAGTTAAAGCTTGCTTGCACATGAGTCAAACTAATAAATTCTTTTATTAAGTTTGTGTGACATTATTTTCTTAAGTTATATCCAACTTTAATCTTTGGCTAAATTAACATATACAGCAAAAGGTTAATCACTCATCTAATGTAGGTTACCTAATAGTATTTCATAAGAAATTCAGTAATTTAATTTTTCTGCTTGTTATGTTTCAAATCTAAAATAAATGAAGATGAATGATACTATTTTGAGTTATAACTAATGTTTGCTAAAATCTTGTTCCACTTACTGCTATTAAAATTCCTCGACAGAAATACAAGGAATTGAATCAAGCTTTATACAATTACATATACAGTTACATGAAATACGACATTAAAACTACTTTCAAAAACAGTCAACGAGCATCTTACTAACTAATCAACATATCAGTTCAACAATAGGTGACCAAGTCCATAAATTTAAACAAAAAGACTTATATTCGAGATTTGTTTACATGAAGCTTCACAATTGATGTTTAAGCCTCTACATTTAAAAAATAAATGAACGCACCAGATTGAAAGAAATTTAGCTGTTTGTAGAGTGTATAGATTTGCATAAATCCTCTCTAAGACTTGCCCATAATGTTCTAATGTTCTACCGTTCAAACCATCCAAACTAATATAATTACATTAATCAGATGATACTCACACAATCCCATATGTTTTCTTCAACATTATAATGGACATGGTTTTGTGACTGGAATAATGTATTGTATGCTACATACGCTCAAGCAATTTTTGATATTATAATGATCCATATGAAATCCACATGACCTAGTTGTTGTCAAATCTATAAAAACTTACAATATATATATATATATATATATATATATATATATATATATATATATATATATATATATATATATATATATATATTCTTGTATGACAATCTTTGACAACTTGAAGACAACGGGAGTTTAAGAAAACCAGATTTTGGGACATATACCATTGCATTGAGTAAAATAGAACTTGCATGAGTCTTATACATATCCATGCTAATAGAGGGATGTTACTCATTAAACATTAATGCATTTATGAAGTGTTGCATTCATATCTGTACCCATTGGGCTTAAAACACTCAAGGATATCAGGTCAGATATCATATTTAGCAAATCTAGCTATGACCACATAAATAGTCATCATATAAAAGTTACCAATAACAGATAGAGCTACAAATGAATGAACATTTGACAAGCTACTCATGTCTCAAATTGATTAGAGCTTGTTTGTGATCGTTTGATTAACTAATCAACGAGCTTTAACACTTCAATAAATACTCGATTGCTAAATAAACAAGTTTGATAGTTTTCTATTTGGTTCATTTATGTTCATGAACAATATCATTTAAAGCTCCCGAATAAGCTATAGCTCGATTAAGGCTTGTTTGTGAACAATATTGTTAAATTTTTAATTTTTTTGGGCTTAATAAGCTTTGATGGATACAACTCGAGTATATTCCTCAACAACTACTCATGAACAACCTCAATTAAGGTTTGATTAAAGCTCATTTATTTTACTAAACGAGCAACTCAATAACAAGCTCAATAATCCAATTTTAACCAAGCTTGTGAACAAACTCAAATCGAGCTCGAGCTCGGTAAAGGTAAACAAGCTCAAGCATGAACACCATCCTAAAAAGCTCGAATCAAGCTCAAGCTCCCATAATGGTAAACAAGCTTGAACTTAGACACGCACATGCTCGGCTCGGTAACAAACTAACTTGAAAATAAAATATAAGAAAGATAGAGTGGACAATCACATAGCCAGGCTCACACATAAACCAAGCTGCAAGCTGCGGGAAAACCACAGGAAGCTAATGGGCCACAAGATAATTCAAAGAAAGCCCAATATAATACTGAACCAAAATTAATCCCAACTGTCTCATCCCCAAAATTTAATATTATATAAAATAACACTTGCCCATGACATCCTAAACCTCATATCAAGTGTCATCTGACTGCTAGTATGGTACATATCAGGAAGATCAAACACCATGGCACAACATTAGACCTTTGAGTGCCCCATAAGTCGTTATATTTAAAAGAGTAACACAAAAACATCACCTCTAGTCAGGAGCAAACAAAAAAAGCGTTTAAATGTTTAACTAAACTTTGATAATGCCTGACACAATTAAATTTTAATTATGCTTTTCAATCAGGTTAAGTAAATTTGCAAATTAATAATAATACCTCATCAAAAAAGATATAAAGCCAAAAAAGTAAATCTTTCTAAGATGTGATTTATAGATTTCAAAATGCAGTTTTGTAGTATGGTGGAGCCCACTGCTTTTAGCAATATAGTTCAGAAACTTTACAAAATCAAGATTTCCCAGACTTACCATGTGAACCAGAGGGACGTGTTTATGTTAAATAACTATATAGAAAAAACTTTAATACTCAAGTATATACAAAACCTCGAAGGACAAGATGCAACAATCAGATTCCACATTATGACAACATCACGGAAACAGCTTACCTATAAATGACGTGTAAACTTTTAAATAGGAATGATGTAAGAACCTTAGTGCAAACTGTTAACCTAGAAAAATGAATTCAGTTCTCCAAACTAGATATACATTAAATGTTGTTGTGGACAACATGATATCTTAATAATAAGGGGCTTTTACATACACATGTATTGGGTGGTTGATTTATAAAAATCCCTAATAATAAATGATGACTTTGGAAGAGACTCAAGAGAGAAGTAACTACTATCCAGATATTGCAAATATCTAAGGGTGCATTTGAGATAGCTTTCTAGCTATTTTATTTTTCAGAAAGCAACCATAGCATTTAGTTACTAGCTTTTTGATTGTTTTTCAAAAAATTTTGTGATGAAAAGCAACTTTGAAAGCTGTAATATACAGAAAACTGTTCAAATTTTTCAAAAGAAAATTATTTGTATACACAAAAAATTTTTCAAAATTTTACGTAACTTTTTAAAAAAACTACTCTCAAAAGATAAAACATGTCTCACTTAATGCATCGACATAATTTCTATATTGTTGTGTAAGTAAATGATGGTTAGGCAACATCAATCAAAAGTTATGGTGCCACATTAATCAGAGGGGTTTTAGAAAGTAATAATAGTCTAATCAAATTGAAGATGTTTTTATAAACTCTATATGAATTGGTTAATCCCCATGCTCAATTAAAATCCAAATATTGTCCAACTTTTGTGATGAACTCAATGCCTTCTATGAATCAATTGTGATCAGTTTAGATAAAAAAAAAATTTCATTCAGTTGATGCATAAAGTGATCACAACATGAATTCTTAAAGAAAAAAATGGACCACTTAAAATGCACAAAGACACAAAAAGAAGCACCTAAAAATCATCTAAAATAAATGAACAAATTGTCACAATCTCACCAAAAAGCTATCAGTGGAAATCTTTCAAACATTATCAACAAGATTGGAATGAATGACATCCATTCATTGGCTTAAAGTGGAGTATGAAATGTCCATATAATTTTTGCCAATTGAGACCCACATCACCAAGATATTTGCATTCTTTACTTTACCAACATTCTTGATTTATAAAAATATTAACTGCCTAGTCATCAATCTAAGGACAATTATAATTATTATCCCTTGATTTCATATATCACTTATCAGAAGGCCTCCTAGGAAAACATGGAATGCATACATACCATCCAAAAATTAGAAAGAAATAATCAATCAATTAACTCCAATTCTTATCAATTATTTCATTTTTTTAATCTCTCACAAACTGCACACATCCCTAGCTTTATCTAATCACGACGTCCAATCCAAAGCTAAAAGACCAAGCATGTGAATATTGGCAAACTAAACATAAATCACACATGTCTGAACAATTGTAGGCAATTAAAAATACATATAAATATGATTTTTAATTAGTCAGAGGGGCAAAAACCCCTATCAAAATAAATAATTTAAGAAAATACCATTCAAAGCATTTAGTTGTATTTAACGTATGATATAAAAAAAAATTCAAATGAATGAAACCTAAAAGAAGATTTTGCATGGCTTTTTCTTCCATGGAAATAATATATGTGCCTGTGAAAGTTATAGCGAGATGGATTTGCATCCAATGAATGACTCCAATTTTTTCACTTTGCACACACACTCTCTCTTACTAAAGTGTCCCAAGATGCAACTTCTATCAACAATTCTTCCCCTAACTCATTTAGAATATTACCCCTCTGCAACTACTCTTACTTAAGCATCCCATGATGCAACTTTTATCAACAATCATTCTACTAACTTATCTAGAATATTACCCTATAGATATGCACCTTATGATATTTGCAGACACATTGATACATATGATTTAGGGTTTAGAAAATCAAAATCAAAATCAAAATCAAAATGTTTAAATTTCGAAAATGTATGATTGACTGATAGTGAGCCTAAAGTTAACCTAATTATTATGCTTAAAATTTATTACAACACATTAAATATTCAATTTCAAACCCGCAAAAACATGCTAAGGTATCAAAACACTCTAAAAAGTGCTCAAGGAAAGAAGGGTGATGGATAGTAAAAGATGTCCATAAATGATATACAACTTCTAATATTTGTGCGGTGAACTGATATTTATATCGGTGCACAAAAAAGCCCGATAAAGTATCAAAAGGCATGTTGTTGCACTTTAAGCTTTTGAATAAAGCACAAACTCATGCCAAATCACAACAAAGTGTTCGATTTTCTAAAAAAAGAATGCAAGAGTATTCACAATTTGGCATTTTGTTTAAATTAAAAAAGGAATGCATAATAATTTGTTAATGTATATGGAATTCACGAGTTAGTTCATTTTCAATGTATTTAGAATTCACCCTAATTAGTCAAATTCCAAATACACCACATGTATGAAACTTTGCCTACCTGTCACTAGCCACTTGTTGCTGCCACAGGCCACCACCCGCATTAGTAGTCATTATATTGAATTCATTTTACCTCAAATCAAAGATTAAAAAAAGTGATATCATACATTTGTTTTCAAAAAACACACCTATTAAACATCTAATAAGCAGACCATATATAAGAACATCAAGATTAACTCGAAAATTCCCTTCCTAAAAAAAAATCAAACATATGCATTCTAGGCAATAAGGTCAACAAACATCCAGGAGTTGTTACCACCCTAGGTGGTAAGAACTCATAGGACTGAAGAAAGAAACCAAAACAAAACAAAAAAATATTATACATCAAAATAATTGATTTTACTTATGAGAAATAATTTAAAAGAATGTTATATAGTTGGTAAAATAATGAACTTTCAAATTCCATTGAATTCCATGTTCAATAAGTCTAGCTAAATATATTATCTCAAACAAGGACAATTAAACTACTTCAAGTTTGTAGCATATATAGCCTAAAAAACATAATCCTTTTTTACTATCTATTATATCTATGATCATCCATGTTCTCCTCCACACTAAACATCTCTTCCTTATCTCCTCAAAATCATAACTTTATCCTAAAGACTGACTGCTCTAAATAAAAATCTTGAAGGTATATTTAATATAACTTGTTTCATAATGCATATTGTTGTATAACTCCTAATGCTCTTTTTCATCATTGCACATTAATTTGTCATCATAATTAACCCACTCATCTTCACTATTCAAAGTATCTTCCAATCAAAATAAAATGCTCATCCCACAACCAATTGTATTATAGCAAAGGCACTCCTAGCCAACAACTTAGAAATAACACTCACCTATATAACCTCACCTCATCTCCCCATGCACCTTGGCAAAACATTTGGCACACCATTAACAACAGCAGTATGAATCTATACACATTTTAGACGGCTCAAGTTAGAAGAAATATTTTCACAGAAAAAGTTTGACATCTTTATACTTGAAATACATGATACTGCTGAGTGTTCTAAGGATAATAATACTACAATAGTAGCACTCAACAAAAAAGCAAGTAGATCTGCAAGTAGACCAATGGTATTTACAGCTCAAATACTGATAATAGAAGTTAAAATTGCAGCATATTAGCCAATAAGGGCAACTCAAAATTGGTATGTAGCAAGCAGTAATGAAAAATTAGCTTGTTCAGCAGTTAAACAGTCAAGTGACAAATCACATGTGGCAGCAGGCAGAGCAAAACATAAACAGGGACGATTTTACAAGAAACTCTGATTAAAATACGATTCAAAGAAATAAATGAACAAGCTAAACAACAAGTGAATATTCGCTAAAAAAAGGGAGAAAATATCTATGATGGAACAGTATCCTTACCTTCGGTTGTGTCCCAAGCAACACCACCAACGAAGATTTTTCTACCAAACAAGAAAGAAATACGGTTATCTTCACTTGCCCATCCCTCCGCGGCAATCAAATGGGCCAGAATCTGACCCCGACCATCCGCTAGCCTTAGATCTAGAAACATGATGGTCTAACAAAAACGAATATCAATCCCTAAAACTATGCTACTAACCCTGAAGAAGAAGAACCGCTAACGTGTTGCTTTAACTCCTTGCCTGCACTATCTACGTGATCTATACTGCTTCCAGGAGACTTTTTCCCTTCCCCTGCTCCTTCTCCATCTCCTCCGACTTCCTCCTCTACCTCCTCTACCTCCTCAACTTCCTCCTCTTCCTCCTCCTCGACCTCCTCCTCTACCTCTTCTACCTCTTCTTCCACTTCCCCGCCGTTAACGGTGGCTAGCTTCTCCTTCGCGATCTCCATGGGTTTCTTTACTTTTCTACAACCTAACAGACCTGCAAAGGAGCAAAGATTATTCCACTAATCCCCAATCACCTCTAAGCCTGAGGAAGAGCAAAACCCTAGGTGATACCGAGTTGAACCTCAGAAGTACATTTCCTACCTATCTAGGGTTTGAGCAGTTGGATCTGAGGATCGCTTTCTCACGGAGAAACTTCTTCTGCTAGAACCCTAACGAATTTTAGCGCGGCGCACTTACCTCGTGAAGAAATTTGCTTATAAATATAAACGCTGGATAGGGCGGCTGTCGTGAGATGCGGATCGCTACTAAAGGCAATATTATCGGCAGATACGACTTCGTTTAAAATTACTATTCTGAGTTGGATTTTGTCTTGATTTTAGTTATAGTTGAATATATATATATATATATATTATACTTTTTATTTAGATATATATAAACAAGAAATAATTTCAGATGAAAAATAGTTTTAAAAAATATATTTATCTATTCATTTATATTTTACTTGAACATAACATTTTAAAAAATAATGATAAAGTGCTGAAAAAAACTATAATTTAAAGAAGTTAGGTTAGATATATAATTTTTTTATCTTATAAAAGTTAAATTTTAGATTTCTGACAGTCAACATAATTAGTAAAATTAAGTTAAAAAATATAACTTTTTTATTAGATTTTCAAAATATAATCAAAACGTAATATCTCAAATAATATTATAATATAATGTATAGACTAAACTGCACTATCACCATAATCCCAAATAGAGATAGTCATACATTATTTATTAGATTTTTTTTTTTTTTGCTATAAAATTTCTTCTACAATATATAGGAAGATCTCAATTGCTTGAACAAGTTAAAAATATTATTATTGAATTATCACATAGATAATAGATTACATAACTGGCATATAATTCAAGTGATGTCTTAATAAAATTCATATATTATATAAAATTATAAGCAATAATATATTAATAAAAATTAAGATTAAAATCAATTTGATAATAAAACAGAGAAGTCCAAGGTAATTGATTTTGATGATTGAAATATTTGATTTTTTATTTTTGGATCAATTTATGAATCAAAATTTTAGATAAAATCAAAAACATGATTAAATAATAATAATAATAATAATAATAATAATAATAATAATAATAATAATAATAAATTAAAACATATTTTATATTTCAATTTTTAAGCATCATTAAGATAAGTAAAAAATTAATTTAATTTTTTTAATCAATGCATGAAAGTAATTAATTACATATTTTCGTTTTATTTTTAAATTTTTTTATTGATTATCAAATATATAATAAAAAATTATATTATGAATATAAATTTCTAAAATAATTTTAAAATATAGTTAAATTCTATTTATCCAAAATTAAACTGAATTTACCGAATCAAAATGTTATTCAGTTTAGTTCAGCTTCAAATTCTCTAGATCCGTTTGATCCAATTTTTTTTTTACATATAAAGTCATTTGGTTTTACAATTTCGTTATCCATATGGATCAACTTCACACCCTACTCTCTCTCTCCATGTCATGCAATCTAGAGGCTGCTAAATCTTTTTTATTTTTTTCTCCTTATTATTAGAAAATGTTAAAAATTTAGAGCCCTTACATTTTGCCTATATTTCTCTCGTTGATGAGAAAACTAAGTCAAAATCTAAAATTAATTAGATCTTATAGTTTTTTAAAAAAATTTAAAGTAAAAAAATAATTTTTCTAAAACATTCAATTAAAATAATAAAATATTTTTTTAAAAAAAATGTTTTAACCAAAATTTAATAAATTTAGAAATTTAATTTAATAATAGTATAATAAATGAATGCTTATATAAATTTATATTATATTTTATCTTAAAATTAATAATAGAATTTAAAATTTATCTTACTTAAATTTTGATATCCACATAATTATAATATATCCTAAAGAATAATAGATAATAATAAATTATATTTTTTATGAAAAATAGTTGATCCCATTTTTTCATTTTTTTATATCTATTCATATATAAATATTTCTTTATATATTTAATATATTTAAATTTTATTATTATTATTTTAGTTTTAGGAAATAATTTAAAAGTAATAATGATTGATAAACATTATCATAATTTAACACTAATAAAAATTTTTTTTGAAGAATGCTAAATTAATGACTATTTAATACCTTATATTGAGAAATAAACATTTAATTTGATTCTTATTAAAGTTATTATACAACATTATAAAAAATATAAAATAGAATGAAAAAATTGTAATCAATTTTTAAGTTATTGATCATAATAAAATATAAAATTTTATTTTGAATTATTTATTATTCAATTTAAATTTTAATATATAATTATTTATATAATAAATTTTCTCATCCTCAAAAAATAAGTTAGTTCCGCCCCTGGTGATAGGTGACGATAATATAATGATGGATGACAACAGTAACAGAGACTGACTTGCGAGTGGCAATAGGCGTCAAGTAATAGGCGATTGCTAGTAGTGATTGGAGGCTATGACTATGGACAGTGGTAGAGATCGAAGGCCATGGCAACTAGTCACCAATGGCGGTGATCATTGTGATGGCGCATACGACAATTAATTGGCGGGTGCTAGAAGATTAACAGTGACAGGTGGGTATAATATATGAGAATTGACCAATATGACTGATATCTCAATACATCAAAAATAATTTAGACGGTAGATTCTAAATTCAATGCAGAAATATATAGCAAGAAAAAAGGCAGCTAATCAAATATCTGTATTTTTTTGAATGCATGAATGTGACTTTTCGCAATTATAGAAGAATACAATTATCTTGATATTTTCACAATTTTTTAAGATAATAATTCAACTTTTCAATCAAATATGTTAGTGTTGCAATTGCACAAAAAAATTATTTTTAATTTTTAAAGAGGAAGAAAATATATAAGATCTATAAAAAATTTTATAAAAAATATTTTTTTCATAATATTTATATAGCTATTTTCACATGCTATTATAACTATTTATTTGCCTTATTGTATTTCCATATCAATTTTATAACATGTATTCAGTATTTATTATAGAAATATATAACATTTATTACCATAATATTCTTTGTTATTGAGGATTTTGTCTTTATTGTATTTTCATTTATGACTCTCTTCTCTTATATAAATAAAATAATCTTATATCAATATATCATTCAATATAATAATTGCCATTACAATTCTAGCTTTTCTAGCATTGTTTCAATTTTTATTTTAGTTCAAAATAATTTTGGATATATTTTCTTGAGAAGATAAATATAATGTATACTATTAAACTTTCACAATTATAAGATATATAAAATCAAATTAATGTTTTGCCTAATTTTAAAACTTTTGTATTAGCAAGCATTTATCTTTTATTGATTAGAAACCATAGTTTTAAAAATTAGGTCAAATTGGTTGCCCAATCAGATCAGTTATAAATCGGTTTTTATCTCATTCACCCATTGTAAGAACATGCAACATTAGTATATTGCACTTTAAAAAATTAATATATATTCTATATCAATTTTTTAATTAAACTTTTAAAAGTTTATTGATTTGCATTATATATAATCTTTGAATCTAATTTAAAAAAAAGTAATAAAACATTAAATGTATGTTACTGCTTCATTTAAATTATTTTTAATTAAATTAAATATATATTACAACATATGATTTAACGTTTAGTTTTACCTAGTCAAACCATTGAACTATGACCTACTCCTAGTTCCTTATCCGGTTCAATTTCACAATATTGAGAAAAAAGAGGATAAAGTTAAAAAGTAAAAAAAAATAAAAAAAATAAAAAAATGAAAACCATGATCATTAAAAAAAATTGATTATATCTAATATCATTAATTAATTCATTAAACTTACAAAAATAGAACATATTTCAAAAATAAGCACATAACCTCACATAAGAAAATTTTTAAAAAGAAATGAAACTTTATTAACAAAATAGAGCAAACATCATCAATAAGTTCACCATTATAATATGTTTGAGTGCTCTTTTGATCTCTTCCTTCCTTCTTTACCTTCACCAATTCAACATTACCCCATATTTTTTCTTAGCAATGTCATCAACTCCACTGCATCAATTCCTTCCCCAATCACAGCGGTTAAGCATTGAGTAAACTAGAACTTCCCCAATCAACTCATTAAACATCAATGCATTTATGAAGTGTTGTATTCATATCTGTACACATTGGGCTTAAACACTCAAGGATATCAGGTCAGATATCATATTTAGCAAATCGAGCTAAGACCGTACAAATAGTCGTCATATAAAAGTTGTCAATAACAGATAGAGCTACAAACGAACCGAATGTTTGACAAGCTACTCATGCCTTAAATTGATTAGAGCTTATTTGTGATTATTTGATTAACTAATTGAAGATCGATTGCTAAATGAACAAACTTGAATAGTTTGCCGTTTGGTTCATTTATGTTCATGAATAATATCATTTAAAGCTCGTGAATAAGCTAATTGAGGAACTTGACTAAGGCTTGTTTGTGAACAATATTGTTTAAATTTTTATTTTTTTTAGGCTTAATAAGCTTTGATTGATAAAGCTCAAATATATTTCTCAACAAGCTACTCATGAACAATCTCAATTCAGACTTAATTAAAGCTCGTTTATTTCACTAAACGAGTAGCTCAATAACAAGCTCGATAATTCAATTTGAATCAAGCTTGTGAACAAACTCAAATCAAGCTTGATAAAGGTAAACAAGCTCGCGCCTCCTAATGATAAACAAGCTTGAACTTGGACATGCACATTGCTCGGCTCGGTTCGTTTGCAGCCCTAGTAACGGACTAACTTGAAAATAAGACATAAGAAAGATAGAGTCGACAATCACATAGCCAGCTCAAGAGAGAATCAACTACTATCCAGATATTGCAAACATCTAAAACATGTCTCATGACTTAATGCATCCAAGTAATTTCCATATTGTTGTGTAAGTAAATGATGGTTAGACAGCATCAATCAAAAGTTATGGTGCCACATTAATCAGGAGGGGTTTTAGAAAGCAATAATAGTTTAATCAAATTGAAGATGTTTTTACAAACTCTATATGAATTGGTTAAATCCCCATGCTCAAGTAAAATCCTAGTATCATCCAACTTTTGTGATGAACTCAATGCCCTCTATGAATCAATTGTGATCACTTTAGATGATTTTTTTTTTCATCCAATTGATTCATAAAGTGATCACAATTGATTCAAAAATTCTTAAAGAAAAAAGAAAATTGGACCACTTACAATGCACAAAGACACAAAAAGACATGCTAGAAGCACCTAAAAAAGATCTAAAATAAATGAACAAATTGCTCACAATCTCACCAAAAAGCTATCAGGGGAATTTTTTCAAAAATTATCAACAAGATTGGAATGAATGACATCCATTCATTGGCTTAAAGTGGAGCATGATATGTCCATATAATTTTTCCCAATTGAGACCCACGTCACCAAGACATTTGCATTCTTTACTTTACTACTACAACATTATTGATTTGTAGGAATGTTAAACTGCCTAGTCATCAATCTAAGAACAATTATAATTATTATCCCTTGATTTCATATACCACTTACCAGAAGGCCTCCTAGGAAAACATGGAATGCATACATACTATGCAAAAATTAGAAAGAAATACTCAATCAACTCCAATTCTTATCAATCATTTCATTTTTAGGGTCCATTTGGGTGCGTTGTTTAAGTGTGTCGCGTCTTAAGGACGTGACGCTACTCTGTCTGGGGGAAATTTCTGCTTGCGGCGTCAATGCTTTCGATGGCTCGAAGCCGCGGCGGGACGCCTCAGTTGCGATTCTGAGTTTACTGCGGTCCGCCTTTTCTAAACATACGGCTACCCTCTTTACCCTTTCCTCTCGATGCTCTCACTCACGTTGCACCCGATCTAGGGTTTCTATCTCGAGAGAACTTTCGACATCTTTGCAACTCAGGTGACATCCTCCACATTTTCTTCTACTTGCCCTCTCCTCTTCGCTTCCAGAAGCTACAATTTGTGATATTGTTGATTGTGATACCTTCATCTTCATCGAATTACCGCCTCTATGTGTTTTGGCTTTGGTTTCGACTTGAGCATTTGTGGTTTTCCTCTTTGGCTGCGTCGACACTATCACAAGATGTGTCGATGGTTGTTAGACATTTCCATATTTGCTTGTGTTGTCGGTTTTACTTCTATAATACCATATATTGCAAGGGAGTTTCTGTCTTTTGGTTCAGACACAGCCACAACACAGTAGTTTTCACAGCTGCATCCCAAACAACATAACAGCTAAAAGACAAAGTCCAATCCAAGCAGCTTCTTCTGATACATCTCTATCACTGCTTTTTAGACAGCCGCAGCTATCCCAAACGAGCCCTTAATCTCCAAAAGGCCGCACAAACTGCACACATCCCTGGCTTTATCTAATCACAAAGTCCAATCCAAGCTAAAAGACCAAGCATGTGAACATTGGCAAACTAAACATAAATCACAAATATCTGAACAATTGTTGGCAACTAAAAATACATATAAATATGATTTTAATAAGTCAGACGGGCAAAACCCTATCAAAATAAACAATTAAAGAAAATACCATTCAAAGTATTTAGTTGTATTTAACATATGATATAAAAAAAATTCAAATGAATGAAACATAAAAGAAGATTTTGCATGGCTTTTTTCCATGGAAATAATATATAAGGCTGTGAAAGTTATAGCGAGATGGATTTGCATCCAATGAATGACTCAATTTTTTTTCACTTTGCACAAACAGACACACACACTCTCTCTCTCTCTTACTTAAGTGTCCCAGGATGCAACTTCTATCAACATTTTTTCTGCTAACTCATTTAGAATATTACCCCTCGAAAACTACTCTTACTTAAGCATCCTATGATGCAACTTTTATCAACAATCCTTCTACTAACTCATCTAGAATATTACCCCACTAGATATGCACCTTATGATATTTGCAGCCACATTGACACATATGATTGAGGGTTTAGAATAATCAAAATCAAAATGTTTAAATTTTGAAAATGTATGATTGACTCATAGTGAGCCTAGGGTTAACCTAATTACTATGCTTAAAATTTATTACAACATATTAAATATTCAATTTCAAACCTGCAAAAACATGCTAAGGTACCAAAACACTCTACAAGGTGCTCGAGGAAAGAAGTGTGATGGATATTAAAAGATGCCATAAATGATATACAACTTCTAACATTTGCACCAACGAACTGATATTTATATTGGCACAAAAAAGCCCGATAAAACATCAAAAGGCATGTTGTTGCACTTTAAGCTTTAGAATAAGTACAAACTCATGCCAAGTCACAACAAAGTCCTATTGGTACAAAGGGATCATTTGGTTTTCTAAAAAATGAATGCAAGGGTTTTCACAATTTGGCATTTTGGTTAGATAAAAAAGAATGTAAAATAATTTGTTAATGTATATGAAATTCAAGATGCAAATCATTTTCAATGTGTTTAGAATTCACCCTATTTGGTCAAATTCTAAATACAACACATGCATGAAACTTTGCCTTGCCTGTCACTAGCCACTTACCTTTTGCTTCCATAGGCCACCACGCGACATTAGTAGGGCTTTATATTGAATTTATTTTACTTCAAATCAAAGTTTAAAAAAAAGTGATCTCATACATTTGTTTTCAAAAAACACAACTATTAAACATCTAATAAGCAGGTCATATATAAGAACATCAAGATTAACTCAAATATATTCCCTTCCTAAAAAAAAAATTTAAACACACGCAATCTAGGCAATAAGGTCAGCAAACATCCAAGAGCTTGTTAACAACTCACACGACTGAAAAAAAAAAACCAAAACAAAAATAGTTATACATCAAAATAATTGATTTTACTTATGAGAAATAATTTAAAAGAATAATAATATATTGTGTAAAATAATAAACTTTCAAATTCCATTGAATTCCATGTTCAATAAGTCTAGCTAAAAATATTATCTCAAACAAGGACAATTAAACTACTTCAAGTTTGTAGCATATATAGCCTAAAAAAACATAATCCCTTTTACTATCTATTCCATCTATCATCATCCATTTTCTCCTCCACACTAGATTTGTACAACCCACCATCCCCACCACCTCCCTCCACCCCAACCCTCAATCTCTTCTTTCTTCTTTGTCTCCTAAGATTTACTGCTCTAAATAAAGATCTTGAAGGTATATTTAATATAACTTGTTTCATAATGCATATCGTTGTATAACTCCTAATGCCCTTTTCACATCATTGCACGTTAAATTGTCGTCATAATTAACCCACTCATCTTCACTATTTAAAGTATCTTCCAATCAAAATAAAATGCTCATCCCACAACCAAACGTATTAAAACAAAGGCACTCCTAGCCAACAACTTAGAAATAATGCGCACCTCTATAACCTCACCTCATCTCACCCATGCACCTTGGCAAAACATTTGGCTCACCATTAACAACACTAGTATGAATCTATACACATTTTAGACGGCTCAAGTTAGAAGAAATATTTTTCACAGAAAAATTTGACATCTTTATACTTGAAATACATGGTAACTGCAGAGTGCTATAAGGATAATAATACTACCACAGTAGCACTCAACAAAAAAGCAAGCAAATCTGCAAGTAGACCCACTGTATGTACAGCTCAACTACTGACAATAGAAGTTAAAATTGCAGCATATTAGCCAATAAGGGCCACTCAAAATTGGCATGTAGCAAGCAGTAATGAAAAAATTAGCTTGTTCAGCTGTTAAACAGTCAAGTGACAAATCACATATGTGGAAGCAGGCAGAGCAAAACATAAATAGGGACAATTTTACAAGAAACTTTGATTAAAATACAATCAACGAAATAAACGAACAAGCTAAACAACATGTGAATATTTGCTAAAAAAGGAAGAAAATATCTATAATGGAACAGTAGCCTTACCTTCGGTTGTGTCCTAAGCAACACCACCAACGAAGATTTTTCCAGCAAACAAGAAAGAAATACGGTTATCTTCAATTGGCCATTCCTCCGCGGCAATCAAATGGGCCAGAATCTGACCCCGACCATCCGCTAGCCTTAGATCTAGAAACATGATGGTCTAACAAAAACGAATGGCAATCCCTAAGACTATGCTACTATCCCTGAAGAAGAAGAACCGCTAACGTGTTGCTTTAACTTCTTGCCTGCACTATCTACGTGATCTATCCAGCTTCCAGGAGACTTTTTCCCTTCCCCTGCTCCTTCTCCATCTGCTCCCACTTCCTCCTCCTCGACCTCCTTCTCTACCTCTTCTACTTCTTCCACTTCCCCGCCGTTAACGGTGGCTAGCTTCTCCTTCGCGATCTCCATGGGTATCTTTCCTTTTCTACAACCTAAGAGACCTGCAAAGGAGCAAAGACTATTCCACTAATCCCTAATCACCTCTAAGCCCGAGGAAGAGCAAAAGCCTAGGTGGTACCGTGTAGGGCCTCAGAAGCACATTTCCTTACGTATCTAAGGCTTAATTTAACTAAGTTTTTCGGATTCTTAAAAAAAAAAAAAGCTAATTTAAAAATATTTCCTGAAAAATTATTTATTTTTTACTTTTTAAAAATGGGCTAAAATGAAACTTTCAGTGAAATAAATTTAAAACACGACATTATTCAAACAGTGTCAAAATTAAAATTAAATCTCAAAACAAAATCACTAAAAGTCATAAAACGGCTGGGTTTGAGAAGCAGGATCTGAGGATCGCTTTCTCACGGAGAAAATTCTTCTGCGAGAACCCTAACGGATTTTAGCGGCACATTCTGAAAGGCGGTTGTGAGATCGGCTTCGCGAAGCGATATTTAAATTTTTAATTAGCCCTAATTAAAATCATAATTAACTAATTAAATCGTTAAAAAAATTTAAAAATAGTCCCAATGCCGGTCGGTAGGCGGCACGTCGGCCCGTTCTTGATTGGCGAAGCTAAATATTTTTTTAAAAAAATGAAATTAACGACTTAGTTTTTTGGCCATATCGCTCATCGGTTGTCGGATTGCGTGGTTAGTATCGTTGGAAGGGAATAAAATTCTACTTTCATGTTGGAGAATCTCGGCCAGAGCGGTTTTTTCGCGTATATAAATTTTGAAGTTGCAAAAGTAAAGTTATTACTGACTCATTTTTTGTCATAATCTGATTGTTAAATACATATAATTCATTGGTAATATCAAATACTCTTAATATATTATATATAAATTGACTAATTAACACTGAGAAGAGTTACTGATGAAAAAATGTGTATCTCTCTTCGAAATTTCGATTTTATTTCATTTGTTAATATTGAACTTAACTTGACACTTAGTGTGAAAAATTCATATTTTCATTCCCCAAATAGAATAAAACTAAGAATTTTATAATTTATTTGTATCCAAATATTCTTGGCAATGACTCCACAATTAAGAGAGAAAAGTTTAATTATACAATTATTGTGTATGACTTTAACATGTTCGGTTGAAGAACATGTATAATGGGAGGATAAAAGTTAGGAATATATCACTGAAGATGAAGACAGACATAACACAATAAAACTCGAGATATACCTACGTTTAAAAATATATATGCAGAAAGGCATTTAACATTAAAATATAATAATTGCATAAATTAAATAAAGATGAAATGAGTTAATTAGTTTTAATATGATTAGTACAAGAAAATAAGCATATATTTATATAGGTAGCTACAATGGCCCAAAATGAAAATAAAACTATAGCTTAAATTGATAGTGTTCATTTGCTTAGAAATTAGGGTAAATGGAAGTATCGATTAAATTAGAATATTTGGATCAATCTTATTTTATGTTTTGATTTATATGTTATTTTAAAAACATATTTACTTAATATATTTTTATATTTAAGAAAATAATTATTTAATGTATTTTAGATGTTTTTTTTTATTTTTGTTTTAAAATAAATCATATTATTTTCATAAATACTCAAAAATAATTTTTGGACATTTTAAATGTCTTGAAAAACAACTACCATTATCAAATATGTTTTATTTGGAGATCAAAATAAATACATATATGACAAATAATTTTTAAATTAGATTTAAACTATATGTAATTCCATATTAAGTCTTCCATCATCTCACGTGAGTTAACTAAATTAAATAAACAATAAACATCACTAGGATAACACAATGAGAAGTAGGTGAATGAGTAAACATAAAAAATATATAAACTGTCAGAAATATATGCCATCAAACGCACAAAAAAACATAATATATCTCCGATGCCCTGGTGGAATCGCATATTTACCGGGGTGTAGTGGGATGGTGGTCTTCGCGGTTGATCATGAGATGATCTTTGTCGATGGTCCTCCTCCTCTTCCATCTCCGCGAGATGTTGCGATCTAACTCGTAATGAGGTATGTCAGCGAAGCTTGCAGCAACGAATAGTGGTAAACTCCATATGGCGGTGTCATATGAAATGACGTGGACCATATCGGCGGGATTGCTGCGTTCTATGGGTGCATTTGTGACCACATTGCTTCTTGATATGAATATTGGGGTGGGCGTAAATGCAGTGTAACTGGACGGATGGCCTCCATCGATGGAACATCGAGCATCGAAGTGCACGGAATGTCGGTATCCCTGTATTGAGTGTCTGAGATATGCATATCCCTCAGTGCCACCAACAATTCCTCATATTCATCGAAAGATGTCTGATATTCCGTATCATCACCTCTGCCGAAATAACGCCGGAATATGTCCTCAGTATTCAAAATATGGTTATGTCGTATATACATAAATTTATACGAGTGTATCGTTGTTTCAAAGAAAAGCAAATTTTAATACTATACATTTAAACTAACCATCAAGCGTTCTTGGGGGGTAGTATGTGTCAGGAGGAAGTGTCGGCGCCTTCAACATGTATAGTGAAGCCCATGAACGATACCATCTCATGTATCGGTTGATCACTGGCTCTTTATCATGCTATGATGAATCCACAACGACAACCGACTCACGTCTTCGCTCCCACAGTGCAATGTAAGAGTTGTGGTAGTGGACCCACTCAACATCAGCTTTTCCTCGGCCATCAACCCGTATGAACGATGGACTATCAACATCAATGGTAGGAGACATGCTGTTTGAGCACACGATCAGGCAGGTACCACTCTACCCTCTTCCAACATATGATGATCTAGCTAGCCATATTTCCTGTCCTTGTAAATATATATCCGCGACACGCAAGCGGATTTGATGTCCATATGGCTCCCAGATGACCTGCATACATAACATAAGTTATTATTGTAATAAACATCCAATAATGAGTAAGGCAATAAACATTACATCAAATCAGCATACCTGACTTTGCAGTCCGCTTCGTCGATATTGGATCGATATTAATTTCTAACTAATTATGGAACATGTAATGTAGATCTTCCCATATGAATAATGTCAGCCCATATCTCTACGGTAAATGAACACATTGACCATGTTGGTGCGTTGGTTTTGTTGCTTCATGTAATTCCCTATAGATGGGCTAGCGTTGAACCCGGCGGCTCAAGAGCGTGTCAATATCACGAAATAATGGTAGATCTTGTAGATGAATCTGAGCGAAGTATCAGCAAAAGAAAAGATCCGATAACAAGCGGTATGTATATGCGACATGCATAGTGAACTGTAGCTCTGGTAGATCTAAATATGAATCGCGGTAGTATGTCCGCAGCCATCGTAAGGGCAAGCAAGTACGTGCATGAGCCTGTCCCATTGCCGCTGTGATGTGATATGCGGATGGGACGGATCATGGTATACAATGCGGGTGCGGATGCGCTCCGCAACTCATGCAATCAGCCATGTAGCCCGTCATCACTATTGGCGGCAACCGCCAATCCGCGGTGGGTCATCTATCCGGATACCAAGAATCATCGTGACATCCTGTAATGTAATCGTCATCTCACCGGTGGCCAGGTGGAAGGTATTCGTCTGCGAACACCATCGCTTAACGAACATTGTCAGTAAGTGGTGATTGACAATATCTGCATCACGGGAGACACTATCTAGGGTGACGACCATAAAGCATCCATAAATCTGATTGGAGCCATTCCCTAAACATCGTAGTGCGCGGCTCGATCACTGAAACCTGCAACCACAATCATTCATAAGTAGGGTTGCGTCAGCATAACAAATGTATATGTATAGAAATATTTTAAAAAACTGCTAAAGAAATTTTACCGAATCAGGATGCCTTTGCTTTACAGCGCGTAGCACTATGGTGCACTTGGTAGGTGGTGGGCCATAGTCAACAACCGTCTCATCTGCTCGTCACCTCCTCCTATGTGGGGGGCACGATGCGTCACTGCCGGACATCTTTCCTGTTGTAATTGAGGCAAACAATAATGTGCAATTAGTTAAACATTAATAAGGCAACCTGACTAGTTTATACTTTTTTTGTTAGTACAATCTATTTGTTTCTCCTCTTTTATGCAAGCTCCCTTAGACAATAGAAATAATTAATTACTTATATGAATGTTTATTATGTTAAAACATAGAAAAAGTCTCAAATAGTTTAGGAAAGAGGCAAGGAATAGACTAAAATGTATATATATTTTGAATATTTTAAAAATTAATTAATTACTATCTCTATATATAATTTATTTTGAAACAAAATAAAATAAAATAAAAAATAAAAAATAAAAGTGATCCCAAACAGTCATTTAATGAATTAAAAATAATTAATTGATAACTACACAAACATTTAGGTAAAGATTGCCCAAAATTAAAATGGTCATAAATTCAACATCTAAATAAAGTCAAAAATAAAAAATTACAGTCAACAAAATATCAAATGTACAGAAAAATATAATAATATTTTGAATTAACTGAAATCAAATATGAAAAATAAAAATAGTAAAAAGATATGCATTGAGCTTTGCTGCAGCTACAAAAATAAACAAACAATGCAAGTTATATTAGACTTACAATAAGAAATTAAAATTAAAAAAATATTCCAAAGAAATTCATTAATTTTTTCCATGTAAAGCTATCAAAATTCCATCTTTTCTGCATTCCCTTTAAAAAAATATAAAACATAAAATACTATTGATTTTGACATTGAATTCCCAAAAATTATCTTAAAACTCTAACAAAATGCATCTTCCATCCCTTTTATGCTCGTTTTCACATAACAAAGAAATGTTTAGAACAAATCTAAGACAATGAAAATCAAAGTTCATGATGAACTTCTCTTAAATATCAAACATCTCATATTAGGATAACATTCCTTACAACTTAAGATAAACTATCTCTATATATAATTTACTTTTTTGAAAGATCAGCATGCTTGTTAGTTGCACCAATATTGCACAATGCAAAGTCTCGCAGCTACAGTACTTATTGGAGACAATAGCAAATGGGGCATAGAATAAAGTGTATATAAAGGAAACATTTTGATTTAATATATACAATATTTCTAGAAACTTGCAAAGCACAAATTATACTGGCATTGCTTGTTTCAAAAGCTAGTTCCATAATTTTATTTGCTCAATCATTTTTTATGTAAAATCATATTTCATGATATGACTGAACCGTCTTTGGTACTTGTTTGAATGGTAAAAGTTGAAAAGCTTGAAGACGGAATAATGAGCTAGTGTAAAACACTAAACACAACACATGACAATAACGAGCAAGTGTAGCATAACACACAACACATAGACAACACAACAACAACCATGATGAATTACAACGCACAACGATTGAGGACGTCGACCGTTGTGTCCAGCCTTACACACACTACAAACCCTAGAACTTTTGTGGTGTTCTCGCCATTTATTTTAAATCGTTTGTCCTTGCCTGCCTTCCTTTTGACATTCGTGGTTTATAATCGTGTGCCACCGATATGTTCACCCCACTCTTCCGATCAGGTATTACGTGGAATTCGCCCTGGTAGGTGTTGATATAGTTTTGCAAACTATAGTACGCTGAGACATAATGGGCGTGGTTTTATGTGCTTGACAAGAATCACGTATGCATATGAAGATGGTACATGTACACATACACCGTTATTTTCACCTAATTCAACCTTGAAGCTAGTAACATCAAACACTACTCGACATGCTTATTCGCCGGTTCGAAATCTTCTTGCCTCGCTCATTAGCCCGCAACGCTTCCTTAATGCGCGTGGAGAGAATGATGTTTCCTGTTGTCTTCCGAGAGTTGTAGCTGATTCAAGACGTTTCATGAAAAGGGATACAATGTTGTAGTATACTATAATCAAGGCTTGAATCGGTAAACCATGTGCTCTTTTACACCATATCAGCACTCACCGCTTTAGCCATTTTGCATCTTATACCCATCGTCATGAGTAAGAGACCATTGTTGAACGCCCCTTGAAACAAGCCAGTCATATGCATCCTGCTTGATATTCTTGATGTCTGACATATATCGCTTAAAAATATGAATGTCATCCGTGTTTCCTGCAACATATATTTTTTGACATATGAAGTCAACATCACCTATGCCGAAATGTCTAACGGCCCGTTTGAAGTTCTCCCTTAAATGACGCAAACAGAAGCGATGTGCTGCCCAGGGAAAGATCTCTCTGCAACCATGCACTAGACCTGCATGTCTATCTGAGATGAGGCAGAGATCACCCCTTGTAGAAATTATTGGGATCAAGTCTTGTAATGTCTGCAAAAACCAAACCCATGACTCGATACTCTCTGATTCCACAACTGCGAAGGCTAGTGGGAACAAGCCATTGTTTGCGTCGATCCCAACTACGAGAAGTGTTCCAGACTTGCCAGGAGAAAAGTCTCATCAAGGCATAACCGGCAATCCTGCCAGCCTCTTATTGAAGGCTCAAATGACCAAAACAACCATTGGAATCTATTCGATTCTATGATATATCGACCCGCATAGATGCGCAAACAATGCATATAAATTTTCCCAATGTTTTGTAAGATTCCTCCCAACTTCCAAAATAACCTTAAAATTTCTTCGACGCATCCCAAGCCTTCAGACACTCTATATTGAACTCGAATCACGCCTACAATTTCCTAGGCTCGATCTAGTTGACGCCGATTGGGTTGGATGAAATAACTAATGAACAGATGTATTGTCCAAGATTAAGATCGAATGACTACGTATGGTGTGTGCCTAGTGAACTAATACGCCACGCACCGCCCAACCTCTTAACTGATCTTGCATGTAAGCTCCACAAACATGATCTACCTGGATTAGAATGATGTGTGCACCTTGCTGTGAATTTTAATTGATTTGAAGCATAAATGACATACTCAATATTGTTCATGATAGACCAACCCTGAATAGCAAATTGTAATTGCTTCTTGAATTGAAAACACATATCTTCAAACAATTCATCTGGAATGTAGTTATCCTCCTCAAAGACCAAATGATCTGATGGGCCATCGAATGTAAGGTCCCCATCCCATTCTCTAGCTGTTTCAGTGCTATGCAAATAATCGTTATTCCGTATCAGGTGCTCTTCCATATGACTTGTTCTAATTGAATAATCAACAATCAAGTCCCTAACACTAAAGGATGATTATGTAAATTAGCTCCGTAGCTATCATCCTCCTTCTCATCATCACCGCTACCTCCACTAGGCATAGTTTCATATCCAACATCTTCGGTGGGTAGTACATTCATCTCATTATCTTCTAAGTCACCCATAACAGCAGAACTTGTCCCAGCAAAGAAATCATGTTCTCTTCGCACCCATAACATTCCACCTGAGTACTTAGAGAAGCGGTCATGTACTCGAGCTCGTTCGAGCTCTCTCACATTTCTCTATATTGTTAACATCCCTGTCTCTACCCATCAATTCCATAACTTTGACATAAACCACAATAAGTTGAGCACATGCAGACTTCACCGACTTCTTCATCATCAATGGAGTTGCAATAAATCCAAAGATAGGAAAACGACCCACCGATTCACAAAGAACTTTGTTGGATCTATCTTCAACAATTCATGATTCGTTCGTAATTCTCAATCTAATCCGACGTGAGATTTGACCGGATGATTTTTCACCAATATATGTTGGAATGAAATCGTCGCTTTACTCTCGCCATACCATAATAAAGAACTATACGCATACAAAACTCATCACTAACCACTGATAACAGAACAACAATAATCTTTCGCACTGATAAATGCAAATAATTTAATTAAGGAGAAATAAAATTATTGGATTCATATATGATATAGAAGATGTGAAATGCTACCTATTACGCACAAAAATGATTGGATTCATATATGATATAGAAGACTACAAAAGAATATTAACATAGCTCATTCATCGATACATTAAGTGTCCACTACGTAACAACTTACATAAATCATTTTAAACCACAAAGATTGAATGTGACACAACCTCATTTCGGAAACTAACAAGTTACAACTTAGAACAACAAACAGTGACAATTATACAACTTAGTAGATGGAAATTTGTTAAAATATATACTAATTTTGTAAATGAGTTGAAAATGGTAATCTACAATATAAAATTAACATATTAACCAAATCGCATTGACCTCGATAATGATTTAATCATTTATGATCACATATAAGATACAACAATAATCAAATTTACATACTTTGACAATCAGTAATATTCAAATTATGAAAGATACCAACAAAAAGCCCACCTTTATAAATTCTAAATCAAACTAAATAGCTATATCCAAACTCCGCATATAATATTTTCTCATAAACTAATGCCTCTACTTTTAGCAAATTCTTCTTAATATTTCCTAAATTAGACTAGAAATATCATTGACAACTTTTATTAAAATCTTGCAAGTTCAGTGACTTTACTTCTTCTTTTTCTTTTTTGAGGGATAGATATTAACATACATAACACATAATTCTTATATATTTACATATTTAATATCTAAAATTTTATATTTACATAAAGAAAATTCAAATCTTTAATATATACAATAAAAATAACACAAATATTAACTTCATACACACAAAAAAATAATAAATAAATAAATCTATTTCACTGTTTTGCAAAAACAAAAAATTGAAAGATTCACCATCCACCCAAACAAGCATTCAATATATGCAAATCATGTTCGTTCCCCTTACATGCAACCAATTAATTATGAATGTCCGCTTCCCTAGATTATTCCAAGATAAACCTAAATTTGCTTGCCTTTTACAAATAGAATTCAATTCGAGCAACAACTGATTTAGCATATCAATGATCGAATGAAACAACTTTGCCTCCCCAACATAATGCATGATGGAACATGTGACACTTCCAACATTCAAAACCAAATTCAAACCTTAAATGCCAAATTTTCATAAATTGTACACATCAATACACTATTATACATAGTAGTTCACAGATAGTTACATATTAATGAGTGTTATAATAATTGAGTCTAAATATAGAAGCCATATTTGTACTCGACATAAATAATTTCTTTTACAAAATGATCTTCTCTCAATAGAGGATTTTTAACATCGTGAAATTACAACCACTTTAACTTATACTCAAGAGTAGAATAAGTTATAGTTATATTCAAGAGATTACCACTTTTGCTAGTATTGTGTGTAATTAGGAGAAGAATATCCATTACTGATTTCTCCATAATAAAGCTTCAACTCCGTTCTTTGATCTTCTCATTAGTTACTTTCTTAAAATTGATGATTGTATCATTCTTCCTTTAATTTTTTAGATGGCAATAAAATTTTTTTAGTAAACCCTCATCATGTTGGTTGCTTTGTATTTGACAGAACAATGTATGGCAAAATGATAGCCAAGATACTTTCATATTTAGGAACATCCGTGAGATAGAGCCATAAAGCTTTATTTGCAAACTTTCTCTCCTCATCAAACTCAAAACAATTTTCATTTTACATTGCTCACTATTTGGGATAAGTATAAATTTTTTGTTCGCTCATCAAATTTATATCAATATGTTAGACATTTGTATTAGTTAAACTTTCAAACTTTATTGAAATGAAGAAATACATTTAATAATTTAACGAGACACACAAAAATAAGTTAGATCCACAATATATATACCTAAAAATACTACAATAAATTAGATCTACAATATGTGCCTACAAACATCAATAAGTACAACAAATACATGTCACAAATGCATATTACCCTTTATTTTGAAAAAAAACTCAAAACATACCTTTTCGCCAAAGTCTCTGATCCGCCGGCGGAATCGGCATGGGGATCGGCGGGCGGAAGGTCGGCGTCGACCTGGCCGCTGATGATCGGGCGGCACGAGGGCGGCAGAGAGAGAGATCGGAGAGAGAAATGAGGGAGAGAGAATCGGATCGGATTAGATCTCGCTCTGTTTTTTTTAAAAAAAATTTTGCTTAGTCGCCTACCAATGGGCGAGGCTATTTTAAAATTTTTTTTAAGGGTTATTTAGCTAATTAAGGTTTTAATTAGGGCTAATTTAAAAATTAAGCCGCAATATTACCGGCTGATCCGATTTCGTTCAAAATTACAATTCTGAGTTGGATTTTGTCTTGATTTTAGTTAAAATTGTATATATACATATATATATATATATATATATGTCATAGAGAATTTTATTCTAGATGTAGATCTTCGTCAGTCAAAAATTATCCAACACACAAAGGTGGGATATGAACAGGGTTATACGGAAAACCCGTTATGGAAAACCACTGGCCTTGCCTGGCCTCAGATAACTTTCACTATGTGTTCAAAAGATACGGTCCTCTTTTCGTTAGTTCGAGAAAAAAGGTGTTTGGCGGAAACAATATTCCGAAAAGAAGACAATATCCAACTCCAACCCAAGGGGAGAAGTTTCCAAAAGCGGTAGGAACTCGATCTTCCTGAAGCAACCTTTGATCTTCGGGAGAAAGGGCGGTGGTCTTTTTAATCCTGAGGCGATCTCCTGGGCGAGCTCGATCTTGAGCACTTCGGTGGTACGGTGGTTCTTAGAGCTCTCGGTTCAATTCGGTCTCAGGTGAGAATGAAGCTCTATTTATAGATTTTGGGAGTGGCGGGCCTTAGAATTGTGGAAAACTCCAACCACTCCCATCGGACGGCCCGTCGATCCCGATCGACGGTGTATTTTGATGATCCGGGTGCCTTAATGATGGAATTGGGTGATCTTGGATTCGTTGGACGTCTTGGCCTCGATCGACTATAAATATGTCGATTTGGTGACTATTTGGCGGATCGGATCCATTTTCATGCTCGATAGCTTGATCATTGGTCGAGCTGGATACCGATGTTATGTTCGTCGAGGCGGTCGGTTGATAAGTTTCTGAAATCGGTGATTAGATGCATTTCTAAAATGCCTTGAGGTGCTTGATCGATTAATTTTACGAGGATGTATCGGTTTATTTTTTGGGTGACATTATCTCGATCATCCAAAAATATATATCTTGAAAATAGCAAATTCTTCAATAAAATTTGAGAGTCCATCAACTGCATTTTGAGAAACAGTCTTCATACAACAATATTATATAACGTCGAAGTATCATCGCAGGTATGTGGGTCGCGATATTTTGAGGTTATGGATCGATCCGTGCGACGGGGCTTGGCATGGCGCAGGCTTGGCCGGCCTATAGCGCATACCGCGCCGTGTCATGAGCGAGCGATCTGCCGTTGGGTCTGGCGGCCGAGGAAGCGGGCGTCAGTCGACCAGCGGCCGTCAGGTGATGCAGCGGCGGCCGAGAGCGATCAGTTCTGAGGCTCGATGGCCGGCCGTCGAATTCGAACCGTAGAGCGAAGCCGAAGCGGGCTCGGTCTGACGGTGCGAACCGGCCGCTCAGCGAGTACGGAATCAGGTGCCAGGCGGGTTCATAGCCCGGTTTAGCGGTAGACGGCGGGATTCGACCCGTGAAGCCATGTTCAGCGCCCGAGATTCGGCTGGGGAGAGACCGGCGATTCACCCGTGGAACCAGTTCGGCCGCGTGTCGGAGATCTGAGTTTCGAGGCTGGCGCGGTATGACGCGCTCATGGGCTGGCTGTAGAGGCTGGCCATGGCGCTGACGTTGGGTTGATTTAGGCGATTTTGGTGATTTTACACTTTTGCCCCAAGGGTCTATAAAATCTCCCACAGGTAAGAGGGAAAGGCACACTTTTCATCTCCTCTCCTCTCGAGTGCATAGCCCTCCCACGGTGGGAGTTTGGGCACTCTTTTTGGATCCACCTCTACCTCTCATCTCCACCAAGGAGTGCAGCCCTCCCACGGTGGGAGTTTGGGCACTCTTCTTGGATCACCTCCTCCTCCACCAGGTGCATAGCCCTCCCCGGTGGGAGTTTGGGCACTCTCCTTGGAATAATTTTCATCGATCGTCTGAGTTCGGTGTTTGTAGATGGGTGAGAATCTTTTGAAAGAGACGTCAGACCACTTATAGCGAGGCGGCGGCAGGAACCTTCTAAAATGGGAGGGCGAAGATTCGTGGGAGTCATTATCACGGAGACATTGATCGTGCTTGAGGAAAAAATATTATTTTTGATTTGGTTCTTAAGTGTCAGAAGAAGTCGATGAGAGATTCGCGGGTATTTCACCACGAGATGAGTTTGGGCGGGATTGCGGTTTCCCCATCCCGAGATGATCGCCATTTTGTCGACATCAGGTTTGCATTTCCAGTTTTGCGGATGAAGATCGTGATGGGACTTATAGTCTTTTTTTTGAGCGGTGCGACGCGACTATTACTGCCGCGGATGTGCAAGTTTACTGCGATGCACATGGTGGTATCACCACAGAGTCTACTTGACCTCGGACGAAGGATCCTCCCAAGAGTTGGGCAAGCGATTCTTTTTGTGAAGAATGGCGGGGTCTTCTTGAGAAATGGGGAAAAGCGAGATTTACCCATTCCCCTGAGTTGGTGATGAAGATATCTGCGACGCAGAATATTGAAGATCTTGATTTGAGATTGATATATCAATTTGCGGAGGAATCTTTGTTGGCTTTCTATTCATCGGCGGTCTTATGCGTTCGTTGAAAGCAAAGAGGTTTCCAGTAGATCTCCCAAGCGTCCTCCCAGCTTGAAGGACGTCTCAATAGAGAGAAGAGGAAAAGAGCGAAGAGGTGATGGTGATATCGATATGCAAAGAGTGGCCCTTGAGTACGTCCCCGGATCTTCATTCACGAGGGCGTGTTGAATCATTCACCGTAGGTCGTGTCAAGAAGAAGCGTAATATCCTTCTTAGTTCATCATCTTTTATTTCCCATTTCCTTGTGCTTAACGTAATTTTTCTTATTTGATACTAAGAAGAACTTGACTTCAAAATGAACATTGTCTTGAATAGAATTGAGTTAGAAGGTCAAGTTTCTCCATGGTGAATATAAGAAGCGGTATGTGGAGAAAGTAAAAGAGATGTCGTGTTGGAGAATCAACTTGATGAGTGCGGGGAGTTGGCGACTCACTTCTCTTTCTTTTGTCGAAGTTGAGCGGACTGGATGAATTAGTGGAGGCTAGAGCAGAGGTTGGTTATGAGATCGAAGATCTTTTAGAAGGTTTGGTCTTGAGGCAAAGAAGCAGTTCTGGCTTCACTTTCGAGAAAGAGGAGCCTTATCTCGGGTAGAAGCGGGGCCGGATCACGGTGGAGGACTTCAAGAACTTCGGACCTTCAAGAGTATCACTGAGGATCGCGTTGGAGGCGGAGACCACATATATGATGTAGAGGTGAAGGCTTTGGGCGGCGGTGTGTTGATGAAGGCTTCATCGAGGATTTCTTGAAGGGGACACGCTTGGCGTATAGCAGGGGTGTTGAGGTCCTTTCTCCCTAGCTTCCCAGCCTTAGCAGCGAGGATGACTGATAGTTCTTCATCATCCATGAGACCATCAAGACGTAGTTGTAGTTCCTTTATGTTTATTTGTTAGTGTTGTATATTATTTACGGTTGATTGTACTTGTATGTTCGAGAATATTAATCCACAAAAAAATTTTGTGAATATTTGGAGTTGTGTGTCAAAGTGTACTCGATGATAAAGATTCAGCGTAGAAGAGATCATGGAATCCCTTTAGGATAATTCGATCTATTCTAAGATCATTACAGGCGTTGATGACAAACTTGCGGAATATATTTATAGAGGTTCTCTGAACCTTCGATCTATCTAGGTTGTGTATCGGGCGTTTACTCGATGATGTTAACTTTGTTATGGAGAAAGTTGTAGCGGTATAGAGGATTGCCAACTTATCCAAGGTTGTTTATCGAGGCGTTACTCGGCGATGTTAACAGATAGGAAGATCGGATCACCGGGATCGATCTTACGAATGAGATACAATAGTTTGCGTATCTCTTGAGTGGTGTTTTAAAATGCAAGCATAAGCAAGAAAAATCACAATAAGTATGAGAACTTTAACATAGATAGAAACATAAATCCAAACACCTTGATGCAAGGTTGGACAATGATGCGACAAACAAGTATCGATAAATGTTTAATTCGATAACAACATGATACAACAAACACGATGATAATGTTTTTATTCACTAGAATAAAAAAGGCGATACATCGGTAGTACTTAGGTTTGTAGCATTCCAGTGCGTGGAGAGTCTTCCCTATCATCCTTAAGCTTGAGCGTGCGGGCTTGATTTTGACACCACCATACGCCTTCCCAAAGCGGTGAGAGTTTGTTGTTGTGGGCCTTTTCCTGGCGAGTCGAGACTTGGGGAGGTCCCCAGAGATATGGTGGCTTTACCCTTCGGTTGAAACCTCGAGCCATCCTTTCAATAGGAAGCCATTGAGTCGCGACATGTGTCGCGTCTCGGGGAAGAGATCTTACATATCGGCATCAAAGTTATGGGTTCTAGGGCTGGGACCGGAATAATGCGAATCCGTTCAAACACAGATTGCAGCGTTTCTCCGGTAGGGGTCCTGATGTAGTGAGAAAGAACATTGGATAGTTCTTGTGCCGGCGTGGTTCAGTCGTGTCTTTAGCCCTTTTAGTATTGTCCTATTGGTGACTTCGGTCTGCCCATTTACTGTGGATGGGATACAGCTGTGTGGATTAACTGGATATACAGCTCCTGGCAGAAAGATGTGAATGTCTTTCTTGTGAACTGCGTCCCATTATCGGTGATGATTTTTCTTTGGAATGCGAAATAATAATATTTTTCCGACAAATTGCTTGGCATTTGTTTTGATTTTGGCGGTTCGGCTTCCACCCATTGAAGTAATCAAGCGGCCAAGATTATGAATTTTCGTTGCTGGCAATGGGAAAGGGTCCCATTATATCGATCCCCATTGAGCAAAAAGGGCTCTGATTGTGGTGAGTTCTGAGATGGTGTATGAGTGAGATTGGAATGTAGCGACACTTGTTACACTTCTTTACAAACTCAATCGTCCTTCTTCATTGTAGGCCGGTAAAACCTTGCCTCATGATTTTGAGGCGAGGGCTTTTCCTCCCAAATGTTCACCAAATTCTGAATGAACCTCTCGCATTGCATAGTTAGCCTCAGAAGGTGGTAGACACTTTAAGTAGGGCCTAAGAAGGACCGCTTGTAGAGTTAGATCCGATTATGGTGAAGTTCAGTTCTCTACGTTGGATCGGATAATCGGTGGGGTCATTGGCAGGCCCGCTTTGAAGAAAGGACATGATCGATTGTCAATCCATGAAGATTCTTTTGGGTCCTCAGTGTATCACCCAAGGGCCTTAAATCTTGGGAAAGTGGATGTCCTCTATGTATTTTCTCTTGAAAAGATCTCCTGGTTGTGGCTAACTTGGAGAGGGCATCCGCGTGTTACACTCCCTTAGAATATGAGTTATCGATGGGTCTCGATTACGGCAAGAAGTGACTTTGCCAAAAGCAATCAGAAGCAATGGATGGGGCCGAAGTCTCCTTCAACCGTGAGGCCTGGTGTGAGTCGTGTAGATGGCTAAGTTGGACCTCATCAATGGCGAGCCTTAGTCACCTTCAAGGGCCTGTCTTCGACATTATTGGTGGTAGGGAACTTTAGTCAAAACTCTAAAGTTATTTTACTTGGGAGATAAGCAAAATTCTTGCTCCCTTGCAGGAAGTACAGCTCCATCAACATATAATGTCCATTGATTTATCATGGAGTGATGAATGATCATTCGGTGGTGATGGGATGGTACATTCTACTAAGTCGTGCACTTGTGACTTTATATCGGGATGTGGAAGAAAATGGATGTCAAACTCTCCAAGCTCTCGAACCACTTCATCAACCTTCCGGATACATCGCTTTTTTGAGAATAGTTCTTAATGGAAGATGAGTGTAGGCGTTGATGGTGTGGGCGAAAATGCGTGAATTTTTTGCGAGAATACCTTGGGAATATATTTGTCTTATATCTGGCTAGTGGATAATCCCCGGTGTATAAAGGATTTTCGACATAGTAAATGGGTCGTTGCAATGAATTCTCCTCGTATATACCGCAGACTTACGGCATGAGAAGAAACAAGATAGATGTACTTCTCTCCTTGGATAGGCTTTGATAATGAGGGGAAGCTAAATAGACCGAAGTTGCTTCAGCGGTTTGACATTCATCTCTTTGGAATCCATTTCCTCGTGCACCCTTAAGATTTTGAAGAATGGTAGATACTTATCTCTGGCCAAGAATCGTGATAAAGGCGCAATCCTTCCGGTCAAGCGTTGGACTTCCTTGATCGTTCTTGGTGACATATCCTTGAGTGCTTTTATCTTCTCGGTTGGTCTATCCATGGCCGATGAAGCCTAGGAATTTCCAGGAAACTCAAAATGCACTTGCTTGGGTTGAGCCGCATCTTGTAGTGTCGAAGAATGTCAAAGCTTGTTGTCGAAATATCTTTGATATTTCCAAGCTCTTCACCGAATATCATCAACATACACCTCCATATTGTGCCTAAGATCCTTGAAGATCTTATTCATAAAATTGATATGTTGCTCCGCATTTTTAGTCGAATGGCATGACGATAGCGGTATATAGTCCTTATCTGTTTGGAAGGATGTTGCTTCCTCATTTTGTTCATCGATTTGATTGTAGCGAATAGGCATCCATGAAGCTTCGACATCGATGTCGATGTCGCATCAACTAGTTGGTCGATCGAGGAAGGGAAGCTATCTTTTGGGCATGCGATTAAGGTGTAGTGCACATTCTCCGAGGCGTTGGCCTTCTTGACTAACCGGTGGGGTAGTAGACTTCTCGAATGAACTTGACTTCCAGTTTGGTGATTTCTTGTTCTATGACTGTCGTTGAGCGAAGGTTCTTTTCTTACGTATCACCGGCTTGTAGGTTGAGTCAACTTTGAGGAGTCGCGTAATGACTTCAATGCCGAGATATCGGATCGCTCGGGCAAAGATATCTTGATTTTACGCGAGAAAATCTATTACGATTTGATCGATTAGGCGACACGATCCCACCTTCACCTTTCGATGGATCAACTTACGAGATAGGAAGACAAATTACATCTTCAAGGAGAAGCCCTTTGAGGCATCCTCATCGTGAGTCGAAGTTCTCGATGTTGAGGGTTCTTGGCGTAAATGGTGGGCTTGCTTGATATAACGCTTGTCTTTATCTGTTGATTCCCACTTACCATGATGCCTGGTGTCGAATTTCATCTTGAGGTGAGACACGGATGTGTAGAATATAGAGAGGTCTCCCAAATATTGCATTGTCAGCGGACTGGGACTTGACTACAATAAATTGTATCAAGTGGGTTGCGTGTCGGAAATTCTCCAAGAGTTACGAAGGCGATTGTCCCTTCCACTTATCTGGGTCGATTATCAAATCCATACGATTGGGAGCGGCGGGTTGAAGCTTCTCTCTTTCCCATGCTTAAGGAAAGTGGAGTAAAGAACATCAAGCGAACTCCCATTGTCGATCAATATCCTTTTAATATTGAAGCATGGATCACCGACCCACACGCGATGAAGGGGATCTTGATGTGGGATGAGCCCTAGATCTAAATCATCAAAGGTGATAGAATGGTCAATTGAGACTTCTTGACTCAGCTCTTGAAGGCGGCAATGAATATTTGGCTAGACAACAGCCCTCCTGCAATTGTTTATCTCTCTCCGGCCCTTGGCGGTTCCTCACATTTGGTTTCCCCGGCATTTTCTTTGGGAGCGGGTTGGTTTTGTATAAAATGGCCTAGATACCCACGGCGTATTAGTCTTTCAATCTCCTCCTTGGTTGGCACTCTTGAGTGGTGTGCCCTCGGTTGCGGTGAAAGCGGCAGAATTTCTCTTGATTTCCAATTCCAGGCTTTAAAGGTCGTGGCCACTTGGCTATCCTCTTCATAGCTTGATGGGATGTTGCATGGCGTGTTGAGAGCGTATATTTCCTCTCCGATTGAGTCATCGAGGTCGAGGAGGTTTTGGGGAGGGCTGCCTCTCTTCTTTTTTACGAGATGTTTGAACATCACCTTTGGGAACCTTCTTCCTTCTTTGCTTGGTGGTTCAAGCATTGCTTAGATGAGCAACTTAACCGTCGAGATTTGTGCCTCTATTCTGTGGACCAGTCGACATAGGAATGGATTGTCTCCGTGATGAATAGAGTATCTGGCGGAGTCCTCAGAAGCCGCCCTCAAAGTTCTGGATCTACTCACGGTATCGGGCTTGAGGAGAACCTCTGGAAGTATTCTTTGAGGGACTCTCCATGGATTCGGAGAGATGTGATGAATCACGATGATTCTCTTGTTTGCCGAGAGCTTACAAAAAATCGGCGAGCTCTCCAAATGATCGGACCCTTGGCTAATAGAGCCGAGCTGTCCTTTGAGAGTTGAATACCACGACCAAACGAGTCATTTGCATCTTTGAATGTGCATGATCGTTCGAAAGTGATCGATATGCTCACGGATCGGTTGTGCCATCGTAAGTCCATCTTTGGGAAGCTTGAATCTCGTCGGTATTGCGAGATGATCTCGGGAGGGGCGAGTTTTGGAAGAAGCGGGAGAATGGATCAGATTGTTTCGGGAACTCTTCTGCACCGTCTCATCGTATAAGGTGGCGTGGAGTTTCACCGTCTGGTGAGCCATTCGTGTGGGGTGAGTAGAGGCGGTATCAGTTCGATCGGATGTGGTGAGGGTTCTCTACTTGTTGATCCGGCATTCCGGGTAATCATTCTCGGGAAGAAAATCTGATTATCTTTGAGGGCGTCGAACATGGCTCTTCCGGCGTGTTGGAGCGTTTGTGGTCCTCTCGCGTCGAAGAATTTCGTTAGGAATCCTCCATCCTTTGAGCGATCTTCAAAGAGGGGCAGCGGACCCTCACGGACAGTCATTATGTAGAGAAGTGTTAGACTTGGCGTCCTTGATCATGAAGGCGTTGGGCGCAAATCGTTTACCAACCATATTGGAGATATAGCAATGGGGAAGCTTTTCCCACGGCGTATTGCGTCTTGAGAATTTTATTCCGTAGATGAGATCTTCGTGCAAAATTATCAACACAAGAGGATATGAACAGGGTTATATCGTGGAAAACGTTAAGGAAAAAATCAGGGCCTTGCCGGTCTGTAGAACTTTCACTATGTGTTCAAAGATCTCCTTGCTTCTCGTTAGTTGAAGAAGGTGTTTGAGGAGAAACAATATTAGTGTAAAATACAATATCGGTCGACTCCAAGGAGAAGTTTCCCAAAAGCGGCGAGGCGATCTTAAGCAACTCTTGATCTTGAGAAAGCGGCAAGCGGTCTTTTCTAGTCCTCGAGGCGATCTAGAGCGACACGATCTTGACCTTTGGTGGTAGCCGGTGGTTCTCGAGCTCTCTAGTGTCAGTTCTCTAAGGTGAGAATGAAGCTCTTTATAGATTTTTTGGGAGTGGCGGCCTTGTTGGAAAACTCCAACTCCCATCGGGACGGATCCCTGATCGAGCGGTGTATTTTGATGATGGGTGCCTTAATGATGTTAAATTGGGTGATCTTGGATTCGTTGGACGTCTTGGAGGCTCGATCGACCTATAAATATGTTTGGTGACCATTTGGCGGATCGGGATCATTTTCATCTTTCGATCGAGTCGAGTGATTGAGCTCGGATGGATGATATTCTTATGTTCGTCTCATCGAGCGATTGGGTTATTTTAAGTCAAATCGGTGATTAGATCGAAGCATTTGAAAATCGAGATTCGTCTTGATCGAGATTAATTTTAGGATGTATCAATATATATATCAAATATAAGATTTGAAAAAATAGTGATGATATTATAAAAAAATACTATTTTAAAGAAGTTGTGTTGAATATATAATTTTTTTTTTATTTTATAAAAGTTAAATTTTAGATTTCTAAAGGCCATCATAAGTAGCAATATTAAGTTGAAAAATATAATTTTCTCACTATAGTTTTTTAATAACGTAATCAAAGTGTAATATCTCAAATGACATTATAATGTGATATATAAATCACACTGCACTATCACAATCACTCTAAATGGGGCCATAGTCTTACATTATTTCTTGCAACTTTTTTTTTTCGCTATAAAATTTCTTCTACAATATGTAAGAAGATCCCAATTACTTGAATCAGTCAAAAGTATTATTATTGAACTATCACATAGATAATATGGTATACAATTAAAGTGATGTCTTAATAAAATTATATAATATATAAAATTGTAATAAAAATATATCAATAAAAATTAAGGTTAATATCAATTTGATACTAAAGCAGAGAATTTCAAGATAATTGATTTTGATAATTGAAATATTTGATTTTTAATTTTTGGATCGATTTATGAATCAAAATTTTAGATAAAATCAAAAAAGTGATTAAATAATAATAATAATAATAATAATAATAATAATAATAATAATAATAATAATAATAAATTAAAACATGTTTTATATATCACATTTTTTAAGCATCATTCAGATAAGTAAAAAAATTAATTTAATTTTTTTAATCAGTACATGAAAGTAATTAATTATATTTTTAATTTTGATTATTGATTATCAATTATATAATAAAAAATTATACTATGAAAATAAATTTCAAAAATAATTTTTAGATATAGCTAAATTCTATTTATCCAATATCAAACTGAACTATGAACCCTTAGTGTTACCTAATTTAGCTATAAAATAATCAGTCCAATATCATAGTTTAAAAATATAATTACTTTATTTATATAATTTATAAAATATTTATATAATTTATTTATTTATTAAAAATTATTTATTTATATATTTTAAATATTTTTAAATTATATATTAACAAAAATTAATAAAATTATATATTATAAATAATTATATTAATTAATAAAAAATTATTAAATAAATTTCTAAATTTATATATATAATTAAAATATTTTAAATTATATATTTAATTATATATATATAAATAAATAAATTAATAACTAAATATATAAATATTTAGTTATTAAATATTTTATAAAAAAATATTTTAAATTATATATTTTAACTATTTTAAATAATTATATTAATTAAAAAATTAATAAAACCTCCGTTGTACGGACGACTAGATCTATTTTTATAAAAAAAAAAATTTGATGCTTAAATTACTAATTAAGATTAAGAATATGACTATTTTAAAAATTTATCCTGAAAAAATTAGCTTGTTACAATTAAGTGACAAATATCACATGTGGAAGCATGCAAGCGAATAAAATACGTTCAAAGAAACAAACGAAAAAGGTAAACAACATGTGAATATTCAGCAAAAAACACTGAAATAGTAGACTTACCTTTGATTGTGTCCCAAGCAACACTGCCAACGAAGCTTTTTCTACCAAACAAGAAAGAGATACGATTATCTTCAGCTGGTCATCCCTCCACGACAATCAAATAAGCCAGAATCTAATCCCAATCATCTGCTAGCCTTAGATCTAGAAACATGATGGTCTAACAAAAACGAATAGCAAAGTACTAAGACTATGCTACTAATCCTGAAGAAGAAGAACCGTTGCTTTAACTCGTTGCCTGCACTTCGTGATCTATCCTCCTTCTAGGAGACTTTTTCTCCTCTTTTGTTCCTTCTCCATCTCCTCCCTCTTCCTCATCCTCGATCTTCTCCTCTACCTCCTCTATATTTTCTTCTACTTCTCCGCCGGTAACAGCATCTAGCTAGCTTCTTCTTCGCGGTCTCCATGGGTTTCTTTCCTTTTCTACAACCTACCAGACCTGCAAAGAAGCAAAGGTTATTCCACTAATCCCTAATCACCTCTATGCTTGAGGATGAGAAAAAATTTCTTCAAAATACTATTGGTACTAGCTAATATTTTGCTCTATCCATTTAAATATTAGGGCTGTTTGGTTGATGTATTAGGTGTGTAGAGTACACTAAATGCAGGATTTTAATTTTTAGAGTGTTTAGCATGATATAAAGTAATAAATTAGAGTATTTGTGGTGTATTTGAAATGCATTGAAAGGGTAATTTATGGTGTATTTAGAATTCGCCCGATTTGACCGAATTTCAAATAAACCGATCGGTGCAAAGTGAGAATGACCGTCCGTTGTTGGCCACTGGCTGCTGGATGCCGGACACCCACTGCCACTCTTAATCCAAAAAAAATAATACTTTACATCACATTCATTCTACTAAACAACAACAACAACAACAACAACAACAACAAACAACAACAACTTTATCCCAAGTGGTTGAACATATCCTTCGTCCCATTTATGTCCTAAGTGTCAAATTCTCATTTAATTCAAGTATACTAAAGACATTTTTATACATCTTCAGCCAAGTTTTTTTAGGTCTATCCTTCTTATAAAATCTAATGCATCTACTCTAAGTCATCTGGACGGACGCTTTATGTGCAAACCATCTAAGGCGACTCTCTAATCTTATCTACCACTCCAACTTTTTTTCCAGATATACTCATTTCACATTTTATCTCTAAGAGTAAAGCCACTCATCCACCTGAGCATCCTCATCTCTGCTACACTTAACTTAGTCTTATACTTTTCTTTTATTGGCCAACATTCTGCACCATAAATCATTACAAGTCTTACCACCATCTTAAAAATTTTTTCCTTAAGTTTAAGCGATACTTTTCTATCACACAACTGGTCAGATGCATTCTTATACTTCAACCATCCAACTTGAATTCTATTAATAACATCTCCATCGATTTCATCATTGTTGACCTCATTTTTAGAATGAGCTCTCAACTCCTCCATCTTAGGTATAAGACTTCTCTTAGACTTTAAGAGTTCTTTAGTCTTAAGACATATCTAATGATTAGGTGAACACTCAACCTAGCCCTAGAGACTTAGAAGAGTTAGCCATAGGAACAGTTCATACCTTAGGAGTGTTAGGAAAATTTTGCCTACCCTTAGCTTGAACCATTCCTCATCTTCCTTCTTTCAAGTCAAACTCCAAATCAATATTATTTGATTTTCTCCAAACTCAAATCAACTCCATGTGATTGAAATCCATGATTTAAATCGAGGATTGAAATCAATTCATGAAATTCTTAATTCCAACAAAAAATTCCTAAGTCCTTAAATTTGCCTTTAAGGACTTAACCTAAATCATGATCTAAATCAAATCAAATTTTTGAGATTTTAACATAATTCATTTACATTCTCATTTATATTCACATATATAAATGAAATATAAATTCAAACCAATCAAATTAAACTCAAAATTGATAATCAATTCATGAAATTTTTCTAAATCCTTTAAGTTTTCCCTTAAGGACTTAAGTTAAATCATGATCAAATCAATTCAAACTCATGGGATTTTCTCAAAACTTATTTATATTCTTATTTATATTCACATATATAAATGAAATATAAATATAAATCAATCAAATCAAATCCAAAAATTAAATTCCAAATTTAAAATTTCTTAAGTCTCTTAATTCCCATTTTAATAGACTTAACCTAAATCATGATCAAATCAATTCAAACTCATGGGGTTTTCTCATAACTCATTTATATTCTCATTTATATTCACATATATAAATGAAATATAAATATAAATCAATCAAACTAAATTTAAAAAATTCAAAATTCAAAATCAATTCATGAAATTTCCTAAGTCCTTTAAAAAATCCATTCTAATGGACTTAGCCTAAATCATGATCAAATCACTTCAATTCCTTGAAATTTTTTCATGATCCATTTATATTCTCATTTATATTCACATATATAAATGAAATATAAATTCAAACCATCAAAACTAATTCCAAAAATTAAACTCAAATCCATTCAAAATCTAACCTAAGATTTTCAAGTCAAAATCTTGAACTTAGCCAAATCAACTTCAAATCAAGCCAAACTCTTGATTTTCCTTCATGATTAAATCAACCCTACAATCATGAATCCCATATATAAATCAACAATCACTTAAAATCCAATCCAAAATCAAACCCCAAATCCTTTCATGTTCTTCCTTTGAATATGAAATTGTCAAATGAATCAAAATCCATTTGACTTCAAATCACTTGCAAATGGATTTATATTTTAATCATAAGTCCATATACAAGATCAATCAAACTCAAATCAAGCTTTGATCCCCTACAAACTTCACACAAAGTGACCTAAAGTATCTTTATAAGTCAAATTCTAATTCTAACCAAATTGGATTGAATCAAACTCACCTATGCCTCTCATCATAATCAACAATCATCATGGGATGATCAATCAATCAAATTGGGTCAAACGGAGTCAAACCTAAGGGTTGACCAAGTCAACACTTAGCTCAAAATGAAACCTAACATAACCAACATCCACCATAGGCCAAATTGATTGAAACCATTGATCTAAGTCCATTCATGACCTATGTTTGAACTTGACCAAGTCAACATTTGAGCCTAACCTAGCCCAATTGGCCACTTGACCCAAGTTGACCCAAGTTAACCTAAAAAGTCAAAATATGTTAAAACTTGATCTAAGCCAAATAGATTGAAACCAATGGGTCAAGTTCATTCCAAATCACTTGTGGAACTTGAGCAAAGACTCAATTGGCCAATTAGACCTAACCTAGACCAATTGACCTTAGAACCAACTTGACCTAAATGGGTCATGTTAAGCCAAATTCAAATTTAACCCAAATTGATTGAAAACAAAGATATCAATCCACTCCATAACCCAAACCTACCCTTAACCTATTAAATAGGACAAATGGGTCAAATAAGTCAACTTGACCCATTTGACCTAAATGAAGTCATATGAGCCAAATTCAAAACTAAACCAAATTGAACCAAACCAAAGCCACCAAAATATTTCAAATGATCATATGAACTTGACTCGTTTGACCCAATTTGACCAATTGGTCAACTTAAGTTGACTCATTTTGACCTAAATGGGTCAACATGAGCCAAACCTAATCAAATGAATTCAAAACCTCATGAAACCTAGTTTCTCCACATACCCAATATATCCAAATTGAAAAATCAATAAAATGACCATCCTACCCCTAGACCATAGAAGAAATTATGGACTAATCTATGGGTAATTTGGTCATACCCTCTTCATATCAACTTGATGCCTTCCTAATAGCTCAAGTGGACCTAATGAAGAGTGGTGCACCCAACCCATTGAGTTTGGGTCAGCCCAAATGGACCCAAGGCCAAACTCGACCCCATGGGTCAAATTAGCTCATTCCAAATCCTCCTACCACTCATTTTGATGCATATGGGAGGTTGACAATCTACTCAAGGCCTCAAACTGATCATGTGAAAAGAGCTACCAGATCAAACAACCCCTCCAATGTGGTCAATTGGATCAAAATGACAAAGTAGGTGTCGACCATCCGATTGCCATAGGGGAGATATACTCCCCCTAATTCAGTTTGAAATCATTAGTCCCTCATTCGATTGAAGCCTAGAGAGTGTTAGAAAAGATCAAAGAGCCATCCTAAGCTTTCTAAGAGGTATTTCAAAGTGCTCTTCTCGATTTTCTCCATTGAAAAATAGAGGAGCTCACTTGAACCTTCAACTTCCTCTATACTCAAACCCATCCTTCCTCTCAGCACTCCCTGATTCAGATTCAAAGCTCTCATTTGAGTTCCCAAAGTAAGAAGGGTCTGAACTGGATCAAAGCTAAAAAGGAAGTGAAGTGGTGTTGGTCCATAGGAAGATCCACTCAACCCCGAGGCTTGAAACATTCAACAGGGCTTCATCTCCACTAGACGAAGCTACCTCATCGATCTCGAGCATCTGTGATCACCTCCTGCGAGGTATGGAATTTTTCGACCAATTAGCTTAGGGGGTGTTGGTCTTTTATGGAAGGAATTTTTCAAGTCATGTAAAATCCACCGTTGGATATGCTCCTTATTAGCTTTAGATGGCATGGGAATAATCTTGTTCCAATTCGAGCTCAATCGAGCTCGAATCTTCCCTTAGATCATGGATGACCTCTGTTGATCCTAAGGGGAGAACTAGGGAGATCCTGTCCGTCCATCCGCATGTTTTGGATGGACGGCCGAGATTATTCTCACGTTTTAGAATTAATTATCCCTCTTATAAACCATAGAATGATCCTTGGCTGTTTGATCCTTGATCGAACTGTAGGGATCAAAGTGCCTCCCACCGCCGCCACTGCATGTCGTGCTGTGAGCCGAGGTATTAGTTTAAGAATTTAATTAATGTTAATTAATCTTTTGATCTTCAAAAATTCATATCTCCTTCAATAAAATTCAAAAAAAATATGAGGTAAACTCCTATGGAAAGATAATTCAACCTAGAATATTTTAAAAATGATTTCAATGGATTTTGAATTATCCTTTTCTCTGATTTTGGGTTTTATTAGAAATATCATTTTGCTAATTACTCCTTGATTAATCCTATGTTCGATCCCAAACTTCTTGGATATGTTTTGAGGGATGACCTCTTTCTCTCCTAATTATCTTGGGATTTATTGAAGACTTAATTGGGGGAATTGCAAGTGCATTTCCTAATTACTCCCTTACCTTAATTAAGGATATTTAAGGTTGGATTAGTATTTTAATCCATTATTAAGGCTAATTAAGGTTAGATCCAGTGAATAGGAAGCTCAGAAAATAATTTTGGGGTATTTTTCTTAAGCTATTCCCTAAACCCCCTTTTCTTTCTTTAATCCTCCCTTAATTAAGGATTAATTCATTAATTATCCCCTTAATTAATTTTTAAAAATTCTAAAAACTCCCAGAACTTAATTAATCTACTTTAGGTAGATGCTTAGGTGTTTAAGAGCTTAAGTCTAATTAAGAAAATCAAAACCCAATTCATATGTATGAAGGGGTGTTTTGAAATTACTTAAGTTAAACCCCTTAGCTTCATGAACCATTAAACATGAGCCAAATTGCATTAGGCCCTTTTCTTCCTAGGTGCATTACAAATTTAAATTTCTTGTGAGTTTTTATGTCATCTCATTGGCTCATAATTATTTGGTTAACTATGTTAAGGTAGTGTAGGTAAGGGTTAATTAACTTGCTTAATTCATACCTTAACCTAATTAATATATAAAAATAAATATAATTATCTAAAAATTAAACAAAAATATCAAACACATGTGGGAATGAGTTAGGAATAGTAAACTCAATCTACTTTTTCAAAATTAAATCAAACTTCAGATCAAACAAAAAAATATCGAATACACTTTGATTTATTTTAAACCTTCTTATTTCATAAGAATGTCATTAGAATTTAATTAAAATGAATGTGTTTACATGATTTCATTGCTTTGATTCTTTCCCCAACATATTAAATTTGTATGTCATGTGGTTTCATGCATTCATATTTTTTAAATTTAAATTTTAAAAGAAATGAAATTGTTTACTTTATGTCAAATTTGTATGTGTTGGCTAAAGTAGAAATATGAGTGGCTATTATCACTACTAAATTCAAATTAATTTTAAAACACATAAATCAATTATAAAATCTGAAAGTGTACTACTTATATTTTAATTATAAGCTTGCATGTGAAGAAAATATAAGGATGTGCTTAGTATATGTTTCCCTCCTCTTTTATGTTAGTATAGTTTTGAATAGAGTTGGTAAGATGTATGGTTCATTTGAAAGAAGCTTTAACTTGCATTCTCTTGTATTTACAATGTAAAGTGATATATTTGAAAAATATTAGTAGTCTTAAGTAGTCTTATTCTTAACCTTACACCTCGTATTATTTCTTACACCTTTTGACCGTACTTACTTCATGTACCATGTAGATAAAGCCTTTTAAAGAAAATCATGCATAGTAAACTTTCAAATTTTCTTAAATAGATTACATAGCATGCATCTTAAAGATTACATGTCATAAAAATACTCATTTGTTTGTATAGATATAGACTCATTTATGCATATATTATGTTGGGAAAGGAAATGATTCCTATTTAATAATATTTCTTTGAATAATAGGTTTGTTTAGAGTTCATCTAAACTTAAAATTAATTAAAAATAAACATTCAACAAAACTAAAATATGAATCTACTTTAGAAATTACTTAGGTTGAGAAGTTCTCTTTCTCTCTTTAACTTGAAATTAATTGGATTCATTTGAACTTAATAGAAATAAAATCAACCCATGACCCTAAGTAAACCAGTTAACATATTTTTACACTTAGAAAATTTGAACCTAAAGCCATAGCTAAGCATTACCTTCAAGTCACCACTTCTAGCTTTAGGTTAGGGCGGTATATGGTTTGATATTTATTTTATTTTATGATATATATTTTAGACTGGATGTTAGGGTGTATGCTCATAGAATGAATGATAGGGTGATCTTAGTATAACCTTTATTTTTTACAGGGGATTATGCTTAAGGTGCGCTATCATAAATAAAAATATAAATATTTTTGCCTGTAGGTGCTTTATACCCCTAACAATAATCCAATAGGCCAGGTGGACTTAGTCACCCATGTGTGGGGTGATGAGTCTAACATACATGCTTAGGATTTGTATAGTTTATTTTAGTTAATCTCTATTTTGCAGATATTGGTTAGATTTTCATTATTTTCCTTTTCATGTAAATTTGTACAATTAGAATTTTGGAATGATTGTTATGGGGATTAGGATAAGCATTGGTCATAAGATCCTATCACCATGCACCATGTGAAGCCTTGGAGCATCCAACCATCCAAAAGAAGGAACTAAAGAAGAAAAGAAGAAGAAAAAAAGAAGAAAAGAAGAAAGAAGAAATGAAGTTTGAAGACTCCCATAATAATGAATTCCTTGCTTAATTGTAATTTAATTCATTTATAATCTGGGTTGTATAAGGGTAGAGCTAGGCTACCTAATTTATTATTTTTAGATTTGTGTAGTGATGCCCAACCACAATGACCTTTTATTCTTTTTACGATTAGCTTTATAAATTGATTGATGATTTATTTAGCTTTTGCATTAAGTGGTATCTTTTTCTAGTTTCTTCCTTGCTTTATGTATGGCCTGAATGTGGATTAGGCTCTTTAGAAAAAAATAAATCTTTTACCAAACTTAACAACTCAGATTAAAAATAAAGAATTCATAACCTCACCTAAATCTTAGGTTTAAAATCAAGATAAAAGAATTAACAACCCCTTAGCTGGATGAGTATTTTTTTTACAATATCATGCACAACAACATCTTATTTTATTCTTGATTGGAGGGCTTCCACTTTTGTTAGAGAAACTTGACTTAACCTTAGAGAGCCATGGTGGAAACACACCTCCTCCTTTCTCCTTGATTTTGGCCAATAACTTTATTCTTCATGCATTAGGCATATGAATCCTATTATCCCGAGTCAAAATAATTATCCAAAAATGAAAATAAAATAAAATTTGAATTGCATTAGATTTAGGTCATTTGAAGCATATCCTAACATGATCTAGTCTCTTTAGGGAGTGAGTTTAATGACTTAGTCTTTTTCTAAATAAATAACAACCTATCTTGCATAAGCATAAAGACTTGCCTACATATATTTAAAATTATAGGAGTTAGTTGACAGCCACCCCCAGGCAGTTGTATGTCCAAGCAGTCAGGTTGTTTATCTTCCTTTATGGGGGCAAAATAAATACCCATTTTCGCATTAGATTTAGGTTGTGCTTTCGGCCATCGCCAAAGCTCCATAGATTTAGGTTTTGAGGTCGCTTCTCCCCTTTGTGGGCCATAAGCTTAATTTCTCATGTCTTAGGCATTTCTATGATATTGTGTTATGGAATCATAAGTCCTAAATTCTTGATGGAAAATATAACTCAAACAAATTAAATCAATTTTTAAAATGTAAAGCCCAACTATAGGATAGTTTGACATGCTCACTAGGTTTTCTAATATCATGAGCATTTCTTACTCATCTTTCTTTTGACTTCGATAATAACTCCCATCTTTGATCAATCCTATTTGATCTTCAAACATAAATCAATCAATTGATAGTCCTTTGCTATCGAAATCTTTGAAGACAATGATTATTTACCTTAATCGAGAGTTTTTCTACGGAATCCCCATTCCTTAGGATGTAATTAACTATGAGGGCTTGCCCTTGTAGGGAACTTAACGAACCCAGTTTAAAATATAACTAGTTTAACTTTTTCAAGTCAAAGTAAGTGAAGAATCTTTGGTACATATGCAGACCCATCGTCCTTAGGAGTCCTTATTGAGGTAATTAGGTCCATTAAAGGATAATGACTTCTATCTCTTAAGATAGTACACTATTCCTTGATAACATACTCGATCACCTGAATAAGTACATCTACGAATCTGTGTGGCATCCTAAAAAGACAAATTTTTATATTTTTGCCTCCTTTTTCTCCACAGATTTGAGGCATCCATATATAGAAAATTTTTACCACAACCATCATTTTGAACAATAGAGCCTAAATATCTAAATCACTCACTCTTTTTAATTACTTGTTCACCTGATGTCACAATACTTCCACTAGAACTTCTATAACTAAAATTACACTCAATATATTCAGTTTTAGATCTGCTTATGAAAACCTTTAGACTAAAGTTGACCTCCATAATTCAAGTTTCTCTTGACTCCTCTCTAGTCTTATCAACAAGAAGAATGTCATCAAAAAATACGCCAAGGTACATCTTCTTGTATATGTCTAAGAACATCCATAACTAAAGCAAAAGATAAGGGCTTAAAGCCGATCCTTGATGTAATCTAACTAAAATAGAAAAATATTTTGTCAATTATGTTTGGTGAAGTATGACTCTAGTATACATATCCTTAATGAATTGAATATAATCAATATTAATTCCTTTCTTTCTAGAACTCTCAAAGAACATCTCTTGAAACTCTATCATAAGCTTTCTCTAAATCAATAAATATCATATGTAGACCATCCTTACTTTCTATATACTTCTCCATCAAACCTCTTAACAAATGTATAACATCCATAATAGATTTACCTAACATGAAACCAAATTGATTGTGAGAAAATTTTCTATCACATCGTAACCTATGCTCAATCACTCTCTCCCATAATTTTAATGACATTAACTTAATTCTCTATAATTTGCACTCTGCATCACCTTTATTCTTAAATATAGGAACCGACAAACTCTTTCTCCACTCATCTCGTATTATTTTAGTCTTTAAAATAACATTGAAAAGATTTGTAAGTCAAGAAATTCCTTGATCTTCTAAACATTTTCACACTTCTATTGGAATATCATCAGGGGTCCTATTATTTTTTCATATTTCATTTTCATTAAAGCTTCCCTAACCCCAAATTTACTAATACGATGATAAAAATAAAATTCTGTATTTTTGTTTAGGGTATTAAAGTTGCTAAAATAAATTGTATATTCAAATCCTTCGTTAAAAAGTTTATTAAAATAACTCATCCACCTATTTTCAATATCCTATTCTAAGAAAAGCACTTTATGATTTTCATCCTTAATACACCTCACTTGAACTAGATCTTTATTTCTCCTATCTCTTTGGTTGGCTAACTTATACATACATATTTCACCTTCTTTGATATCTAATCTATTAAAGAGATCACTAAAAGCTAAATTTTTTTTGCATCATATATTGCTTTCTTAGAATCTCTACAAGCCACTTTATATATTTTCCAATTTTATGAGTTTTTACATTTAAACCATGTTTTATAATAATGCTTCTTATTTTTTATCTTTTTTTGCACATTTTGACTCCACCATTGACTATTTTTATTAAAAGAAGTTTTTCTTTTGATTCTCCAAGCACATTTTTTTGCAACTTGCTTAATTTCACTTGCTACTTTTTTCCACATAACATTAGCTTTCTTATGAACATCCCAAATTCTAATTATTCTTAAAAATATTTTTATTAGAATTTTTAAGTACTGCCATTTAATTCCAGGATAATAACTTGATTTATTTTTCATCTTCTAATCTTTCATCTTAAAATCTAAAACTAACAATCGATGTTAGGTACTACAACTTTTACTTGGAATAACCTTACAATCTTTACAATCTAAACGATCTACTTTGTATAAAAAAATAATCAATTTGTGTTTTATTAGATCCATTTTTATAAGTAATAATATGCTCATCTCTTTTTTTAAATAAAGTATTAGCAACTATAAAATCATAGGCTAAAGCAAAATCTAATATAATCCCACCTTCTTCATTAGTCACTTCAAATCTATAACCACCATGAATACTTTTAAACTCTTCTACCACTCTACCAACATGTCCATTTAAACCTCCTCCAACAAATACTTTTTCTTCAAGAGGTATCTTTTGTATTAATCTCTCTAAATCATTCTAGAATTTTTCTTTTGAGCCTACATCCAATCCTACTTGAGGAGCATAAACACTTATAACATTGATAATCTTAGTATCAACAATAATCTTTAAAGCTATAATTCTATCTCAACATCTATTAATATTTATAACATTATCCTTCAAATTTTTATCTATAATCACACATACGCCATTTCTAATTTGGCTTTTACCTGAATACCAAAGATTAAAACCTAAACTATCAATATCCTTGGCCTTCTCTCCAACCCATTTAGTTTCTTGAACACATAAAATATTTATCTTCCTATGAACCATAATATCTATTAATTTTATTAATTTACCTGTAAGAGTACCTATATTCTAAGTTTCTAACCTAATTCTAGTTTCATGGACTAACTTCTTTGCCCGCATCCATCCATAATGTGAGAACCCTTGCTTATTTAACACTGCACTCGGGCGCCATTCATTCTACTAAATAAGAAAAATAAATTAATAAATTTGTAGAGTTTTTAACCAAACTACCTAAAGTAATCCAAATACATTAAACTCACTTTATACTATATTCTTTTTTATGCTGCACTCCTTTTTTTGGCAACCAAACAGCCCCTGAGTCTTTTCATTTTTCAACCAAAATCCTTCGACAAAAATATTATCTGCTCATCTTATGGGTATAACTTCTATCTATTATTGTATATTTATAACCACTTAATAAATATTACTCCAACCAAATATTGTCCTATATAATCACTCCTTAATTTATCCTTCTAAGTGTTACCACCCAACATTTGGCGTGAATCAAACTAAACATACGAAAGCTAGCTAATAGCTAACACAAACAACTAAAATGAGGTAAGGTTTAGAACAAATCAATAAACACATGCATCCATCATCAACTCTAAGAACAAAAATTGGTATTGCCTTAATAAAGTTCAACAAGACAGTTATAATAGCATTTAGGAAGAAGTATTTTACTACCTCAAATTAAATTTTCATGTAAAGTGAAAGATCACATCTAAAAAAAGCTGAGGTGTTCAAGGCTCACAAGTAAGAAAGATTACTTGTACTGGAGAAGAGTAAATCGTAAGAATAGGGAGACACAACTCATGACTCACAAGACGCTACTCAACAATCAGTCTTGGAGTGGGGTCAATGCTTAGCGAAGCATCCTGGATCATCGTCAATGCTTAGCAAAGTATCGTAGGTAGGCTTGTAGCTTTTCTCTCTACTCACTACTTTGTTGAAGGATGAAACAAAATGAATGCCCTAGCTTGCGTTTTGTAAAATGCTCAAGTACTGTAATAACAAAACCCTAAATAAGAAAAGATGATGTCGTATAGTGCTTCAAGGTTTATGTCTTAGTCAAAGAAGACATAAGCCATACTGGACCAACTGAGGCTTAATCCTTGAGGCTCTATTCAAGCGTCTCAATTCGAGGTGTACCTCAATTTGAGGGCGCCTCGAGGCACATGCCTCAATTGATTTTTAATCAATGGTTGGACATGACATTTAAAAAATGATTTTTAAAATAAAAAAATAATTTCTTCTTAATTAGTTAGATCAAAGTAGTGTAATTAAAAGCACACATTAGGATTCAAGTGAAGCAATGCATTAACCTTGTGCATCGCTTTCCTATGAACCACAAGCTAACAACAAAGTTTGCACATCACACTGCTTCACTACATTGTGTCACAATGTTCCATCTCAAAACAAAATTCTAGTTAAGATTTTATGATTTGATTCAATATCTACCATAACAACAAGGTACGATTGTTTGGTTTATTTCACCATATCTCATTTATTAAGACCTTGCTCATTAGTTCTTAGTTCTCTCCAACTAGAGCTAGTCACTTCTTAGTGGTTCTTCTCTTCATACTCACTCCCCAACTAATTCTTATTTATTTTCACTAGCTCTTGTTATTAGCATTAGTAGCTTCTCACACATAAGTTTTCTCTCAAAATGTTTATTAATGTATCACCTCTCTCTCTCTCTCTCTCTCTCTCTCTCTCTCTCTCTCTCTCTGCTCACTACCCCACCATTAAATCCCTAGCTAGTTAGTCGAACATAAGTATATTATTGATTTTAAATTATATTCTTTTTTCTTTCAACTATTGAAAATTATTGTAAATGAATATATCATTATATTTGCTAAAAAGTTATTACCTAATGTGACTTAAATTTAATTAATTAAATAACTATTATATACACATAATATTTACATATTTAACATACAACTCATGAAAGTTTTAATAATCAAAAGCATTGCTTCACTTTGTGCTTTGCTCATTGAATCAATAAAGAAACTTTTGTGCATTACATTATGATTAGCACTTTGGAAACATTTAAATCAAAGATAACACATAAGAAGTAAAACATCTTTCACATTTTATCATAAAACTTCTAAGTCAAACATACGCAATAGACATTCAATATATATTCACAACATATTAAGGAGGTGTATAATAAGTGCTCAAAAGACACTCAAGTGCCACAACAAAAAAAAAAAAAAAAAAAAAAAAAATTATGGGACAACCCAAATGAAGTCTTTGATAAGGTATAATGTGCAAGAGTGGCTCATTGTTGATTTTCTAGGCGCTTTGGGTCGCTAGGGTGGCTTGAGATAAATTGCGAGCAATATCAGTGTGAAAGTGGCTTGGATTTGTTTATTTCTTCTTGAAAAAAAAAAAAAAAAAATCAAAATTGAGCCAAATAAAATTCAGTTTTTTTTTTTTTGTATTTTAGTCTTGAGGGAAAACCTACAGTTAGTGCATTAGTGATGCCATTGAATGTAGGCTACATGTTCGGAGTGAGTCCCCCAACCAAAAGATCCGTGAAGCAGCACAATTCAATAAATTTAGTTCATGATCTCGGAGGATGGCTCACAAGTCCCAAGAGAAAAGGATCACCAAAATGACTTTTCTTATACCTTACATATATGACATATAATTTTTATGCCCGCCCACACACACACATATATATATATATATATATATATATATATATATATATCTAAAATTTAATATTTATAAATATAACATATTTGTTATATAAAAAAAAGTGTATTTCATTTAAGAAAATAAAGATGATATTTTTGATATAATATTAAAAATTTAGATGTAATTTATGTAAATATGAAAATTTCTGAATTAGATGTGTAAATTAAAAGAATTATGCGTTAGATTCAAAATTAAAATTTAGACAAAAATTGAATAGTTTCAAGTTGTTATCTTCAAATTTTGTGTAAATTTAATCTTTGTAGATTTTCATTTTTTCATTTTTATTTTTTAATTTGTACGTTGAAGTATAAATGTACTTCATGTTTATCAATTAGATTAATTGCTGAGACGGCCCAATTGGGAGCCTCGCTCAACGGGTGACCGCTCACATGTGCAGTAGTTAATTGCTTTCATGGGCTCACCATTCCCAAAAAAAAAGATTAGTTATCACCATCAATTAAAAATAAATAAATTTGAGCCATTCAAGAAATAATAGTTTCTAATTTTTTTGTGGGCTCCGAAAATTCGCCACCAACATCTCGACATATGAAGAGAGTAATTTAAGGTGTTTGTAAGAGATTTTAAATAGAGAAGACACTACTCGAGATTTCATCCTCATTTTGTTAGATTTGTTTTACATGCTTGTTACAGCACCTATAATTACCTTTCAATGCTAAGAGAATACTTCGCTATTCATTGATTGCCAAATGCGTAAGTAAGTAGAATGGAGTTTAAAATTTGAGATTATAAAATTCATCATTTTAACTTAAAGCAGATGGTTGGGAGAATGATGACGTGCCCGATTTATATCCCATGATTCATCTCGGTCATGTCCCTCTACTTACTAGAGGAGGTATTACAAGTTACATCGTCAAGAAATTCAGATTGGTGTTTATCTAAAGAGACATGCTTAAGTCTACCTTATGAGAGAACTTTTTGCCCCTATCAATTGTTCTGATTGAACTCAAAGAGCGTATCGGGAGTATCTGGTATGATCGTGATCGTAATATAATGGAGCCTTACCACCAAATCACGATCGAGGACTAGATAACCGCATCATCTATAGTTTTACCGCCAAGCCACGCTAGAGGTCATATCATTATTAGCATGAAGATTGATTGAGAGTGAATATAGTAGAACACTTGATTTGATATTGGCTCCTTTGTGAGCTATAATTTTTTAATTTATCACCTTCAACAAACTATTATGGAAGGTAGGTTGAATATAATTTACTTTAAGTTTTTAAAGATTGGATTTTATTTAAGCATTTTTAGATTGATACTTAATTTAAGTTAATTTGATTTGAAATTAGAACCATGTTTTTATGAAAGTATCCTCTCCAGTTGAAACCACCATTCAACACAGCCATTATCGAGGTGGTTAATTGATTGAATCAAATATATTTGAAAACTTTAGATCCTATCAACTCTATTTAGCTCATAATAGAGGATCAGATCTACTATCACATGACAAAATTAGCTTCTCAAATTTTTAATAAGTTGAATTTTTTATAATAATTGGATTTTTAGGTTTTGTTAACCGGTTGGCCTTAAGATCAAACCGAAGCAACCCGCAAAGATCCTGACACTTGAATCTAAACATTCAGCATTATGTTGGGGCCCATGCTGGTGTATTTAAGAATGCTTGCATAGTTTTAAGGCATTGAATTTGAGGTTTAATCCTACTTCATAATATATGAAAGGGTTCAATTGAAGCCTTAATTAACACCTTCTGTTCACTTGTACGATGTGTTGCAAATCTGGTGGCGTTGAATAACAAAGCTAAGTTTCTATTTATAATTCAAAAATATTACATCTTTGCTTGACTTATTAACAACATTTAACTCTCCATTAGTCATCACATTCAATTTTTTGTTCTCCCCAAGCAAGCTATTATATCTTCTTTAAGCAAGTTTATCCAAATTGAAGCCTTTTTCAAATATGAGTCAATTATTCTCTAAGAAGTCTTGACCATACTTGCTAATAAGTTATTTAGTTTCAATGAGAATTTCTTATAAAGCTTATCTGATTTTCGCTTTAGCTTGAAAATAGCACTCAACAAATCTCTTATGCTTCAAACTTCACTTTGAGCGCAAAATCCAAATGATCCTTTTAAAGGCCACATTCATGAGTAATCATGAGTTGCCTAACTGAATTTGTGCTTATAAGAAAGCTACTAAATTTCTTGCACACTTTATTCTCAATTTGGAGTTGGATATTTAGACTTATCATCAATCATTTGTCATTTAATATTCAATTGAGATATTTACTTCATTTGAAAATATGATTTATTCATATAAAAGTCTTCAGATCCAATATAAATTTATCCTCAACTCCAGCTCAAGTTTCATATTTATTTAGTAACTAGACTTCAAATTTATCTTAAGTCACCCGTGAGTTTAGTATTAGTCTCCTCAAGTTTCAATTAAAGTTTGTTTAATTTTGAGGAATTTGAAGAAAAGAGAACTCACGTGAATCACATTTGTATGCTTATAAGTTATGTTTTAATCCACTATAAATTTTCAATGATTCACTAGGATTCTCCTTTTGAATTATTTTAAGCAAAATATTGTGAGATTTGGTTCATATATATCAAAGGAATTCAAGTTTATTTTAGGTTTTATATATTCACTTGAGTTTGATCCCTATTTTCTTATTTGAAATATAATTTTTAATTTTATTTGTAATCAAGTTTCCTTCAAATTCATTTCCAGATCATTTATATTTAATTTTCAGTTCATTTCTTTAGAACTTTATATTTTATGTTTAACTTAATGTTAAATCATTTTTTTTGATAAAATTTTGATAAAGACTCGAAAAGATTCTGTCATCCCACATACATCTGAACTATTTTGGCTTACCCAGACGAAATTGAGCACAGTGGTGTGTTGTTACCCAAGCTACACCCACTATGCCCTATTGGGAATTAGCGGAGTCTTGAAATCTGCATTGATGTCCAAACATAGGGATTAGGATAAAATAAAATCTGACAAATTTCGATGCATTTTAACATACAGAAGCAACATCTAACAATTTTTTTTTTACTTGCTCGGTATACCCTATTGAACGTAGTGAGTGGTATCTTGCGAGACTATAGCTGTCTTCACACCCACTACGCTCTATTAGGTATTAGCAGGACCTTGAAACCCGCAAAAAGAAGCACAAGCACAAATATACAATTTCCCATATTCATACATTCCTACACATCCACAAATCACATTTTAAAATTTTGTTTTCTATTTTGGAAGAGAGAAGGAGAAGATAGTGTGGTTGTGTGGTGAATTCTTTCTTCCTCGACACATCAATCCTGCTAATGAGATGCATAGAATGCAATGGCTGATTTTCCAACATTTGGAATCCCCACCAATAATACTGTTGAAGTTATAGTATCTTGCAATTGTAGTATCTTGTATCTCACGAACACCAACTTTCATGTCCTTTATTATTTTCTTTATAATAATTAATAGCTGTTTGGTGCTTTCATTGTTGTGAGAATTCACTCCAATGCATACATGATCCTGCTTCATGCCTAGCTGGTTCAAGAGCATATGCATTAGGGATCTCCACAATGAGATAAACCATAGGTGATATGGAACTATTTTCTGATATATGTCTTTAATCACTGTAATTTGCCGAGCTAAAGATTGATTAATTCCTTTGAAAGTCGCTCTGCACCGCTCCAATCTGGGTGTGAGTTGAGTCAAGAAATTGAGTCAAACCCTTTCAAGTGAGTTAACCCTACTGAAGTTAAAGAAGGAAACGTTATCGAGCTTTTAGATCCGTTGGATCTAGCCTTTTCTTCTGGCCGTTGGATGGGCTCCCTTGGATCGAGTTTTTTCTTTCTTCTTACTTGAGCCGCGATTTCGCGCTTTCTTTCGACCCTTGGATTTGTTACTCTTCATGTTCGATCAATGATATTCGGATTACTGTGTTCACTCTCTGATCCGTCTTTTGGCGAGGATCGCTGGATGAGCTTTATGGAGTACACGCTGTCACATCCGGATGAATGGAAGGATTGAATCGGTTTGAATCTAACTCGTCTCATTTCCTTCGTCTGAAGTTGTCTAGGGTTCTGAGGTGATGAGGGAGGAAGAAGATCCTCGAGGGTCGATCCGGAAGATCCACAGAAATGATCTGGATGTCAAACTCAGAGAAGGGAGGAGCTCTGTGGGATTTGCCCGTCTGTGGTGATTTCGCTTCCACCGAGAAATGAGATGAGAAAGACCTGGGAAAGAGGGAGAAGACCGAAGCTAAACAGAGGAGTTCTTGAGATAAATTCTTCAACCCTTTTCTTGATTTCTTCATCTCATTTATAGTGTTGGATTTGTTCTTCTAGAATGTTCTTGTGCTCATCTCTGAACTAATTTCCGTTTTCTTGCCTCTCGTATATTCGCTTAAGATTCGATCATCATGCTATTAGTCTTCTTGTTTTACCTATTCGGAAGTTATTTCAAGCATTTGTTCTTTGGCCGTTATTTTGTGAGGAAGTTTTCTTCGAAAGTCGTGTAAGTAGTCATTTGCTTGACCTTGAACTGATTGGTTGTAACCGATTCATAATCTTTCTGTAATTACCCTTGTTCTTTTGTATACCACGAAAGGTCAGATAAAAGATGAATAGAGGTTCGTAATGATTTGAGCTATTATCCAATGTATATTGTTCCTGATTGTTATTTCCGTCATTCAACTTCAGAATGGATTATTGTAATGGTAATTCTTTTGTATGTTATAATTTGCACTTTAGAGGATATGGGATCATATCATCCTCTCACCATGACCTTGTCCTCAAGGTCAAAATTGAACATTTGCTTTCTGTCCTTCAATCTATTTCTCAGTCTTGATACTTGCCCTCCTTCGACTCAAAGTAGCAACTTTACTATATCCGATTGCTATAATTTCTTTTGTTCTACTTAATTGGATGGCTTTCCGATGTAGATGTAAGAACCTATCCCTTGTTGTAGTATTGTTTCGCCTCAGATGCTCATGATCATGGATTACCTCATGCTAAACCTGGACTCATCTATTAGATATCGTAATGTTGACTTTCTGCTTTGGGAATTCTTTGAGACTCTTTAATTGGTATTGAAAGCTTGTTGTGCCTCAATCTTTGCTTCTAATTCTGGCATTTCTTCTTTGCACTGTTTGATGGCCTTAAAGAATTGGCTATCTGAATTATACTTCTAAGCTACTTCAATGGTCGAATTATTACTATGTATACTAATTTATAATTAGACACTTATATATCTTATGTCTTAACTGGATTAAAATCGATATTTGAAGCTTGTTTCTAATGGATTTTCTTGTATCCACGAATTTCTGACTATAATGCGTAGTTGATATTCTTGTTCTTCATTGACACTCATGAATGCACATAAGTTGGCTAAGGTCGCTTATTGCTATATTGATTGCCATTTGGTGGATTAGGTTGGTGTTTCTTGTATTTGTTGCTCACGATTTGTCAGTATTCTGGATAGCCTATCCTCCATTAGCCAATAAATGAAATGCTTGCAAATGAAGTAGGTTGTCTCGATTTCTCTTAATTTAAGGTTTATGATTCAAAGCAACTTTGTAGCAATTCCTGTGGGATATCTCATTTGGTTAGCGTCTTCAAACTTAAAGATAAAACTGTTGCATTTCGTTGAAGCTTAGCTAGTTCTCCTCTTAAATGCAGGGGAAGGGCCAAATCTTTGCATAATTTGTTCTTTGAACTGGCCAAGAATGCAATTGTTTATTTGCTTGCATCCATTGATACCAGCTCAAAGCAGGTCCATCCATGTATATTGAGGATATTAAAAATTTCTGATCATCTGAGGATTGATAATACTGAAAAAATTGCTCTGCTTTAAAGATCCATCCTCTAGGATCTTCTCCCTTAAATCTGGGCATATCTATTTTAAGAGGCATAGGTGTGTGTGTGTGGTATGTTTGGAGAATAGGATTCATCAAGGGATGCATCACATACCGCCAGGGTCGCTTTTCTAACCTGCTTTTCTATTGATGTCAATCTCTTTGATATTTCATTCAATGCCATAGTGATTGAGGTCATTCATTGCTCATTGTTCAATGGTAACACATGCTTCAAGTGCATTATTTCGGTTCCTTCGCCATTTTCCTCGAGTGTGGTGGTGAGTTGTGGGACTCAACGAGCACCAATGATATGGAACTATTTTCTATCTTTAATCACGTAATTTCTGATAAACTGTAGCTTGATTGATTAATTCCTTAATTGAAGTCCGCTGCTTAATCGCTCCACTTGGGTGTGAGTTGAGTCAAGAAATTGAGTCAAACCCTTTCAAGTGAGTTAACCCTACTGAGTTAAAGAAGGAAGCGTTATCGAGCTTTAGATCCGTGGATCTAGCGCCTTTTCTCGGCCGTTGGATGGGCTCCCTTGGATCGAGTTTTTTTCTTTCTTCTTACTTGAGCCGCCGATTTCTTTTCCGACCCTTGGATTTGTTACTCTTGCGTTCGATCAATGATATCGAGATTTCACGTTCTGGCCGCTCTTTGATCTGAGGATCATGGATGAGCTTTAGTGGAGTACACGCGTCGATCCGTGGGAATTTGAATGGAAGGATTGAATCGCTTGAATCTAACTCCGTGCCTCTATTTCCTTCGGTTCTCAGGGTTCCCAGGTGGGAGAGGGAGAGGAAGAAGATCCTACCTCGATCCCGTGAAGATCCACTGTAGAAATGATCTCGGATGTGCCCTGAGAGAGAAGGGAGGAGCTCTGTGGATTTCTGCCTCAGATTTCCACGTGAGAAATGTCAGAGGGATGAGAAAGAGGGAAAGAGGGAGAAGACGGAGAAACAGAGGAGTTCTTGAGATAAATTCTTCAACCCTTTTCTTGATTTCTTCATCTCATTTATAGTGTTGGATTTGTTCTTCTAGTTCTTGTGCTCTATCTCTGTAACTAATTTCTGTTATTTCTGTTTATCTTCTTGTCATCGATATTCGCAGATTCTTGATCTCATGCTATTAGTCTTCTTTACTATTCGGAAGTTATTTCAAGCATTTGTTCTTTATTTTGTGAGGAAGTTTTCTTTCTGAAAGTAAGTAGTCTGTTTTGGCCCAAAGACTCCTTAACTCGCTGTAAGATTCTGTAATCTTTCTTTGTAATTACCCTTGTTCTTTCTGTATAATTACCCTGAAAGGCTGCTGTATAAAGATGAATAGAGGTTCTGTAATGATTTGAGCTATTATCCAATGTATATTGTTCCTGGATTGTTATTTCCTGGCTGTTCTGAACTTCTGTAATGGATTATTGTAATGGTAATTCTTTTGTATGTTATAATTTGCACTTTAGAGGATATGGGATCATATCAGATCCTCTCCCAGATCCCATGTTCAGTAGCAGCCATATGCGGCCTGTATTAAGCACCGAGTCCTTCCTTTCGCCCAATCTCCTTGACTACGAAGGCCAACCGCATTGAGAAGGAACTGACCACTGCCATTGGCAGGAAAAGTAGAGCTTGGCCAACAGGTTTGGGGAGTTTGGAAGGCGAAGAAGCAGAAAATGGGGGCTCGGACAGGGGGAGTGACTGCCATGATTAACAAGTAAAACACAAAGCCAATTAAGCCTGTAAAACCCCCTAATTCCAGCAACAACTCCTCCCACGATTGATGGAAAGGTACGGCTGTAATAAACTGATTTCATCTTGCTCTGTAGATTCTCGGCATGGAAAATGATAAGATCGTCACCTTCGTCGCTTGGTTTTCCTTCCGACGAAGATCTCGCGTCGTCGTGAATGGCCATGGGTACTTAGAGCACAAGTGGCTGAGAGGAGGGGAAGATCGGCATGAGGTGCCCTCGTACGGCCCACGTAAGGAGGTCGGATGAAGTAGTACTCCCACACTCCTCTGCTTGCTTGGATTCGTAGATGGGAACTGCGATCGATAATCGTTCGGCAAGTCATCCCCACAACGACAAAAATGCTGCCACATATGGCGGCAGATCCACCTCTCCTCGCCGGAGAAGATAAGGTTAACTTGCCTGTCCTCAATTGTAGCAACATGGTGGCATCGCGGTGGGTTTTGGCGGCACTAACATCGAAGGATAGAACTTGGATTTGGGAGAGAGGAAGAGCAGTCGGGATAGTGCCATCGGAGAGGAAGAGAAATCAAATTACTGATAAGAAGAACGAGTGAACTCATGAAAGCGCCGACGAGGATAGACAAGTTGAGCAGAGCAGACAAGAGAGTCAGGCAAATCCCCTAACCTTAGGGCTGATCGGCTTGCAGCAAAGACGGAGCGAGAGAAGGCTCGTTCGGTGCTTATAGTTGCTGGAAATGAGTAGTTCCCTTCGTGCCAAATGAAAACGGGAGAAGGAATAGAAGAGTCGATGCTTGCCGCTTCGATTTCCTTCTGTTCCAGGGAAAACCGAATGAGAGAGTGGGAAAATGAAAAAGCGGGAGCATTTTCTTGCTGTTGAAGGAAATCAAATGAGGGCTTGCGGTTGCTGTTGGACCGAGAGGTAGGATCGAACGGGTATGGGAGAAAATAGGGATTAGCGCGCTTAATTAATTAATTTCACATTTTTTTATTCAAATTAAACTTAATTATCTTCATATCGTGCTTCTAAAAATTCTTAATTAATTTTAGGATAAACCAATTATTAAAAGTGTATCAAACACATGATTTTCATTTTTACGCAATCAGATTAAGATTTGAAGAATCTTCGAAATCAAACCTACATAATATGTCATTTAGGTTGACATTCCATATTCAACGACGTTTCATGATCTGTTTGGTTTAAGAGTGTCAACCGTCGATTTCAACTAAAAATGCCGCGCTATAATCGCCGATATTCACTGATTTGTCCAAATTAGGCGCGTATAGTCTCATTTGATAGATTTCGATACTTTGAATTTAACGACTTAATCAATTTCAATGAATTTGGTTTGAATATCATCAACGCCCCGACTATGTGTTTCAAAGATTGATCGACGGTTGATCGTTAATATACAATATTTATATTACGAGCAATTTCTAAACTAAACATGAGTGAAGTTCGCTCATCGACGGAGGTCGGGCATCATCGCAGCTTCCCAACTCGATATACGCTGCGCCACATGACATTTGATCGCTTGATCGTTGAGAAGTTACGCAATATTTATATTCTGATCAATTTTGACATTCTGAATGCAATGGAAAAGTTCGTTTGTCAATCGGAGATCATTTTGGACTAATTTTAGCGATGCTTAGTGTACTTTAGCCTCGATTTACGCATTATCACTTCTGATCATTCGACATTTGTGTAAGCTTGTCTGAATTGAGCGTGGACAATCTCATTGATAGGTTTCAACATTTTGAAGCCAACGACGAAACTAATTTTATGAACGGAGGTTATTTGGATATTGTCATAGCTTCCCAACTATGATATACGTGTCGACACATTGATAGCTCGATCGCTTGCTTAATTGATCGTTAAATGTGCAATATTTATATTCTGATCAATTTTGATGTTCTGAACATGATGTCAAAATCTGTTCATCGATCAGAGGTCATTTCAACTATTTTTGGTGACGTCCAGTGCATTTTGAGCCCCAATTTGTGCACTATTATATCTGGAGTCCGTCGAATTCGGCATGTGAGTTTGACTCAACTTATGACACATATATGGAGCAACAAATGCCCCCCAACAAATGTGATTTGCACATGGAGCAGATCATGTTTATTGAAAACTGGCTGAGCTTTTGAGTTGACCAAAGACCTTGAATCATTGTAGCTTCAATTTCAATAGTCTATGGAGTTTTAACAAAATTCCTCATTTGTTGATGCTTTATGTTTAGATGAGATAAACAATGGGATTGTTCGATTTGTCCTGATTGACTTGTCAGATTAAGAGTTTCTTCTACCATGTACTCTTTACTTCAATGAATTTGCTGAAGATCTTTTTCTTCTATGTTATTATAGATTTGGGTTTCCTTCAACCCCAGCTTCGTGCTTGGTCGGGTTTGATGAAGGAATTAGTTTGCTTATTTTGATATTTGAAATTTCTTCTGTCCTAGCTTTAAGCTTGATGGACTTGATGAAGGATTGACCTGATTTGACCACATTGACTTGTCGGGTAGTGTATGTATATATCTTCAGCCCTATGCTTGGTGCTTTGATGGACTTGATGAATGATTGACCTGATTTATCCACATTGACTTGTCAGGAAGTGTATGTATATCTTCTACCCTATGCTTGCTGCTTTGATGGATTTGTTGAAGGATGTGTACAGATGACCTAGCATTCCGTTTTATATTAGGTCTATAATGTCAAGTTATCAGCCTAGCAATATGTGCTTTAATAGACTGAATAACTATAAAATTTCGTTAGTTCGGCCACCGGTTTTGTATGAACTATGAAATTATTCCCTCGGTCCTGTGCTTTCTACTTTGAAGGACTTGATGAGGAGATTGGATTTGATCTATGCTTTGTACTTGAATAGATCATTTGAAAATATATTGACATATCACCCTGCAGGCAATATAAATATTGACTGGAGGTAGCTTTGAATTGAGAATTTACTCAGATTGACTTGGCCTATCAATCAAGTAGAAAGATCTCTTAGATTCTAATAACTTGTAGTCACTAAACTGGATCTGGTTTGAGATTGAACATCTATCATCATTGGACTGATGAGACAAGACTCTTTTATTCTGGCCTTTTCTTACGATTGTTGAGTGAGGAGAGCGTCAATAACTCGGCCTTTTATAGGCTTGTTGAGTTCAACCTTTAGAACCTACCCGAGCCTTCGACTTAAGCTATGATGGGTTGGTGATTTTGTCATAGGACTAACGAACGGGGGCTCTTTCATCGTGGCCTTTTCTTGCGGCTTGTCGAGTGAGGAGAGCGTTAACAACTCGGCTATTTATGGGCTTGTTGAGTTCGACCTTTAGAACCCATCCGTGTCCTAGACTTCAGGGTGTAGAGGTTGATATTTTTTCAACTCAATTGATTGAAGCTTCTAAAATTGGGAGTTCTTCTGACTTAATTTTTAAAATTTAATAAATCTAGGAGATAAACTTTTGATATTTAAGGTAGCCTTTTCATGCATAGAAATATATTCTTTTTGTTCCTGCAAGAATTTGCAACTTAATAATAATAATTATGGATATATTCAGGTATTTTGGCATAAAGCTCGATGTCAACCTGAATGTATATATAAGGTCTCCAGTTTCACAGGAAAGGATTGAGCAGCTTTGATTATAAAAACTAAAAAAATGCCCCTTGTGTAATAGGAGAGTTTTCATGAAATTTTTTTTATCTTGAGTAAGTATATTTATTTAGGGATCTCTACATGAAGCATGATGTCAACCTAAATATATATGCTAAAAAAAATACCCCTGCCTTGTATGGGGAGCATTCGCAGTAACTATTGATAGAATTTTGAATATTTTTTAGTCTTATGTTTTGTACTTTCGGACTTGTTGAAGGCTCCCTCTTGATAGTTTAAAATTTATATTTTTCTCCTGTCCTGGCTTTGTGCCTTGGTGGACTTAACGGAGTTGATGATTTGTTGGCGAGATGAGTACATCTTCAGTCCTATACTTGGTGCTTTGATAGACTTATTGAAGATTCTGCCTCGAAATTTTGTAGTTTGTATTTTCCTCCTGTCCTGGCTTCGTGCCTTGACGGATTTGATGGAGGAAAGTCATGAATTGTCTTGAAACCTTGTCAAGTGAGATGAGAGCATCTTTGGTCCTATGCTTTGTGCTTTGACGAACTAGTTGAAAATTTCATCTCGGGGATTCGTATCTTGTATTTCCTTCTATCCTGGCTTCATGCCTTGACGAATTTGATGGAAGAAAGTCTTGAATTATCTTGAAGACTTATTGGGTGATACATAATTACCTTCCACCCCATCTTTCTGCTTTTGTGGGTTTATAGAAGGATGTCTGCCGATGACCTAACCCTCAGAGCTTGTGTTGGGTTAATGGCGAAGAAGCATCAGTCCTATGCTTTGCATGTAATAGACATATAGATGACATGACTCCCTTAGTTTAGCATTTGGCTTTGTATGAACATTGGGGTAACTTCTTCGGTCTTTTGCTTTCTACTTGGTTGGACTTGTTGAAGAAGAGTTTCTTTCAGTTTTTGCTTTTCGCTTGGTAGACTTGTTGAAGGAGTTGTCATTTCTCATTTAATATTGATACAAAACTCAGTTTAGTGCCTTCTCGAGTGAGAATCTTTTTGTTGGATTTTGAAAAATGATCTTACGACAATTATGGATGATCTCCTAGTCTAGGCCATTTGAACTCACCAAATTGGAGAAATTTTGAGATTTATATGCTCTTGTCTTTGAGCTAACAAAGTAGGAGCATCTCTTACTGTGGCCTTTGTGGCAAGTTGAGTAAGCAGACCTATCAGTGACTCAGTCATATTTGGGCGTGTTGATTTTAACCCTATGCACCCACTTGAGTCTTCGATTGAATGTATAGATGGAAGATGTGTCCCCACCTTGGTTTGTTACAGTTCGTAAACTTGAAAATTTCTCTTTTTGGTCAGTAAGACTTTGAAACTTGTGAATTTGAATACATAATTTGAAATGTATATGAGGATCTCGGCCTTAAGCGCAATGTCAACCCAAATACAAAAGGAGGCTCCCTATCCTATAGGGGAAATCCTAACATTTTGCTATAAAATTTTAAAATATCCCCTGTCTGACAGGGGGATGTTTGTTTTATTTTGAAAATGCATTCTTACGTTACAAGAGATTTTCAAGCATAATTTACACATGTAATGACGTCGAGAAATTATTGATATTATCAGCACCTGGACCAATTTTCCTTCTTGAAAGGTTCGATGATGCACCATATGATTGAATGCTATGGACATCCTTGCTCGATAAACTTTTAAATTTTACTGAGCTTGGAGCCTGACCTCGTCAAGCGCATCAAGCTCTTACATCCATAGACATACATTCTCATGTTAGGTAAGATCGTGTTGCATGGCTACTCAGAGTGAATGTAGTTCAACTTCAAGTGGCAAGACTGCTTCAGCTCTAAATACTAGCACATAATGAGTGGATTTTGTGGGAGTACAGTATAAATGTCACACTGCTATTTTTCTGTAAGACAATTTCACTTTGAGGCATTGGCCTCCAAATTTGCTTACCTTTTTTACGGGACCTTTTGATGCCAGCTTCTTGGACCTATGGTCTAAGTGTCACGCCTCGATGCTTACTGTGTGGGACTTGAATTGGTTAACATATTATCGGGGTTGTAGGTAGAGGTCTCCTTGGAGGAGCAACTTTAGCCTCCCTGTTGATAGGACCTTAATATTTTCTTTTTACAGGTCATTCTCCTTAGTAACTTTGAGAACCTGATGTACTCTTGCATACATAGTTTTGAGTTCCCTCATTAGAGAAGTTGGAACCCAACATTGTCTAGTCCAGAAGGACTGTTTGATTTGACCAGTAGAGCTATTCCGCTTTGCCCATCTTAGGTTGTTAAACTTGTTATGGGTTGAAACACTTGCTTATGGTTTTACAGTTGGTTGTACAATTTTCTGCTTGAATAATGGTAATTGAGCATGCAGTTCAATATTTCTCTTTCACTGCTGTCTCTGGGTTAGCTTACTTCCAAATGAAGAAGTTTTTGCGTTGCTACTTCTTCTTGAGGTTTCAACCTCCATATTTATTTTTCTTTCTTGCTAAGACCTTTCGGCAACAGATTCTCGAACATGCAGTTCAGGTGTCACATCTCGATGTTCACCATTTAGGAATTGCTTAGGTCGATCTTAAGCATTACCCATTGAAAGTAGCTTTTTTATTGAAGCTTTCTCATCTTCTCTGATTATCAGACATTAATACTTTTTCTTCATAAAACCCTTCTCCTTAACAACTTCCAGCACCCTGTACACTCTGGAGAATAGAGTCTCAGGATGCCTCCTTTGTAGGATTATAGTTGGATGCCATTGTTCCCAGAATGATTGTTTGATATCACTAGTAGAGTTGTTTCTTTTCACCAACTTGAGATTTTCAAACTCATTGTGAGTGGGAACACTCGCTTTTGGTATCAAGTCTAGTCACATAGCTAGTGATTTAGGAAACAATTACTGAGCATATACTTCAACAATTTTTTATTTTCCTTTTACTCAATCTTCCTCCAGAAGAGGAGCTTCAACATTATACTTTCTTAGTGCGAAAGGTTCAACTTGTAGAGTGGTCGCATTCACATGCATGATTGAAACTTTCTAGCAGTAATGGTTCTATTTATGCCCGACACCTCAGAATGACCCAATCTTTCGAATACAAAGGTTCACTTTCAAGGAACCTCAGTAGCAGTAGTGGCCATTCCAATTGTCCTCCTTCATTGCACAGGTTGGTGTGTATAATATGCAGATACTTTAGGTGGAGGATTATTTGTAATAACAATGGTTGGGAAGTCTACACTATCAAATTGAATGGTATCTCCAACATCTCCAGTAGTGATTGCATCATTAGCCAGACAGATGTTGGCTCTACGACCTAGCTTCATGATGAAATGTGTGCTCCGAAGATCCATTAATATAGAGAGAAAATAGATTGGTCATAATAATATGGTTGACTTAGATTTAGTTTCATTGATAATTGATTCTCTTCTTCTTCTTTTTTTAAATTTTTATTGTACTTCATTGCTACTATAGCTTAGATTCTACTAGCCAAATATGGAAAAAGAAACTTGTCCTTAGTGGAGTCACCAGAAGTCTGTGGGCTCCAAAAATTTGCCACCGACCTCTCGACATATGAAGAGAGTATGATTTAAGTGTGTTAGTGTAATTTTCAGAAGGCAGAAGGAATAATAGATAAGACACTACCTAGAGATTTTGTCTTCATTTTGTGAGGACTTTAGATCTGGTTCTAAGTTTCCTAAGCAATTACCTATAATTACCCTCTCAATGTTGAGAGAGAACTTTTGATTAAGGATAGTCAGATTAAATTTAGCATTATAAGCAAAGATATGGAGTTTAAAATTTGAGATTATGAAATTCATCATTTTAACTTAAAGCGATGGTTGGGGAATGATGATGTGTCCGGATTTAGATTCCATCATCCCTGACCATCGTGGTCCCTACTAATGAGGAGATACTGACCCAACGAAGGATCATTATCGAAATACACATGAGTTACGTTGTTCAAGAAATCCTTGTAGACTTGGAGTGGTGTTTATCTAAGGAGACATGCTTAAGTCTACCTTAGCTGACAGAGGGCTTTTTTGCCCTATCAGGTGTATCCTATGATTCACAACTCAAAGGGTAGAGCCATTGGGGAGCATATGGGCTACAATCATGATCATAATATAATAGAGCCTTACTAATCAAACCACCCGATCAGAGGACTCTGATCATAATTGCATCATCTGTGGAGTCTACTGGCCAAGGCATACAGTCAGAGGACAAGTGCCACGTTCTTACTGGTATGAGATTGATTAATAATGAACACAGTAGAATACTTGATTTGACATTGGCTCTTTTACGAGCTAGAATTTTCTTAATTTGTCACATTCAACAAACTGTTGCAGAAGGTGGATTTAATGGAGTTTGCTTTAAGCTTTTAGTGATTGAATTTTATTTAAACAATTTTTAGATTAATACTTAATTTGAGTTAATTTGATTTGAAAATAGAATCATATTTTGATGGAAGTATCACCTCCGGTTGAAATCACCATTCAACACAGCCATCATCGGGGTAGTTAATTGATTGAATCAAATATATTTAAGAACTTTAGATCCTGTCAACTATGTTTAGCTTCTAACAGAGGATCAGATCTACTATCACATGACATAATTAGCTTCTCATATATTTTACTAAGTTGAAATTCTTATAATAGATTTTTAGATTTTGTTAACTCGGACCTAGTCCTAAGACTAAACCGGGAAACAACCGACGCAACATCTTCAGACACTTGAATTTAAGTATTCAGTATAGTGTGGGGGCCCATGCGGGTGTATTTAAGAATGCCTTAATTAATATCTTATGTTCGCTTGCACAATGTGTTGCGAATCCTGCAACGTTGTAGGTGTTGTAAAGTTATTTAATATCTTATTAGATCTTTTGGATTAATATTTAATTGATTCCAAGTTGATTAATCTTTGAATATTCAATAGACTCTCACTTATGATAATTCTCAAATTCATCATCAACTATACTCAATTTCTTCTTGATCCAATTCAAGTATTTAATGAAGCGACGAGTATACTTCAAATATTTTTCAAGGATTCATTCCTTATGCTTATTAACAATCATTCGATCTCATGAAAAATCCTTGATGAATTCTTTAATTTACTTCAATTTATTTAAGTATATTTGAAGAGTGTATCTTCATTTCAAGAGACTCTCTTATACTTTGATTTGATGTCCAATTGAGATTCTTACCTCATTTGATATCAGTCCCAATTTTCAGTTATTCAATTATTTTTATGATTATTTGTTTGTGAATTTAACACTTTGAGTATTCAATAAAAGGCTCTATTCACATAAACACATGAACTCCAATATCCCTAACTCCTCATTAGGTTTCATATGTAATGAATGACTGAATTTCAAGTTTTGTTATAATTCCTTTATGAATTTAACATTTAACTCTCCCCCATCTCAATTAAAACTTGTTTAGTTCTCCCTCCCATATTTTTGGAATTTGTGAGAACACAGACTCACTTTGTTAAGGCGTTACTAAAATTTTGTTTATAAGAATGAGTCCCTCATTATTCCATCCAATCTCTATAAATAAGGCTAAGAGGGGGTCTTTCATTTCATTCCACTTGTTTGAGAAGTTGTGTTGCCTCGGAGTCTAAGAGGGGAGAAAATCTAATTCCATTTCGAGTAAGTGCTTTATTTCTTTCAAACTTTTTTTAGATACTCCCCGTCTATTTTGTTGATTTAAGGCTTATCGTTGTATTTATTATGCATTTATTATTTAGTTTTAAGCTTAAATGATTTATATTTTAATTTTCTTAAGTCTAGAATTTCAGTCAAAATTTTGGCAGCATTTCGGCATAGGGTGTTGCATCTAACAGATTTGGAGGCCTTCCCGTTACGCCCTGATGAGCATGACAGTTAGTGTTTTGCAACACCTCTGATTTTCATCTCGTCACGCCCTGATGAGCATGACGAGGGCTTCAAACCTGCAAAGAAACACATATCATACAATCCATACACATAATATTTTCTCTTTTACACATTCAAACTCAAATTTATTGCACATTAAGTCGAGGGAGAGATGGGAGAGGGAAACTGAGAGGAACCGATAATGACGGTGTTCCTCTTTGGCTACGGCAAAAGAATGGTCTGAAGGAGATGGAGAGGGAGATGCCGGAAACAAAGAGAAGAATCCGCCCGATGACGGTGTTCCTCCCAACTACGACAAAGGGAATTAGAAGGATAATTCAACAACTATGCATTTGATTAGAAGAGGAAGCGATGAGGTATATCGAGAGAAACTTGCCTGATGATGGAGTTGCCTCTCGGCTACCCTCGCTTGTAGAAAGAAAGGAGGTCGACTAAGGGTGGATTCAGCAAAGGGGAATAAGGGAAGGAGGGAGTTCGACTAAGTGAAATTGAGGGAAAATGGAGAAGGATTTTCGGATTGGGAAAAAAATGAAAAAAAATGGAAGAAGAGAAAAAGAGATTTTCGGTTTTGTGAAGGTGAGGGAAAGAGAGAAATTTTGGATTAGAAGGGTGAGGGAAAGAGAGAAATTTTGGATTGGAAGAAATTAGGGAAATAGAGAAATTTCATATTGGAAGAAATGAGGGAAATGGAGAAGGAAGTGTTGAGGAAGGAAAGAGAAGAGGAAGGAGAGGGAGAACCTTACCCTTGCTTGCGTGAGGTTTAGACGAGAGAAGAAAACGAGCCTTGCGGCTTGGACGAGAGAAAATGGAAGAAGAAGAACCCTTCTCCTTTTCAGTTGAGGGAAAATAGCCATGAAAGAGGGGGGAATGGTTGGAGGAGGCAGAGGCGGAACTAACTCCTTATTTTAGGGTGGACAAAATTTTTAAATAATATAATAATTAAAAATATATAAAATTTATAAAATTTATAAAATTAATAATTTTAGAAAAAAATATAAATAATTAGTAAAATAATATCATTAAATTTGTAAGAAAAAATATAAGTGGGGAAGATTATTAAACTTATATATATATTTTATTTTAATTGATTAATTAGTTATTTAAAAATAATATGTTAAATTGGTTTTTTTTTTTTTGGAGGAGAGGTTGAATGCATAAAATATAAATTGAGGGTAGGCTAAATAAAAAAAAGCTAATTTTTTAAAGAGTAAAAAAAAATTGATGGTGGACATTTGCCCACCCTCAACTAAGGGTAGGTCTGCCCTTGGGAGGAGGAGATCGAGCGAGAGTGGTTGGGGGAGGTAGCAATTTGTGCGTTTGATTGAGGAGCTCGCGCCGCGGAAGTTGAAGGGGAAGCTCGATGGGGATCATGCGTGAAGAGCAGGCCGAGCCGAACGGAAGAGAGCTTGCGTGCGTGATGAAGGGCTCGGGTCGTGTGTGAAGAAGGGCTAGGATTTTAGGGATTTAGGTTAGTTAGGATTAAATTAGGGCTTTTAATAATTTTTTTATTGCTTAATCGACTTTAATATGAATTTTATGTCGACCTCAATATAGGGTTGATATATATATACTGATTCAAGGTTATTTCGAACGCCACGATCCCGCTTCGCAATCGGAGGCCATTTGGTTCAAGTCAGGCCAATCATCATTTACCAAAATACATATTATCATTTTCGACCGATTGCACTTATCCGAATTGAAGCCTTTACTTGATAGATTTTGATGTTTTGAAACTAACGGTGTAATGAATTTCATGAACGGAGGTCATTTGGTTTACGTCGATGCCTCCTACCACGATATGCGTGTAGGGGTGTTGACGACTCGATCACTTGATCGGTTGGTCATCAGGTTGTGCAATATTTATATTCTGACCAATTTTGATGTTCTGAACATAATGACAAAGTCCGTTCATCAATCAGAGATCATTTCGACTAATTTTAGCGACGTCCAGTATATTTCAGCCTTGATTTGCATGTTGTCACTTCCGATCATTCGACATTCGTGTAGGCTTGTCTGAATTGATCATGGACAATCCATTTGGTAGTCTCGAGCTACGCCAACGGCAACCAATTTTACGAATGTCGCTCAACATCGCCACGCTTTCCTTCTCCGATGTGTCGCAAGATATCGACGATCGCTTAATCGATCGTGATTATACAATATTTATATTCTGACCAATTTCAATGTTCTGAACACAATGGGTAAGTCCGTTCGTTGATCGGAGGTCATCTGGGCTGATTTCGACGATATTTGGTGCATCTCAGCTCCGATTTGTGCTTTGAAGCACCTGAAACCGATCAAATTCATTTTATAAACTCGATTCGACTCATGTGGTATATATGGAGGTCAACATTTTTTAACTGAGAAAATTTAATCGATAATTCATACATATGTTCGCTTTCAGCGAGCTTAGTGCCATCTCTCATCCACTAGTGACTAGGCCAATGCGTGGTGTATTTCAAGTTAATTTTATTCTAATTTTTAAAAATTTAAATTATCAATTAAAATATTATGTATAAAATCTAAATCTTAAAGAGCATAATAATTATCTTTTAAACTGAATTATTAGCTAAATTTCCAATCATTTGATTAAATCAGACTCAAATATATATATATATATATAGATTTATTTTGAGTGAGCTTTTCAACAGTTGAAAAATTTTTATTTTATTTTAAAATTGAATACGAAAGAGCAATTATCGAGTGAGTATTTAGCTTCAAACAAATTCATTATCGCTAATCAGAATTTTTTATTATGAGAACAAAGCTTAAAGCTGTGAGGATAACTGAAAGGGGGAATGGAATTTAGAATAGTCACGCAAGTTTCATGGAGCAAATTAAAAGAAGAAAAGAAATTTATTTATTATTAATATTTTTTTTTGGCTAAAATTTGAATTAAATTGAGCTTCTTTGACGCAACTCAATATGCTGAAAGGTAGTTAAGTGTGCATTTTGTGAACTTTCTCTTCTATTTTTTAGATATATGACATGCACTTCCTTATCGCATTAATGTCACTTAAATGTGATGCTCTTATGGATCATAAAGATGCACATTTGATCGATTTGATCTATTTGGATGTAGATGATAAGACTTTGTATATAGTCTAAAATCAACTTGAATAATTTAGAGAGTTCACTAATATTACTTAAGAATCACTTAGGATAATCTAAGAGGAAATACACTAGTCCATTTAAAAATCAATTAAAAGAAGCTACGATCAAAATGGTAGAGACAAACTTGACAATTCAATCGAATAAGCAATCTAAAGATCTCATTAATGCTAATTAAAAAGCAATTAGGCTTTTCAAAGAGGAGAGGCACTAGTTCATCCAGGAATCAAGAAGGGTACACCTGGAACTAAAGGCCATAGAGAAATTAGATAGTTTAGGATCAATTGGACTACACTAGAGACTGCATTGTGCTATTTAGGATCAACAAAGATGATCAAAAAGAAAGACACTAGCTCACTTGGACTCAACTTAGAGGAGTAGAATTTAAAAATTAAGGGGATATTGGATAATCTAGGGTCAACTAGACTATAATACACAAATTTTTGCTAGTCTTTTGGGATCAACAAAAATAAATTAGAAAAATTCTTTTATTTTTCTAAGCTAAACTACAATAAATCAATTGAATGACTTCTAAGAAACTTAAAATCATCTAAAATTGCCTAAGATTGGCTACTCTATAAGGATTAACTAAGGAAAGTCATGATCAACTATAAAGTCAATAGATTTTATCATGAATAACCATATATAATTTGTAATGGGATAACTAATCCATTTGGCACACGAGAGGTATACTTAGGCTTAAGAGTTAATGGATATAATGGACTACTATCTAGTCTACTTATGATAGCTTAGGGAGAGCTAAAGGTCCAAAATTAATGGTTCAATAGTTTAGCAAAGAGAAGTGTAAGCTACCATGTTACCTAAGGTCAACTTGGAAAAACCAAGAGTCTAAGCTCACAAGAATTCATTAATATGGAATATATAATTAGTTAAACCAATTATAACAAAAAAGATAACCTATATAAGTCAACTAGGTAATATTAGTGGCTTGAGGAGAAATATTTTTTAGGTTAATTCTAGCATCAGCTAAGTCAAAATAAAGGGGAAGGGTATTAGGCTAGGCATAGAGGATATCTTGAAGTTACTAGTAGGTTTAGCTAAACTACAATTTTGATTTTATTCCTTTCATTAATTATTTAATTTTTCATGATTTAACTTAAATTTATTAACATAGATAGGTTAAGCTTAACAACAACAAGCTTTTATCCCACTACGTTGGTTCGACTAGATGAATTATGGCTTTTTCTCTATTGTATTCTATTAAGTGTCAAATTTTTATTTAATTCTAATAAGATCATTTTTAATACTCTCACCAAATTTTTTTAAGTTTATTTTTACCTTTCTAGCATATCAATATAATAAATTTACTCTCCTAATTGGGTCATCAGATGATCAATGTTTTATGTGACCAAAACTATATAAGGCAACTCTCTTTAATCTTATCTATCACTAGACATACTCTAACCTTTTCACATATATATTCATTTCACATTTTTGTCTCTAAGTGTAAAGTCATCTTCATCTCTAAAACTCTTAATTTTATGCTTCCCTTTTACCAATCAACAATCTACGCCATAAAGTATCGTAGGTCTCACCACCATCTTATAAAAATTTTTCCTGTAAGTCTAAGTGTTACTTTTTTTATTGTACAATAGGTCTGCATTGCTCCACTTCAACCATCTAACTTGAATTCTACTAATAACATCGTCATCTATTTCATCATTGGTTTGAACAATAGACCCAAGATAAGTTAAACTTAAGATATATGAAAAATAATTTAATATCTCTAGAAACTTCAAATTGTTAACAAAAATTAATATGATTATAATTAACCTTAACAAATTTTATTTCATAATTTTTGAAGTTAACTATTATTTTTTAGTTAGTATTTGCTAATGTCTTATTATCTTTGATTAAACTAAAGTAAGAAGACAAACATCCTCAAGAATTAGTCAAGAAGTCCAAGATTAATGACTACAATTATGTCAGAAATAGAAAATATAAGCTGTTTGAGAATGATTAAATGGAAAATGTGGTTCCAACTCTCTAGAAAGTACTATTAGAAGCCTAAGCTACTTATATAAGCATAGATATTACACACATTGTTGGAATATTTAGTCATTATGTGAGAGCTCTTACAACAACACATTTTAACATTGCTAAGGAATACTTTGATACATTAAATGTATAATCAATGATGCCTTATTGTAATCTTTTTCTAAGAAATATAAGATTTTTGGGTATAGTGATAATGATTTGGCGTAGGGATGTGAATGATAAAAAGAGTGCTAATGAATTTGTGTTCTTTATGAGAGATACTTCATTGATATCAAAGAAACAACATGTTGTTATATTCTTAACTTATGAAGTTAAATATGTCATTGCAATTTCATATGTTCGTTATGTTATTTAGCTAAAGAATTTGTTGAAATAAATATAAATTCTACAAGAGGAGCCCATAAAGATATACATTGATAATAAATTAGCACTTGCATTGACAAAGAACTCAATCTTTCATAATTGAAGCAAGCAAAATGGCATCCATCATCACTATATAAGAGAATGCTTTGCAAGAATAAAAGTTGGATTGAACATGATTAAGTAATGAACATCTTTGCTAAACCATAAAGATATACATATATAGGTGATAAGTTTAATAGACGAAGAATAAAATGCTGAGCTTATTTTATAAGGGGTTGTTTGAGATCACTTTCTATTTTATATTTTATAATTTTGTTTTCGTTTAAATGAAACAAAAATATGTTTGTTATTTTAATGAACTTTAGGTTTAAAAAATTTAAAACAAAAAATATGTTTAATTTGTCACATTTTTGTTCAACTTTTTTGTTAATCTGATCAATCAGAGATAATCAAGCCATAAATTATCAAAAATTTTAAAATGGAACATAATCCATGAATTAATAAGAAATAAGCTTTAGAGCTTAAGTAAATTACTCCTACAATTAATTCGAGCTATGTGAAGTACAAATCGGAAGCAAAAAAAAAGGGAAGGACTAAGGAGTTCTCATGCATTGAGATAGAGAGAAGAAGATGATGAGAACCCTGGAGATGATTTCAGGAATAGAAGAAGTAGCTACAGCGCTTCAGCATCAAATCTTGGTGAAGGATGGAGATCAGAACTTTTCTTGGTGATGGCAGCGGCGGCGGATCTCGCCGACGATGGTGGTGGAGAATGGTTAAAAGGGTTAGGAATAAGTGGCGTCATATGACTGAGAATAAGTGAAGGGAAAATCAGCATGCTCTTTATCTCCATCTGCTTTCTCAGTGAGAAGAGAGAAACGGCTCAGACAAGGGAGTCATGAAAAATCAAGAGATGTTTTAAAAACAGGGAAAACAGGTTTCACATGTTTTTAATATTTTTAAAAACAAAAAATAAATCTGTTTAAAAATAAAAACACAGATAAACAAACATATTTTTTATTTATTTTTATATTTTCTAAAAACCAAAACCAATAAACAATAAATATAAATTAATTCCAAACAAGGCCTAAGTGAATAATATATGGTGTTGATTAGTACTAAAGATATATAAATATTTTTTTATTTAAAATTTATGCATTAAATGAGAAGCAAAAGCTTTTAAGAGAGAACATATACAAAAAAAAAAAAACCTTTTGAAATGAGTTTGTGTAATTTGAGTTATATATTGTAATAATTATGATTTTAAGTTTATAAAAGTGTAATTCCCAACATAATGAACAACATACAAAACTTTAACAGTTTGATCCTCATAAAGTCTGTCCACATGCTCCATAACTTGAAACAATGAAGGGCAGGTAAATTAATATTAACACATAAGCACTTTATAATTTTGTTGATCAAAAGAGCATTTGAATAATAGATGGTTTGAGCTCTCAAGCTTGAAATTTCAAAGAGAATATGTAGTTCTGAGAGATCAATAATGGATAGGTCTGTCAGCTCTCTTAAGACCATCTTGAAGAGCAAGTCAGCCAAAGATGGAAATCTAGAGGATGCCGTCTTCTGCCCAACCAATATCTGTGAGATGAGAATAGAAGGAATCTCATAGGATTCTGAAGGTTATATTTTGATAAACAGGCATTGGAATCTCAAAGTTTCTCGAGCTAGCTTAGTTAGCTTACAAGAATAATTTCAAAGGACTTTAATTTTTTCAGTACACCCAGCAATCTCAGTCATCCTTTGCATAAAAACCTCCATCATGGTCACAGTTCTCATTCGCTGTACAGCACAGTGTGATTGAACAAAGAAAGGATGAAAAAACAAAGAGTACGAATTATCCTTATATCAACCACATGCTTGGCTGACAATATTAATGAGTGAAAATACATGCATGCAAAAGCAAGCTCACATCAGCTTCCATGTGGATGGTCATGATGATATATATAATACAGTGATTGGAACTTATGCAAGAAAAGGCTAGTAAGACACTTTAAATTATCAGTTTAAATAATGGAGTCAAGTCTGCTGATTGGTCGCAACCCCACTTCAGACTTGTGCTTGTTTTTGTTTCTTCTATGCAGTAGCAGCCTTTGGGAAGAAAAAAGCTTACTATGTTAAGTCTCTGTCTAAAGCCATATTTTAACCAGACGTGACTTTTAAACTGCATAGGTCCTTTCTCTGCCCGTGATTTCACTGTGACGGTCTTCACGAGATGGGAATAGGAGAAAAAAAAAGACTAAGAGGATAGACGAGGGAGAGAGAGAAAGAGAGAGAGAGAGAGAGAGAGAGAGAGAGAGAGAGAGAGAGAGAGAGGTATGCACGTGAATGGTAAAGAAACATTGCATGAGGATATGATTTGAAACAATAATGAGATTGAAAGCAGGCTGGTGAGGGAAGCAATGGGACAGGAGAATCCCAAGCTTTTGTTTCTCTATAGACATTACAAGAGAAAAAAAAGACATGAATGTAGTAACAAAATAATTCACTGTCATTTAGTGGAGTGTATATATATATATATACATATATATTAGATGTATACGACTCCTATATGAGGGTATATTTTTTAAAGCAATCCTAGATACACATTATTTATTTTAATCCTAGATACACATTTTATACATACATAATATGCATTTATATGCATATCTACTCACGAAGATCTACTTACGTAATAATTTCACCATTTAATATGCACAAATTGTTTAGTCAACTTGTTATGTGCATACAACTTTATGTTGGCGTCGCTGATTCTCTTAACTTATGATCTTATTTCCATGTACGTTTTCACAACAATCCATCCCTGCAAATGAAGCACCTTTTCTTCAACTGGAATCTGCACTAAAACCAAGCAAAAAAACTAGCAGTCCTCATTCATGAAGAACCGATATTAAAATAATATTAAATATAATGCATTCTTCGTTTCATGAATGACTAAGTAGCCTTCAGCATTGCATTTCTCTGTCATTTGTTCAATCAAATCCTCTCTAAGAAAAATATTTTCTACAGCTTTCCCATCTTGAACAAAAATTTGGCTTCTTTGTCTTGATGATAAATAAAACGTTTTTCATTGAGATTTTTGGTGTTTGTGATACTTTATTTACAACCTCAGATATTTCTCAGATACTAATGAACTTTGTTTTTCTTTATTTATTCATTTTAAATGATTATATTACAATGATTGATCAATTTCAATGTATCTCAAAAAGCTTTATACAACATCCCAAGTGTTACTGATGCCAATTAGCAGTGCCTGTGATTTCATTGACAAGGTATCAACCTTTCTTCTTATTTCTTTTTTAGATTTTAGGCGACATGAAATTTCTTAATTTTGATAAGATTAATATATGAAAAAATCTGTTAAATTTATACCTAGTTTGTATAGGTGGCGTCTAAAAATAAACATGGCATCTAGTAAGGAACTTACAAGTTACTCAAATTATGATAGAATTAATTAAACTTTTTGTGATGGACTCAGTACATTGTCATGATGTAAAATTCAAAATATAAAGAAACTAACTCTTGATGAGAATAGGATTCATCTTTTAGCATATGAAATCATGATGAGCTGCATTTTTTGGTATCATCATGATCAAAATTTTGGACAAAAAAAGAGAAAAATAAAGTAACTACTAAAATAAGTGAACATAGTTTCAAGTTTACATAATTCAAAGCTCGCAATTAATATGCATGACTTGTTGGGTTATGTTTCCATAAGTGTGTAGATCCTACTACATGCGGCCTAGATGACGATCAATCTCACAAAATGTGGACATCATATAATTCTCTTAATTATTATGATTTTGATGGAACATTTTATGAAGAAAAAATATATATAGTTTATAAACAATTTGAAAGAAACTTTATATCTCGAGTCAAAGTCTTCAAAGCTATCCTCTTTGTTTAAGCTTCTTCATAATAAAAAAAGGTCATTAGAGTAATAAGTCTTTCACAATATTATAAAATTTTTTAAATGAAGACTTTTTACTTGATTCCTCTCATGTGTCAAAAAAAAAAAAAAAAAAAAAAGAAGAAAGAATCTTGATCTTCAATCTCATAAGAGGGATGCATGTGTATATAATTATATGCTATTTAGGAAGGAGAGATAAGAACTTCAATTTTATTTTATTTTATTTATTATTTATTTATTAATGAAGAATCTATAGATGTAAGAATAATAAGCATAGTTGGAAACTTATGCAGAAGAGAAATATTTTTACCTCATATATCTATGATTATAATGGCATTTTATGTCAAAGAAAATTGCCCAAATATTAGCTGTATTTTGATTGAAGGTTTCCAAATAGGAATGAGTAGATGAATAATTTAAAATTTTGGTATTGAACCTCTCAATATTTGACTTGGATTAACAAATGACATAAAGCACATATTATTTGATTAGTTTTCATTATTTTAAGAAATGTGTCAAAGTTCAACAAGACCTCAGATGCCCATCGCTTATGGTATAACTAAAGCCACTTTTATCATTAAGATATGGCCTAGAAGTTTCAAGTTTTTTGTGGCAAAAATTCTTTTAACAACATGGAGGGCTATTTTTAGAAATGCTTTCAAAGTTTTTTTCTATTTTATTTTTTAAAGAAATCATGCAAGAATTTGATGAACATTCCACACCCATGTCTAATCGCTTTTTTGTCAAGAAAACAATCCACTAAAGTAATCAAGATGAGGAGTATAAAACTCAATAAAATAAGAATTTTATGAAGGTTGAATTCTCCCATAATGAAAATCCTTTTGAGAAACCTTATTCCTTAGATCTTTAGAGGACTCAACACATATTACCATCCACCACTTATTATATTGTCTACTTGGCTTCACATAACTTACTACTTTCACAATTTTGGTCATTCAAACTAAGAAGTATTTTAGATAGCTTCCTCTTATAAAGAAGCTGGTAGATTGATAAGATAAAGTTTTATAAGTGGCCTTAACATAGTTGCTTTGATGTTTGCATGCTTCTTAAGTATTTAGAGAATCTTACATTACATGTATTGAGCATTGTAATGCTCATTTGAAGTCTAAGGATGTAGAAAACGAGAAACCTTTTACAAAAAATATTAAATTGGATCACCATCAATGCTTTATCTTTGAACTTAAAGAAGTATGTCAACTAGCTAGAAGAATGTTGGAAATTTATTAGGGGAAAAGTGTTTTAAAATTAAGTTTCATGAAAAAAAAAGAGAATTTTTAGACAACCCATAAAATTTTTATATATTTATATATCTAACATATAAACTTCAATTTTACATATATATAACACCTAAATCTTCAATATCACATCAAAATTGCAATCATTATTTATTTTTTTAAAAGTGAATACACCTTTTCAAGTATAAAAAAGTGTTATATAAATAAATATTAAACTTTAACTATTAGATATGTAAATGCATAGGAATTGTTTGGTATATATGTAAATTTGCCAAAAAAAATCTTAGTGATCTCACCATTAAGTCACTTAAAGACTTCAATGAAAAAATGAGTTTGTCTGCTTCTATCATTTTGTTGATAATCTCTATATATAGTTTGACACCCTTAGTCTTAATTATTTTTACATTTAAAAACTTTATAATTTTATCAAAATGACTAGAGAAAAATAATTATAAATAAATGATTAAAAAAAAACAAAAAATATCAATCAAAGTCAAATTAATCCAAATTATGAGAAATGCTAAATTCCTCATTAAACTTATTGAGGTTTGTCCTACATATATGAAATTTTAACCTTCCCCTTGAGAGAAACTCATGCATTCCTAAGGCCTTTGTTAAGCCTTTAAAAATTAAAATCAACTCAACTCTCATGATGATCCCAATGAAGTTGTTAAGACCATCATTGGGTTGCCTTTGTGTTTAAATAGACAATAGTATGCTTGTTTAAGCATTTATTAAAAACATAATATACCTTCTTGAGTGCCAAATTCTCTAATGCCCAAACCATCTCAATATAATTAATTGAGAAATATCATATACTTAATTAAATCCTTATTACATGTTTGAGGCCTTCACCAAGTATTCTAATTATTTCAAACACTCTGGCCAAATTGCCAAAGCCTCAATAATTATGCATCATTAAATGAGATGTTTCATGTATTTGTTAAACTTACTAGTGCCTCCTCCCATCTAACCGAATGCTTGGCTAATACACCAACATATTTATTGAGGTGCCTTTGCCTTGATCGTGACACTTAAGTCTATATAAAAATATTAATATTGGAATATTCTCATATTTAAATTAAAGCTAATTCAAGCTTAGTTAAGACATTAAAGTTCCTTAATTTGATAAAAAAGATAAACTAAATTCAAAATTTAATTTATGGTATTATCTTTATAAAACTAAGATAATACTAAAATCCACTAAACCCAAAAATATATTCATCTATGATAAAATTAAACTAATATTTATTACTCAAGTATAAGGTTTAAATTTTTTCTTTATTATGAGGTTAAACTCTCCATATGGAATGATGTAATGTTAAATTAACATCTCTAGTTTGGCCTTTTACCTTTCTCTTAAATAAGTTCTACATGATTGGCTACCATCATACATATGATTTATAATGATAAAACCATATTCTACCTCCCAAAATACTTAACATTAGCTCCTCTAAGATGAGGTTAAATTAATTTCTTTAATGAAAGATCAATTCTAGAAGTCTCCACAAACATAAATCAAGTAAAGATGCTCCCTATCCATATTTTTGGCTAAATTATAATAAAATAACTTAAATTTTTATCTCATACTTTATCTTCTACATTAATAATGTACATACTATACTCTTCACCATTTTTGGTATCATATGTATCTTAGCCATTGCTAAAAGTTCATGTAATGCATGTGCCTTCACATCTTTATTTTCCCATTCTTTCTTCTTCAATAGTACTCTACTTTCTACCTTCTGAGGATTCATACATGTTCTAATATATGTTAAGCTTCTAGAACACAAAGAGCTTAGATCCAAATGAGCTCCTTGCATCAAGCATGGTTCATGTAATTTTTTCCTCTCTAGCTAATCACACTACAAACCCTAATTTTAGCTAGATGCCTATCTTGGTGTCTTCTTCCTATCTCATTTGTGGTTTTCCCCATCCCAATAACACCATTGGACTTATCTAGCTATAGTCATATATTAGCACTCTTTGTTGTGTACATTATTTCTATTCCACTCTCCAGATGGATCCTCCTATAGCCTCATTATCTGATTTTGTTCAACTTCAAAAATGAGCTATATTACATCTTTTGATGTAGATCTTCTATTTTCTCTATGGATTGGTGTGACCCTCTCTATAAGAATCTATGCACTTTATGATTGATCTTTACATGAATCCTCTTGTCTTATCTTCTGTGGATCTTCTTCTAGTTAATGCCCATGCTTTTCTAAAGGTAAATACATGTTCATCTCTTATTGGGTCCATTTTAGCTCTTTGAATATTAACTTCTTCTCCTGTTTTAAGATCTTTCACTACTATGCTAAGAGTGTTTTATTAATCAAATTGCATTCTCATGTTAAAAGCAAGTGCCACCTTTTAAGCATTCTTCAAGAATTAATATTGAGTAATTGAAACACTTTTCACATAATGATTTGCCTATTCTACTACTATCAGATAATTATATGGATAAAATGGTACTATATTTAATTGGAAAATTTTATGTGAAAGACTTATAATGAATGCAATTAATAGTCCTTTATTGGGTAATTGCTTTAGAGTTGGGATCTCAATCTTTTTAATTAACCTAAAGAAAATTTTAATGAAATTAGATATATTGGAAGACTATTCATCTATTTTCTTATCTAAGATCTTTAATATCAACATTTTTTTTATGAGAACTAGCAAATTATCATCTCATTCTAATAGTCTCTCTGAAAGTCATATTGCCTTTATTTGGATTATATTTCTACATCTAGGAACCATCTTTTGGTCAAAAATTATATTGTTTATATTTGCTTCTTTTTATGAGAAATCACTTTATATTAACATGCCTATAGCTAATCTCTCTAGCCTAGTCATCATAAAAGTTTTGGTAGAGCTAGATTAAATCAATAATTTTCTAAAACTATATGAATTACTTCCGAGGAGTTTGGTTATAATCATGAATACTTTTGAAAGCTATTAATATGTTTTACAAACACTTACACATGTTGGTACATGACATCTCCATCTATAATTGTAATAACAATCAGTTAGATAAAGATGTCAACGATGTAGACACCACATCGCTAAAGTAGTTAAACCCTACACCATAAAAATTCATACTAACATTGATGAATTTTTTGTTGTTCTTCTTCTTTGTCACTAAGCCATGTTAGCTTAAAAATTTGGAGATTTTAAGTTAGCTTCTTTCTATAGTTATTTAGCTACCTACTACTCTAAATTTAAGTAGCCTTATACATTATTAGGGTAACTTTTCTTTGGAGTTTGTTCTTCCTCCTTCACTTCCATCAATAAGAGAAAAACTCAATACCCCTAAAACTTGGGCACAACATTATATGATATATACCAATATTATATTTGAAGATAATTTACTTTTGGACTCCTCTATTTATTTCAAGGAACCTTTATTAAATTATTAGGAAGAGAAAAGAGAAATGCTATAAAATATTACATTTTATTTGACCATGATTAAGTTACTTAGTAGGGGCCAGCTGAGTAGAAGTAAGATAATAGTTAGTTCATTTGTCACTAAGATTGATACTAAGACCTACAGTTTTGTGTAATTTTTCTGACATGAATTTTTTTTTATTTTCTTCTTATTCCTTATCATTTGAGATTAAGATTCTTATTTTTTTATTTTTTTTTTTATTTGTAAGAGATGAAAACATTCTCTTTACAAGTTAAAAAAATTTACAACTCTTCAATATGAGATTAAGCTAACATTGTAATCATATCATTTTATCTTCCTTTGAGACAAGGTTGCATGTTTGGTTGTCCTGAACACATTCTAATCTAACAAAATTAAATATTACCTTCCCAATATGTCATCTACTCCAAAATAAGGTTATACTACAAACTACAAACATATCCTAAATAATCTAAAGACCAAAAAAAAAAAAAAAGCTTACATACAATCCTTTTTTGATGATAGATAAAATATACATAAATCATATTATCAACCTCATAAAGTGCAAAGCTAATTCATCATGTTCCAAAATCTCTTCAAAATAATAAAAATGCCCCTATTCTCTAATGATGATAATGTTAATAATGAATTTCAATCAAAGAAAATTTTATTCAAGGATCAAAATTAATAGGTAACAGGCATGTTCTCATCATAGAAATTATCCAAAAAATCTAACAATAAAGATTATCAATGCTTGACATCACTCCCTATCGACTTCCTATAATAGAAGCGTATACACACATATATTTTTGAGCAAATTTAAGTATATATATATATATATATATATATATATATATATATATATATATATATATATATATATATATATATTTCTTTTGAAATTATGTTCACTTTTATTTTTTAGATATAAAAAATTAAAATATCATTTAAAATTTTTAAAATTGAAATTCTTATTTTTTTTCTCTTATTTTTAAATTGTTAAATAGAATCTCACTCTATCCATCTATTTTTTTCCTCCCTTCTTTAAATTTTTGTTTAAATGTAACAAAAAAGAAATACTGTTATAATTTATATCGCAATATGAATAATATCTTTATAAAAATCAAATTTGGATGAATAAAATTATTAAAGCTACGAATAAAGGATGAAATCTATTTGTCGAGGAAATGGCCATCCTTTTTAATGGCTGGTTGGGCAGCGTAGTTCTTTGTTGAGCTGTGGATCATGTGAAGCTACAGCTGCTGTGATTTGAAGTCTATAGTTCAGTTTGTCGGTGATGGGATGGAAGCTATTATTGTAACTATGAAATAATCTAAAAACGATCATATATATATCATAAATTTTTTATATATTTATATAATTAATATTTTAATTTAATATGTATATAAATAATATCTATATCTTTTATATCATATAAAAATCATTAAGAGAACTATATTTTTATTTAAAAAAATATTATATATAAATATTAAATATTAAATATATATAAAATGCATGTATTCAGACCAAACAATAGATAGGCCAACACGTGATATCATAAAAGTTCCTGTCTATATATATATATATATATATATATATATGTAAGATTAATGTACCTATAGCAAGGACATTAACCACTGTAATTTTTTTTTTTTTTTTACATTTGAGCAAATTAATTTATAAATTTATATATAATACATATATATTAATACTTAAATTCAAGATCTCTTAATTAAAACTTAAAATTTTGAATTACTAAACTAAAATATCTTACACAAAGTATTATAATTAAAATATCATTTGAGATTATTTATTTTATTTTATTTTCATTTTATTCTTTATATATTTTAATTTAAAATAAAATATATTTGAAAATAATAATTATTCTTAAAATAGTCAAAATATCTAAAGTTATTTTAACAATTTCTTAAAAATAATATAATTTGCTTTCAATAATTTAAAAAATCTTTAAAATATATTAAATAAATATTTCTTTTAAAAGTAACATAAAATATAAAAAAATACCAAATAAAATTAATCTTAAATAAGTCATAATTATCAAGATTAATTACACGATTTTGATGAAATAAAAGCCAACATTCATGCAACAGGAGAAACAATTGTTGCAGAGCTGCAATAAGAAAATGTTTTTTTTTTTCATGCCTGAGTTTCTCAATTTTATCATAAAGCTCTAAATACTTTGGCATAACCCCAATGAGCATCAAATAAAAGAGATGGAGATGATAATTATAAAAATTTAGAACCTATTTAGTAATAATTTTAATTTATTTTAAAATATATTTATTTAATATATTTCTCATTTAATTTTTATTTTATGTTTTATAAATACATCAACTTCTTTTTAAAATATTTAAATAAATTTTTAATTATTTTAAATATTTTTTAAAATAACTATCATCACCGTCTCATGTTATCACTTAGTATCACTTAGTACTGCCTGGCGCTTCCTATCGTCTTATTGAATCAAATCAAAAATATTTGATTACTAAAATGAACTTCTAAAATATCAAAATTTAAATCTTAAAAAAAAGAAACTATAGATAAATAAAATATCAAAGAGAAAACAATTGAAGAAACTAATTGTAGTCAGTCTCCCATTTTGAAGGATCACAACTTTCTAAAAAGTTCTAGAAAAACTTTGGTTCTCGCTATAATATTTTATTTTTCTTTTACCAACCCATATCGTTGATAGTTCCTTGAAATAGATGGTAGAAACCTATCATCTTAGGTCAGATATTCTCATTGATAAAGTTAATTTCTATTAATCAATAATTTGAATATATTGATCCAATAAATGAGACCCTCTTAGAAGGTTTTGAGTAGGAGATGAAGAAGTAGAAAACCTTAAAAGCCATTACGTTTATAAAACCCATTGGAAACTTCGGTATATGAGAGCTAGGGTTTTCGCTCCCTTCCCCGACGGCTTTGAAGAGATTTTCTCCTATGGCTTTTGCAAAGGTACGTTTCTCTTTGCTCACCTTGGTTTGCGGGTTCCCTTGCCTCTCAGGCATTCGGTTTAGCCCGGAGGTCCTGTATCCTAAGTTCTCTGTCCCCCCCCCCCCCCCATTAGCCCGTTTGTCCAGGGCCCTCCCCCTGTGGCGACGGCTCCAAGTCTCACAATGATTATATCAAATCATTTTCCTTATCTTACATCCCTTCAGACTCTAAAATTTTCTTTTCAAAGGCTGAGCTTGAGGCAGCCAGAAAAAAGTGGCAGTTCTCCTTAGTAGGTCATGCCATTAGAAAACGCCCATTTTATGGTTCTCTTATGGCCGCTATTAAAAAAATGGATCTTTAAATGACATTTGTACCTTCTCACCCTTGAGAGAGACTTCTTTCTGTTCAAGTTCTCTTGCAAATAGGACTACGATCTGTTTTGGGATAATGGGTCTTGCTTCCTAAATGGAAAACTTTTTATTTTCAAGAAATGGTCCCAGATTTTAGGCCAGTTAAAGAGAATTTCTTTGAAATCTCCATATGGATAAAACTTCCCAATTTTTCATTGTGCTACTGGAATGAAGATGGCTTCTCTAGGGTAGCTAGTAAAGTTGGCATCTCTCTTGCGGTTGATAATCTTATTGCATCCATATATCGAATTACTTTTGCAAGGATTTGTGTATAGGTTAGCCCTTCATCTTCTCTCCCATACTCAGTTACTATCAACCTCAATGAGTTAAAATTTGAACAAGCAATCCTCTACGATTGGAAACTTTTGCTTTGAGGAAGTGCAACACTTTCTCTTATGTTGATGCTAATTGCCCTCTCAATCCTACTGCTCGTCCACCATCTAGAGAATGTAACAAAAGTAGGCACCTTCAGATTCATGTCAGTCATCTGCCAAATATGGTTGCAATTGGAAATCTAGATGAGAATATTCTCCCTCTTCTCTTTCCCCTAATGCTTCTCCGGCACCTCCTACCCATCTAAGTGTGTTTGAAAATCTTGCATTGGAGGACAATCCTCCTCCAGTTAGCTCTACTCCTTTAAATGATCTTAATCAGCTCTTTGCCCAGTCCCCCAACTTTCTTGATCTGGATGCAACCAACCCCACTTTGAATGAGGCCATGGCTGATACCCTTACCACATTCAAATCCTCCAATATTTACTCTACATATAACATCACTACTCTCTCGGCCACTGCCTCCCCTTCCAAGGCTAATACCACCAAATTCGAAGACTCTCTTCTTAAAACCCTTGGAAAGAACCCCCAGGAAAAGGACATGTCCAAATCTCCCTCTACCCTCTCCTTCTTAGCTCAAAAGGCTAAGAAAAAAAAATGGAAAAATCATTAACTTTTATTTCATGATGATTATTGACCTCCATATATCTCCCATAAGTCAGGTCGAGCAAACTTGGAGAATTTGATGAATTATGGATGCAGTGTTATGCAAACTGAAGCCCAAAATACACCGATCGTCATAAAAATTGCTCGAAACAATCTCCAATCAATGAATGGGCTTCGCCAACTCGTTCAAAATATTAAAATGAATTAGAAAATACATATTGCACAATCCAACGGTCGACCATTCAAGAGGGAGAGTCGTCAACGTGTGCTATGCACATATCAGAGTCGGGAGGCTATGATGACACATAAATGACATCCGCTCATGAAATTGATTATGCCGTTAGCATCAAAATATCAAAACTTATCAAATGAGACGTGCTCAATTCAGATGAGTCTGTGTGAATATAGAGAGATCAGAAGCGATAACACACAAATCAAAGTTGAAATTAACCCGATTTGATGCCGACTTGAACCAAACGGCATCCAATCATGAAATGGATTGCATCGTTGTATCCAAAATATCAAAATTACCTAGAATAGACATTCAATTTGATTAAAGTTGCCATGCTTAAAATTTCACCAAATTAACACATATTTTGAGATAAATCTACTTGATTATCTCTTAATTACATCCAATCAGCACTTTGAAACTTGCAACCGTCTACTCCCATGCCTCCACCTCTCATTTGACCAGTAATAAAATGCCACGTCATCTTTCCCATACCCCTTACACCTTATCCCGTCGTCACACACACAAGAAAAAAAATAGAAAAAAATGGAGTGAACCCTCCCTCTCTCGCTGTTCCACGGATGACATAGCAAAGTCTCCTTCTTGCGACTCCCATCCTTTCTCCCATGCGGATCACGAGCTCATGTGGTTGCTATTGCTAAGCTCGATTCCTCTTCCTCCATAGAGTCGTGACTCCCAGCTGAACCCCTCTTTCCCATCCATTCCGTCCATCCCATCAGCAGACACACACAAATGAAAGCTCTCCTCTCTACTTCTCGAGTACAATAGCTACAAATTTCTCTCTCATTGTCTTCTTATCTTTGCCTCAGGCTAGCTTCATCTCTGATTGCCACCATTAGAACTCAGAGTTGCAAGCGCTTTAGCCTTGATCGATTAGTGAAAATGAGAAATCCAGATTCATCGCCTTGTCTCGCTATTTGAGCAGAGAGGTTGAGCATGTAGAGTGGAGTAAGATCCAGATGAGGCTGGCGTGCCATACGAATCCTTGGCTACTCCACCCGAAGATCTTGAAGCGACTAAGAAGATTATGAACAAGCTCGAGGCCTTACTATCTTAGGGAAAGGAGTATGTCTTCATTGCAAATTCAGATAACCTTGGTGCTATAGTAGACGAAACGATTCTAAATCATTTGATCAACAATGAGAATGAGTACTGCATGGAGTTTTTCAATGAACATGTGAATGAATTTTAATCTATCGAGAAATTCAAGATTTTCAATACCAAAAACTTGTGGGCGAACTTGAAGGCCATTAAAAGGCTTGTAGAAGCTGATGTACTCAAAATGGAGATTATCCCAAACCTTAAGGAAGTAGATGGTATCCAGGTTCTTCTCAAAATGCTAATGATCGATTTTTTTTTTTTTGATAATGCTATTGGAATTAGTGTTCCACGATCTCATTTTCTTCTCATTTGATTTAGTCCTACTCATAACTTGCTCCTAAAATCCTATGCTGGCGTTTCAACAGTAGAACCCGTGCTCTTAGACGGGGAAAACTCGTGCACGCTTTTGATTGGGAAAATTATATGGATTCTTTTGTGTAGGTAATAACTGACCTCACTTTTGAGAGTGAGCTCTCAACTTCCCCATCATAGATCTAGGACTCTTGTAGACACTAAGAGTTCCTTAGTCTTAAGACACTTCTAGTGATTAGGTGAACACGTAACCTAAGGTTAGAGACTTAGAAGAGTTAGCCATAGGAATAAGTTATGTCTTAGAGATTTAGGAAGACTTGCCTATCCTATAGCCTTAAACCCAATCCTTGCTTCTTCTTTCAAACCAAATCCATATCATATCCCAATATAAGATCATAAATCCAATCACAAATCAAATGATTGAAACCCATGATTAAATCCAAATTTCAAATCACTTCACCACCTTCATATGCTCAGCCAAAACCTTCCTCAAACCAAATCAAACTTGGTTGATTTCTTTATAAATTAATCATTCCTTCATTTATAGTCACAAATATAAATGAAATCTAAATTCAAACCAATCTAACCAAATCAAATTAAACCTAGCCAAATCAATTCTTTACTTTGGCCTTTTGACCTGCATCCCTAAATTTGGTCAAATTTGCTTCCAAATCACTCTAAACCCAAGTGATTTTATCATGAATCATTTATATCTTCATTTATATTCATAAATATAAATGGAATATAAATCCAAGTGGCCAAAACCAAATCCAAATCAAATCAAATTCTCAATTTTAGCCTTTTTAGCCAAGTTCTTGAACTTGGCTAAATGACACCCAAATCAACTCAAAACCAAGGATTTCTTCATAATTCAATCATCCCTTCAATCACATACCCAAATATATACAAAAACTATAATTATCAAACCAAACCTAAGTCAACCCAAGTCAAACCTATGTTGACCTCCTTTGACTTGAAATTATCATATGAACAAAAATTCATTTGACTCCAAATCACTTGCAATTGGATTTATATTTTCATTCTAAGTCCATATGTGAGTTCAATTAAACTTGAATCAAGCCATGATCAAGCCAATTGACCCATTTAGGTCCACTTAACCCAAAGTGACCTAAAGGCCTATTTGAGCCAAGTTCTAATCCAACTCAAATTAGATTGAACTAAGCCCATCAAAATCCCATATCATGATCAACAATCATCCTAGGGTGACCAACTACCTTGAATTGGGTCAAACTAAGTCAACTTGGTCCTTTGACCAAGTCAACCTTGAGCCCAAATGAAACCCAAACTAGCTAAAACCTATCATATGTCAAATTGATTGAAACTATTGACTCAAACCCACTCATAATCAATGATTGAACATGACCAAATCATCAATTGAGCCAAACCAAATCTAATTGGCCATTTGTCCTAAGTTGACCCAAATTAGCCTAAAAAGTCAAAATGGGTCAAATCATGATTTGATCCAAATTGATTATAACCAATGGTTCAAGTTCATTCCAAATCACTTATTGAACTTGACCAAAACCATTATTGAGCCCAATTTGACCAATTGGCCAACTTGACCTAACCAAGCCCAAATTGACCTAAGAGGTAAAATTGGCCAAAATCCAAATTAAATCTAAATTAAACCAAACCAAAGCCTACAATTATTTTCAATCAACCAATTGAACTTGACTCAATACTAACCCAACCCAATTTGATCAAATTGGTTAAATTAATCAACTTGACCCATTTGACCCTTTTGAATCGAATGAGTCAAAATCAAACCTAATTAATCAAAACTAATTGAACCAAAATATCTAAATCAACATATGAACCTAACCCAAGTCTTGATTTAACCCAATTTGACCAATTGGTCAACCCAACCCAACCTAACTCAAATGAACCTATTTTGACCATATGAAGCCAAATCACCCAAAACTACCTTATGGAACCTTGGTGGTTGACCTAACTGACCCAAACTAACCTTAGGTCAGCTTTAAACTAGCCCAAGTCCATGTGGGACCCATTCCAAGGATTAACCAATGGACACCTTCTCTTTACATTAGATTCTTACCTTCCACTTTGCCTCCCCATGGCAGCCATCAAACTTCAAAATGAGGAACTCCTAAGACATCCTAGCCCAACCTAAGCCATCTTAGCACTTGCCATGGACCAAGGGAAATAAGCCAAGCCACTCCCTCCATGGTCGAACCCATGGGTGCAAGGGAGCAAAATGGAAACTCCTTCAGCCCATATCTTGCCTTGAGACTCACCTTCACCACTTCCTCCACTCTTGGCGTGCCACGTGGAGCTGGCGGTAACCCCTCTGATGACTCGACGATAGCCAATCTATGGATTTTTAGGGATCAATCCCGTCCATCCATCAAAGGCAATTGAGGGTATACCCCATCAATTCGAGCGATAAACATCACCAATTACATTGTATGAGTTCAAAAAGAGATTTATAAACTCCTTAGAGCCATTCCAAGCCTTCTCGAAGCCTCCGTTGATTGCTCTTTATGTGTAAAATTGAAAATAGGGCAGCCTTCTTTGATCAATACTCTCTCTCTCTCCACTCAATCAAACCTTAATTCCTTTTACCCACACCATCATCACACCTTGTCAAAGCTGAATGAACCATTTTCAGAGCTTCCAAGCCAACGAAAATAGGAGTTCGACCAAGACCGACGCCAAATAGGAAGAGTTTGGCCTTGGGAGTACTCTACTTCAAAAGCCCAAAGCTTCTCGATAGGGCCTTGCCTTAACTAGGTGAAGCTACCTCCGTCAATCCCACCACTGGACAATAGCTCCAATGAGGTAATTTTGCAAAACCAATCCTTGAATGAGATTTGTTTGGGCCTTTGTGAAGCACATGTGAATGTCATGCATTTTTAATTGTTAGATGTGTGCACCTCTCCTCCCCGAAGGTGTGGGATGAATTTGGAGGCAATCTGCTCGGGTGAACTTGGATTGAATGGAAAAGATGGACGACATCCATCTTTCACCACTCATGAACATGATAGATCATGAGCCATCCATTTTGCGTCATTAGAACAAATGGCTCTGATTAGATCCTACATTAGATCCCTTGATTCTTTTTCTAAACTATGGATCTCATCATGGCCATCAATCTTAGATCGGACGATCTACGGAGTTAGCGCATCCACCATAATCTATGTCAATGGTGGATGTGACAACTTAAATAGCCAATCCGTCACGCCACATTGGCACAGGAAAACTTTAATTAAGCTTAAATAATCTATTTTTAAGCTGAAACTTTTAAAAATCATAACTAATCCTAGAAAAATCTAAAAAAATACAAACTTAGGCTCATATTAAAGATATTTCAGAGTAGAATCTAGAAAAATAATTATTAATTAATTTTGAACAATAATTTTGGCTTGATTAAGGTCTAATTAAAAATTTAATTAACTTAATTTTTCTTAATTAATCACTTAATTAATCTCAAATTTTATGTGGATGTTTAGGGGGATGACTTTTGCCTCTCCTATTTGGATTTTATTGGTTGCTTAATTAGGAAAATCAATTGTTTAAGCCTTAATCACTCTCTTAATTTAATTAGTGATAATTAGTGAATGAATAGTGACTTAATTAATTATTTAAGCCTAATTACCTCTATTGAACAGTATGGGAGCTTAGGGAATGTGATTGGGATATTTTTAATAATTCATTTCCTAAGTTTTTTTTTACTTTTTGGAATTAAACTAATTAATGATTAATGAGGTAATTAATTGCTTAATTAATTAATTAATCTCCAAGATAAAATTAGAAACTAAGTGATCAAATGTATGACTTAGGATTGAGATTAAGGCCTCTTTCTTTGATCTCTTTCCTTAAGTTAACCTCATTCCATTAATTGAATATGCTTAATGCTTAACCAAATAGATTAGTGAGCTTAATTAACTTAATCTAAAATCCACTTCACATATAATCTCCTTTAATCAATCTTGGGTAGCTTTTTGGGTGTTCAATAACCTAAAGAGAGAGCTAATGAAATTATGATTAGCTCACATGTGTGAGAAAATTATAAAAGTAGTTGTGAGCTCCTAAAGCCTAATTAACTATTAATCATGAGCCAACTGCATTAGACCCCTTTCATTTCTTAGGAGCATTATCAATTTACTTTTCATGTGGTTGCATATCATATTGGATCATTATTAATTTATTAATTAACTTAAGGTGATGTAGGTAAGTATTAATTAATTGACTTAATTCATACCCTAACCTAATTAAGACATAAAATAAACTAATATTCTTCATTAAACCAAATTAACTCACACATGGGGAATATGATTAGGATTAGCAAACCTCTCTCACTTTCCTTAACTCAAATCAAACATAAAAAATGAAATGACATTAAAGAACTTTAATTTATTTTAAATAATCTTATTTAGTTTGATTGTCCTTGGGACTTAGTTGGATTGAATGAAATCACATGCTTGTGTTATTTTATTTCTTTCCAATCATGCTAAATATTGTATGTCATATGATTCATGCATCCATCTCTTTTAAAATTAATTAAATAAAATGATTCCTTTTATGTTAAATTGCATGTGTTGATTTAAATTAAAAAAAATGTGTGTAGCTAGTATCACTATTAAATCCCAATTATATTTTCAAAAAATTATTAATGAATGAATATACATATATATTATAAATTTAGTTATACATACATAGGAAATGAAAGAGAATACAAATTTAGTGTATGAAATAAAGTCTTTTTCTTATATTCATGTGTTGATTTGCATAAGTAAGAATGTTAGATATTAGTCGACATTCCGTGGATGCGGCTTTAAGTAGGGAGGTTCCTACTCGCTCCTTGGTCCAACAAATGTACCTTCTTGATTTCATTCTTCTGCATTTGGACATTAGAATCTAGATATAGCTTTAATTCAATTACACAAAATAAATCAATCAAATCAAAATATAATTTTTGCATGGATTTTTATTCTTGTAGCTGTTTATACATCCATATGTATCTAAGGATAGTGGTATATTACTCTAGACATTCCAGGGATTTTAAATAACCCCACCTCATTCCTTAGAATGCACATACTTTAAAACTTGTATAGATGTGGATGTGTACTTAGCTAATGAATGAAAATCTCTTTTTTCTATTAAAAATACATGCATTCATGCCTTGTTCGATTAGTTGAGTTGATTAGTCATATGATTTAAGGTTCTCTCTTTATGCTTTTGCATAAGAATTTAGATAGAGCTTTAAATCAATATGACAAAGTCATTCAACCAAATATAATATTAATTCCAAATACATTTACTCACATTCATCATTTAAGTGTGCTAAGATATAATATGCATGTATAGCTATGCTTAAGCTTTAATCATATGCATGATATACATGATGGAAGGAAATGAATAAACATATATTACATGATAGTAATTCATCCCAACTAAGCTTAAAATTACTTTCTTATTGAATGAGTTTATTTAAAGTGAATCTAAATTTAGACTAATTAAAATATGTAATAAGTCATTCACTAAAGGGAATTGATTAATTAATTTTCTTTAGATATGATTTAAGGTAGGGATAAAAGAGAGTGATCATCTCTTTCTTTCTCTTCATAACACTTAGTTGTTAAGTGTAGGTCAAATAAAATAAAAAAAAATATCAAGTAAAATTTGCAAAATCAATTAAATCATTTAAAGTGAAACCACCCTTTTATAATTAAATATCTTTTATACTTAGAAAACCTTAACTCTAAAGTCCTAGCTAGGACTTACCACACAAGCCTTAACACATACACATTAGATTAAGTCACCACTTCTAGCTTTATGTTAGGGTGGTGTATGGTTTGATGTATGCTTGTTTTGTGATGTGTTGTTGTAGACTGGATGTTATGGTGTATGCCTTGTAGACTGGATGTTAGGCTGCGATTAGCCTAATCATATTTTTTATAGGAGATCATGCTTAAGGGGTCCTTAAAATAAATATAAATGTTTCATGTGAAGGTTGCTTAACCCCTAAGCATGATCCACATTAAGACAGGTTGACTTGGTTACCCATGTGCAGGGTGCTAAATCCAATTTATTCATATAACTGCTTGGGTTATAGGGTGTGCTTAACTAAAACTTATTTTGCAGGTATCATTAGATTTACTTTTCCTCATTTTAATGTAATTTTGCATTAGGATTTATAATTTGTGTTATAGGGGTTTAGGATAAACATTGGTTACAAGACCAAGTTTTATGTACCATGTGATCCATAGCTCCCAACCAAATGAAAATGAAGGAAAGAATGAAGATTTGAAGATTATAATTATTCATTTGTTTGTATTAAATTATTATTCTTTCATTATATTGGGTTGTATAAGGGTAAAGCTCGGCTACCCACATTTCTTTTTTGGGTTATATGGTGTACCTGACCACACTGACTTTTTATTCTTTTGTGCTAGTTTTATAAAATTGACTAATATTTTGTTTACATTGCAAATTAGAAATAACATGTCTTTTCATAGTTTATTTATGATTGGTGATTGTTGTGTGGCCTGGATGCGATTAGGCTCTTAGGATTAAAATAAATTTTTTATCCCACTACAACTCATAACTAAATTTTCTAAAATAACTCATAACCTCACATAAAGATTGGGCATTAAGTCAAGATAATAAATTATTTAGCAATCCCTTAGCTGAATGTTGTATGTTTAATATCATGCATGTCATTTTTTCACTCTTGCTAAGAGAGGGTTTCCATCTTATCCAGATAGAAAAGGCTTGGCCTGTGAGAGCCTATGATGAAAAAACACCTCTTTCTCTTTTGATTTAGCCCATAACCAACTTCATCATACATTTAGGCATATAAAATCCTATAGCCCGTGTCAACATAAAGAGTCCAAAATCAAATGCAATTTGATGAAATTTGTATTAGAATAGATCATTATTCATACCACTCATGCTCTAGTCTCTTAGAGAGTGCATTTAAGGACCTCATTTCTTTTCTAAATAATAACAACCTAACCATCTTGCAAAATCATAAGACTCTCCTTTATGGTTTTAAATCATAGGAGGAGTTTGCTAGCTACCACTCCAAGCGGTTATAAGTTCAATAGTTGGGTGATTTATTTTCTCTTGTGGAGGTAAAAAATATACCCACTTTCGTCTTAGATTTAGGTCGTGCTTTGCCCTCGCTAAAGCTCTCTAGATTTAGGATCTGAGGTTGTGTTTCCTTTGGGGCTACAAGCATAAATCCTCACCTCTTAGGCATTTCCACAATCTTGTATTGTAGAATTATAAGTCCTATATTTCTAATAGAATTTTAACTCAAATACATAATTCTTCTCAATTTTAAATATGTAAAGCCCAACCATAGGATAGTTTGGGATGTTTACTAAGCTTTATAGTATCATGAACATTCCCTACTATCTCCTTTTAATTTTGATAATAAGTCTTTCCTTTTGATCTATCCCATTTGATCTTCCAAATATAACTAATTTATTGATAGCCCCATCTTTGAATTCTTTGGAGACAATAGTTGCCTACTTTAATCGATAGTATTCCTAAAGAACTCACCTTCCTTAGGATGTAATTAACTATGGGGGCTTGCCCTCATAGGAAATTTTAGAACTTGGTTTAAATAAACCTACTTTATTCATCCATAAAAAATAGGAGAAAAATCTCTGGTATATTCAAGACCCATCATGCCTTAGGAGTCCTTATGAGGTGATTAGGTCCATCATAGGGTTATAATTTCTATCTTTCGAGATAGTGCACTATTCCTTGATGTCGTACCTGATCACCTTAATAAGTACATCCTCAAATCTGTGTGGTGTTTCTCCCATATACATACACAGACACATGACACTGAAAATAAACACCATAGATTTTTCTGGTGGCTCTGTTGGGGACGGTTCCTCTCTCCATCTATAGTAGACAAATATTGTCTCCAAGCATCAATAGTGGACTTGTATTTCATATAAGTCCAAGACTATCTTCCTTCCATTGGCACTTAGCTTATTTCATTCTTAGCAAAGCTAGCCAACATCCTCTAGTTTTAGGATCTCTCCAGGTCCCGGAACCCCTATTGGGTTTTCCAATAAGTGAAAAATAAAATTAACCCATGAAAGGAAATGATAAAACCTTAGAACCTCCTTACCACTCACTTGGTGAGGCAAGGTTTATCTTAATGATTAAGAAAATGAACTCTTTTGCAAAGTGCACTTTGCAAGAGCACCTTTTTCAAAACTCACATAACAAATGATTTTGCACAAAAATTTTCAAAAGCAAAAAAAAACTCATATAACTAAAGCCTATTTAACAATTCCTATGATTTCTACATGGAGGTTCTTTTCAAGGCACATTTTTGAAAATGACCATATTCATTCAACATACTCAAAATTGTTGAATGAGGATTCCATTTTCAAATAAAATCATAGCATAAAATTGAAACCCCACTCAACATATTTCATATATGCTAAAGTTGAGTTTACATCTTTTCAAAAGCACATTTTTGAAAATGACCATACTCATTCAACATACTCAAAATTATTGAATGAGGAATCCATTTTTAAAAATTGAAGCTTAATAATTTTCACATATGTTAGAATTGAAGCTTCCCCTTTTTCAAGAGAAAATCATGCCATATTTGATTCCCACTTAACATATCAAATTTATTAAGTGAGAATATCTTTTTAAATACAAATTTGACTTTCACTTAACATACCACATTTGTTAAGTGAAGGTCTCATCTTCAAAATACAAATTTGGCTTTCACTTAACATACCCCATTTGTTAAGTGAGAGTCTCATTTTCAAAACATACATTTGGCTTTCACTTAACATCCCATTTGTTAAGTGAGAGTCTCATCTTCAAAATACAAATTTGGCTTTCACTTAACATACCCCATTTGTTAAGTGAGAGTCTCATTTTCAAAACATACATTTGGCTTTCACTTAACATACTCCATTTGTTAAGTGAGAGTCTCATTCTCAAAACACGCATTTTGCTTTCACTTAACATACCACATTTGTTAAGTGAGAGTCTCATTTTCAAAATACAAATTTGGCTTTCACTTAACATGCCCCATTTGTTAAGTGAGAGTCTCATTTTCAAATATACATTTAGCTTTCACTTAACATACCATATTTGTTAAGTGAGAGTCTCATCTTCAAAACATGAATTTGACCTCCACTTAACATACCAAATTTGTTAAGTGAGAGTCTCATTTTCAAAACATACATTTGACTTTCACTAAACATACCCCATTTGTTAAGTGAGAGTCTCATCTTCAAAACATGAATTTGTCTTTCACTTAACATACCCCATTTGTTAAGTGAGAGTCTCATTTTCAAAACATACATTTTGCTTTCACTTAACATACCACATTTGTTAAGTGAGAGTCCCATTCTCAAATACATATCAAATCACATTTGGTTCTTACTTAATATACCATATTTGTTAAGTAAGAGCTCATTTTCAAAATAAATAAATACATATCAATCACATTTGGTTCTTACTTAACATACCATATTTGTAAAGTAAGAAGCCCCATTTTCAAATGATATCAACATATTTCACACACATAATCAATCATCGCAAGCAAAGATTTTTCACAAAATTTCAAAATATACAATCACAACATTTCCTTAGCATACTTAAATTTAATAAGTAAAGTTCTTAAAAAAAATTCTAAATAAGATTTAACACAAACATCTTCAAATATCTGAACCCCGCCTAACCTACTTAAATTGGTTGAGTATGGGTTTTAAATCAAAGTTATAAGGCAAAGACTCTCCTCACATCATTTCAAAATCTCTCCACTGAACCCCACTTAACATATTTGAATTATTGAGTGTGGGTTCAGGACTCTAAATCTCTATTACTCTCAAAGTATTAAAAGAGATCTGACTCAAGTTACATTTTAATACATGTAGAGATATAGTGCAAACCAGTCAATGTAGTTTATTTTTACAGTCAGTACACATGGCTTCCCAGAAGTTTGTTTTTACCTTTTCATTCAGGATGGATTTGGCCTTGGATTGGGCCAGCCTCCCTCAGACTGACTCCACCCACTTAATTTTCTTTAGCCAAGGATTTGAGGGAGCACACATTACTTGTGAGGGGGAGACCCTCACCACTATCACTCGGGATGAGATGGTCAGGGCCCATCATCCATTGACCTGCCGATACTAAGTATCCTTAAGAGGAAGGTGGTCAGGTTCCACTCAGTTCCATGTAATAAGTTGCTCACCACCGTGTGCATGCTAGCATCTCTCCTCATTGGTCCCCTCATAAGGGGAAGGCTATCTTGGCTTCATAGATAGTCTCCATACCTTGGTAGGATCTAGTTCTCACATGCCCTACCACTCGCACACAATGCACATAGCCACAAGCCATAAGATCAAGCGATATCACGAGCATGTAGCTTGAGAGATAGACGTAACATCCCATGTTGCTGAAGAGGGATCTCCCCGTGAGACCTCTCCACTTCTTAGTGGTAGTAGGTTTCACCCCCTCTTGACATTGGATGGAGAGAGAAGACTGGAGGATAGGATCCCATAGATACAATTTTGGCTAGGGACGAAGAAGCCCTATGCGATATACTAATGGTACTACCAAGTTGGTAAGCCTATGGATGCTCGAGTCTAGACACTATTTGACTTGAGGTTGATCATCCCAAAGTGTGGAGATCCACAGGATGGGAGCATCATAACCTGAGTAGCGCCAAAGTGGAGTGATGGAGGTTTGCCAAGTTATCAGACTCCATGCTCTAGTTGATTTCCCATCAACCAAGCCGATTGACGACATCATAGTACAGTACCACACCAGGGGAAAGCCCCAATGAGGGTGGAGCCGATGTCATCTCCACCACATCGATCCACTCCTCACCTCACTTCACCAATACATGTTCCAGCATCCCTATGCCAGCCAAGGAATAGAAGACATCATTGAGGAGAAGAAAGCCCCGTTGGTGATTTGATTATGACCTTAGGTCCTATTCCATCTACTCCACCATTGAGGTGAGGTCGAGCTCTCCTTCTTAACCTTCTACTTCAATGATGGTGAAGAAGGAATGGTGACCCAAGAGTGTCATAGTCATTCCACCACCACCATCAGAGCCAGTGATAGCGGCAGTAGCAGAGGAGTAGGGAGATAGTTCGCAGTTCCCATGGCGGTAGTGGATAGTCATGAGCACATATCTTTTAGTGAGTGTGGCCCTCACAGAGATGGCACTCCAGTGGCAGGTTGTATCAAGTGCATTTCTATCAGTGAGCATAGTCCTACTATCAGTTAGCCATGGGTGTTCGTACCGACATGGTTAGATCATTCCTTGGATAAAATTCTAGCACAATATTTTACCGAGAAGAGGGAACTCTTAGGTAGTGATCGCATAGATTCATAGGATGAGAGGGTAGCATTTGATCCTGATGAGGATGACCTTCTTGAGGAGTCAATCGAAGTCTTCATGGTTGATACTAGAGCTCCTATAGAGATGAAAGGAAGGTATTGTAGTTGAAGAGGATGACGCCATCCATTCAACTTAGTACCTCCTCCACCAGCTTAGGTAGAGAGATGATCATATCATCAAAATGGGGAAGAAGATTGAGGAGTTGATGGAAGTGGTTTCAGCATTGTAGAATTTAGCCCTAATTTCATAGCCTTCTCCCATAGTGGTTGACAGAGTAGAGTTGTTACATACCTTAGATCACCCTAAGTGCATTCCTACAGAGGAAGATAGTGGTAGCTTGTTTATAAGGTGGTGGATAGAACCTCCATGCTTGAGAAGGACATTAAAAATATGGTGGAGCAACAGGTGAGAGAAGCACGAGCACAAGCCTGAGGTGGCTCATTTGTTCCAAAGGGTAGACCCTACCCAGAGGGGTTTGATGTCATTCAGTATCCTAAGGGCTTTGTACCTCATTCTTTCAAAATCATTGATGGCAGTGGGAACCCTAACCAACACATTGCACATTTTAAGGCCGGCTAGTGTAACGCCGGAGGTAGTGACACCCTTCTTTTCAAATTATTTGTTAGTAACTTAGCGGGTGTCACATTTGACTGGTAAGCCGAACTGCCCAATTGTTTGGTAAAGATATTTGTTATGTTGGAGCACCTCTTCATTAAGAGATTTGTTGGAGCTCATCAAAGGGTTTCTGTAGGTGATCTTGTTGTAGCGACGAAAGTCCCCAATGAGTCCCTTGTTGATTACATTCTCAGGTGGTGAAACCTGAGTATGAAATGTGAACCATTGCTGTCTGAACAACACGCCATAGAGATTCTCTTGAAGAATATCCATGGCTCGGTTGCTTTCATGCTCAAGGATTTTACAATCAAAGCCTTCAAGAAATTAATCAACAAGGCGCTAGTCTACAAGAAGAGGCAAAATAGTTGCTTTTCTAGGACCAATCAGCCAAGCCCAGACCTCAGAAGGCATTTAAGAAGAAGTCGTGGGGTGGTCAAAATGACAGAGGAAGTAACCAGCTATCAAGAAGATCTTGAATTTCACCTCGCCACAACCCTACCATCATACCATGTATCTGCCATAATTTCCACTCCTCATCAAGATCACCCAATAAGATCTCTCCACCAAATATTACTTACCTACTTGTACAAATTGAATAAACCTTATTCATTCAAGAGAGAGGTATGAAGATCTTAAGAATCTCTTAAAGAAGCTGATTTTTTAGTTACTAGAGAGAGGCTGAGGAAGTAGGAAAAAGTCATTATCCAAAACTATTACCCATTATACCGCATGCTAGGCCATGTCTTAGAAGATTACATGACATTTAAGGACTGGCTTGAGCGTAGCTTTAAGTTGGGTGCCATTATCTCAAGGAATGCCTATTAGAACAACCTTCTAGTTCTATAAGGGTAATCCTCAAGGACACATGCAATCCTCTTAAGACAAAGGAAGGTTGGGATATCGCCCTATCACGAACCTCCATAAAAATTATTTCTAAGATCAAATTACCCTTGTAGGTGCATGAGGCAGCTTAAACCTCTATCTCTAAGGAAGGTTTATAAGTTACTAAGGACAACTTGAGGGAAGTAGCCAACAGAAAATAGCTACTTGCCCGAGATAACACAAGTGTAAACCAATGATCATTCCAGCACTCCTTCTATTCATAGCTCCTCCACTCTTCTTCTTCAAGTAAAATCATTGTATCAGAGAATGCCAAATCCCACACTCTATTTACTTTACTTGATTTTTATTTTGTACCTCCATCCAAATCCAAGAAATCAAGAAGAAAGCTGATTCCACTTATAATTGTGTCACTTTTGATGATCTTCCTGAGTTATTCCTATAGATAGCTCTCCAAGTCTAATTAATAATAACTCTAGTTTTGATCATTCATCTTCTAATTTAGAAATGGATTTTCCATTCATAAATCATTTGGGTTCACCCATTGAGATTGATTTGGAGTCATCTGACTCGATGATCCTATAAGAGAAGCTATATGTGAACTTAATGAGCAAGTTGAACTTTCCACTAAACCATCTCATGAAGTTACTAAAGTCAACCTCCATAGTGGCAAAGTTCTACCTCTTAAGATAACACCTCAGGATAAGGGTAAGTAAGTCATTGGTTTAAGTGATCAAATAGCTCCTCCACAGGATGCTTCACTTATGGATATGCTTATGGAGGACCAGCCTAGAGTTGACTATAATGTCCTTGCTCACTTGAGAAAATTTCCAGCTAAGCTAAGAATATATGATGCCCTTATCTTATCCAAATAGACAAGGGAGTCATTGATCAAAGCCCTTCTTGATCTAGAAATATGCTTAGCTCAGTTGACTGCTATTGAAAAAAAGGCATGTTATTCAAGAGAAACCCATGGAGTTACATTCAATGACATGAAGACCTTCTTTGGGGACATCAGCACAAACCATCCCCTACATCACAAGGATATGGGTATATTCTACTCTATGTCAGAAGTTGATCCAAGTGATCAAACATGAGTCTAAAGACTCTTGCTTACTTGAGGATTGTTGGTTAAATAAATCTCTTAATTCAAATTTGTGTAGAAAATAAAGAAGAGACCTTATAGAAATTCATCTTAATAAGATGGCACATAGATCCATAGATGTACTTATTTAGGTGATCAGATATGTCATCAAGGTATAGTGTACTATCTTGAAAGACAGAAGTCACTACCCTTTAATGGAACCAATCACCTCAATAAGGACTCCTAAGTGACAATAGTCAGATATGTAGATTCTTTCCCTACTTACATGAAAAGTAAAGTAGGGTTTATTTTAAACGTTCGTTAAGTTCCTAGGGGCAAGCCCCATAGTTAATTACATCCTAAAGGACATGATCCTTAAGAAAACTCGACAAGGTAAATGATCATTATCTCTAAAGATTTTAATAGAAAGGACTATCAATCGATTGGTTTATATTTTTGAAGATCAAAATGGGATTGATCAAAAGAGGGAGTTATTATCGAAGCCAAAAATGATAATAAGTAGGAGATGCTCATGATGCTAGGAAACCCAATGAGCATCTTAAACTATCCAACAGTTGGGCTTTATATTTTATAACTTAATTTAATTTATTTGAGTTGTATTTTTCTTTAGAATTTTAGGACTTAAGATTCCTTAACACAAGATTAAGGAAATGCCTAAGAGGTGAAGAATTATTCTTATGACCCACAAAGTAAACCCTAACCTAAATCTAGGGAGCTTCATGAGGGTCTAAAGCACAACCTAAATGGGTAATTAGTTTGCCTCCACAAGAGAGGACAAACCACCCGAGCTTGGACTTACAACCTGGGTGGCCACCAACTAACTCCTCCTATAATTTTAAATACATGTAGGAAAGTCTTTATGCTTATGCAAGATAGTTAGGCCATTTTTATTTAGAAAGAGACTAAGTCCTTAAACTCACTCCCTAAAGAGACTAAATCATGTAAAAGGTATGCTTTAAATGACCTAAATCTAATACATTTTAAATTTCTTTTTATTTCATTTTTGGAAAAACATTTTTACATAGGTTAGTAGGCTTTTTATGATTAATGCATGTAAAAATAGATTGTTGGCCAAAATCAGCTAGAAGTTTAGAAGGTGAGTTTCCACCGCAACCCTCAAAGGTCAAGCGCTAAAAAAGGAAGCCCTCCAATCAAGAAATAAGATGTGCTATGTGCATGATATTACAAAGAAAAGAACTCATCCACCTAAGGGGGTTTCTAATCCTTTTATCTTGATTTTAATCCTATGCTTTAGGTGAGGTTATGATTGTTTAATTTTAGTTTGAATCTTTAAGTGGGGTAAAAGATTTATTTTTCCCTAAAGAGCCTAATCCACATCCAGACCATTCATAAAGTAAGGAAGAAACTAGGAAAATCATATCACTTAATGCACAAGTTAAACAAAATTAATCAATTTATAAACTAGCAAAAAGAATAAATGGTCAGCTTTATTACACCATCACATACCCAAAATATCAAATGTGGGTAGCCGCTTTACCCTTATACAACTGGATTACAAATGAATTGAATTACAATTAAGCAAAAGGAATTCACTGTTATGGGGTCTTCAAGCTTTATTCTTCTTCTTCTTCTTTTTTCTTTTCTTTCTTTTTCTTCTTTCTTTTTTCTTTTCTTTGATCTTCCTTTGAATGGTTGAATGGTAGATGCTAAGTTTCACATGGTGCATAAGATAGATCTTATGACCAATGCTCATCCTAATCCCCCATAACAAATCATTTTAAATCTTAAATATACAAATTTTTATATGAAAAAGAAATGCATAAATCTAACTAACACCTGCTGAACAAAGGTTAGAAAAATTACACCACACAAATCCCAAGCATGTATATTATACTTATCACTCAACACATGAATGACTAAATCTACCTAGCCTATGGATTATGCTAAGTGGTATAAGCACCTGTAAGCAAGAAGCATTTATATTTTTATTTATGATAACGCCCCTTTAGCACAATCCCCTACAGAAAAAAATAGTTAGACTAAGCATGCCCTATCATTCATTCTATGAGCATACACCCTAACATCCAGTCTAAAGAATTCATCACAAAATAAAATATAACATCAAGCCATGCACCAACCTAACCTAAAGCTAGAAGCGGACTTAGGCTAATGTGTGTGCTTTGAAGGTTTGTGTGACATGCTTAGCTTAGGACTTTAGGTTTAAGTTTTCTAAGTGTTAAGGACATGTTCAACTTAGAGGAGGGTTTCATTTAAGTTGTTTAGTGACTTTGGGTTGTTTTTATTACATGTTTTAATTTGGTTTAAGCAAAATTTATAATTAATTACTAAGTTATGAAGAGAGGGAAAGAGAAGAGGACTTCTCTTTCCTTCCCTAATCCTTAAGTAATTTCTAAGATAAGTTCACATTTTAGTTTCATTTAGGTGAATGTTTTGATTAAATCTTTTAATTAATCCTAAGTTTAGATCAATTCTAAACAAACCTATTCAAAAAGAAAGATATTTTAAGATTAAGAAAAAATGAATCAAAAATCCACATAACATGCATTACTTCAATTCTTTCCCAACATATATAACATGCATATGGATGGACCCTAAGCATATCTATACATGAAAATAAAGATAGTTAACACACTTTATGATGCATGCTAAGTAATTCATTTAAGAAAATTTAGAAGATTTGATGCATGATTTTCTTAAGTAGAAAAGGTTTTCTTTCTCCACATACATGAAAAAGAAAGTATAAAGTGAGTACCATTAACCGGGTGAAACAAGACCTACTTAGGTTACTTAAAGCCTCACAACTCGGGTTTGTGACTAATATACCACTTTAAGTAAAACATGTATATAAAAGAAATAAAGTGGAAAAGAATATGCAAAAGTTTGTTTAATTGATTTTTTTGTTTATGCAATTTATTCATGCAAGTGTAAAATCCTTCTTAAGTGATAGGATGAAATAGGGTTTGGAATCAAGTAAGTGTTGGGTTTTTAAAATGAACCCTACATCTTACCAACCCTATTCAAAGCTATGTTAACATAAGAAGGAAAGAAAGGCTACACACTTTATAATCTACCACATGCAAGCTTATAATTAAATTATAAGAATAGCACATTTCAGATTTAATGTTTTATATATAGATTTTTGAAAATACTTTAGATTTATTAGTGATAATAGTCATTCATATTTTGCTTTAGCCAACACATGCACATTTGACATAAAGTAAACAATCTCATTTTAAAACTTTGAAAACATGAAATCATGATGCATGATCACTCATACAACTTTAACATGTTGGGAAAGATCTAAAGCAATGTAATCACATGAACAAACTCACTTTACTTAATTCCTAAAGACATTCTTAAAGAATAAGAAAACTTTAGAATAAATCAAAGTGAATTTCAAAATGATTTTTGTTTGTTTGAAGTTTGATTTAATTTTAAAAGGGTGAGATTAGTTTGCTATTCCTAACCCCTTCTCACATGTGTTTTGTATTTTTAGTTTAGTTTTTAGATAATTAAATCCATTTTTAAATTTTGATTAGGTTAGGTACATTAAGTGACTTAATTAACCCTTATCTACACCACCTTAGAAAAATTAACTAAGTAATTATGAGCCAATGAGATGACATAAAACTCACAAGGTATGTTAAATTTGTAATGCACCTAGTAATGAAAAGGCCTAATGCAATTTACAATTAAAAGTTAATTAAGCTAAGGGTTTTAGCTTAAGTACTTTTAAGCCACCCTTTCACACTTATGAAAGGGGGTTTAAATTCCTTAATTAGACTTAAGCTATTGAATATGTAAGAATCTACCCAAGGTAGATTAATTAAGTTCTGGAGACTTTTAGAATTTTTAAAAATTATTTAAAGGGGTTATTAATGAATTAACCCTTAATTAAGAAGGGAGTAAGGAAAGAAATGGGGTTTTAGGGGATAGCTTAGGGGAAATACTCCAAAATTATTCCCTAAAATCCCAACTCACTGGATCTAATCTTAATCCAACTTCATCATAGAGAAAATCCACTAATTAGACCTTAATCACCCTTAATTACATGAGGGGGTAATTAGGGAATGGGATAGCAATTTATCTAATCAAGGCCTCAATAAATCACAAGAAAATTAGGGGAGGTAGAGGTCATCCCATAAAATAAACCCTAAAAGTTTGAGATTAATTAGTAGCTTAATTAGGAATAATTAGCTAATTAACATTCCCAAAGAAACCCAAATTCAGAGAAAAAGGAAATCAAAATACATTGAAAACATTTTTCAAAAATTATAGATGGAATTATCTATCCAAGGCATTTTTCCTTTTATTTTTTCTAATTTTTACTATGAGAAGTTATGATTTGTAGAAGCTATAGGGATTAATTAGAAATTAATTAGTTAACTAACCCCAATTAATCCACCCATACCCACGTGCGATGGTCTGCTTTTACACGTATCGCATTATGAGCCCCCTATTTAAATTATCACATCTAGAGAATGGCGGTGACGCACACGCTTTTACCCTTAGCCATCCGATCAAAGATCGGATGGCTGAGGATACACTCATGATTTATAATAATATGGATTAAAACATCTAAAAATCCATCTAAAATGTGGATGGACACCGAGATGGGTGAGTTCTTCCGAGGAGGAATGTGAGCCATTCACAATCCAAGAGGTTATTCAAGCCTGATCCTTCATGGATCCAATCAAGACTCAACCCACACCATCTAAAGGACCAATGTGGCCAATCCAATGGCTAAGATCCTATGGAATTAAAATCCACTTCACAAAAGACCAACACCTCTTATCCTAAGTGGTTGAAAATTTACTAACCTCACTAGAGGTGATCACCGCTCTCATTCTGGAGTAGCTTGCCTAGTCAGAGATGAATCCTTGAAGTTTAGCACTTGAGATGGAGTGGATCTCCACCTCCTTAGATTGAGTTTGGCTTTGATCCAATTAATCCTCCCTTGCCTTTAGAACTTGGGAAATCAACTTAGGTGAGCTCAATTTGGTCACCTAAGTGTGCTTGCAAAAGGAATTGATAAGATCAAGTGGGAGAAGTTAAAATTCATCTCCCCTTTTTCACTGTTTGAACAGAAATGGAGAATAAATCTAGGATGCTTAGGGGAGCTCGGTGAAGGTTTATAAAGCTTCCTAGGTCTCAATTGAGTGTGAATGAATTATGATTTCAGTGAATTAGGGGGACTATATCTTCCCCTATGGAAATCGGATGGCCAAGCACAAGCTTGCCATTTTGATCCAATAAACACAATGTGATGGGTTGTTTGAGTGGTTAGAGGTGTGCACATGGTTTGGGGAGAGGTGCCTAACTCCCATGTGCATCAATTGAGCTGGGGAGTTTGAATTCAATTTCATGTATATGGGGTTTGGTCCATTCAAATGGGTTGACCCAAACCCATTGTTGGGTGCACCACTCATCACTAGTCCCCTTGAGCTTTTAAGAGAGCCTCAAGTGTTGTGAATGAGTGCATGACCAAAATACCCATGGGCTTGCCAAAATTTGTTCTATGGCCTAGGGGTATGGTCATTTTACTATTTTTTTCAATTTGGATATGTTTGGTATGTTGAGAGGTTGTTGGCCAAGTTTCATGGATTTGGAATCCATTTGATGGTTTGGCTCATGTTGACCCATTTAAAATGGTCAAAATGGGTCAAGTTGACCAATTCAAATTGGGTCAAACCAAGGGTTGGGTCAAGTTCATATGACCATTTGAAATATTTTTTTGCCTTTGGTTTGGTTCAATTTGGTATAGATTTGGTTTTGGCTCATATGACTCATTTAGGTCAAATGGGTCAAGTTGATTTTGACCATTTGACCTATTTGGTAGGTCAAGGGTAGGTTTAGGTTTAGTCATATAGAGTGGATTGGTATCTTTTCAATCAATTTGAGTTAGTTCAATTTTGGCTCAACATGACCCCTTTAAGTCATGTTGGGTCTAAGGTCAATTGGGCTAGGTCTAATTGAGGCTTTGGTCAAGTTCCACAAGTGATTTGGGATGGACCCATTGGTTTCAATCAATTTGGCTTAGATCGTTTTGACACATTTTGGCCCTTTAGGTCAAAATGGGTCAACTTGGGTCAAGTGGCTAGGTTAGGCTCAAAGGTTGACTGGTCAAGTTCAAACATAGTCATGAGTGAACTTAGATCAATGGTTTCAATCAATTTGGCTATGGTAAGATTTTTAGAAGGTCTTTGGTCAACCTTAGGTTTGACTTTGACCCAATTTGATTGATTGATCATCCCATGATGATTGTTGATCATGATGAAAATATGAGTTTGGTTCAATCCAATTTGGTTAGGATCAAAAGTACTTTAGGTCACTTTGGGTCAAGTGAGCCTAAGTGGGTCAAATGGCTTGGTCAAAGCTTGATTTAAAGTTGATTGATCTTGTATATGGACTTATGATTGAAATATAAATCCATTTACAGGTTTGAAGTCAAATGGATTTTGATCCATTTGAAAATCTCATATTCAAAGGAAGAATATGAAGGAGTTTTGGGTTTGATTTTTATTTAGGTTTTGATTGAAGGATTGAGTTTGATTATATATGAGCTCATGATTGTAGATTGATTGAACCATGAGAGAAAATCAAGAGTTTGGCTTGATTTGAATTGATTTGGCTAAGTTCAAGATTTTGACTTGAAAGGCTTAGATTTGATTTTGATTTGTTTGAATTTGATTTTTTGATTGTTTAAATTTATATTTCATTTATATATGTGAATATAAATGAGAATATAAATAGATCATAAGAAAATTTTAAGGATTTGAAAGAGTTTAATCATGATTTAGGGTTAAATCCATTAAAGGGAATTTAAAAGATTTAGTGGAATTTTTAATTTGAAATTTAATTTTTGGGTTGGATTTGATTAATGTGTATTTATATTTCATTTATATATGAGAACATAAATGAGAATATAAATATATTTTGAGAAAATCCCATGATTTTGAAGAGGTTTGATCAAAGTTTTGGTTAAATCCCTTAATGGAAAATTGAGGGATTTAAGGGAATTTCAAGCATTTTTAATTTGAAATTTAATTTTCAATTTTGATAACTAAGTTATATTTATATTTTATTTATAGATGAGAATATAAATGAGGATATAAATAAGTTTTGAAAAAATCCCAAGGTTTTGAGTAGGTTTGATGAAGGTTTAGAGTTGATTTTGGCTAAGTCCCTTAATGAATTGATTTTGAATTTTGAATTTGATTTGATGGGTTTGATTTATTTATTTATAATATATGTGAATATAAATGAGAATATAAATGATTATGAGAAAATCTCAAAGTTTGAATAGGTTTAGATCATGATTTTGGCTAAGTCTTTAAAGGACTTGGAAATTTTGACTTAGGAAATTTGAAGGAATTTGGTCATGGATTTCAATCATGGGTTTCAATCATGGACTTCAATCATGGAATTGAATTGAGTTTGAGAAAATCAAATAGAGTTGATTTGGGGTTTGACTTGAAAGGAGGAAAGTGAGGAATGGTTTAAGCTAAAGGGTAGGAGATTTTCCTAACACCCCTAAGGCATGACCTATTCTATGGCTAACTCTTTCTAAGTTTTCTAGGCTAGGGAGAATGTCCACCTAATCACTAGATGTGTCTTAAGACTAAGAACTCTTAAAGTCTAAGAGAAGTCCTATGCCTAAGATGGAGGTGTTGAGAACTCATTCTAAAAAATGAGGTCAACAAAGTGCCAATAGTGTGGTGTGACCAGAACACACGTATTGGTGTTGACCAAATGATCAACAACACTAAAAGATCACAAGCACTAATAGAAATTATCTAATCCTAGCCCAAGAAAAAGAGAGAATCTAGAGCATAGTGTAATGTGGCTCTACTTATGTCCAAAACATAAGAGAGAAGGAAGAAATCCACTAAGGGATAGAGTGTGAACCTTCCACTAGGGAAGTAGGTTCAAGTCATCTACAATGAGATAAAAAGATTTGATTTGATTTGAATATCACTAAGGAGAGACCTCCACTGAGGGAGGGAGTTGAATTTGTTTTAAATTTTGTTCGGTTTGAATTTTAGGGTGAACCCTATTGGTTTGCAATGGGTTGTAAATAAGAGGCTAAGACCTAACTGCATTTATTAATCCAAAGTCTACTAAGCACATAATAAAACTAACCAGCTGAGGGGATGCCTTTCGATGTATCAAGTTAGAAGAAAGTGTAGTAGACTTACATCCTCCAAAGTAGAGACCAATTGCTATGAAAATTTATTGGCAAGACAATAGATTGCACCCAACCTAGAACTGACTATTGAGTGAATGCCATTGGGGGACTTAGATTAGCTCAAAGGTAGTCAAGATTGATTTCTTTTTTAGATTTGGTTTGTTTGATTATGATGAATCTCATAGGTTTGTGATGAACTGCACTGAGTAGGGGCTAAGGAAGCCTAGACCTAACTCATATTTACCAATTCAAAGGGAGTAGTCTACAAACCACAAGGTAAAACAATCCAACCACGGAGAACTGCCTTTTGGTATACAATGGTCAAGTCTTAAGAAGGACTCACATATTCTAGAACAAGAACCATGGTGATAGTTGCTTTGGGCAACAAATCAAAGAGCTATACTGAATGCCACTAGGGGACTTAGATCAACTAAATAATAGTCAAAGATTAATTTCATTTTTAATTTTTTTGATGGATTTCATCGGTTTGTGATGGATCACACTGAGAAAGAGCTTATTGAAGCCTATACCTATCTCAGATTTAATGAACCAAAGGGAGTAGCTTCTACCGATGGGAGAACTATCCAACCAAAGGAGTGCCTTTCCTTTACAATGATCAATTGGGAAGAAAGCTCCTGGGACTCACATCTTCCACTAGAAAAGATCATTGGGCTTGTTTTGGGTAACAAATCAAACCCAACCCCAACTTAGGGTCGCCATTTTACAATCATGCTAGAAAGAATGCGCATAGTATTATATCTTTCAAAGTGGAATGATTGTAACCTATTTATCACAAAAATAGATTGAACTGACCTAATTAATGGAGTGAGTACCAACTCGGATTTATCTCAACTAGTGCAATTCCTATAGGAGTTCTAACACTGCCCTAAAGATAGGATGCCTGTTTGGGAGAAGGGGCCCTTTGGGGGCTTGCATCCTAATCCACAAACAAAAATTTTATTTATTTTAGTTTTAGTTGTTTGTTTATCGTGGACCCTGTTAATTTGCAAGGGATCAAATTGAGAAGGAGCTTATATCAGTCTAGACCTATCTAAGATTTACTGAACTAAAGAAGAATCTACGCATCCGCTGAACAAATTTTCCAACCAAAGGGGTGGCTACTAGGAAAGGGAAATTGTCCAATCCAAGAGTAACCCGGGTAGTACTAAATGGGGTTGCAAAGGACTTGATCCAAATAGAGTGCCTACAGGGGATGTGGCCGATAAAGGCTTAATCCAACACCCTGGAGAAGATGACATGGCTAGTCATAAATTCAAAAGGTATACGGTGTCCAACTTAAGGAGAAAGCACGTGGACTCATATCCGCCAAGAGTTGTGTACTCACCGTGTGAGTTACTGTCAATATAGTGAACATCAACCAACTTAATGTGCCTGTCGGTTTACAACAATTAGCCAAGGAAGAAAGCTCGGGGACTCACATCCTCCTATAGTGAAATTGACTGCTCGGATAGTCTATCTTCGGCTTGATAGGTGCTATTCGACATATGGTGACGATTGAGTGAATGCCACTTGGGGACTTATATTAGCTCAAAAAGTAGTCAAGAGGAGAGGAGCCTCTGGGGGACTTATCCTAAGCCTAAAAAATACTTAACCTAATTAAAGCATGATGGTTAGTTCGAGAAGAAAGCACGATGACTCACATTTTCTTAAACGAAGTCAACATGAGGTAGCTTACTAGCTGGGCAGTGAAGACTACCATACTAACAAGGTGCTTATTGGTTTAAAATGATCAAGTTAGGAAGAAAGCACAGGGACTCGAATCTTCCGACAAATGACCACCGGGGTGATATACTAGGTAGCATAGACTCAAAGTTTAATGAGTGAGTGCCACAGGGGCTTACTCCCACATCGAAATAGCTTGAGACAAAAGATTTGTGTTTGATGTTGCATGTGCTAAAAGGAATAGGATGCCTCTGGGGACTCTACACCTACCTTAAAACATGGGAATTATGAAATGATGCCACGATGGCAACAAGAATTCCCACCAAGAAAGGATGTCGCTTGGTTCTCTCACACCTAACTTAGTTATGCTAATCAGAATAGGATGCCTCTCGGGTTCTCTCATACCTATTATAAAAGCAATGGGAGATTATGTTTATGTTATTAAAGAGGGATAGGATGTCACCGGGGGACTCTTACACCTGCCCTAAACACATTACGGTGGACAACGCTTCGAAAGAAGAGAAGATTTGATGAATGGAATCAGATTTTATTCTTTTTATTAATGAATTATTTTCAAACAAGTTTTATTTCATGGGTAATATTTTAGATAGAGCCCATTAATTGGAAGCATCGTTTTTTTCCTTAATTAATAAGTCGATAAGATCCTCATTGGTAGCCTTCTATGACATAGGCCTTCCCAAGTGGGTTCAAACATGCCTCCCATCTTTCGAGCAATTGGTCTCCTTAGAACTAACACAAGTTCTCCAACTTAGAAAGACCTAGGCTGGACCAATATGTTATGAGCTTGAATCATTTTGGCCTTGTACAACTTGAGGTTCTGGCATGCCCGTAGGTGACTTTCCTTCAAACCTTCAAGCTCCTCTACCCGCAACTTCACATTTTTCTTGGTAGTGATCTTATTACCCAATGCTATCCTTAGTGAAGGGAGTCAAACTTCTAGGGTAGAATGCTCACCATCAAGAAAAAATGGGGTGACTGAGTTGAGTTTGGTGGGTAGGCACAAGGCTTCAAACTAACCCCATTCCATCATTTGTTTGTCATCAAGAGTCTTACTATATGGATGAGAGTTTTGTTGAATGCTTCTGCTAAGCCATTAGCCCTGGGGTAGTAGATGGTGGAGTATCTCTAATCTATACCATGTCTTTTGGTAAAGCTATTGATCTTTGTGCTTTTGAATGTAGTACCATTATCAGATATAATTAGTTGAGGCACTCTGAACATATATATGATATGGTTCCTGAAAAATTGAAGCATATGGTGACCGGATGGGATGGCTCAAAAGTAAGAAGCTAAGATGAATCGATTGGAAGAAAAGGATCGATGGATCTATAATGTGTACCCCAACACTCAAATGGCCATGAAGCCAAAGTAGGGTGAATGTTGGGTGGTTGGTGGAGGACCACTGCACCTAACACTAATGGCATCTCCTAGCTAATCCATGTCATAGAAGGCCGGAGTATCTAAGTCTTTGATCTTCACTTCATCTACTAAACCGATGAGCTGACCTCATGTACCCTTATAATGCTTCATGTTTGTCTGAACCACATCTGGTCAAAGGACCGTTCGATAGGTGCCATCAACAAGAGCATAGAAAGAGCTCTTTCACCGATGGGCTTGAGATTTCTTGGTAGTTTCGGTGTTTAAGTAGTCTATGAATGATTGCCTCCTAGCTCCTTGTCCATTTTGGCAACGCACAACCTCCCCTTCAAGAGAAAGTCTCTGAGTTTCAATCAGGATAAGACTTGTCTATTTTGGACCCTTATTGAAATGGACTCATCTGATGCCAACTCTTTGGCAAGTTTGGCCAAGGGCATCTTGCATTCTCCCGGAGAACCTTGTAGATTCTGAATTTGGCCAACAACTTCATGGTATACTTGTAGTAATGACTAAGTTTGGGCTTGAGGACTAGGACCAACAATGGTTGATCACCAACCGAGAATCCCAAAGATGTTGATGCTCTTGATTGATAGTGATGGCTAACTCCAAACAAAATCAAAGCCTCATTTGGACTTCAGAATGAGTTCTATCACCTTTGGAAGATTGTGGTGCTTCACCTTTAAGAAAAGAAGCACCATCAAAATTCATCTCCCATCTGTCGCCTCCCTAAGTTCATGATTTGTTCATTGGAGAGATCACTAAGCGAATCAAGAAGAAGTGGTGTGCTCCTAAGAAATGCTAGTCGACCTTTACCACAGAGGTACAAATGTGATATCAAACTACGAGATTATCATGGACCAATGAGGCAAACATTCGAAAAGTGTTGGTCATGTCAAGGTACGGGATTGGTTCTTGAGATCAAGTTCACCAAGAAAGAGTCATAGTAGCTTCGAGATGAAAAGATCAAAGTTAGCAATGTTTCTCAATAGGTGGATAGTTTGCTGCAGGATCGATGATGGTGGTAGAGAGCACTTTCCTTCCCTCATCATTGGCCAACAGCACCGAGGAGTCATCCAACGCAAGTGTAAAGGATCAACGCTCGATGGGGTAGAACCGGTGGCTTGATCAAGTATTCTTGATATCTTAATGTGTGACATCATCCCATGAACTTGGTGTCCTTTTGAAGTGCCGAGGGCTTTGCATCTTGATAAGTTTGAGATAAAGCATCTTAGATATGCCAGCTATCCTTGAATGGATCTGAGTTGAGTTAAACTATTAAGATGTGGCATTTCTAAGATAGCTTTAATCTTTTTAAGATCTATTTCAATTCCCTGTCAACAACAAACCCAACAATTTTCCTTCGACTCAATGCACACTTCGGGATTCATTTTAAGGTTATATTGTCAACCATTCAAAACTACTCAAGTCAAAGAGATGGTCTTCCTTTTCTAGACTTTTGACTACTAGATCATCAATGTAGCACTCAACCCGATGGATGAGTTCATTAAAGATTCATGGCTCATGGTATGTAGCACTAGCATTTTTAAGGCCGAAAGGCATGACCCTATAACAAAAGATTCTGATTGGGGTTCAAAAAGTAGTATTTCTTTAATCTTGAAGAGACATCTTGATTTGGTTATAGCCAGATGATCCATCCATGAAAGAGAACACATCATGAGATGAGACAATGTCCACCATTAATTCTATTATAGGAAGAGGAAATTCATCCTTAGGGCATGCCTTGTTTAAGTTCCTAAAATCGATGCAAATGCAAATTTGACCATTCTTCTTCTTAATTGGGATGATGTAGCTAACTAGGATATTTTTCTTCCCCGATGAAACCAATATATCGATCAATTTCTTGACTTAAATGAAATGACGTTGTTCAATTTCTAATCGCATGCTAGGAGCTTGCTTAATAGGGGTAACGTTAGGGTCTATTGCTAGCTTGTGGACTAATGTTGAGATAATGGCATTTCTTCATAACTCATGTGAAGCGTCTTTAAACTACTAACTAAGTCATTAGTTTCTTCTTCATTCAACAACGAACTCATAAATATCGTGCGAGGATTCTCTTCCATCCTATGATTGATTTCTTTTAGCTTGTCGATTATTGAATGAATCTTCTCTTCAAATTCTAGCGGTGCCTCTATGACTTGGAGATCATCTGGATCATCTGAAGTTTCTAAATACTCATTCTCATAAGAGTTGGGGATGTGTGAGAAGAACCTATCAGATTCCAAATGTTTGGTAACAACTAGGCAGTAATCTTCATCATCGATCAGACCCACTATGCAAAATCCTAGTCTTGCTCTTGATTGTGCTTCCCTGCCTGTATTGTTCCATAATTTTTCAAAATATTCTGACCTGTACTTGGACCAAGTGTGAGGAACTAAACCTTTATGCACAAGATTTTTAACACAAGGCAAGTAAAAGGCAAAAGGTAATTCTATTAATTCTTTAAAAGTACCTTCCTCAAGTCCTACATGCAGCTCTGGACTTGAGGATGATGAACCTAAAAAGATCCTCTTCTGCTTTGTGTCACTAGAAGACTTAGAGACTTCCTTAACTATCAAACCTTTCACTTACTGAGATGTAAGTGAGGTAAGAGCTAAGGTTCCCAACTGCTGCCTGATAGTTTCACATAAACTAGATTCGAATGCTTTGCTTTGCTTGGAGGCCTGGTCTTCATCTCTACCTGGATCAAAAGTCACCTCCAATGGAACCGTTGAGAGGGATTGGCTGGTATACTAATCACATTAGACTCATCCTCTGAGCTGGATTCCAAGTCTATGTGAATAGTAGGGTACCCTATGAACTAGAACATCTTCATGAAGGCCAACTAGGGGTCTCCACCTCAAACCGCCTATATTTCTCCCCCGGTGGAGGTTGAGCCATTCTACCCACATGCCCATATGATGGAATGAACTGTGGGTGGAATGTGATATGCGGATCCACTTCTTCTTCAATTCCCCTTTCTTGCTCACTTGGACTTTTCTTTTTTTCTTTTCATTTTCTTTTATCTTTTCTTTTGTTTCACTTTCTTTTTTCTTTTGGATTTGCATTTGAATTTTGTTCAAGTTCATGAGAAAGGGTGTTTTGAGGAAGATAATAGGTCGCATCCTCATAGATCTCAACCTCTCTCTAAAATGGCTTTTTCATCCCCATTATAATTCAATTCCATCTTTTCCGAACTTGATGCAATGATGAAGGGAGATGAAATGATCTATGATGTATCCAAGGCCTAAGCAAGCAAAGAATGAAGTAATCAATGATGTAGAACTTGGCTTCAGCCTTCCCACACCATCTCCAATGGAAACACTATGGAACCTAATGCTCCACCTTGATATTGAATCCTCTCAATCCTCTCATCATCCCTCAGAGAGATGTCGATCTTCAAATAAATGGTCTTTAGACTCACTCATCGATGCACCAATCCATGAGAAGCTTGGAGAATCGAACTTGTCCATTTCGATAATGTATTGGGATGGTTGTGCTCCAAGTCCCTGTAAGGTCTTCATCTGAAGGTGATCCCATGCTTCATAGTGTGCTTCCTCACCTATAGGCAGCTAAGCATATTTCAGGATCATGGAGGGCCTTGATTAGTGATTCCCTCATCTCTTTGGATAAGACAAGGGAATCATATATGCTTAGCTTAGATGTCAACTTTCTAAGGTGAGAAAGGACATTGTAGTCCACCTTCGGTTGGTCTTCCATAAGCATATCCAAGGGCAATTGATAAAAAATGGCATGGCAAGCTTCGACCATCCGATTGCCAAAGGGGGAGATATACTCCCCCTAATTCATTTTAAACTAAACATTCCTCAATTCGATTAAATTGAGGGAATCCAGAGAAGTAATACCTCTACCTCTCCAAGCTTCCTAGAGTGATTTCAAAACTTCATTTCTCAATTTTGATTTGAAGAGCCAACTCACTCTACAATCAAAAGCAGTCCAATTCCTTTTGCATACTTCCTCAGGGACCTCAATCGATCTCACCCAAACTCTTTCCTAAGTTCCTAAAGTAAGGAGGAGGATCCATTGATCAAGAGTTGGTCCATAAAAGCATCAACTCAATCTCAAGAGCTCAAACCTTTAGCAAAGCTTCATCTCAACAAGACAAAGCTTCTCCAAAGGAATTGAGCACTGAGATCAGGGTTAGCTGACCTCTAGCTATGGTTTGGAGCTTTGTGAAATGCTAATCCCATAGAATCTTAACCATTAGATGTGATCTAGGTTGCATGTTGATGGTGTGGGTTGAGTTTCATCCCAATTTGAGCTCAATCAAGCTCGGATCATGGCTTCAAACATGGACGGTGTCCATGGCTCATAGAGAGCGACAGGGATGGATCTCTGGCCATCCATCCGCATGTTTTGGATGGGCGGTCGAGATTAAAACATGTAATATATATATATTTTCCTCGCACAGATCCGTGGCTTTAATCTTAGCAGTCCAATCCTTGATCGGATGGTTGAGGAGAAAATGCGTAGTGCCGCCGCTACGTGGCGGTATGATGTGATAGGTTAAATATGCAATCTCGTCATTCCATGTGTAAAGTACATGCCACGTTAGCGGCACACATGGCACCGATGTGATTAATAATATAATTAAGCTTTAGATAATTCCTAATTAATCACCAAACCTTCTAAAATTCATATCTAGATGTAGAAAAATAAAAATAAAAATAAAATAAATTGCATATGAAAGATGATTGAACATAGAATATTTAAAAAGTAATTTCAATGGATTTTAAATAGTATTTTTCTCTAAATTTGGGTTTTATTAAGAATGTTAATTTACTAATTACCCTTTAATTACTCCTCTGATTAATCCCAAACTTTTGGTACTTAATTAGTGGGATGACTCCTACCTCCCCTAAGTTTCTTGGTATTTATTGGTGGCTTAATTAGGGGAATTGCTAGTTCATTCCTTAATTACTTCCTCTGTTGCTGCTATTACTGCTTAGCCCCCATTTTCCTAGAGTTAGCACTGACAACTTGCAAACATTCCTTGGTGTTGGAGGTTTGAGTTGACTCAGGCACCTGCATGGAAAGCTTCTTGATCTTCTGTATAATCATCTTAGAGGTTTTAGATAAAAAAATGTCCCAACCTTCTATTATTTTGGTAGGATCGCTAGTATCACCGAGGATTACCCTAATGGAACTAGAAGGTTGTTCTACAAGGTATTCCTTTGGGATAATGATAGCATCGGTCTTGAAACTATTTTCAAGCCAATCCTTAAAAGTAAAGCAATCCTCCAAAATGTGGCCTAGCATATAGTGGTAAGGGCAAAAGTTTGGATCATGACTTTTGCCAACTTCCTCTGGCTCAAGTAGCTAAAATCTTTTTAAGAGATTCTTAAAGATCTTCCCGCCTCCCTTAAAAGAATAATGTTTGTTTAACTTATCTAATAGTAGGTGGACCATATTACAATGCTAATGCCCTACTGGTGGTATGGTCAGAAAGTCTCTCAGGAGGCCGAGGTGGAGTTTAGACGCCTGGGTGGCAAAGAAGGTGGATAACAGGTCATGGTCACTCTGATTGATCTCTAGTTGGCTACTTCCCCTTGTCAACCGCTACTACTGCTCCAGGTTTCTTATCAAATACCTAGCCTCTCCTTATAGACTAGCCGTCTTGTTGATTAGCTTCTCAAATATCTTTATGGTAAATCCTTTTGATAGCCATGGATATTTTTTTAGAGAATCTCAATGGCATCTATTGGGATAGTGGTTAGACTTCATACCAGCTACGAATCGAGAATATCAACAAGTGACTCACATGTTGTTGCTACAACGAGATTTCATAGTAACCTTTAGAGATCCATCAAATATCTTGATAAAGTGTCAACTCCAAATGTCAACTACGCCTTGGATTCAAGATACCAATCAAAGGCAATACCCGCTAGGCTACTAATAATGAGTCTAAGAGAGCATCACGCACCCGCTATAAACAATCGCTCAAGTGAGCTATATCTTGGATTCCACCGCCATCTAAGCTCTTGAGAAGGAGGCACAACCCTTTGGATACTAGATGTAATCAATTCTGGTAGGGTCATTTTAGAATCGTTGATCCTCCCCAGGCTTGAGCCAATGCCTCCTTCACCTGCTGCTCAACCATAGTTTTTAAATCTTTTTCTTGTATGGAGGTATTGCCACTATCTTCATGTATAGACTAGTGCTACCTTGCTCAACGCTGGGTAGAGTCTTAACTGGATCTAAGACATGCACCGCTTATAATTAACATTGATGCTAGGATGAACGAAGGGCTTGCTTAAAGTGACACCGCCGCCAACAAGTGCTAACCACGGCCATCCATCAATATGTTCATCTTTCTCGCAATTGGATTCAAAGGTGATGATTGATTTTGTGTTGATCAACCTCATCTCCTTTCATGGCTCGCTCCTAAGAAGAGAACCTCTGGGTCACCATGTATGCTAACCCCCCAACAAGTCATCTTCATTGAGGTCAATTTCATGACATGCATACCCCTAAGATCTCCTTTTTTCTCCATAAAATAGTTGGAAAATATCTCATCTAAGGATCGCATTTAGAGGTACAAAGCAGGATCAAGATCACTGCCATGAACTGGAGGATTGGACCTCACCAAGCTGGGAGTCAATCCCTCATCCTGCTAGCTAGTGGAATGGTAATCTCATCATGCTAAGGCCAATCATGGGAAGATCTCTACTACTACGCCACGGGCCATCCTAATATCCATAATCGTATCACCATCTCTCCGCTATGGTCAGAATGAATTATGATGCTCGGTCTCATCTTCCATCACCACAGGGGGTCGAGGAGAGCTTGACCTACCATAATGGGTGGTGTGGAGAGTGGGATCCTTGCCATAGCGATCACCAATGGGTATGTTTCTCCCGGATGCATCCTTCATGGCCTTGGTTCAAAATTAATGGAACCTACACCGGCGATGGTGGACGGGTAGAGCTAGACACCACTCCTCTATGTATAGGAGCTTCCCCGTGATGGTTCATCCCCATGAGGATACTATCATGATCGCGGGTAGCGAAATGGAAGTCCACTAAAGCGAATCGTGACCACCGCCACCTCCATCGCTAGTGATATGAGAGGCAAATATGAGTTTGGTTCAATCCAATTTGATTAGGATCAAAAGTTGACTCATAAGGATACTTTAGGTCACTTTGGGTCAAGTGAGCCTAAGTGGATCAAATGGCTTGGTCAAAGCTTGATTTGAAGTTGATTGATCTTGTATATGGACTTATGATTGAAATATAAATCTATTTGCAAGAGGTTTGAAGTCAAATGGATTTTGATCCATTTGAAAATCTCATATTCAAATGAAGAATATGAAGGAGTTTTGGGTTTGATTTTTTTATTTAGGTTTTTATTGAAGGATTGAGGTTTGAATTTATATATGATCTCATGATTGTAGAATTGATTGAACCATGAGAGAAAATCAAGAGTTTGCTTCATTTGAATTGGTTTTGGCTAAGTTCAAGATTTTGATTTGAAAGACTTAGATTTGATTTTGATTTAGTTTGAGTTTAATTTTTTGGAGTTGGTTTTGATTGTTTGAATTTATATTTCATTTATATATGTGAATATAAATGAGAATATAAATTGATCATGAACAAATTTCAAGGATTTGAAAGAGTTTAATCATGATTTAATAAAATTTTTAATTTGAAATTTAATTTTTGGGTTGGATTTGATTGATGTATGTTTTTATTTCATTTATATATGAGAACAAAATGAGAATATAAATATATTTTGAGAAAATCCCATGTGTTTCAAGAGGTTTGATCAAAGTTTAGGTTAAATCCATTAATGGAAAATTAAGGGATTTAAGAGAATTTCAAGCATTTTTAATTTGGAACTTAATTTTTTTCTTTGGATTTAATTGAGTTATATTTATATTTCATTTATATATGAGAATATAAATGAAGATATAAATAAGTTCTGAGAAAATTCGAAGGTTTTGAGTTGGTTTGATCAAGGTTTAGAGTTGATTTTGGCTAAGTCCCTTAATGAAAAATTAAAGGAATTTAAGAAAATTTTCATGAATTGATTTTGAATTTTGAATTTGATTTGATGGGTTTGAATTTATATTTCATTTATAAATGTGAATATAAATGAGAATATAAATGGATTATGAGAAAATCTCAATGGTTTGAATAGGTTTAAATCATGATTTTGGCTAAGTCTTTAGGAAAGAGTTAAGGACTTAGGAAATTTGAAGGACTTTGGTCATGTATTTCAATCATGGGTTTCAATCATGGACTTCAATCATGGAATTGAATTGAGTTTGAGAAAGTCAAATAGAGTTGATTTGGGGTTTGACTTGAAAGGAGGAAAGTGAGGAATGGTTTTTTTAGGAGATTTTCCTAACAAAGGCATGACCTATTATGGCTAACTCTTCTAAGTCTTCTGGATTTGAGCGTCCACATAATCTAGATATCTCTTAACAACTTAAAGTCTAAGAGAAGTCCTATGCCTAAGATGGAGGTGTTGAGAACTCATTCTAAATTGATCTCAATAAAGGCACCAATAGGTGTGGTGTGATTGGAACATGCAAAGGTGTTGACCAAAATAGTCAACAAATGAAAGATCATAAAGCACTACTAAAATATCTATTAGCCCAAGGAAAAGAGAATCCAAATAGTGCAATGTTTCTACTTGTCCAAGATATGAGAGAAGAAATACTAAAGGATGAGAACCTTCCACTGAGAAGCATTCAAGTCATCTACAAGGAGATGAAAAGATTTGATTTGATTTGAATCTCACTAAGGAGAGACCTCCATTGGGGGAGATCATTGAATTCATATAAAATTTTGTTAAGTTTGAATTTTAGAGTGAACCCTATTGGTTTACAAAATAAAATAGAGCCATGGAGGCTAAGACCTAACTTATTTACCAATCCAAAGGGGTATGAAAGCAAGTAAACTAACCAGGGATGCCTTTCAGATGAAGTATGTACTTGATGAAAGAATAGTAGACTTACATCCTCCAAAGTAGAGATGTTGGAAATTTAGAAAACAATTGCACCCAACTTAGATTTATTGAGTGAATGCCACTAGGGGATTTAGATCAACTCAAAAGTACTCAAGATTGATTTCATTTTTAGATTTGGTTTGTTTGATTATAATGGATCTTAGAGGTTATGAATAAGGAAGCTTTTGATCTAACTAAGATTTACTAATTTAAAGGGAGTAGTCTACCAACCACAAGGTAGGACTATCCAACCATGGAGAAATGCCTTTTGGTATACAATGGTCAAGTCTTAAGAAGAAGGCATGGGGACTCACATCTTCTAGAAAAAAGAAGCCATTGGGGTGATAGTTGCTTTAAGCAACAAATCAAATCTCACCTAGGGCTGACTATTGAGTGAATGCCATTGGGGGACTTAGAAAGAAAAAGAAAGATTAATTTTATTTTTAATTTTTTTTTGATGGATTCATTTAATAAATAAGAAGGAACATATGTTTAGACCTATCTCGTTTTATGAACCAAAGGGAGTAGCTTACGATGGGAGACTATCCAATCAAAGGAGTGCCTTTTAGTTTGCAATGATCAATTGAAGAGAAGAAAGCTCAGGAACTCACATCTTTCACTATAAAAGACCACTAGGGTGATTAGTTTGAAACAAATCAACCGACCTTTGCTCGTTTTTGATAATCATGCTAGACATAATCTTATATCTTTCAAAGGAATGAGGGTAACCTATTTGTGGAAAATAGATTGAATCCGACCTAAGGGCGACTATGGATTGAGTACCAACCCTGGGATTTATCTCAACTCATGTAATCATATAATTCCTATAAGGAGTTCTGCTGACACTGCCCTAAATATAGGATGCCTGCTTGGGAGAAGGGGCCCTATGGGGCTTGCATGCTAATCCACAAGCAAAAATTTTGTTTATTTATTGTGGACCCTGTTAGTTTGCGAGGGATCAAACTGAGAAGGAACTTATATCAATCTAGACCTATCTAAGATTTATTGAACTAAGGGAGAATCTACGCATCCTGAATAAATTTTCCAACCACAGGGTGGTTACTAGAGGGAACCGTCCAATCCAAGAATAATGGTAGTATCTAAATGGGGTGCAAAGGACGATCCAAATAGAGTGCCCATGGGGATGGGGGTAAAAGGCTTAATCCAACACCTTGGAGAAGATGACATGGCTAGTCATATATTCAATAGGTATATGGTGTCCAACTCAAGGAGATAGCACGGGGACTCATATTTGCCAAGAGTGGTGTACTCACCGGGTGAGTCACTATCAGTATAGTGAACATCAACCAAGGTGCCTATCGCATAATAATTTAGGAAGAAAGCTCGGGACTATTCTCTATAGCGAATTGTTGGGATAGTCTCTTGTCGACAAGTGCTATCCGACCTAGGGTGATTACTAAGTGAATGCCACTGGGGGACTTATATCAGCTCAAAAAGTAGTCAAGAGGAAAGGAGCCTCTGGGGGACTTATCCTAAGCCTCAAAAATACTCAACCTAGTTAGAGCATGATGGCTAGTTTGAGAAGAAAGCATGGGGACTCACATCTTCTTAAACAAAGTCAACATGAGGAAGCTTACTGGCTGTGCAGTGAAGACTACCATACTAACAAGGCGCTCATTGGTTTGTAATGATCAAGTTAGGAAGATAGCGCGGGGACTCGAATCTTCCAACAAATGATCACTGGGGATATACTAGCGGAGTAGCATATAGACCCAACCTAGAGCAGCTAATGAGTGAGTGCCATAGGGTCTTGCTCCCACATCAAAATAACTTGAGATAAAAGATTTGTGTTTATTGTTGTGCATGTGCTAAAAGGAATAGGACACCTCTGGGGGGACTCTTACACCTATCTTAAAATATGCTGGGAAATTATGAAATGATGCCACAGATGGCAACAAGAATTCCCACTAAGAAAGGATGCCACTTGGGTTCTCTCACACATAACTTAGTTATGCTAATCGAAATAGAATGCCTCTCAGGTTCTCTCATACCTATTCTAAAAGCAACGGGAGATTGTGTTTGTGTTGTGAAAGAGGGATAGGATGCCACCAGGGGACTCTTATACCTACCCTAAACACGTTACAATAGATTCATAAGACAACCAAACAATGCTTCGAAAGAAGAGATGATTTGATGAATGGAATCAGATTTTGCTCTTTTATTAATGAATTATTTTCAAACAAGTTTTATTTCATGTGTAATATTTATTTAGATAGAGCCCATTAATTGGAAGCATCGGGTGTTCCCCTTTACAATCAATAAGCTGATAAGATCCTCATTGATAGGCCATCTCTATGACATAGGGGCCTTCCTAAGTGGGTTCAAACTTGCCTCCCATCTTTCGACATGCAACAATTGGTCTCCTTAGGACTAACACAAGTTCTCCTACATAGAAAGGCCTAGGGTGGACCAGCTTATTGTGAGTTTGAATCATTTTGACCTTGTACAACTCAAGGTTCTAGCACGCCTGAGGCGACTTTCCTCCAAACCTTCGAGCTCTTCTAACTGCCAGTTCACATTCTGCTCGGTAGTGATCATGTTGCTCAATGTTATTCTTAGTGAAGAGAGTTGAACTACTAGAGGAAGAACGGCTTTGGACCCATACCCTTCGAGCCCCTTGGAAGAAGGAGGATCGATTAAACCTATAATGTCGGTACCCCAACACTCAAATGGCCATGAAGCCAAAGTAGGGTGTAGAATGTTGGGTGGTTGGTGGAGGACCACACCTTTCACCTAACACTGATGACATCTCCTAGCTACATCCATGCAATCTGTGATCATAGAAGGCCAGTAGCATCTAAGTCTTTTGATCTTTAAGTTCATCTTCAGACCAGACTGATGAGCTCCACGTAGACCTGAGTGTACCTCGGTTATAATTCCATGGGCTTTGTGTTTGTCTAGACAACATAATCACATCTGGTCAAAGGACCATCGATACAGGGTGCCATCAACAAGAGCATATAAAAGAGCTCTCTGTTTCATCTAATGGGCTTGAGATTTCTCTTGAGGTAGTTTGTCAGTGTTTAAGGAGTCTATGAATGGTTTCTTCCAGTCTAGCTCTTTGTCCATTTTGGCAACGACAATCTCCCCTTCAAGAGAAAGTCTCTCAATGAGTTTTGAATCAATAAGGGATAAGACTTGTTTATTTTGGACCCTTATTGAAATAGACTCATCTTCCAGATATGCCAACTCTTTGGCAAGCCAAGGCATCCGCTTCGTTCTTTGCTCGGGAACATAGATGGTGACTTAAAGAATCTGGGCCAACAACTTCATGGTATACTCATAGTAATGACGAAGCTTGGGCTTGAGGACCTAGTAGGACCAACAATCTGGTTGATCACCAACTAAGAATTCCCAAAGATGTTGATGCTCTTGATGTTGATAGTGATAGATAACTCCAAACAGACAATCAAAGCCTCATACTTTGTTCATTGGTTGGGGATAGATAGAATCTCATCACAACGCGATTTAGAGTTAGAAGAACTATTCCTACCCTGCTTTCCTGGGAGTGTGCTTCATCTTAAGAAAAGAAACAACACCATCAAATACATCTCCCATCGTTGGTTTGCCTTCCCTACTCATGATTTGTTGATCGAGAGATCATCACTAAGTAGAGAATCAATAGAAGTGGCTAAGAAATTTGCTAGTTCGACCTTTACCACATGGAGGGGTACAAATATGATATCAAACTATGAAAGTATCATGGACCAACGAGCTAAATATCCAAAAAGTGTTGGTCGTGTCATGAGGTACTACAGTGGATTGGTTCTTGAGCATATAGTGCTGTAGCTTCTGAGTTGCAAAGATCAAAGCTAGACGATGTTTCTCAATAGGTGGATAGTCTACTTCAGAAGGGATCAGACGATGGCTGAGGTAGTAGAGAGCACTTTCCTTCCCCTCATCGTTAACTTGGGCCAACAAAGCACCGAGGGAGCCATCCAATATAATAGTGTAAAGTATCAATGGCCTGCCCGGGATAGGGACTGTAAGAACTAGCGGCTTCACTAAGTATTCTTTGATATCTATGAATGCGTGCTGACACTTGTCATCCCACTTGAACTTGGCATCCTTTTTGACAAGTGCTGAGAAGGCATTGCATCTCCCTGATAAGTTTGAGATAAAGCATCTTAGATACGCCATCCTTGAAAGGATCGAGTTGAGTTAAACTCTGGGAGGTAGCATTTCTAAGATAGCTTTAATCTTTTCGTGATCTATTTCTATTCCTCGGTGTCAAACAACAAACCCAAGGATTTTCCTTGAAGTGACTCTGAATGCCCACTTCAGGGGATTCATTTTAAGATTATATTGTCTTAACTATTTGAAAACTACTCTCAAGTTAAAGAGATGGTCTTCATTTTATAGACTTTTGACTACTAGATCATCAACGTAGCACTCAACCTGATGATGGATGAGTTCGTTGAAGATCTGAGTCATGGCCCATTGGTATGTAACACCAGCATTTTTAAGGTCAAAAGACATGACCCTATAACAAAAGATTCTGATCGGGGTTCAAAAAGTAGTATTTCTTTCATCTTTAGGAGACATCTTGATTTGGTTATAGCCAGATGATCCATCCATGAAAGAGAACACAACATTAGATGAGGCAATGTCCACCATTAATTCTGGTATATGAAGAGAAAACTCATCCTTAGGGCATGCCTTGTTTAAGTCCCTAAAATTAATGCAAATACAAATTTGGACATTCTTATTCTTAATTAGGATGTCACTAGCTAACTAGGTAGGATATTTTTTTTCCCTTATAAAACCAACATCAATCAGTTTCTTGAATTTAGAAATGACATATTTTTCAATTTCTAATCACATGCGTCTAGGAGTTTGCTTAATAGGGGTAACATTAGGGTCTATTGCTAGCTTGTGGACTACAACGTCAGGAGATAATCCGAGCATTTCTTCATAACTCTATGTGAAGCTGTCTTTAAACTTAGTCAATAGCCTAACTAAGTCGTTAATTTCTTCTTCATTAAATAACAAACTGATAAATGTCATGCAAGGATTATTTTCCATCCTGAGGTTGATTTCTTTTATCTTGTCGATTATTGAATGAATCTCCTCTTTAAATTCTGGTGGTGCCTCTTTGACTTGGAGATCATCTGAAGTTTCTAAACACACATTCTCATAAGAGTTGGTGATGTGTGAGAAGAACCTATTAGATTCCAAATGGTTGGTAACAACTAGGAAGTAATCTTCGTCATTGATCGGACCCACTAATCCTAGTCCCGCTTGATTATGCTTCCTCATTGTTCCATAATTTTTCAAAATATTCCGCATTGGACCAAGTTGAGGAACTAAACCTTTCTCGCATAAGATTTTGAACACGCAGTAAAAGTCAAAAGGTAATTCCATTAATTCTTTAAAGTATCTTCCTCAAGTCCTACATCCAACTCGACTTGAGGATGATGAACCAAAAGAACCTCTCTTCTCGCTTTGTGTCACTAGAAGACTTAGGACTTCTATCAAAACCTTCCACTTTTGAGATGTAAGTGAGATAAGAGCTAAGGTTACCAACTGCTGCCTGATAGTTTCACATTAACCAAATTCGAATGCTTTGCTTTGCTTGGAGGCCTGGTCTTTGTCTCTAGTTGGATCAAAAGTCACCTCCAATGGAACCCGCTGAGAGGGGTTGGATGGTATACTAATCACATTAGACTCATCCTCCGAGCTGGATTCCAAGTCTATGTGAAGTAGGGTACTATGAACCGAACATGACCTCTATTGGTTAAGGCCAACTAGGGGGTCTCCCACCTATGGAACTACCTCTATTTCTTCCTTTGCCTCTACCTGGTGGAGGTTGAGCCATTCTACCCACATGTCCATATGATGGAATGAATTGGTGCAATGTGATATGCGGATCCACTTCTTCTTCAATTCCCTTTCTTGCTCACTTGGACTTTTTTTCTTTTCATTTTCTTTTATATTTTCTTTTATTTCACCTTATTTTTCTTCTGGATTTGCATTTGAATTTTGTCCAAGTTCATGAGAAAGGGTATTTTGAGGAAGATAATAGGTCACATCCTCATAGATCTTTCATCCCCGTTAATGCGGTACTCAGTTCCATCTTTTCTGAACTTGATGCACTGATGAAGGGAGGATGAAATGATCTTGTTCTATGTATCCAAGGCCTACCAAGTAAAGCAATCAACAAAGTATTCAAATCAATGATGTATATCTTAGCTTCAGTCTTCCAGTCACCGATCTCCAATCACAACTCTATGGAACCTAAAGCCCGCTCACCTTGATCATTGAATCCTCTCAACATCATCATCTCCTCAGAGAGTAGAGATGTCGATCTTCAAATAGGAAAGGGGTCTTTAGACTCATAATGTTTACTGATGCACATGAATCCATGATAATCCTGGCGAGTCTAAACATGTCCATGTCAGCTGTAATGTGTAGGGAACGGTTGTGCTCCAAGTCCCCAGTAGAAGGTCTTCATCTATGAAAGTGATCTCTTGGGCTTCTTTTGTATAGTGTGCTTCCTCACCTATAGCGGTTAGCTGAGCTAAGCATATTTCAAGATCAAGGAGGGCCTTGATCAGTGATTCTCTCATCTCTTTGGATAAGATAAGGGCATCATATATGCTTAGCTTAGATGACAACTTTCTAAGGTGAGAAAGGATGTTGTAATCCACCTTCAGCTGGTCTTCTGCAAGCATATCCAAGGGCAATTGATCAAAAATGGCATGGCAAGCCTCAGCATCCGATTGCCAAAGGGGGAGATATACTCCCCTAATTCATTTCAAACTAAACATTCCTCAATTTGATTGAATTGAGGGAAGCCAGAGAAGAAATTCCTCAGGCTCTCCAAGCTTCCTAAAGTGATTTCAAAACTTCATTTCTCAATTTTTAGAGCTTGAAAATAGGGGACCTCCATTAAAGAGCCAACTCACTTCACACTCAAAACCAGTGCAAGTCCTTTTGCTCACCTAAACTCTTTTCTATGTTGCTAAAGTAATGGAGGAGCCATATTGATCAAAACCGAGCTCAAGGTAATGGGGGTTGGTCCATAGAAGCATCCACTCAACCTCAAGAGCTCAAACCTTTAGCAAAGCTTCATCTAAACCGGATGAAGCTTCTCCAAGGGAATCGAGCGACGGTGATCACCTTTGATGAGGTTAGCCATTTTTTGAGCTTATTCTATCTATGGTTTGAAGATTTATGAAGTGAATGTTAATCCCATGGAATCTTAGCAGTTAGATGTGATCTAGGTTACATGTTGATGGTGTGGGTTGAGTTTCATCCCAGCTCAATGAATGGTTTCAAAACATGGACGGGTCCTTGCTCTCACGAGCGTGGATGGATCTCTGTCCATCTATCCGTGCATTTTGGATGGATGATTGAGATTAAAATCGTAATATATATTTTTTCCTCCCTTATATCTGTGGCTTTAATCTCAGCCGTCCAATCCTTGATCAGATGGTTGAGGAGAAAGAGCATAGCATCGCCACCACGCGGCGCTACGATGTGATGAGTTAAAAATCCAATCCTTTCATGCCACATGTAAAGCGCATGTTGCGTCAGTGGCACACTTGGCACCGATGTGATTAATAACATAATTAAGCTTTAAATAATTCCAATTAATCACCAAACCTTCTAAAATCCATATCTAAGTGTAGAAAATAAAACAAATATGAAATAAATTGCATATGAAAGATAATTGAACATAGAATATTCTAAAATTAATTTGCTAATTACCCTTTAATTACTCTTCTGATTAATCCCAACTTTTTGTGCTTAATTAGTGGGATGACTCCTACCTTCCCTAATTTTCTTGGGATTAGGGGAATTTCTAGTTCATTTCTTAATTACTCTAATGTAATTAATAATTAGTATAATAGTGGTTTAACCCTCTTATTGACTCAATTGGGTTGGGATTAAGTGGATGTGAGGTTTAGGGAATAAATTTGAGATATTTTCCTTGAGATATTCCCTAAACCCCCTTTTCTTCCTTAATCCATCCTTAATTAAAGGTTAATTCACTAATTACCCCCTTAATTAATTTCATAAAATTCTAAAACCTTCTAAAACTTAATTAGTCTATCTTGGATAGATGCTTAGGTGTTCAAGAGCGTAAGTAAATTATGGAAATCAAAGCCAAACTCATATGTGTGAGAGGGGTTATGAAATTACTTAAGTTAAAATTCATTAGTTTAATTAATCATTAATCATGAGCCAAATTGCACTAGGCCTTTTCTTCCTAGGTGCATTGAAAATTTAAATTTCCTGTGAGATTTTATGTCATCTCATTAGCTCATAATTATTTGATTAAATATACTAAGGTGGTATAGGTAAGGGATAATTAATGCACTAAATTCATACCTTAAGCTAATCAAAATATAAAATGGATCAAATCATCTAAAAATTGAACTTAAATATCATACACATGTGGGAATGGGTTAAGAATAGAAAACTCACCTTACATTTCTCAAATTTAATCAAACTCAAAATAAAACCAAACCTTCATTAAAAATATGTTGATTTGCTTTAAGCTTTCTTATCTCATAAGATTATCTTTAGGAATTAATTAGGGTGAATGTGTTTACATGCTTTCATCATTTTAGTTCCTTCCCAACATGATAAATGTGTATGTCATATGAATTTCATGCATTCATTCTTTTCAAAAATCAAAATGAAAGTGAAATATTTCCTTTTATTTCAAATTGTGTTTTGACTAAAATAGAAATATGAGTGGCTATTATCACTATTAAATCCAAATTATTTTCAAAATATATGAATCAATTACCAAAACTGAAAGTGTGTTACTTATATTTTATTTATGAGCTTTCATGTGAGTAAAATATAAGGATGTGCTTGGTGTAGTCTTCCTTCTCCCCTCTTTTAGTATAGGTTTGAATAGGATTTGGTAAAGTTTTTAGTTCATTTGAAAAGAATCTAACACTTGCCTAATTCCATCTCCTATTCATTCCTATGCTATTACTTAAGAAGGATACCTACAATTGTACATATAAATTGCATAAACAAAAATAAATCAACCAACACAAACTTTTGCATCCTTTCTTTTCCATTCATTCCTTTTGTACATATGCTTGTATTTAAGGAAATTAGTATATTAGTCTGGCAACCCAGGTTGTAAAGGCTAAGCTCCCTAAGTAGGTCTTATACCTTACACCATTGGTTAACAATGGAATCGTACTCACTTATGCCTCTCATACATTCATGTGTGCATGTAAAAATTGGATAAGAGACCCTTTTTTCTACTTAATGAAAATCATGCATCATAAGCATTCAAATTTTCTTAAGTAAACTACTTATTATAAAGTGTGCTAAACATTCTCATTTGTATGTATAGATATTCTTAGGATTCATCCATATGCATGTTATACATGTTGGGAAGGAAATGAAGTGATGTGTGTTTTGTGAATTTAGTTCACTTTACTTAATATTAAAATGCCTCTCTTTTTGAATAGGTTTTTTTTAGAGTTCATCTAAACTTAAAATTAATTAAAACACAAAATAAAATATTCACTAAATAAAACTAAACATAAATCCACTTTAGAAATTACTTAAGGTAGGGAAGGAAAGAGAAGTTCTCTTCTTTTTTTCCCTCTCTTTTGAAACCAAATAAAAATACAAAATATAATCAACCTAAATCAGTAAAATAACTTAAATGAAACCATCCTATAATTTGAACACTTTCACATTTAGAAAATACAAACCCTAAAGCCATAGTTAAGCATACCACACAAATCTTCTAAGGCACACACATTTAGACTAAGTCACCACTTCTAGCTTTAGGTTAGGGCGGTGCATGATTTGATGTTTGCTTTTATTTTGTGATATATGTTTTAATCTAGATGTTAGGGTGAATGTGCATAAAATTAATGATACGATGATTTAGTCTATTCATTATTTTCTGTAGGGGTTTGTGCTTAAGGGGCGCTGTAATAAAAATATATATAGAAATGCTTTTACTATGCAGGTGCTTATACCCTTAAGAATAATCTAATAGGCTAGGTGGACTTAGTCACCCATGTGTGGGATGATAAGTCCAACATACATGCTTGGGATTTGCATGGTTTGTTTAGCTAATCTCTATTTTGCAGATGTTAGCAAGATTTACTTTTCCTTTTCATGTAATTTTTGTAATTAGGATTTTGGAATGATTATTATGGGGATTAGGATGAGCATTGGTCATAAGATCTCATCTTATGTACCATGTGACACCTTTGGAGCAACCACCTTCCAACCATCCAAAAGAAGGAACCAGAAGAAGGAACCAAAAGAAGAAAGAAGAAAGAATAAAGAAGAAAGAAGAAAGAGGAAATGAAGAGCCCCATAACATGAATTTCATTACTTGATTATAAATTAATTCATTTATAATTCGGGTTGTATAAGGGTAGAACTCGGCACCCAATTTGTTTTTCGGGTCTGTGCGGTGGCACTCGACCACAAATGGCCTCTTATTCTTTTGCATTTACTTTATAAATTGATGGATGATTTGTTTAGCTTATGCATTAAGATGACATCTTTTTCTTAGTTTCTTTCTTGCTTGATGTATGACATTGATGTGGATTAGGCTGTTAGGAAAAAATAAATCTTCTACAAAATTAATCAATTGAAAACTCAAAAAACAACCCCAATGGAATGAGTATTCCTTTTACAACATCAGCACAAATGCATATTATTTTACTCTTGATTGGAGGGCTTCCACCTTTGCTAGAGAACTTGGCTTGACCTTTGAGAGCCATGGTGGAAATACACCTCCTTCTTGCTAATTTTGGCCAATAATCTTCTCATGCATTAGGCATATGAATCCTGAATGAGTCAAAATGATTGAAAATAACATGTAATATGATTTGCATTAGATTTAGGTCAATTGAAGCATACCCTTACATGATCTAGTCTCTTTAGGGAGTGAGTTTAAGGACTTAGTCTCTTTCTAAATAAAGAACAACCTAACTATCTCGCATAAAGCATATGACTTGCCTACATGAATTTAAAATCGTAGGAGAGTTAGGTGGCCACCCCAGGTGGTTGTAAGTCCAAGTAATGGTGGTTTGTCCTCTTTGTGGAGGCAAACCATATACTCATTGTCACCTTAGATTTAGGTCGCTGCCTCAAAGCTCCCTAAATTTAGGTTCTGAGGTTGCTTCTTCATTCCATGGGCCATAAGCATAAATCCTCACCTCTTAGGCATTTCTATAATCTTGTATTATGGAATCATAATCCCTAAACTTCTAATAAAAAGTCAACTCAAATGAATAATTCAATTTCAAAAATATAAAGCCCAACCATAGGATAGTTTGAGATGCTCGCTAGATTTTCTAGCATCGTGAACATCTCCTATTTATCTTCCTTTGGTTTTGACAATAACTCTCTCTCTTTGATCAATCCCATTTGATTTTCTGAAATAAACTAATCGATTGATAGACCTACCTATTAAAATCTTTGGAGACAATAATCATTTACTTTAATTGAGTATTCTAAGGGATCTCATTCCTTAGATGTAATTAACTATGGGGCTTGCCCAGGGAACTGAACCATCTTTAAAATAAACTCTACTTTACTTTTCCATGTAAAGTGGGAAGAATCTTTGTACACATGCACCCATTATCCTTGGGAGTCCTTGAGGTGATTAGGTCCATTGTAGGGTGGTGACTTCTATCTTTAGAGATAGTACACCTCTCCTCAATGTATTACCCGATCACCCTTAATAAGAACATTTGCAGATCTACGTTGTGTCAAAAATTGCATAAAAAGAAAAGAAGTATATTTTGATCTTCATTTTATCCCGCATAGAGTGAAGATGGAAGTATATTTCTATTCTTTAGAAATTATTTATAAAAATTTCACCACAAATACATCTTCATAGCTTTGCTCAGCAAGCCTTGGATACATGGAAATAAGATGGTTCTATCCTCTTTATATCAGTGCATCAAGTTCCTAAGAGGTGGAATCGAGTATTGTGTCAAAGGAGACTTGAAGCCATTTTCAATTAGAGAGGTTGGGATATATGAGGACGCGACCTTTTAACTTTCTCAAAATAAAAAGTTTATTCTCGTGAACTTGGTCAATGATCAAAAATAAAAGAAAAAGAAGAAGAAGAATAAAAAGATAAAGAAAATAAAATTGAAAAAGAACAAGAAAAAGAAAAAGAAAATGCAAGTGAGTGAGAATTAGACACTGAGGAAGAAGTAGAGCCTGAAGTTAGATTCCACCCACAGTTTATTCCTCTATATGAACACATGGGTAGGATGACTCGACCCCCACTAAGTAGAGGAAGAGGTAGATCCAGAGGAAGTTCTAGTGGTGGAAGACCTCCTTGTTGGTGGCCAGCCAATAGGAGCTATGTTCCAGCTCTCAGGAGTATCCCGGGTATCCACATAGACTTAGAGTTTAGTTCGGAGGATGAGTCTCATGTGGTTAGCACACCAACCAACCCCTCTCAATGGATCTCATTGGAGGTGACATTCGAGCCAAATATAATTAAAGACCAGGCCTCCAAGCAAAGTATGAATGTATCTGAATCAGTATTATGTAGAATAGTCAGGCAGCAGTTGGGAACCTTAGCCCTAACCCCACTTTCTTCTCAGAAAGTTGAGGGTTTTGTAGTTAAGGATGCCCCCAAATCATCCACAGATGTCAAGCCAAAGAGATTTTTGTTGGGAGCACTATCCATAAGTCAGGAAGCTGATGTAGAACTTGAGGATGATTCATACAAAGATTTAATGCAATTTCCTTTAAATTGGAATTCGCCTTGTGTTATTAATTTAGCAAAGAAGGGATTAATCCCACATACTTGGTCTAAACACAGGTTGGATTACTTTAAAAGGTTATGAGATAACCAAAAGATATTCTCAATCAAGACTTAGGATTTTATGAAGTGATGATGATAACCATTTAGTCATCACCAATCATTTTGTGATAGGTTCTTCATAAATCATGCTAACTCTTATGAGGAGGTATGTTTAGAAACTTCAAATGATCCAAATGAGCCTGAAGTCAAAGATACACCGCTAGAGTTTGAAGAAAAAAATTAGATCAACCATTAACGAACTCAAAGAAATCAACTTAGGAACAAAGAAGATCCACACCCTACATACATCAGTTTCTTGCTGAATGAAGAAGAAACTAATGACTTAGTTATGTTATTAGTTGAGTTTAAAGATTACTTTGCATGAAGTTATGAAGAAATACCTGGTTTATCTTCTAGCGTCCACAAACTATTGATCCAATGTTAATAGCAAGCTCCTAGATGCATGCGAGTAGACATTGAGCAGTAGGTCATTTTGAAATCAAGAAACTAATCAATGCTAATTTTATTAGGGAAGAAAATTATTCCACCTGGTTGGCTAGTGTCGTTCTAATTAAGAAAAAGAATGACTAAATTTGTATATACGATAATTTTAGGGATCTAAATAAGGCATGTCCTAAAGATGAATTCCCACTTCCCATACCAGAGTTGATGGAGGACATTACCTCATCTCATACAGTATTCATTTTCATGGATGGGCCATCTAGCTACAACCAAATTAAGATGGACCCCGAGGATGAGAAAAATATTGCCTTTCGAACCCTGATCGGAATCTAATGTTATAGGGTCATGCCTTTCGGCCATAAGAATGTTGGTTTTACATAGAACTTGATCTTCAACTCATTCATCATCAAGTTGAATGCTATGTTGATGATCTTGTAGTCAAAAGTAAAGAGAAGAAAGACCATCTCTTTGACTTGAGAGAGTAGTTTTCAAATGGTTAAAATAATACAACCTCAAAATGAATCTCCTGAAGTGTGCATTCAGAGTAGCTTCAGGGAAATTCTTTGGGTTTGTTGTCCGACACCGTGGAATAAAAATCAATCTGGGGAAGATCAAGTCTATCTTAGAAATGCCACCCCCTAAAATTCTAACTCAACTCAGATCATTTCAAGGGTAGTTGGCATATCTAAGATGTTACATTTTCAACTTATCAAGGAGATGCCATCCGTTCTTAGCACTTATAAAAAAGGACGCTAAGTTTAGGTGGTATGACAAGTTCCAGCATACTTTTGAAGACATCAAGTACTACTTGATGATGCCGCAAGTTCTAGTAGTCTCTTGTGGTGAAATTTTTAAGAATTTCTAAAGATGTATACTTCCATCTTCACTCTATGTGGAATAAAATGAAGATAGAAATATACTTCTTCTTTTTATGCAATTTTGACACCATGTAGATTTGCATATATTCTTATTGAGGGTGATCAGGTATGACATTAAGGAGAGGTGTATTATCTCAAAAGATAGAAGTCACCACCCTACAATGGACCTAATCACCTTAATAAGGACTCCTAAGGACAATGGGTCTGCATGTGTACTAAAGATTCTTCCCCTACTTTACATGGAAAAGTAAAGTAGGCTTTATTTTAAACTAGGTTCATTAAGTTTCCTACAGGGAAAAGCCCCCATAGTTAATTACATCCTAAGGAATGAGATCTCTTAGGAATACTCTCGATTAAGGTAAATGATTATTGTCTCCAAAGAATTCAATATGTAAGACTATCAATCGATTAGTTTATTTTAGAAGATCAAATGGGATTGATCGAGGAGAGGGAGTTATTATTGAAGCCAAAGGAAGATAAGTAGGAAATGTTTACAATGCTAGAAAACTTAACGAGCATCTTGTCGTGAAGTTTTTAATTTCTAAAGATTAAAATATACTTCCATCTTCACTTTATGTGGAATAAAATGTAGATCGAAATATACTTATTTTCTTTTTATGCAATTTTGACACCACGTAGATCCGCAGATGTTCTTATTGAGGGTGATTGGGCATGACATTGAGGAGAGGTGTACTATCTCAAAAAAAAAAAAATGAAACCACCACCCTACAATGGACCTAATCACCTCAACAAGGACTCCTAAGGACAATGGTTCTCCAAGTGTACCAAAGATTCTTCTTCTACTTTACATGGAATAGTAAAGTAGGGTTTATTTTAAATTAGGTTCATTAAGTTCCCTACAGGGGCAAGCCCCCATAATTAATTACATCCTAAGGAATGAGATCTCTTAGGAATACTCTCGATTAAGGTAAATGATCATTGTCTCTAAAGATTTCAATAAGTAGGACTATCAATCGATTAGTTTATTTCAGAAGATCAAATGGGATTGATCAAAGAGAGAGAGTTATTATCAAAGTCAAAGTAAGATAAGCAGAAGATGCTCACGATACTAGGAAACCTAGTAAGCATCTCAAACTATCCTATGGTCAGGCTTTATATTTTTGAAATTGATTTAATTTATTTGTGTTGAATTTTTCATTAGAAATTTAGAGCTTATGATTCCACAACACAAGATTGTGAAAATGCTTAAGAGGTGAGGATTTATGCTTATGACCCATGGAAGGGAGAAGCAACCTCAGAACCTAAATCTAGGGAGCTTTGGTGAGGGCCAAAAGCACAACCTAAATCTAAAGCAAAATGGGTATTTGGTTTACCTCCATAAGAGAGGACAAACCTCCCGACTGCTTGGACTTACAATTGCCTGGGGTGGCCACCAACTAACTCCTCCTATGGTTTTAAATTCATGTAGGCAAGTTATATGCTTTATGCAAGATAGCCAGGCTGCTATTTATTTAGAAAGAGACTAAGTCCTTAAACTCACTCTCTAAAGAGACTAGATCATATAAGGGTATGCTTCAAATGACTTAAATTTGAAGAAAATTATCTTACATTTTATTTTTATTTTTGTACAATCATTTGAAGATTCATTTGCCTAATGTATAAGAAATAAGGTTATTGGCCAAAATCAGCGAGAAGGGAGGAGGAGTATTTCCACCATGGCTCTCAAAGGTCAAGCCAAGTATCTATGGCAAAGGTGGAAGCTCTCTAATCAAGAGTGAAAACAATATGCATTTGTGCATGATGTTATAAAATAAGTACTCATCTAGCTAAGGGATTGTTAATTCTTTTATCTTGATTTTAGCCTAAGCTTTAGGTGAGATTTTGAGTTCTTTATTTTTAATATTTAACTATTAAATTTGGTAGAAGATTTATTTTTTTTCTAGGATCCTAATTCACATCCAGGCCATACATCAACAAAGGAAGAAATTAGAAAAAATATGTCATTTTAATGCATAAGCTAAACAAATCATCAATCAATTTATAAAGCTAACACAAAAGAATAAGAGGCCATTTGTGGCCGGGCACCACCGCACAATCCCGAAAATAAATTGGGTAGCAGAGCTCTACCTTTAGACAACTTGGATTACAAATGAATTAAGTACAATTAAGAAAGGAACACATTGTTATGGGGTCTTCAAGCTTCATTTCTTTATTCTTCTTTTCTTCTTTCTTCTTCGTTTCTTCTTTTCTTCTTCTTTTCTTCTTTCTTCTTTGGTTCCTTCTTCTGGATAGTTGGAAGGTGGTTGCTCCAAAGGCTTCACATGGTACATAAGATGAGATCTTATGGCCAATGTTCATCCTAATCCCCATAACACTCATCCCAAAATCCTATTTGCAAAATAGAGATTAGCTAAACAAACCACACAAATCCTAAGCCTGTATATTGGACTTATGACCCCACACATGGGTGACTTAGTCTACCTGGCCTATTGGATTATGCTTAGGGGTATAAGCACGCAGTATTTATACTTTTTTATTTATAGTGCCCCTTAAGCACAATCCCTAGAAAATAATGATTAGACTAAGTCATCTATCATTCATTCTATGCATTCACTAACATCCAAATTAAAATAGAGCATCACAAATAAAGAAAAACATCAAAACCATGCACCTAACCTAAAATAGAAGTGGTGACTTAGCTAATGTATGCTTTAGAGGTTTGTGTGGTATGCTTAGTTATGGCTTTAATTTAGAATTTTCTAAGAGTGAAGAATGTTCAACTTAGAAGAGGGTTTCATTTAAGTGGTTTAGCTATTTTTGGTTGATTTTATTTTGTATTTTGATTGGGTTTAAGTGAATCCTACGAATAATTATTAAGTGGTGAAGAGAGGGAAAGAGAACTTCTCGTTCCTTTCCTAACCTAAGTAATTTCTAAAGTGGATTCATGTTTTAGTTTCATTTTGTGAATATTTTATTATGTCTTTTTAACTAATCCTAAGTTTAGATGAACTCTAAACAATCCTATTCAAAAAGAAATGCATTTTAAGATTAAATAAAGTGAATTAAGATCATAAAATACACATCACTTCATTTCTTTCCCAACATGTATAACATGCATATGAATGAATCCTGAGCATATCTATACAAACCAAATGAGAATGTTTAGCACACTTTATGATGCATGCTAAGTAAGTTACTTAAGAAAATTTGAATGTTTAAGATGCATGATTTTCATTAAGTAGCAAAGGGGTTTCTTATTCAATTTTCACATGCATATATGAATGTATGAAAGGCATAAGTGAGTACGACGCCATTGTTAACCAAGGGTATAAGGTATAAGACCTACTTAGGGCTACTTAAAGCCTTGCAACCCGGGTTGTCAAGACTAATATATCACTTTCTTAAATACAACCATATGTGCAAAAGAAATAAATGGAAAAGAAAGAATGCAAAAGTTTGTGTTGGTTGATTTATTTTTGTTTATGCAATTTATATGTACAAGTGTAGGTATCCTTCTTAAGTAATAGCATAGGAATGAATAGGAGATGAAATTAGGCAAGTGTTAGGTTCTTTTCAAATGAACTATACACTTTACCAAATCCTATTCAAAACTATATCAAAAGAGAGAAGGAAAATTACACTAAGCACATCCTTATATTTTACTCACATGCAAGATTATAAGTAAGATATAATTATCACACTTTCAGTTTTGATAATTGATTCATGTATTTTGAAAATAATTTGGATTTAATAGTGATAATAGCCACTCATATTCTTACTTTAGCCAAAACATGCAATTTGACATAAAGGAAATATTTTCATTTTAAATTTGATTTGAATGTATGAAATCATATGACACACACATTTAGCATGTTAGGAAAGAACTAAAGTAATGAAAGCATGTAAACACATTCACCTTAATTAATTCCTAAAGACAATCTTATGAAATAAGAAAGCTTAATGCAAATCAAAGTTTGTTTAATGTGAGTCTTGTTTGATTGTAAGTTTGGTTTAATTTGAAAAATGTGAGTTTAGTTTGCTATTCTTACCCCATTCCCACATGTGTTTGATATTTTTGTTCAATTTTTAGGTGATTAGATTCATTTTATATTTTGATTAGGTTAAGTTATGAATTAAGGATGTTAATTACCCCTTACACCACCACGCATAGTTAATCAAATAATTATGAGCCAATGAGATGACATAAAACCTCACAAGGAATTTAAATTTGCAATGCACCTAGGAGAAAAAAAGAGCCTAATGCAATTTGGCTCATGATTAATGATTAATTATGCTAAGGGGTTTAACTTAAGTAATTTCAAAACACCCCTCACACATATGATTTGAATTTTGATTTCCTTCATTGTACTTAGGCTCTTGAACACCTAAGCATCTACCCAAGAAAAATTAATTGCGTTTTGGAGAGTTTTAGAATTTTAGGAAAATTAATGAAGGGGATAATTAGTGAATTAACCTTTAATTAAGGTCAGATTAAGGAATAAAGGAGGTTTAAGGAATATCTTAAGGAGTGTATCCCAAAATTATTTCCTAAATCTCACATTCACTTAATCAAAACTTAATTAGCTCAATCAGAGGGTTAAATTACTAATTATACCCTTAATTAAGTCTAATTATATTAAGGGAGTGTTAAGGAATAAACTAGCAATTCCTCTAATTAAGCCTTTAATAAATCCCATAAAAATTAGTGGAGGTAGAAGTCATCCCTCTAGTTATACCGAAATTTGAGATTAATCAGTGGATTAATTAAAGAGTAATTAGTAAATTAATATTCCCAATAAAACCTAAATTCAGAGAAAAGAACTATTTAAAATCAATCAGAATCAATTTAGAATTCTATGTTCAATTATCTTTCTAATGCAATTTATTTCATATTTTTCTGATTTTTCTATGTTGAGATATGAATTTTAGAAGTTTAGTTGATTAATTAGAATTAAATAAATCCTTAATCATCTTATTAATCCCTGGCACATAATGCGATGCGCATCTTTGCACTTACACATTTGATTGCATTTAAAACATCACATCATAGTGCTGCGTGGCGGCGGCACTATGCGCTTTCTCCTCAGTCATTCAATTAAGGATTGGACGGTTGAGATTAAATCCACATATCAGAGGATTAAATATAAATACATTGCACATTTTAATCTCGGTCGTCCATCCAAAATGCATGATGGACACCGGTCACTGTAATTCCTAGGAAGATTATCCCTTAGGCCATGATCCTTCGATTGAGCTCGATTGGCTGAGCTCACACCTTCATCATGCATCCTAGATCACATCTAACGGTCAAAGTCCTATGCCATGAAAATTTCTTTAACAAAGCTCCACATCACATTGAGTTTAAGCTCAAAAAATGGCTAACCTCATCGAAGGTGATCACCAACGCTCGATTCCCTTGGAGAAGCTTTGTCTGGTTGAGATGAAGCTTTGCTGAAAGTTTGAGGGGTTGAGGTTGAGTAACTTCTCATGTGGACCAACTTCTCCTCCAAGTGTGAGCTACTTTGGTCAAGGTGACTCCTCCTTTGCCAAGAACTTGAAGAGCTTGGACAAGCTCGATTGCCCCGAGGGTGTGCAAAGGAATTGGCTTAATTTTAGGTGTGGAGTAAAATGGACTTTTTGAGCTCCCCTATTTTCACCTTGTAAAACCGAGAAATGGGAATTGACAATGCTCTGAGAGCTTAGGATCACAAATGACTCCTGGCTTCCCCACACTCAATGACTTGAATGAGATGAGGTGAATTAGGGAGTATATCTCCCCTTTGGCAATCAGACGATCGAGCATGAACTTGCGAATTTTGATCCAATTGCCTTGATTTAGATGGTTTGTTAGGCTATTTTCAATTGCACATGGTTTGGTTTTGGTCAGAGAAGAAGTGGAGAAGCTTGCCATGTGCTCAAATTGAGTGTAAGGAAGATTCCCATGTGGCCATTTCAAAGCATGTGCTCGGTTTGGCCATTAGGTCAGGTTGGGCTGACCCAAACCCATTGGGTTGGGTGCACCACCCTCCATTGTGTTCACTTGATACACTAGGAGAGTGTCAAGTGAGTATGAAAAGGATTTTACCAAATTCCAAGTGGAATTGGCCAAAATTTACCCTATGGCCTAGGGGTAAAATGGTCATTTGGTTGATTTTTGAATTTGGGTATGTTTGGTATGTTGAGAAAATAGGTTTGGCCAAGTTTCATTGGATTTGATGTTCATTTGGTATGGTTTGGCTCATGTTGACCCATTTAAGTCAAAATAGGTCAAGTTGACCAATTGGTCAAATTTTGTCAAACCAATGGTTGGTCAAGTTCATATGACCATTTGAATTATTTTGGTAGCTTTGGTTTGATTCAATTTGGTTTAGGTTTGAATTTGGTTCATATGACTTCATTTAGGTCAAATGGGTCAAGTTGACCAATTTGACCCATTTGACCTATTTGAGCTAAGTCATGGGTAGGTTTAGGTTTGGTTAGTCATATGAAGTGGATTGGTATCTTTGTTTCCAATCAATTTTAGTTAAGTTTGAATTTGGCCCAATATGACCCTTTATGTCAAGTTGGGTTCAAGGTCAATTGGGCTAGGTTAGGTCTTGTTGGCCAATTAAGGCTTTGGTCAAGTTCAACAGTGATTTAGAATGAACTTGACCCATTGGTTTCAATCAATTTGGCTTAGATCAAGTTTTGGCACATTTTGACTTTTTAGGTCAAGTTGGGTCAACTTGGGTCAAGTGGCCAATTGGGCTAGGTTAGGCTCAAATGTTGACTTGGTCAAGTTCAAACATTGGTCATGAAATTTAGATCAATGGTTTCAATCAATTTGGCCTATGGTGAATTTTGGCTATGTTGGGCTTCATTTTGGCTAAGTGTTGACTTGGTCAACCCTTAGGTTTGACTTGGTTTGACCCAATTTGAGTGGTTGATCATCTCATGATGATTATTGATCATGATGAGATGCTTAGGTGAGTTTGATCCAATCCAATTTTGTTAGGATTAGAATTTGGCTCATAAGGGTACTTTAGGTCAAGTGAGCCTAAGTAGGTCAAATGGCTTGGTCAAAGCTTGATTTGAGTTTGATTGAACTCACACATGGACTTATGATTGAAATATAAATCCATTTGCAAGTGGTTTGAAGTCAAATGAGTTTTGATTCATTTGACAATTTCAAGTTCAAAGGGTGAACATGAAATGGATTTTGGCTTGATTTTTGAATTGAGTTTTGATTTGGTGATTGAAGTTTGTATTTATACTTGGGTTCATGATTGAAGGATTGATTGAATCATGAAGGAAAATCAAGAGTTTGGCTTGATTTAAAGTTGATTTGGCTAAGTTCAAGAATTTGACTTGAAAGGCTTAGGTTAGATTTTGAATGAGTTTGAGTTTGAGTTTTGGAGTTGGTTTGATTGATTTGAATTTATATTTCAATTATATTTGTGAATATAAATGAGAAAATCTCATGAGCTTGAAGTGATTTGAGCATGATCTAGGCTAAGTCCTTAGAGAAAATTAAGGTGACTTAGGAAAGATTTGTGAATTGATCTTGAATTTTGGATTTAGTTTGATTGATTTGAATTTATATTTCATTTATATATGAATATAAATGAGAATATAAATGGGTTGTGAGAAAATTCCATGACTTTGAATTGATTTGAAGATGATTTAGGCTAAGTCTTTAAGATGGAAATTAAGGACTTAGAAAAGATTTTGAATTAGGAATTTGAATTTTGAATTTTTGTTTGATTGATTTGAATTTATATTTCATATATATATATATATATATATATATATATATGAATATAAATGAGAATATAAATGAGCTATGAGAAAATTTCATGAGTTTGAATTGATTTTGATTTGATTTTGGCTAAGTCCATGAAGGGAAATCAAAGGACTTAGGCAAGATTTGTAATTTGGAATTTCAACTTGGAATTCAATCATGGGTTTCAATCATATGTCATTGATTTGAGTTTGGAGAAAATCTATTAGGCTAGAATTGATTTAGGTTTGATGTTGATTTGGAGTTTGACTTGAAGGAAGGAAGTAAGGAATGTGGTTCAAGCTATAGGGTAAGCAAATTTTCCTAACACCCCTAAGACATGACCTATTCCTATGGCTAATTCTTCTAAGTCTCTAGGGCTAGGTTGATTGTCCACCCAATTACTAGATGTGTCTAAAGACTAAGGTGGAGGGGTTGAGTCTAAGAGAAGTCTTATGTCTAAGATGGAGGGGTTGAGTCTCAAACTATCTTATGGTTGGGCTTTATATTTTTGAAATTAAATTATTCATTTGAGTTGACTTTTTTTTAGAAGTTTATGGCTTATAATTTTATAATACAATATTATGGAAATGCCTAAGAGGTAAGGATTTATGCTTATGGCCCATAAAAGGGAGAATCAACCTCAAAACCTAAATCTAGGGAGCTTTGGAGAGGGCCAAAAGCACAACTTAAATCTAAAGCAAAAAATGGGTATTTGGTTTGCCCACAAGAAAAAAATAAACCAGACTACTTAGACTTACAGCGCTGGTGGCCAACTAACTCCCCCCACAATTTTAAATTCATGTAGGCAAGTCATATGCTTTATAAGATCGGCTATTATTTATTTGAAAGAGACTAAGTCCTTAAACTTCCTTAAAAGACTAGATCATGTAAGGGCATGCAATGACCTAAATCTAATGTAAATCATTACATGTTATTTTCATATTTATGATCATTTGACTGCTATTTATATGTCATGCTTGACAAGTAAGATTATTGGCCAAAATCAGAATGGAGGTGTATTTCCACCATGGCTCTCAAATAAAGTTTCTCCAGGTGGAAACTATAATCAAGAGTGGAACAAGTTGCTTTTGTGCATGCTATTATAAAAGAAATACTCATCGAGCTAAGGAGTTGCTCATTATTTTATCTTGATTTTTAACCTAAGCTTTAAGTGAGGTTATGAGTTATTTATTTTAATTTTTGAATTATTATATTTGGTAGAAGATTTATTTTTTCCTAAGAGCCTAATCCACATCTAGGCCATACATCAAGCAAGGAAGAAATTAGGAAAATGATGCCATCTTCATGCACAAGCTAAATAAACCCTCAATCAATTTATAAAGTTAACATAAAAGAATAAGAGGCCATTTGTGGTCAGGCACCACCATACAAACCTGAAAATAAATTGGGTAGCCGAGCTCTACCCTTATACAACCCGTATTATAAATGAATTAAGTACAATTAAGCAAGGAATTCATTATTATGGGGGTCTTCTAGCTTCATTTTTTTATTCTTCTTTTCTTCTTTCTTCTTTGGTTTCATCTTTAGCATCCCACACATGGGTAACCAAGTCCACCTGACCTATTTGATTTTGCTTAAGGGGGTAGCCGATAAGCTTATATTTTATTATAGCCGAGTACAATCCTACAAAAGCAATGATTAGACTAAATCATCCTACCATTCATTCTACGCACATTAACCCTAACATACAGACTAAAACATATATCAAAAAATAAAGGCAAACATCAAACCATGCATCACCCTAACCTAAAGCTAGAATTACTTAGTCTAATGTGTATACTTTAGAAGGTTTGTGTGGTATGCTTAATTATGGCTTTAAGGCTTGGATTTTCTAAGTGTGAAGATGTTCAACTTGGATGGGTGATTTCATTTAAATGTTTAGTTAATTTGGGTTGATTTATTTTGTATTTTTTTGTTTGGTTTAAATGAATCCTATGATTAATTACCAAGTTTTAAAAAGAGAGAAAAGAGAAGAGAACTTCTCTTTCCTTCCCTACCTTAAGTAATCTCTAAAGTAGATTCATATTTAGTTTTGTTTAGTGAATATTTTATTATGTATTTTAATTAATCCTAAGTTTAGATCAGTTCTAAACAAACTTATTCAAAAAGAAAGGTATTTTAAGATTAAGTAAAGTGAACTAAATTCATAAAGCATACATCACTTCTACTTTCCCAACATGTATAACATGCATATGAATGAACCCTAAGCATATCTATACATACAAATGAGAATGTTTAACACACTTTATAATGAATGCTAAGTAGCTTACTTAAGAAAATTTGAATGCTTATGATGCATGATTTTCATTAAGTAGAAAAGTGGCTTCTTATCCAATTTCTACATGCACACATGAATGTATGAAAGGCATAAGTGAGTATGACGCCATTGTTAACCAAGGGTGTAAGGTATAAGACCTACTTAGGGCTACTTAAAGCCTCATAATCCCGGCATTGTTCAGACTAATATACCACTTTCCCTAAATACAAGCATATGCACAAAAGAAATGAATAGAAAAGAAAAATGCAAAAGTTTGTACTTGATTGTTTATTTTATTTATGCAATTTATATGTTCAAGTGTAGATATCCTTCTTAAGTAATAGCATAGGAATGAATAGGAAATACAACTAGGTAAGTGTTAGGTTATTTTCAAATGAACTAAACACTTTACCAAATCCTATTCAAAATTATACTAAAAGAGGGGAGAAGGAAAACTACACTAAGCACATCATTATATTTTACTCACATGCAAGCTTATAAATAAAATATAAGTAACACACTTTCAGTTTTGTCAATTGATTAATATACTTTTAAATAATTTGGATTTAATAGTGATAATAGCCACTCATATTCCTATTTTAGCCAAAGCATGCAATTTGACATAAAAGAAACATTTCACTTTCATTTTGATTTTTGAAAAGAATGAATGCATGAAATTCATTTGACATATACATTTAGCATGTTGGGAAGGAACTAAAATTAAGAAATCATGTAAACACATTCACCCTTATTAATTTCTAAAGACAATCTTATGAAATAAGAAAGCTTAAAATAAATCAAATTATTTTTAAAGAAGGTTTGGTTTTATTTTGAGTTTGATTTAATTTAGGTGAGTTTGCTTATTCTTAACCCATTCCCACATGTGTATATTTAAGTTCAATTTTTAGATGATTAGATCCATTTTATATTTTGATTAGGTTAAGGTATGAATTAAGTGTCTTAATTACCTTACTACCATATATATTTAACCACATAATCATGAGGCAATGAGATGACATAAAATCTCACAAGGAATTTAAATTTGCAATGCACCTAGGAAGAAAAGGCCTAATGTAATTTGGCTCATGATTAATTAAACTAAGGTTTAACTTAAAGTAATTTCATAACCCCACTCACATATGAGTTGGATTTGATTTCCTTAATGTACTTAAACTTCCCTATCTATGCAAGATAGATTAATTAAGTTATAGAAGGTTTTAGAACTTTATGAAATTAATTAAGGGGGTAATTAGTGAATTAACCTTTAATTAAGGATGGATTAAGGAAGAAAAGGGAGCTTAGTGAATATCTCAAGGAAAGTACCCCAAAATTATTCCCTAAATCTTACATTCACTTAATCAAAACTTAATTGACTCAATCAGAGGGTTAAACCACTAATTATGCCCTTAGTTAAGCTTAATTACATTAAGGGAGTGATTAAGGAATGAACTAGAAATTCCCCTAATTATGCCACCAATAAATCCCAAGAAAATTAGAAGAGGCAGGAGTCATCCCACTAATTAAGTAAAAAAAGTTTGGGATTAAGCAGAAGAGTGATTAAAGGGTAATTAACAAATAATATTTCTAATAAAACCCACATTCAGAGAAAATACTATTCAAAATCTATTGAAATTATTTTTATAATATTTTATGTCCAATTATCTTTCATATGCAATTTATTTCATAGTTTTTTAATTTTTCTACACTTAGACATTAATTTTAGAAGATTTGGTGATTAATTAGAAATTAAATAATCCTTAATTATATTATTAATCCCATCGGTGCCGTGTCTCTTGACTCTTCATGCTTTACAAGCATTTGGTACTTAACCATCACATATCGCTTTAGTGTGTATCGCTTCTCCTCATCCGTCAGGATCTAATTAAAGTCGTGGATCTGAGGGAGAAATTTATATGTGTTACGCATTTTAATCTCGGCTGTCAATCCAAAATGCACGGATGGACGGCCAGAGATTCATCCCTGCCACTCTCTGTGATCAAGGAGATCCATCCATCTTTACGACAATGATCCGAGCTTAAGGATTGGAATGAAAATTAACCTACACCATCTAAGCATGAGTACAAACACATCTAACAGCTAGATCAACCTAGGATTGAAATCCACTTCATAAAGGACCAACATACATTGAACTGAAGCTCGAAAAAATGGCATACCTCGTCAGAGGTGATCTCCGACTCTCGAATCCCTTGGAGAAGCTTTTAGACAAAGCTTTTGTTGAAAAGGAGCTTGAAAGTGGATGCTTTTATGGGTCTACTCCTCCTTTCCTTGAGCTCAGCCTTGATCGAATTGGATCCTCCCTTGCTTTTGGAGCTTGGGAAAGAGCTTCAACAACTTCGACTTGGTCCTCTGATGGAGCTAGAAGAAGGAATTGGGTTGATGTTGAGTGTGGAGTAAATTCAAATTTCAGCAAGCTCCCCTATTTTCAATTGATGAAAATCGTTAAATGGAGATTTTAAATCCTCTCTAGGAAGCTTAGGAAGACTCTCTAAGGCTTGCTCTGAGTTGCTATGCTTCAATCGACTGAGGGAGAGTGAAGATTAATTTGAATTAGGGGGAGTATATCTCCCCCCTTGAGTAATCAAACGGTCAAGAAGGATTGTGCCTTTTTTTATAAATACACCTCATGCAATGAGTTAGTTAGGCTATTTTGAATTGCATGTGGTTTGGTTTTGGCCAGAGAAGGAGTGGGTAAGGTGGCCATGTGCTTGAATTGAGTGTAAGGGGGATTTCCATGTGGCCATTTCAATGGGAGTGGTCGGTTTGGCCATTGGGCTAAGTTGGGCGGACCCAAACTCATTGGGTTGGGTGCACCAAAATCCCTAGTGTTCACTTGATCCACTAAGAGGGTGTCAAGTGATTATGAAGATGATTTGACAAAATTCCAAATGGATTTGGCCAAAATTTACCCAATGGCCTAGGGGTAAAATGGTCATTTGACCTTGATTTCAATTTGGGTATGTTTGGTATGATGAGAAAATAAGTTTGGCCAAGTTTCATTGAATTTGGAGTTATTTTGATGTGATTTGGCTCATGTTGACTCATTTAGGTCAAAATGGTCAATAATTGAAATTGGTCAAATTAAACCAAGGGTGGATCAGTTCATATGACCATTTAAAATATTTTGGTGGCTTTGGTTTGATTCAATTTGGTTTAGGTTTGAATTTGGTTGATATGACTTCATTTAGGTCAAATGGGTCAAGCAATTTGACCCATTTGACCTATTTGAGCTATGTCATGGGTAGGTTTAGGTTTGGTTGGTCATATGAAAGGGATTTGTATCTTTTTTTCCAATAATTTTGGTTAAGTTTGAATTTGGCTCAATTTGACCCTTTAGGTCAAGTTGGGTTCATGGTCAATTGGGCTAGGTTGGGTCTAGTTAGCCAATTGGGGCTTTGGTCAAGTTCAACAATCATTTTGGAATGAACTTGACCCATTGGTTTCAATTAATTTGGCTTAGATCAAGTTTTTACACATTTTGACTTTTTAGGTTAAGTTGGGTCAACTTGGGTCAAGTGACCAATTGGGCTAGGTTAGGCTCAAATGTTGACTCGGTCAAGTTCAAATATTGGTCATGAATGAACTTAGATCATTGGTTTCAATCAATTTGGCCTATGGTGGATTTTGGCTATGTTGGGTTTTATTTTGGCTAAGTGTTGACTTGGTCAACCCTTAGGTTTGACTTGGTTGACCCAATTTGAGTGATTGATCATCTCATGATGATAGTTGATAATTATGAGAGGTTTAGGTGGGCTTAGTTCAATCCAATTTAGTTATGATTATAATTTAGCTCATAAGGGTACTTTAGATCATTTTGGGTCAAGTGAGCCTAAGTGGGTCAAATGGCTTGGTCAAAGCTTGATTTGAGTTTGAACGAACTTACATATGGAGTTGTGATTGAAATATAAATTCATTTGCAAGTGGTTTGTGAACTTGCAAATATAAACACAATCCAAAAATAAAGCCAAAATCCTTTTCATGTTCACCTTTTGGACTTGAAATTGTCAAATGAATCAAAACCCATTTGACTTCAAATCTCTTGCAAATGGATTTATATTTCAATCATAAATCCATATGTGAGTTTAACCAAACTTGAATCAAGCCTTGATCAAGCCAACTAAACCCAATTGGCTCACTTGACCTAAAGTGGCCAATTTGACATACATGAATAAAAATCTAATTCAATTCAAATCAAAGTGAATTAATCCAATCCAAACTTCATATCATGTTTGTTGATCATCATAAGTTAATCAATTGTCATGAATTGGGTCAAACCAAGTCAACCTAGCCCGTTGACCAAGTCAACCCTTTAACCCACATGAACCCAAACTAGCCAAATTGTAACCTAAACCAATTTGATTGCAACCAACAATTCAGTTCACTCCAAATTGATTATGGAACGACCAAAGCCTCAATTAAACTCAATTTGATCAATTTTGGCCATCAATTAACCATGAACCTAACTTGACCTAAAAGATCAAATCAATTCAAAATCAAATCAAACCAAAATTAATTGAAACCAAAGTCTACAATATATTCCAAATGATCAACCAAACCCAAACTATGCCATGATTTAAGCCAATTTGGTCAATTGGGTCAAATCGGTCAACTTAGCCCAAATTGACTTGAAGGATCAAATTGGCCAAAATATAAATTAAATCCAAATTAAACTAAATTAATTGAAACCAATTGAACCAATATACTCCAAATAGTCATTTGAACCTGACCCAATGCTTGGTTTGACCAAATTTGACCAATTAGTCAACCTAACCCATTTTGACTTGATTTGACCCAAATGGGTCAAATTAACCCAAATTAAACCAAATGAGCTTCAAATGACATGAAATTTGATCCAACTTAATTTTGACTCATTTCAAATCTTTCCAAATCAAATTCATTGCCAAATGACCACTTTGCTCTAAGGTCAAGGGTATCCCATGAGAAAAGACACTTTCCCAAGTGGTCATTTCTCTTCCTTGGCCACCTGACACTCATCCATTGGTCCACATAGGCACCAAGGACACTGATTTTCTAACCCAAGGAGTGGTTGGGGTAGCCATGACTCATGGGGAGGTGAAATCACCTCACCTCTCCCATTGGAACACTTTGCATGAAGGACACTCACCTCCCCTTGGCTAGGACATCCATTTGTCCTTCATGGCAACCATTTTTCATGCCTTAGCCAACTAAGGGAGCCACCTAGGATGATTCTCTTCCACTCTCAACCACGTAAAAATGAGTCCATTTGGACAAGTTTTCACTTAGAAACCCTCTTTTTAAAACAAAATAGCCTATTTTTACTTTTCACCATCGGCGGCGGCGGTATATCTCGCGATTCATGGGATGACGGCTTGATGGTCACGGGCCTTCGATCACCTGCGATCAGCGGTTTGATCGCATGGTTCGATCGGATCTGAACCGCCGTCGCATGATTCGGCCTCGGATTTCGATCTAATGACCGTCAATCACGGACGGTCAGTCTGCAATGGTTGCTTTCCAGTGTGTTGAACCGTTTCCCGCTCATCAAAGCTAACGTGGCACTATGCGTGAATCGCGCAGTGCCACATGGCATGCGCGTGCTACGCGGCACTACGCTTCCAATCGCGTGGCGCCGCATTACCACATCAGTGCCGGGTAGATTTTTTGATTTAAAAAATTAATTTAAATCACCTGAAACTTTAAAATTTTATAGAAAATAAAGTAGTTAACCAAAATTACAAATAAGGGCTCATTGGATTTGACCTTCTAAGAGGAATCCAACAAACCAAAAATTCCCAAATTTCACTAAATATTTTGAGCTTAATTTGAGTTTTAGTAAAATTAAAATTTTATTAATTAATCTAACAATATATGTCAGATTAAATTGAAATTTTCAGAGATTAAAATTGATGTCAAAATATACATACCATAAAAATTGCAAGTTAAAATGACCTCTAGAGTAAAAGATATTAAATTTTGAGTGTGGAATGATTTATTTTAATAAAATAAATTAATAAAATTCATAAAAATCACTTAAATCAATTGAAACTACCTAAATTCATAACTAATTGTAGAAAAAAAAAATACAAACTCAGGTTCATTTTAAAGATAATTTAGAGGAGAACCCAATAAAATTATTTCTAATTGAGTTTGAATAGTAGATTTTCCTTAATTATGGTTTATTTGAAAACTTAATAACCCTAATTACTCCCTAATGACTTCATTAATTAATTTCAAAGTTCTCAGGCATGTTTAGTGGGATGACTTCTGCCTCCTAATTTTCTAGAATTTATTAATGAGTTAATCCTAAAAGTTAATTAATGTACCCCTATTCACTCTCCTAATGTAATTAAGGTTAATTAAACATGTGAATAATGGTTTAATTCTTTGATTAAGATAATTAAACTTTGTTTAAGTGATTAGGAGATTTATGGAATGATTTTGAGATATTTTTATTAAGATATTCCCTAAACTCCCTTTCTGTTTGAATCCAAATCTACTTAAGGGTTACTTCACTAATGATCTACTTAATTAATCAAATCAAATTCTCAAAACCAAAATTAGTCCATAAACTTAATCAATACTTCTTGGGTAGATACTTAGGTGTTCAACCTAAGTAAACTTAAGGAAATCATACCTAACCCATATGTGTGGGAAAGATTATGAAAGTTAAATCATTTTATTCATTAATTGTGAGCCAATTGCATTAGGCACCTTTCTTTAGGATGCATTCTGATTTAAATTCCTTGTGATTTTATGTCATACATTGGCTCATAATTATTTGATTAAATATGTTAAAGTGGCATAGGTATGGGATAATTAATGAACTTAATCTACACCTTAACCTAACCAAAGCATAAAATTAATCTAATCACCTAAAAATTAAACTAAAATAATACACACATGTGGGAATGGGTAAGGACCAGCAAACCTTCTCACACTTTTCTAATTCAAATCAAACTCAAAGAAAAACGACAATCTCTTTAAATAACTTTTGATTCTCTATAAATGATCGTACCTCTTAAGATTATCTTTAAGAATTAATTAGAGTGAATGAAATTATATGCTTACATCACTTTATTTCTTTCCTAGCATATTAAATGTGCATGTCATATAAAAATCATACATTCATGCTTTTTAAAATCAAATTCAAAATGAAATATTTTCTTTATGTCAAATTGCATGTTTTGGCTAAAGTAAAAATAAGAGTGGCTATTATCAGTATTAAATTCAAAACTATTTTCAAAATGTCTAAATCAAATGCCTAAAATAGAAAGTGTGCTACTTATAATTATTTATAAGCTTGCTTGTGAACATAAATATGAAGATGTGCATAGTATACTTTTCCTTTTCCTTTTCTTTTATCATAGTTTTGAATAGGATTTGGCAAAGTATATAGTTCATTTGAAAAAAAATATAACACTTTCCTAACTCCATTCCTATTCACTCCTATGACATTACATAAAGAAGGACATCCTTACACTTACACATATAAATTACATAACCAAATCAAACAAGCAAATACAAACTTTTGTATCTTTCTTTTCCATTCATTTCTTTTAAACATATGCTTGTATTTAAGGAAAGTGATATATTAGTCTGGACAACCCTGGGTTCGGGCTTTAAGTAATACAAGTAAGTCTTGTACCTTACACCAGTGGTTAATAATGGCATCACTCACTTATGCCTTTCATACATACATGTGCATGTGAAAAGTGGATAAGAAAACCTCTACTTAATGAAAATCATCGCATAAAGCATTCAAATTTTCTTAAGTAACTCACTTAGCATTCTTTTCTTTCATTTCTTTTATACATATGCTTGTATTTAAGGAAAGTGGTATATTAGTCTGACAACCCTCAGACTTCGGCTTTAAAGCCTAAGTAGGTCTTGTACCTTACACCCTTGGTTGATAATTGCATCGTACTCACTTATGCCTTTCATACATACATGTGTGGATGTGAAAAGTGGATAAGAGAACCTCTTTCTTAATGAAAATCATGCATCATAAAGCATTCAAATTTTCTTAAGTAACTCACTTAGCTTTCTTTTCCATTCATTTCTTTTGTACATATGCTTGTATTTAAGAAAAGTGGTATATTAGTTTGGACAACCTCGTGATTGTGAGACTTTATGTAGCCATAAGTTAGTCTTGTACCTTACACTCCTGGTTAACAATGGCGACGTACTCACTTATGCCTTCATACATACATATGTGCATGTGAAAAGTAGATAAGAGAACCTCATTTCTACTTAATGAAATTCATGCATCATAAAGCATTCAAATTTTCTTAAGTAACTCACTTAGCATTCATCTTAAAATATGCTAAACATTCCCATTTGTATGTATAGATATACTTAGGATTCATTCATGTGCATGATACACATGTGGGAAAGAAATAAAATATTATGTATTTTGTGATAGTAATTCACTTTACTTAATCTTAAAATGCCTTTCTTTTTGAATAGGTTTGTTTAAAGAAATTCTAAACATAAGATTAACTAAAATACATAATAAAACATTCACTAAACAAAAATTATTAATGAATCTACCTTAGAAGTTAAGGTAAGGAGGAAAGAGAAGTTTTCTTCTCTTTTCCTCTCTTTACAACCTTTGTAAGTAGGTTCATTCAAACTAAATCAAATCATCAAATAAATTTAACCCATATCAACTAAATAACTTAAATGAGACTACCCTTCTAAGTTGAACCTTTTCACACTTAGAAAATCCTAACCTAAATGCCTAGCTAAGCATACCACATAAACCTTACATGGAACACACATTAGGCTAAGTCACTTTTAGTCTTATGTTAGGGCAGATGCATGGTTTGATGTTTTCTTTTATTTTGAGATGTTTTGTTTTAGTTTGGATGTTAGTGTGTATGTGTGTAAAATGAATGGTAGGATGATTTATTCTAATCATTATCTTTTGCAGGGGATTATGCTTAAGGGGTGATTTAATAAAAATGTAACTGCTTTTATTATGCAAGTTGCTTATACCCTTAAGCATAATCCAAAATAGGATAGGTGGACTTGGTTACCAATGTGTGGGGTGCTAAGTCTAATTTGTTTATATACATGCTTGGGAATGTGTGGTTTATTTAGCTAATATTTATTTTGTATATTTTAGTTAGATTTACTTTTTCCCTTTTCATGTACCTTTGCAATTAGGATTTTGGAATGATTGTTATGGGGGATTGGGATGAGCAGTAGTTATAAGATCACATCTTATATATGATGTGAAGCTTTTGGAGTATCCACATTCCAACCATCAGAAGGAACCAAAGAAAGAAAGAAGAAAAAGAAGAAGAAAGAAAGAATGAATGAAGCTTGAAGACCCCCATAATAATGAATTTCTTGCTTTATTGTACTTAATTAATTTGTAATTTGGGTTGTATAAGGGTAGAATTTGGCTACCCAATTTATTTTTCAGTTTGTGCGGTGGTGCCCGACCACAAATGGCCTTTTATTCTTTTACGTTACAACAACAACAACAACAACAAGCCTTAATCCCACTAGGTGGGGTTTTATGAATCCTTCGTCTCCATTGTGTCCTATTATGTGTCAAATTCTCATTTAATTCAGTATACTAAGATCATTTTTATACATCTTAGCCAAGTCTTTTAGGTCTACTCTACCTTTCTTAACATAAGGAAAATCTAATGCATCTACTCTCCTAATGGTCATGACGGAGCTTTATGTGGCCAAACCATCTAAGGCTCTCCCTAATCTTATCTATCCGGAGCTACTCCAACTTTTTTAACATACTCATTTTGCATTCTATCTCTAAGGGTAAAGCCACTCATCCACGAGCATCCTCATCTCGTAACTTACTCTTATGTTTCTCTTTTATTGGCCAACATTACGCACCATAAGTCATTGCGGGTCTTACCACCATCTTATAAATTTTCCCTTAAGTTTAAGTGGAACTTTTCTATCACATAATAGGCGGATGCATTCCTCCACTTCAACCATCCAACTTGAATTCTACTAATAATATCTCCATCTATTTCACCATCATTTTGAACAATAGAGCCTAAATATCAATAAATCACTCTTATTAATGACTTGATCACCTAAGTCAACACTACCACTAAAATTTCTACAACTAAAATTACACTCCATATATTCGCTTTAGATCCTTAAACGAAAACCTTTGACTCTAAAGTTGACCTCCATAATTCAAGTTGGACTCCCTCTAGTCTTATCAACAAGAAGAATGTCATCAGCGAAAAGCATACCCCGAGGTACATCTTCTTGTAAATGCCTCGTAAGAACATCCATAACTAAAGTAAAAGATAAGGGCTTAATGTTGATCCTTGTAATCCAAGCGAAATAGGAAAATAGTTTGTCAATCCTCCTTGTGTTTGGACACAAGTGACTCAGTATACATATCCTTAATGACTTGAATACAATATCTTCTTTTGTTCTAGAACTCTCCAAAGAACATCTCTTGAGACTTTATCATAAGCTTTCTAAATCAATAAATATCATATGTAGATCCTTTTATTTTCTCTATGCTTCTCCATCAAACCTCTTAACAAAATGCATCCATAGTAGATCTACCTGGCATGAAACCAAACTGATTGTGAGAAACTTCTCTATGCTTCTTTTACGTTAGCTATATAAAATGTGTGATGTTTTGTTTAGCTTGTGTATTAAGATGACATGTTTTCCTAGTTTCTTCCTTGCTTTCATGTATGGCCTGGATGGCGATTAGGCTCTTAAAAAAATAAATCTTCTACCAAATTAATCAACTCAAAAAAATAAATAACTCATAACCTCATTTAAAGCCTAAGTTAAAATAAAGGCAGAAGAATTAGATACCCTTAGCTGGATGAGCATTTCTTTTCTATCATCATGCATAAAAATATATTATTTTACTCTTGATTGTAGGGCTTCCACCTTTGCTAAAGAAACTTGGCTTGACCTTTGAGAGCCAAGTTGGAAACACACCTCCTCCATTCTTGTTGATTTTGGCCAATAATCTTACTTATCATGCATTAGGCATATGAATCCTATAAGCCTGAGTCAAATGATTGTCTAAAATTGAAAATAACATGTAATATGATTTGCATTAGATTTAGGTCATTTGAAGCATGCCCTTATATGATCTAGTCTCTTTAGGGAGTGAGTTTAAGGACTTAATCTCTTTTTAAATAAATAACATCCCAACTATCTTGCATAAAGCATATGACTTGCCTACATGAATTTAAAATCATAGGAGGATTTAGTTGGCCACCCCGTGTGTAAGTAATTGTGTCTCTCTTGTGGCAAATCGAATACCCATTTTTACCTTAGATTTAGGTTCTGCTTTTGGCCTTCGCCAAAGCTCCCTAGATTTAGGTTCTAAGATTGCTTCTCCCTTCTATGGGCCATAAGCATAAATTCTCACCTCTTGGGCATTTCTATGAAATTGCATCATGGAATTATAAGCCCTAAACTTCTAATAAAAATTCAACTCAAATAAGTAATTCAATTTCAAAAATGTAAAGCCCAACAATAGGATAGTTTAGGATGTTTACTAGACTTCCTAGTATCCTAAACATCTCCTACTCACTTTTATTTGTCTTCGGTATGAAATCCCTCCTCTCAATCGATCCCACTTGATTTTTCAAAAATAAACCAATCAATTGATAGTCCTACCTATTGAAATCCTTGGAGATAATGATCATTTATCTTAATCGAGAGTATTCTTGAGGGATCTCATTTTTAAGATGTAATTAACTATGGGGGCTTTCCTTTATAGAGAACTTAACGAACTCGATTTAAAATAAACCCTACTTTACTTTTCCATGTAAAGTAGCAGAAGAATCTTCGGTACATATGAAGACCCATATTTCTTAAGAGTTCTTATTGAGGTGATTGGGTCCATTCTTTTGAGATAGTATCTCCTCAATGTATTTTCGATCACCAGAACATATGTGTGTGTCCTAACAAAAGGCATATATTTCTATTTTCATTCATTCTCTTCAAAAGGATAGATGAAACTAGCAATATTTTCACCACTGATTTTTTTGGCGACTCCGCTGGGGATTTGTCCCTCTCTCCATCTTTGATAAATGATTATTGTCTTTAAGTATCGATAGTGGGTTTGTACTTTGATATGAATCCATGACTATCTTTCATTCTGTTGGCACTTAGCTTATTTCATTCTTAAGCTAGCTCTTTCTTTTTTTAGGACCTCACCCCTGTTGGTCTTAAAACCCCGTTATTCTCCAATGGGTAAAAATAAACATATCTAAATAAAAAGAAAATATTTAAAGCCTTCCTCTTTATCATTTTTATGATAAGGAAATGTTCATTCTAAAATAATAAAGGCAGAATAAAAATTTTTTCATAAAAATCTTGCTTTTTCAAAAAAGCACTCTTTCAAAAAATGCACATAATAAACTATTTTCCACAAAATTTTCTTAAATCGCCCTCATCTAACAATTCTCATAAATGTTACATGTAGGAATCTTCAAAAATAAAACTAACAATCTTTTCCGAAAGCACAAATGAACATCTTCCCTCAATTCATTTTGATGAAGATTTCATTTTCAAAAATAAAATGAACAATCATCTTTCCAAAAATCAAAATCAAAATTAAAAATAAAACTTTCAAAAAAGCACATATAAACTTTTCCATTCAATATACCCACACCAATCGAATGGAAGTTTCATTTTCAAACAAGACTAAATTTTTCAAAAGCACATATGATCATCTTCATTCAATATACTCAAATTTATTGAATGAAGATTTCATTCCCAAATAAAAATAACATCATTTGGAAATCCCACTTAAACATATCCCATATATGAGTAAGTTGGAATTCCCTCTTTCAAAAAGCAATAATCACGCACAAAATAAAATTTTCACATTTTGGAAAAATAAGATTGACTTCCATTTCTACATACCCAAATTTGTTATATGGACGTCTTCTTTTTGAAAATCAAAATTTGGCAATCATATTTTCCAAATTCAAAACACATTTGAAACTTCATTTAGCACACTCAAATTTTCTAAGTGAAGTCTCCAAATTTGAAAAATAAAATTTTCAAAATACATTTGAAACTTCATTCTAGCATAGCCCATTTGCTAAAATGAAGTCTCTCTTTTCCAAAAATAAAATTTGAAACACACTTTTGGAAATTTCATTTAGCATACTCAAATTTGCTAAGTAAAATATCCATCCCACAAAAATTTTCAAAACATATTTGGAACTTCAATTTAGCATACCCCATTTGCTAAAATGAAGTCTTCCTTTTCAAACAAAAAAATTTGAAACACTTTTGAATTCCATTTAGCATACTTAAATTTGCTAAATGAAATTTTTCACAAAATTCAAAAGCACTTTTGAACTTCACTCTTAGCATACCAAATTTGCTAAAATGAAGTTCCATTTTCAAAATAAAACCAAAACACAAAAATTTTGAAACACATCTTTGAATTTCATTTAGCATACTCAAATTTGCTAAGTGAAATTTCCATTTCCAAAATTATGGAACTTCATCTTTAGCATACCATATTTGCTAAAGTAAAGTCTCCACTTTCAATCAAAAATAAATCAAAACCAAAAGGAAACACATTAGATTCCTTAGCATACTTAAATTTGCTAAGGATCCCACTTTTCAAAACAAATCAAAACCAAAAGGAAACACATTAGGATTTCCTTAGCATACCAAAATTTGCTAAGGATCCTGCTTTTGCAAAAATCAAAATATCCAAAATAAATGAAGCACTTTAGATATCTTTTGCATACTCAAATTTGCTAAGAATCCTATTTTCAAACATCTTTCAAAAATAAAACACACTTGGGTTCTTCACTTAGCATACCTAAATTTGCTAAATGGAAATTCCAATTTTCAAAATCAATAATTTAGAAAAAGAAATAATTTTTTTCAAACACTTCACTTAGCACACCCAAATTTGCTAAGTGGTAATTCCAAAATAAAATCAAAAAAATAAACCAATTGACCCTTACTTTAACATACCCAAATTTGTTAAAGGAAAGGGCCTCAAATAAAAATAATTTCAAACATGAACCTATGGAAGCATCTTCTAAAATATTTGAATCCATTTTCAACATACCCAAATTTGTTGAAGTTGGATTCATATTCAAAATTCCTCTTCCAATCAAATCTCTAAATTCTTCTAAATCCATTTGAACCCTACTTAACACTTCCAAGATGTTGGATGTGGGTTCAAATTTTAAATTCAAATTTAGAAATCAACAAAAATAAAAATATGATCCGAGTTTGTTTCCAACGCTATTCTCAAAGATCATCGCATTACGTTCAGATTTCAATTTTTCTATTGATTAGAAATGGCAAGTTCATAGAAGTTTGTGTTCACTTTTCCTTACGACATGGACTTGGCCTTGGATCAGGCCAATCTCCCCCGAGCTAATCATACCCACATGATCTATTTTGGCAGAGGTTTTGAGGGAGTAGAGATCATGTGTGAGGGCACTCCCCTCACAACTAGTAGACTGCGGGTGACACCAAGTCGGTCATCTAGATCGATTTACCCCACTAACATCCCTCATTAAAGAGGAAAGTAGTCACATCGCTTAGTAGTGCTAGTGACAACAGACGGTCCTGTGGTTTCTCATGCTGAAGGGCTAGCACCCACTCATTGGAACTCTCTAAGGGTAAGGCTCCTCTAATCCTAGAGATTGCCTCCCCAGACTTTGAGGTTGGGTCAGGTTCTTACTCACTCACCCAATCCGGGACTCAGAGGAGAAATAAAAATTACATGATTAAGCAGTATCATACATGTATTGCTAGAGAGATGGAGGCCACTATGCGGTCAGCTGTGGTGGAGCTACCCACTTTGATCACCCAGTTAGTTATAGCGAACCCATTCCATCCTCTCTCTGGGTCTGATAGAGAGGATGCTAGGAGGATCAATACTTCACCTCCATTAGTGGTTCAGCACTTGGTTAGCTGCAGGAGGGTCATATGTTGGCCTCACGTCTACATCGCCAGTGAGCTTATGAATGCTAGTCCGAGTCAATTTGACTTGAGATCCATCATCCCAAGTGTGGGGAAACACCTATAGGAGAGAGGGCTAGAGGCCCACACTTCACATGATTACTAGAAAGAGAGGCGAGGTTTGGGTGGTCCACCTCTCGCACTTGTTGATTTTCGTGCTACCTATGCCAATCATCGATTGTATTTTACTTACAAGGATGACTCATCATAGGAAAAGGGTCTGCCCCGAGAGAGTCGATGGTGTCTCCACCACATCGCTCTACCCCCCATCCGCCATCACCCATTCACGTTGTAGCATCTCCAGTTCCACCAAAGGCCATGAAGGCCACATCCGGGGAGAAGCATACCATTGGTGTGATCCAACAAGGGATCCCCATCTACACCACCCACCGTGGGAGGTCGAAGCTCTCCGCTTGACCTTCCTATGGTGGTGCGAGGAATGGTGACCCCGAAGCATAGTGGACATCCCTTCACCAATACCACCAATTCAGTAGGACATGGAGATGGTGGCAGCTATTGTAGAGGGAGCAGATGATAGCCTGCCCATGATGATATTAGATCCTCCTGAGTGTCACCTTAAAAGATGTCGAGTGTGTCTCTTCTAGTGAGTATTTTCCTCATAGGATTGATTCTCTAGCAGTAGGGGAGGTCCGGTGCCTCTCAGTACATGATAGTGATCACATTGGTTAGCCAAAATCATTTATGCCCATTCAAATTAATCACTCTCTTAAGGAGATTGTGGCACATTATCTTATAGAAAAGAAGGAAATTGGGTATGATTGGTCTGATGAGGAGAAGATCGCTTTGATCCCAATGAAGATGATTTATTGGGAGACTCATTGCAAGATGGATACTGGGATCCCTCCTCGAGAAGACCATGGAAGTGTTGAGTGGGTGAAGACACAACCCACTTGACCCAACACCTCATAGACAAATCAAAGAAGGATGAAAAGATAAGGATAGAAGAGGCTCGAGGATCTATGTCTTAGCAGGTAACCAAGCCCCAGTTCATCCTACCATAGTGAATGCAGTTGGTGCCCAAGACTTTACCCAGTAGAGCAAGGTAACAGCATGTATAGGAAGGTAGTGGATAGTACCTCCATAGAAAAGGATATAAGTCCATGGTTGAGTAAGGTGAAGGAAGAATTGGCTCAAGCTCGAGGAGGATCATCCCAAAGGGTAGACCCTACGAGGAATTTGATGCAATCCAATATCCTAAGATTTTGTGCCACTTCCTTCAAGAAGTTTTGATGGTAGTGGAAACCAGGCAGATATTGCACACTTCGTGGCCAAACGTGGCGGATGCTTTACCATTCCACCTCTTCATAGATTTTGTAGGATAGCTTTTGATTGGTATGGAACTAATAGTTTAGTAAAGACTTTTGTCGAGTTGGAGCAACTCTTTATCAAGAGGTTTGCTGGAGCTCAACAAAGGGTCACTGTTGGCGATCTTGTTGTGGGTCAACAAAACCATGGTGAGTCCCTTATTGATTACATTCTCAGATGGCATAATTTGAGTATGAAATGCCAACCACAACCATCTGAACAACACGCCATTGAGATTCTACTTAAGAATATCCATGGCCTGGCTTTCATGCTCAAAGGTTTCACCATCAAAACTTTTGAGAAATTAATCAACAAGGTGGCTAGCTTGCAAGGAGAAGCTAACCAGTAACCTTCTCCAGATCTACCAACAAAGCCAAAGCCATAGAAGATATAAGAGAAGAAGCTTGGGGCAGTGATAATAGTAGATAAGGGGAAATACGCTAGAGGGCCCGAGACCACAACCTCACCTTCCACCTCTCTACCACCACCACCATATAAGTAGCCTCCATGGCCTGCACCACCTCCTCCTCATCCACATCATCAACAGTAATGGTACACATACCCGCCCCCCAAGTAGCTACCATCCACCTACTCTTATGGATAAACTAAGCAAACCATATTCATTTAAGAGGTAGGTAGTTAGGAAAATCTTTAAGAATCTCTTAAAAAAACTTGACTTTTAGCTATCCGAACCTAGAAGGCCAAAGATGCAAAGGAATGATTGCTTTACATTCAAGGACAGACTTGAACATAGCTTCAAGACAGTGTTATAGTTATCACGAAGGAATATCTTATGGAACAATCATCCAGTTCCATTGTGATAATCCTTGGGGATGACTATGATCCTTTCAAAACCCAAGAAGGTTGGGATATCTCTTTATCTAAAACCTCAAAAAAGATTATTTAGAAGATCAAGAAACTTTTTGCAAGTGTTCAAGTCAGCTCAAACCTCCAACATCAAGGAAGGTTTGCAAGTTGCTGCCAACTCAAGGAAAGGGGAGCTCAATAGCATCAAAGATGTGCCGCCCTAAGATAGCCAAGAAGATAACCATCGATAGTCTAGCCTCTACCATTGCAGCTACCACAATGGCAACTTCCTCTACTTCAGCTAGTTCTTCTTCTACTAGTAGAACTCTTGTATCGATGGATAAGGGCATCAAATCCCTTACCCCTCTTACTTTACTTGATTTCTACTTTATACCTCCTATCAAATCCAAGAAATTGAAGAATAAAGCTAGCTTGAATTACATCTGTGTCACTTCTAATGGGTTGTCTACTTCTATTCTTAACTCTTCAAGTCAAAATAACTATAACAATTCTGATCTTCCTCTTTCTGATTCAAAGTCAGATTTTTCTACTCTGAATACTATGGGTTCACCTCAGAGATAGACTGAATCATCGAGGGTCCCATAGAAGTTGTAGAGAGCCTGACGGTAGAATCTTCCATTACCTTGGCACAAGAGATCACCGAAGTCAGCCTCTATAGTGGCAAGATTCTACCTCCTAGGGTAGCACCTCAAGATAGAGAGAAACAAGTCATTGGTAGATCAAGAAGCCCTCCACAGATGCTCCACCCTTGGATATGCTTATGGAGGATCACCCAAGGTGGACTACAATGTCCTCTCTCATCTAAGAAAGTTGCCATCTAAGCTAAGCATATGATGCCCTTGTCTTATCCAAAGAGATGAGGGAATCATTAATCAAGCTCTCCTTGATCTTGAGATATGCTTAGCCGACCACTATTGGTGAGGCACATTATTCCAAAGAAGCTCAGGGATCACTTTCATAGATGATGACCTTCTTCCTGGGGACTTGGAGCACAACCGCCCCCATATTATAGTTGACAGGAAATTGCTAGAGTTCTCATAAATCTAGGTGCATCAGTGATCATTATGAGTCTAAAGATCGTTGCCTATTTGAAGATTGACATCTCCACACTTCGAGAAGATCGAATGATGTTGAGAGGATTCAATGAACAAGGTGAGAGGGCTTTAGGTTCCATAGTGTTACCTTTGGAGATAGGTGAATGAAAGACTAAAGCCAAGTTTTATATCATTGATTTGAATACTTCATTTGCCACTTTGCTCGATAAGCCTTGGATACATTCAAAGATAATTCCATCCTCCTCCATCGGCATCAAGTTCGTGAATGATGGGATTGAGTATTATGTCAAAGGAGATGAAAAGCCATTTTCGTTGAGAGGTTGAGATATAAGAATGCCTACTATCTTCCTCAAAACACCTTTCTCATGAACTTGGACAAAACTCAAATTCAAAAGAAAAGAAAATAAAGAAAAAAAAAGCAAAAGAAAAGAAAAGAAAAGAAAAAGGAAAATCCAAGTGAACAAGAAAGGGGAATTGAAGAAGAAATAGAGCCGCACATCACATTCCACCCATAGTTCATTCCATCATGGACATGTGGATGACTCAACCTCCACCGTGCAGTAGAGGCAGAAATAGAGGCGTTCAGAGGTGGAAGATCTGGTTGGCCATCACCAATGGGTTATGTTCAGTTCATGAGTACCCTACTATTCACATAGACTTGGAATCTAGTTTGAGGATGAGTCTAATGTGATTAGTATACCAACCAACCCTCTCGGGTTTCATTGGAGGTGACACTGCCATAGATGAAGACCGGGCCTCCGGATAAAAAGCAAAGTATTCAGTCGATGTATGTAAAAATATCAGACAATAGTTGGGAACCTTAGCTCTAACCTCACTTTCATTCTAAAAAGTTGAAGGTTTAGTAGTTAAGGAAGCCCCTAAGTCTTCTAGTGTTATGAAGCCAAAGAGATTCTTTTTGGGATCATCCTCCTTAAGTCCTGAAGTTGATGTAGAGAGAGAATTCATAAAAGAATTAATGGAATTACCATTTGACTTTTACTTATGTTCATAATCTTATAAAAAAAGGTTTGATTCCTCATACATGGTCTAGCAAGTGTCGAGTATTTTAAGAAGCTATGGAATAATACAAGAAAGCATAATCAAGAGTTAGGATTAGAATTGGGTCTAGTGATGATGATGATTATGCTAGTTGTTACCAATCATTT